>CP106732.1:36692653-37892653 GCA_025506655.1 Gossypium rotundifolium | reverse complement strand
GTAATGATAGGTGAGAGAAGGAATTACCTATCTAATATAGTGTCCGCGCTGAGGGCGGAAAAGATGGTAAGGAAAGGATGTGAGGCGTTTGTAGTTTATGTTTGTGCTTTGGAAGGTAAGGAACCGGCTATAGGAAGTGTTCGAACAGTGAATGAGTTTATTGATGTTTTTTCAAAAAGCTTCTAGGTTTGCCTCCGGATCGCTAAGTGGAGTTTGGTATAGACCTTCCACCGGGAACTGCGCCAGTGTCAATTGCTCCGTATAGGATGGCGCCAAAGGAATTGGTGGAGTTGAAAGCACAGATCCAGGAGTTGCTGGATCGGGTTTTATCCGGCCAAGTGTTTCACCTTGAGGAGCGCATGTGCTTTTTGTTAAGAAAAAGATGGGTCGATGCGAATGTGTATAGACTACCGTCAGTTGAATAAATTGACGATTAAGAACAAGTATCCTTTTCCTAGGATAGATGACCTATTCGACCAGCTTAGGGGAGCATCGGTCTTATCCAAGATAGATTTGAGGTCGGGGTATCACCAACATAAGGTAAATGAGGCAGATATCCATAAGATGATGTTTCATACTCGATACGGGCACTATGATTTCTTGGTAATGCCGTTCGGGTTGACGAACGCACCAGCAGCGTTTATGGATATGATGAACTGGGTGTTTCAGTCGTATTTGGATCGGTTTGTCGTAGTATTTATAGATGATATTTTGGTGTACTCAAAATCGGAGGAGAAGCATGACGCGCATTTGCGAGTGGTGTTGCAGATTCTTAGGGAGAAGCAGTTATACACCAAGTTTAGTAAGTGCAAGTTCGTTGAAGGAAGTTACCTTTTGGGTCATATGGTGTCACCGAGGGATTAGAGTGGACCTCTAAGATTGAGGCGATTTTGGATTGGAAGCCACCAAGTTTGTGGCAGAGATTCAGAGCTTTCTTGGTTTAGCAGGGTATTACCGAAGGTTTGTGGAAGGGTTTTCTTTGATTGTGGCACCATTAACGAACTTGCTGAGGAAAGAGGTTCCGTTTGTGTGGTCGGATAAGCAACAGGAAAGTTTGAGAAGTTGAAAAGGATTTTGACAGAAGCTCCGGTGTTAATTCAACCGAAAGTCAGAAAAGAGTTTACGATTTATTGTGATGAGTTCTATACAGGATTGTGATGTATGCTGATGCAAGAGGGGAAAGTAGTAGCGTATGCTTCTCGACAGTTGAGACCTCACGAAGTGAACTACCTGACGCATGATCTGGAATTGGCTGTAGTGGTTTTTGTCCTAAAAATCTAGAGACATTATTTGTATGGGGAGAAGTCTATAGTGTACACGGATCACAAGAGTTTGAAGTACCTTCTTACACAGAAGGAGCTAAATTTAAGGCAGAGGAGGTGGATTGAGCTGTTAAAGGACTATGACTGCTCGATTGAGTACCACCCGAGAAAAGCTAATGTGGTAGCGGATGCCTTGAGCCGTACGGTGGTGGCAGAATTAAGAGCCATGTTTGCCCACCTTAGTCTGTATGACGACGGAAGTTTGTTAGCAGAATTGCAAGTGAAGCCAATGTGGGTAGAACAGGTTAAGGAGAAACAGTTGGTAGATGAAGTTTTGAGCGCACGATGTTTGCAAGTGCAGGATGGTGGATTGGAGGGGTATAGCTTGAGCAGTGATGGAGTGTTGTGTTTTCAGGGAAAAGTGTGCATGCCTAGAGATGTGGAGTTAAGGCAAAGATTTTACAGGAGGCACAAAGCAGTCCATATGTTATGCATCCGGGAGGTAATAAGATGTACCGAGATTTGCGGGAGCGATTTTGGTGGCCGAGCCTAAAGTGTGAGGTAACTGAATTTGTGGGTAAGTGTCTGACATGTCAGCAAGTCAAGGCTGAGCATCAGCTACCATCAGGATTATTGCAACCGATTAAGATTCCACAATAGAAGTGGGAAAGAATTATAATGGATTTTGTGAGTGGGCTACCCCTTACGCCTACCAAAAAGGATTCAGTTTGGGTGATTGTGGACTGTCTGATGAAGTCTGCTCATTTCATACTTGTACGTATGGATTTTTCTCTTCAGAAGCTAGCGAGACTATATATAGCAGAGATTGTAAGGTTGAATAGGGTGCCAGTGTCGATTATTTTAGACAGAAACCCTAGATTTACGTCAAGGTTCTGGAAGGCTTTGCACAAGGCATTGGGCACAAAGTTGGATTTTAGTATGGCGTTCCATCCCCAGTCAGATGGACAATCGGAGAGGGTGATTCAAGTTTTGGAAGACATGCTAAGGGGTTGTGTCTTGGATTTTAAAGGCAGTTGGGAAGGATTCTTACCATTGGCAGAGTTCACATACAACAATAGTTATTAGGCGAGTATTCAGATGGCACCATACGAAGCATTGTATGGTTGGAAGTGTTGTACCCCTACGTGTTGGACGGAATTGGGGGAACGTCAGATGTTGGGTCCGGAGTTGGTTGCTGAAACAGAAGATAAGGTGAAGGTGATTCGAGCTCGTTTGAAAGAAGCTTCGGATAGGCAGAAGTCTTATGCTGATCTTAATCGGAAAGATATAGAGTTTGCAAAAGGTGACAAGGTTTTCTTGAAGGTGTCGCCATGGAAGAAGGTTCTGAGATTTGGTAGAAAAGGCAAGTTGAGCCCTAGATTTATCGGGCCTTATTGGGTATTAAAGTGAGTGGGACCAGTAGCTTACCAGCTTGAGTTGCCATCAGAGTTGAGTTAAATCCACGATGTGTTTCATGTTTCTATGCTTAGACATTATCGCTCAGATCCGTCACATGTGGTGTCAGTGGAGGAGATTGAGGTGAGGCCAGACTTATCTTTCGAGGAGGAACCAGTATAGATCCTAGATCGGGATGTTAAGGTTTTACATAGAAAATCAGTTCCTTTGGTGAAGGTATTATGACGGAACCATTGATCGGAGGAAGCGACATGGGAGCCGAAGAATATTATGCGACAGCAATACCCTCAACTCTTCTGACCAGGTAAATTTTGAGGTTGAAATTTATTTTAAGGGGGATAGAAATGTAATATCTTGATTTTGTGGGTCTGTGCATTTGGTATGTTGCATGGCTAAGTTGGTAATTTGAGGCTTTGAGGTGTGTATTGGGCTCAGGCTCGGGCTTAAACACGGGTTAATTTGCTGATAAATAGTGTTAATGTGTAATCTAAGTTAGATAATTAAATTAGTAGCAAGTTGGGCTTGTGGCCCAAAGTTGGAGGTGCTATAAGTGGGCATGAAGGTAGCGTCAAAGGGGGGAGTTTGGGCCTTGTATGGCCGCTTGGGGTCCAAGGTTGCTGGGTCAAAATTCGGCACTCCTAGGGGAAGGAGTGGACGGCATAGTGGCTACAATTTAGGAGTTTATTTTCTTTTATTTTTTGAGTAATTAAAAGTTGATAATTAAGAGGGAAGAGTTGGTTTCATGGTGGCCTCTTCTAAAGGTAATATAATGGTTGAGTTATCAGATGAGATAAAGGCTATCGAAGGGAGAGAGTTGGCTAAAATTCCAACTCTGTGTGTGTGTGTGAGTGTGCCAAATTTAGTAGGAAGTTATCATCTTTCTACTGTTTTTTTCTTTATTCCACACTTGTTCTCATCTAACCGAAACTTTTCTCTCCCAATTGCTTTAGTTTCTCCCTTTTAGCCAAAACTTCTATCACTTTTCTCCTCTCCATTATACTTCTAGAAGCCGAATCCTGTCTTGCTTTAGTCAAAAGTGCCGATTTGGTGGAAAAGCTGAAGGTAGGTGGTGGTAGGTTTTGCCGAATGGCCTTTCTTTTTTTTATCCTTATGGTTGAATATCAAAAGGTATTTGTTAGGTTGCGATTAAGGGATCGGTTTAATATATTGGTGTTGGCCGAATATAGGTAGTGGTGGTGACGTTTTCTTAAAGACTTCCGAGATTCGACAGTTTAGGTAAGGTTGCATTTAGTGCTATAAGTATTTAATTATTTAGATCTCACCGTTTACATTCGGTTTAGTGACCAAGGAGTTATTATGGACAATATTAACAGTCAAGCATTAGGGGTTGGATCTGTAAACCCAACGCCAAAGTACAAGAAACGATCAGTATCGGGAGTGCGAGATTGGCCTTTGGAGTGCGGGCTGACATCGAAAGTAAATTGTAGGCCGATAGTCGTAGTCTCGAGTGATAGTAGCGTAGAAGCAGTAAAAGTGTTAGTACGAAAACTAGGTGTGTAACTCTTACACACTTTCTTTACATAATATGTTAAGTGTTATGTGTTGATAAAAGCCGGAGTGACGGCTATGATTACCAAATTACCCTTGTGGGTAAAAGCGAGGATGCCGGGTAAGTTGTTATGATTTCTTGTGTTGATTGTGATCTATGAGAGCATGATATTCTGTATACATAATTTTTTGTATGTTAAGCATGATCATACTGATATTGTTACCATAAATATGTGTTATGGGTGATGAGAGGAGGGGGAGTATGATCTATCAGACTGTCACCAGTGATTTGGTATCACAAAGTGGGTTGGCCCCACATTTATTATAAAAAAATTGTGACTAAGTCTCAGTGGTTTGGCACCACCAGTGGTTTGGTACCACATATGTTATTTTTTGTAACTACGGTTACGGTGGTTTGGCACCCCAAAGGGTTTGGTACCACAAGGGATAGATTTGGGAGACATGGATGGATACCTAGGTTGATGGGTTGCATGACATGCATATTTGTATTTGAATCTGTGTAAGAGCATATTTTCTTTTGGGATGGGGACTTACACATTGAGTCTAGGTGACTCACCCCTTCCGTTACATTTTGCAGATCAGACCTAGATCGTGGATATGGACCGTAGCGGACTCGAGGTGGCCATGCACAACATTTGGTTTATTTCAAAGTTTTCCATTCGGACTTAGCTATTTTATTAAATTTTGGTTTTCAGTTCTGTAATAAGGCCGCTTAAGTTTTATTTGGGTTCTTTTATTTAGTTGATTTTAAAGTTTCTATTTAATGTGTTGATTAAGCTATGAAATGGATGTTTTCAAAAGCTAAATAAATACTTGTTTTTTTTTTTTTGTATGCAAAGACTAAGTCATTCATACGGAGTAACAATGTGACAACTAAGTTTCTCCAAACCAAGTTCCAACATGTTTTACACGATACAAAATACATCGACGTTTTCTCAAAAATCTTACAACGATTTTTTTTTCTAAAACAAATCGATTTCCAAATGTTTTCTTTTCTGTGGCACGCTAGATTCGGTTGTAGTGTTTGGACCGGGTTTGGGGTGTTACAAAAAGGATATTTAGTTATTTAGTCAAACGAAAAGTCGAAACCTAGCACGTTAGGGCACTATTTCCCGAATTTCTAAACACAAAATATTGCCATACTTTAAAAGCTTTTACTAAGCGATTATAAAATGGACTCGAAAATATATTTGTTCATTTTGTTAAAAGGTAATCAATATCGAGAAAAAGTGGGAATTTGAATCATTATGCAATAACAAAAAACGAGTTACAAGCATGAATAGTAAAACATGACAATATTATACAAACAAATAACTATAATACAAAAAATATGAAATAAACAATTAAAATACACACAATAACAATAATATCACAATATGCACCATTTAAATACTAATTATTAAGAATCAAAGACAAATGAATTAAATAATAACTAAAAGAGTACAAAACAAATTAAAATAAGACGAATAAAGTGTACCACATTTTAAAATAGGAATAGTGAATCGAAATAAATAATAAAAATAAATTTAATATATATAAAACAATTAAAAAGATGATATGTTTATCCAAAATTAAAAAAGGGTAACACGTATATAAATATAAATATAAGATGATAATATGTACAAAAATTTAAAATAAATTATATATGAAGAAAATATTTAGATGAATAGTATGTAAAATAGATGAAAATAAATAATAAAATCAAAGGTATGAAAATGATTTAAGATGAATAGTATAATTTTTTAAAAAAAGTAAATAATGTACACAATTTTTTTTTTTAGGAAAACGGTACATAAAAATTTAATAGTTAGCAATTCAAAAATATATGTATAAAAAGAGTTTAAAATAAATAACATATATAAAGGAAAAAATAATTTAATAAAAATAGTATATAGAACTTAAAATAAGTAAATAATAATAATACAATTTTCAAAATAAATAAATAAATAAACGTATCAAACAGATTGAGGACTAAGTTGGAAAAGGACTGACATTCAAAGTATAAATTCAAAACAACATAAAATGGAATGATGGACAAAATTGAATTTAAAACAAAAATAGGAGATCAAATTTACAAGAAAAAAGGATCAGGGCTTAAATGAAACGCGCTTAAACAATGGAGGACTGATTCAGCAAATAGCCCAAAATCTAGACACGCGTCCATTTCTCAGAATGTTGGTGGGTTGGGGACTCACTTGAAGTGCGCAACAAATTTTTGGTCCAAATTTAAAAAAATAAAAAAAGGAAAATGGACTAAATCAGAATGGCCCAAAGGTAAAAGGGACCTGGGGCATAAATATCCCCTAAAAGGAAAACACGCAGATCCTTCGGGTATTGGGTCAGGTCACACGCAGTTGGATATGGACAAAACGATGCTATTTTGGGTCATTTAACTCAAATTTCAAAATGACTCGTTTACAGGGTCCTTTATAAGTTGAAATTTTTGACGAAAAATTCATTCTCTTCATTCTCAGGAAAAAAAAAACTTTAAAGCTCTCTCAAAGTTCCCTCTCTCAGCCTCTGAGCTCAATTTCGACCACCACTCCTGCCAAGATTCCGTCAGGGCCACCATACACGGTGGCTAGTGGTGCACGAACATGGGCTTTTCAGCCCAATTTTAAGCCTCGTTTGAAGCCGAGTCTTAGGATACCCCTAGGCACCAAAATCAAATGGCCCTCGACCCTCCTTTTTGAATCTGATCGCAAATGACAAAGTAAGCTTTCTGACGATGCATCTGTATAGATTCAGGTAAGGACCTCTTCGCCTTTCTTTTTCGATTTTGTTTTTAAAGATTCAAAATAGTAAAATAAAATAAAAAATGAAAGTAAATAATAAAAAACGAAGACCTTGATGCTTCTATTCAGTTTTTATTGCTGATGATCAGTAAAAAAGAGGAAGAAGAAGTTACAAAGGGTTTGTTTTAGTTTTTATAACCAATTTACAAAGATCCGGTTTTGTTTGTTTTCGTTTTGTTTTTTTGTGTTATTGTCATTTTCCTTTTGTTTTGGTTGCTTGGCTTCTTGTGGTTACATGTGACGTGAGAGGCATAGGCGTGCTGGTGGCGGTCGTTAGAGGCTTGGGCAGCATACCTAAGGGGCTAGGGTTTCTTGGAAGAGTTTAGGATAGTGGGCTGTTAGGGTTTTTTTGGTTGGGCTTGGGTTAGGATGTGGGTTTGTGGTTTAATAATTTTTTGTTTGGTTTTGTTTGGGCCCCGGGCTAAATTGGGCCTGTACAGTTGCCCCTCTTTGCTCATTGTCGTGTAACGAAAATGGAGCAAAGACTTTAAAAGGACCAATTTTGCCCGATCTTGCTGAGTCTCGGTGCTTCTTTCCTTCTTCTTCAAGTAATCTTGCTTTGATCCATTGTAACTTCAGAAATATAGGAACTGTTGCTTCAATTTTCTCGAACTTAATTTTAGGGAGAAGAGATTTGTAGCTTCGATCCACTCGCTGGAACTTCGAGTAAATGAGAAATGTTCCTCAATGTAATTTTAGGGAGAAGGGATTTGTAGCTTCGACCCACTTCGCTGAAGTCTCAACGAGACAAGAGTTCAGGGAGAAGCGATTTGTAACTTCGATCTTCTCAATTGGAACTTTAAGGATATAAGAGTCAGAGAGAAGAGATTTGTAGTTTTGATCTTCTCTATTGAAACTTCCAGGAAATGAGGATTTCGGAGAGAAGGGATTTGTAGCTTCGACCTACCCCATTGGAACCTCAAAGGGATAAGAATTCAGGAAGAAGAGATTTGTAGATTCTCTCTTCTCTATTGGAACTTCAAGGATATAAGAATTCAGAGAGAAGAGATTTGTAGTTTCGATCTTCTCTACTGAAACTTCAAGGAAATGAGGATTTTGGGGAGGAGGGATTTGTAGCTTCAACCTACTCCGTTGGGACCTCAAAGGGATAATAATTCAGGGAGAAGAGATTTGTAGCTTCAATCTTCTCCACTAAAACTTTAATGGTATAAGAATTCTGAGAGAAGAGATTTGTAGTTTCGATCTTCTCTACTGAAACTTCAAGGAAATGATAATTCAGAGAGAAGAGATTTGTAGTTTTGATCTTCTCTACTGAAACTTCAAGGAAATAAGGATTCAGAGAGAAGAGATTTGTGGTTTCACTCTACTCTACTGCAACTCTGGGAGATAGGATTTGCTATGATTTGCTCTACTGTAACTTCAGAGAGATAAGATCTATTTATTTATAGCCTCAATCTGTTCCACTACAACTTCAGGGAAATAAGATTTTCTATTTCAGTCTACTCCACTGCAACTTCAGGGAGATAAGACTTGTATCTTCGACCGCCCACTACAACTTCAGGGAGATAAGGTTTTTTTTTATCTGCTCTACTGTAGCTTTAGAGATATAAGATTTGTAATTCATGGCTTCAATCTGTTCCACTGCAACTTCAGGGAAATAAGATCTGCTATCTTCAGTCTGCTCCATTGCAACTTCAGGGAGATAAGACTTGTATCTTCAACCTGCTCCACTGCAGCTCCAGGGAGATAAGGATTGTTTTGATCTGCTCTACTGCAACTTTAGAGAGATAAGATCTATAATTCATAGCTTCAATCTGTTCCACTGCAACTTCAGGGAAATAAGATCTGCTATCTTCAGTTTGCTCCGCTGCAACTTCATGAAGATAAGACTTGTATCTTCAACCTGCTCTTCTACAACCTCAGAGAAATAAGGTTAGTAACTTGTAGCTTTAATCTGTTCCACTACAACTTCAGGGAAATAATATTTGCTATCTTCAATCTACTGCACTAAAAACTCAAGGATGCAAGACTAGTATCTTCAATCTGCTTTGCTCAGGAAGGCAAGATCTGCTATCTTCAATCTGCTCCACTACAAACTCAGGGATGCCAGACTGGTATCTTCAATCCGCTTCGCTCAGGAAGGCAATATCTGCTATCTTCAATCTGCTCCACTGCAAACTCAGGGATGCCAGACTGGTATCTTTGATCCGCTTCACTCAGGAAGGCAAGATCTATAATTTGTAGCCTCAATCGACCTTGCTACATTGTCTTAGGGGACATGAGCTGTAAAATCGATTTCTTGGTCCTATTATGTCAAAATAATTAAGATGACATGATCAAGATGAATCAAATGCTTCTAAATAAATGTGTATGATGTTTGCATGAATGCAAAGAGTGTCATTTTTGGAATGATCCTCCTTTTTTCTTTTCTTTTATTTTTTTGTACAATGATTAGGATGCAATGATCGGAATGAATCAAATGCTTCTACTAAATGATATTATGGATGATATTTGCATGAATATAGAATGTCATGAGAATGATCCCTTTTAAAAGCTTAGAGTTGTCATTACTCGTTGTCCATCAGAGTTTTATTGCTAAAGTATTACGCTGCTATCTCGCTCGGCTGGTACCTTTGCCAAAAACTCGAAGAAACAATCACATTTTGCTCGAATGACTTGCCCCAATGTAACTTCAAGGTCCATTCCATGGTACCTCTAGGACTTTAAGGCTTATACCATCTTCAGACCCTCTCACTGCAATTCAGGAGGGTATAGGATCTGTGTCATCTTCAATCCATCCCACTGCGACTCAAGGGTATATAACTTGTATCATCTTCAATCCATCCCACTGCGACTCAGGGGTATAGAACTTGTATCATCTTCAATCCATCCCACTGTGACTCAAGGGTATAGAATTTGTAACTTATTGAATCAATTTGGTCTGCTACACCTTCCATTCCCTGGGTATCATGACCAGATGTGTATGCATGATATTTGCATGGATGAAGAATATCATTTTTTTTCTTGAGGATGATTCCCCTTTAACACTGGGGTTAACATTACCCATTTGTCGTCAAGATTGTATCACTGACGCAATATCTTGTCATTTTGTTCAATCACCTTTTTTGACAAGAATCTGGAGAGATAGTCTCAGTTTAGACTCTTCCTCTACCAATATTTTCATCCCTTAAACTTGGTGAGTTTTAAACAATAGTCCTGTTTCAAGTTCTTGTATTATTTAGAAGCTTCCAGAGTAATATGCGAAACTCTTTTTATGAAAGTATTATTAGTCTACTAATTGTTATTTCAATGCAAAAATGCTTGAAAAAGATCATAATAATGGACCGAAAGGAAATTAATTAGGAGCATAGCTCGAAGCAAATAAGTTAATCAAGGATAGCAAATGCAATTAAGAAGGAAACTTATAGGGACGTATCTTGAAAAGAATAAGGTAATCAAAGATAGCAAATTCAAAATGAGTAAAATAGAAAGCTAGGTGCCTTAGATATAGCAGCTTGAGCTTCTTTGTACCAACTTCTTGAAGGCCATTTTGAGCTTAATATGTGTTTAGGGGATCTGAAGTACATTGTCGATGCCCCAAGCTGTAGCATACTTCTTCATTGTTGATTCAAGAATAAAAGAGGTGAGGCTACAATTCTACCCCCTTAAAGAAAATTTCATCCACGAAATTTACCTGATTAAAAGAGGTGAGGATACTGCTGCCGAATCACGTCCTCAGGCTCCCATGTAGCTTCCTCCGATTAGTGATTATGCCATAATACTTTGACTAACGACACCGACTTCCTTCTTAGCACCTTAACGTCCCGATCTAAAATCTGTACTGGCTCCTTTTCAAAGGACAAGTCAGGTCTTAACTCAACTTCCTCTACTGGTACAACATGAGATGGATCCGAACGATAACACCTTAACATAGAGACATGAAATACGCTATGTATCTAACTTAACTTTGGAGGTAACTCAAGTTGATAAGCCACTGGCCCAACACGCTTCAATACACGATATGGTCCGATGAATCTAGGGCTCAACTTGCCCTTCTGTCCAAATTTAAAAAATCTTCTTCCAAGGTAAGACTTTTAGGAAGACCTGATCTCCCACCGTAAACTCTATATCCTTACGCTTCAGGTCTGCGTATAATTTTTGTCTATCCAAAGCTTCCTTTAACCGTGCCCAAATTATATTTACTTTTTCCTCCGTCTCCGAAATCAATTTAGGACCCAATAACTGTCGCTCCCCCAGCTCAGTTCAACAAGTAGGAGTACGACACCTACGACCATACAACGCCTCGTAGGGTGCCATCTGGATGCTGGATTGATAACTGTTGTTGTATGCAAATTCGCCAAAGGTAAAAAATCTTCCCAACTGCCCCTAAAATCGATCACACAGCCTCTTAACATATCTTCAAGAATTTGGATTACTCTCTCCGACTGACCATCTGTCTGAGGATGGAATGTCGTGCTGAAATTTAACTTTGTTCCCAAAGCTTCATATAGAGCCTTCCAAAATCGTGATGTAAACCTAGGGTCCCTGTTCGATATAATAGACATTGGTGCCCCATGTAACCTCACGATCTCTGCTACGTACAACTTGGCCAATTTCTGCAATGAGTAATCCATACAAACAGGTAGGAAATGAGTAGCCTTCGTCAACCGATCCACTATTACCCAAACGAAAACTTTCTTAGTAGGCGATAAGGGTAACCCATTAACAAAGTCCATCGTTATCCTTTCCCATTTCCATAATGGAATTTTCACCGGTTGTAGCAATCCCGACTGTAATTGATGTTCTGCCTTCACTTGCTAACATGTTAAGCACTTGGTCACGAAATTAGTAACCTTCCATTTCAACCCTGGCCACCAATACTGCTCACGGAGATTTTGGTACATTTTGTTTCCCTCGGGGTGCATAGCGTGTAGACTACTATACTGCTCACACGTAATTATTTGCCTAATTACGAATAGATAGTTTATAGTGGCCTTATTACATAATATTGGCAACCCAAAATAAAGTCTAAGTAATAAAATTTAAAGTAATAAGTTTAAGTTGGAAAATCTCCACAATTCTTAATACGAGCACCGCCACCTCGAAATCCTTCTTTGCTTAGATCCATCGTGACTACGAGTCATCGAAAAGTTATCCCATAAAATGGGTGAGTTATAAACTCAATGTATAACACATACATTAAAAAGCCCATTTTATCAAATGCTTTCAAGCCCAAAAATTTCACATATGGCCAGACCCATTTAACTCATATTTAGCCCAAAGGCCCAATTTAGTTGATTTAGCCCAAAGGCCCATTTCATAATAGATTAAATAATAATCATACAATATTACATGGTTATGTTCATGAAATGAAATGCAAGCCCAACCAACCTAAATATCCATCCGCTACACACCCGTACCAACCAAAGACAAGTGGGGATTACTAAATCGACCTCCATCCGCTACACACCATCGAAGGCGATTCTTGCAGTCAACATGCACATCGCCCTTATAATGTTGTGGCAAAGCCACCAAAACAGATGTGTGAAAGTCACCGACCAAGTCCAAATTTCATATCGTGGCCAAGTCACCGGATTCACATACGTGACGAAGTCACCGGAGCCAAATATGTGACCGAAGTCACCGAAAGCAAAATATCGTGGCCAAAGTCACAGGAGTCAAATTGTGACCGAAGTCACGAGCCAAATATATGTGACCGAAGTCACCAAATTCACATATGTGACCGAAGTCACCGAAATGTGGTAAAACCACCGAATACTTCCTCCTTTATCAACAATACCCATATGTCCATGCACATACATATCAAATCGATTTTCATGCTATTACCCCACAAAACATAATATAATCATACTTATTTCATAATTATGCATATAGCAAAAATAAGCGGAATATTGGGGTAACATACACGAATTTTGTATACCAATGATTGGTATCCACAAACAAACATATTATCATATAATCACTTTTTAACAATATAGATCTATGGAAATTTTAATGTAAGGTTACACACCTAGTAACAGGAGAACAATACCCTCTTGCTCGTCAACACCTAATTGATTAACACACTTGGTTAGTATAAACTATTGTTAACAAAACCATACTTATTGACGATGGATCTAAATCCTTACCCTCAGATTCACGAGCAGACAGTTATTTGTGGTTTTCTCCACTAGATGGATCAAAACAAAGTGATATTCCACCAACATAAAGTGGTTCGGTTATGCGACTATCTTGAATAATCGACCCTCGTTAGCGGAGGGTCCACAACCCGATGGAAAGTCTCTAACCCGATCTGACCCTTCATTTGTAGTTCAATGGTAAAGGAATACCTCCCTCTTGAAACACTCCTGACGGCTCTTTTCTTACCTATCTTGTTGATCTTAGATCGTCCCTAAAAGTAACATAGATTAGTGATCCATCTAAGAAATTGATGTGATCTAAATTAATAACCTTACCTTGATGATTCCAAATGGTCACTTAAAGGTTGTCCTCAACAAGATCTTTGAAAAATTCTTTTCAAATGAATCGGCCTAGAAGAGAAAATAAAGATCACGATTCTAAGTTTGCTAAAGTGAAAAGAAAAGATAAAAATAATTGATAAAATCTTACTTGAGTCCTTCAAGATTCGACTTTAACAAAAAGAGAAGAGAAATGGTGGTTTCAATATGATGGTTTCGATTTTGAGGAATAGATGAAAGAGAATGAAAGGAGAAGGAAAAAGAGAAGGAAGAAAAAGAAAGAAGAAGAAGATGATGATGGTGATTTCTCAAAAGAAAAGAAATGTTTAGGAACCTTTGAACATTAAGCCAAGGAGGTAACAAATGGTTCTTGATCCATATGGTTTTGACAATGAAAGAGAAGAGAGAAATAAAATGAAAAGAAAAGAAAAGGAGAATTGATCAAAGAGAAAGGAGATTGATTTTGGGGCTTAGATGCATTGGCTAAGGGAGAGAAAATGAAGAAGAAAATGGTGCTTAGTCTTTTATGGTTTCGGCTATGAGAGGGGAAAGAGAGAAGAGAAATAGAATGAAAAAGAGAGAAAAAGAAAATGAAAGAGAAGGCTTTTGGTGATAGCTAAATTCGGCACTAAAGAGAAAGAAAAGGAGTGACTTCAAAAGTGACAATATTTTGTCATCAAAGAGAGAATTTTGAGAAGAAAAGATGGAATAAGGGTACCTCTTTGGTCAAAAATTCCAATACCAAAACAAAGTAACCTTGTACCAAATGCCAATGATAGTTTCGGTTTAGGGAAAAGTTTTGGAGAAGGGAGAAAAGATGGACAAAAGAATATGCAAGACTTTTGGCCAACTCCCCCAATGGCAAAGCACAAATTCGGCCAAATCAATGCCAACATTATCCCTTTTCCTCCTTGATTCTTCCCCATCAACTCTTGATTTGCTATAAAAATAAACCACTCCTTTAGCCTTCATGCCGTCTAGGTTCATGGTCAAATGACCATGAACACATCTAAAACATAGCCCAATATCATGCCTTTTGTCCCCTCATCTTATCATGAACTTATGATTCCATACCATAAGTTCCTAGCTTCCTTTTCACATGGTCAAATAGCCAAAATTAAATGAATTCTCATCCACTCTAGAACATTCTTGGCCGACACTTATAGGAAGACAACAAAAAATTAAAATCCTCCCTAATGCTAGCTAGGAGATTGAACCTTACACCTCAAGCACACATCCATGCATCTTAACCACTTTGCCAATTACTTAACTTATGCTTGAAATTCCTTGTCATTAATTCTTAAGGCCTAACTTGCTTAGCTCTCTTAATTAATAGAAATTAAAAGTTTAACTAAGCATTCACTTAATTAATGAAGCTCAATTAACTTCCAAAAAATACACTTAATAATAATTAAGCATGCAACATCATTCAATTAATTAAGATGCATAACCCCTAATTATCAGGATGTTACAGTTCTACCCCCTTAAAATAATTTCGTCCTCGAAATTACCTGGCTGGAATAAGTGAGGGTATTGCTGTCACATCGCTTCCTCCTGTTCCCACGAAGCTTCTTCTGATCCATGATGACGCCATAATACCTTGACAAGAGGAACCGACTTTCTCTGTAAAACCTTTACATCTCGCTCGAATTTGAATTGGCTCCTCTTCATATGACAAGTCGATCTTAATTCCACCTCCTCAATCGGCACTACATGAGATGGATCTGTGTAGAACGGCGTAACATTGAAACATGAAACACATCATGCATTTGCTTCAATTCAAGGCAAATCTAATCGATATGCCACAGATCCACCCGCTTCACAATCCGATAAGGTCCAATGAACACAGGACTTAGCTTCCCTTTGCATCCAAATCTCATCACCTTTTTCCAAGGTGAAACCTTTAAGAAAACTTGGTCTCCCACTACATACTCTATTTCTTTCCGCTTTAGATCTGCATACAATTTTTGTCTGGCAGATGCTTCCTTTAACCGAGCCCAGATTACCTTAATCTTTTCTTCAGATTCAGACACTATCTCTGGACCCAAAATCTGACGTTCTCCTAATTTCTGTCCAACACGTAGGAGTCGACACTTTCGTCCATATAGTGCTTCATACGTTGCCATCCGTATCTTTGGATTGAAACTGTTGTTGTCGCAAATTCTACCAACGGTAAAATTCCTCCCAACTTCCTTGAAATCTATCACACATGCCCTTAACATATCTTCTAAGATTTGGATTACTCTTTCGATCGACCGTCAACCGAGGATGAAATGCCGTCTTCAAGTCCAATCGGTGCCCAAGGCTCGATGCAATGCTTTCCAAAATCGCGACGTAAATCTTGGATCTCGTCAAATTATCGACAACTGGCACTCCATGCAATCTCACAATTTCAACCACATATAACCGCCAATTTAAAGAGTAATCAACCCGAACGGGATAAAATGTGCGATTTCATTAATCGGTCCACTATCACCCAAATGGAGTCTTTCTTAGTAGGCGTGAAGAGAAGCCCACTAACAAAGTCCATGGTGATTCTCCCACTTCCACTGCGAGAATCTTTATCGGTTGAAGCAATCCCGATGGTACTTGATGTTCAAACTTTGACTTGCGACATGTCAAGCATTTTCCTACAAATTTCGTAACTTTTCTCTTAAGACCAGCCACCAAAACCGATCTCGTAAGTCTCGATATAACTTACTTCCTCCGGGATGCATAGCATAGGGGCTACCATGCGATTCTGAAGTATCTTTTGCCTCAACTCCCGATCCCCAAGATACGGACTTTATCTTTGAAGCACAATACCCGTCACTTATTAATACCAAAATCTTCCAATTTCCCACTGCACTGCCGAAGCTTTTCACCGAGATCTTCATCTATTAACCGCCTCTCTTTCACTTGACTTAACCATGCTCTGCTTAACTCAAGTTTCGCCAATAAGCTTCCATCATCGTAAAGACTAAGGTGTGCAAACATCGCTCTCAAATCGACACCACTTTTCGACTTAGAGCGTCGCACCACATTCGCCTTGCCGGGTGGTACTCGATGGAGCAATCGAGTCTTTCAATAACTCTATCCACCTTATTTGCCTCAAATTTAGTTCATTCAGAGTCAAGAGATATTTGATTTTTGTGGTCCGATATATCATCGACTTCTCCCCGTATAAGTAATGTCTCCAAACCTTAAGAGCAAAAACTATAGGCGCCAACTCCAAGTCATGTCGTGTAATTAACCTCGTGCGGTCTCAATGCCGAGACGACACGCAACTACCTTCCGCCTTGCATCGTAACACATCCTAATCCGTGTGAGAAGCATCACAATACACGACAAAATCCTTTCCTACTTCAATTTGAATCAAAATAGGAGCTTCCATCAAAACTTTCTTGAGCTTCTCAAAACTCTCTTCTACGCTTATCACCCACATGAAAGGTACTTCCTTTCTCAACAATTTCATTAAAGGTGCATTTATCGATGAAAATCCTTCAACGAATCTTCTCAGATATCTGGCTAAACCCAAGCTGCGAATCCAATCTAGCATGACCTCAATCTTCCGAGGATCCACCTTATCCCTTCCGCAGATACCACATGACCTAAAATGCAACTTCTTTCACCAAAATTCACAATTGTGAATTTGGCGTCTGATTTCTTCTCCTTAAAACTTCGTAACACAATCCGGAGATGCTCATCATGTTCTACTTCAGACTTAGAATACACCGGGATGTCGTCTATGAATACCACGGCGAACCGATCCAAGTAATTTGGAAAATTAGGTTCATCATATCCATAAACGAAGCTGGGGCATTCGTCAATCCGAATGGCATTACCAGAAATTCATAATGCTCATATCTAGTTCGAAAAGCCATCTTATGGATATCCGCTTCTTTCACTTTAAGCTGATGATACCCCGACCTTAGATCAATCTTTGAGAATACCGCAGCTCCCTTAAGCTGATCAAACAAGTCATCAATCCTTGGCAAAGGATACTTGTTCTTGATGGTCACTTATTCAACTGCCGTAGTCTATACACATCCTCATCGATCCGTCCTTCTTCTTCACGAATAGGACCGGTGCTCCCCATGGAGACACACTAGGTCGAATGAATCCACGATCAAGCAACTCCCGAATCGAGCCTTCAATTCAACCAACTCCTTGGTGCCATTCTATATGGAGCAATAGAAGCTGCGCCGTTCAAGCAATAAGTCTATCCCGAATTCTACCTCACGATCCGAGGCAAACACAGGAAGTTCTTAGGAAAAACATCTACAAATTCCTTCAGCCCCGACTTCATTAGCGATTGCTTCCTTAACCTCCAAAGCACTCACTAACATCGGAAGGCTTCACATCCCTTTCTAATCATCTTTTTCGCCTTAAGGCGGATACTACATTAGATAAGTAGTTCCGTCTCTCGCCCATCACTACAACTTCCTTTTCATCAAAAGTTCTTAATGACATTCTCTTAGCAGCACAATCCACATTTGCACGGTACTTCACAAGCCAGTCCATGCCTAAGATTAGGTCGAATTCTCCGAATGGCAACTCCATTAAATTAGCTTGAAACTGTATCCCTTGGAATTCTAGAGGCACTTCCTTAAAAAGCTTATCTACAACTCATGCATCCTAAAGGACTAAATGCTGATCATCTTCCTAGGTGCGATTTGAAGTCACATGCAAAGTCCCAGATACTTCACTAGCGATATAGGAATGAGTTGACCCTATATCTATCAAAGCAATAAAGGGCAACCCGAAATCGAGAAACGTGCAGGTGTTAACATCAGTGCGTCCTTTGTCTTCTCTGCGATTTAACCGCATACACCAAACTGGTTGTCTCGCCTCGAGCTACCATCGCCTCTTCCGAAGTTCGCGACCTCTCTGGAACCATTGCCCTTCCATTTGGACCACGACCTCTTATCGCCATCGTCCACTACATCACTGATTAGCACTCGACTTCTTCGAACGGTTCTTCTCCGAGTTTATCGAGCAATCTTTGATCATATGATCCTTCGAACCACACTTGAAACATCCGCCGGTTTTCTTCCAGCATTCTCCTGAGTGCATTTTCCCACATTGAGAACAAATACGATTTTGTACACCCGTAGCAGTCTGTTGACCTCGCGATCCATCATTCCTTGATTTCTTCTGAAAGTTTCCAGACGACCCTAAAAACCCAAAGCTTCTCTTATTATTGCTCTGGCTTTTGTCCGATTCTCTCTCGGTCAGTTTAGCCTCTTCTTGCAATTCTTGCCCTTTCCACTAAGATTGCAAAATCTCTTTCACGGTGTGGAGCAATCATCACTGCAATTCATCTCTAAGCCCATCTTCAAATCGATACACCGTTCATATTCCGTAGCCACTATCCTCGGCATAACGACTAAGTCGCAAAATTCCGCTTCATATTGGCTATCGACTTGTTCCTTGGACCAAATTTAGAAATGTCTTCTTCGGGAATCGATGTAGCTAGCTCCAACATATTTTCCTTGAATTTAATCTTAAAATACCCCAATCCGCAGACGATCCACGTGGGTACTTTCCGTTATAGTGAGCCACCTTTGGTAGGCTTCATCACGTAAGAAGTGAAATAGCACCTTTCAATTTCTCTTCATCGGTGCGATCTATATCGTCCATATCCTCTCGATCGCCTCCAACCAATATTCAGCTACATTTGGAGCTACTCCGATACTCCTCTGAAAACCTCAGCTCCATTTGATCTTAGTCTCTCGCCCATCGACTTTGAGACCCATTTCGAACTAGCTTAGTTACATCGTTCCAAAACTCACAAAGCGACTTGTGATATTGCGTCACCACCTTCATTTTGTTCTTGAAAGTCCGCCCAACAATAGGTGGTGGAGCTTCATTCTCAAACCTTGACCAGATCGAATCGGTTCAAATAGTCATCCTTCCTCTTCCATGTCCACGACGACCTCGTCCCCTAGAGCTCATGTCTACTACGTATCTTATCATTTTTACTGAAAAGTCTTATGTATTAGAGTCTTTTCACTTCTTATTAAAGGAAAGTTTTATGAAGCAGATATTTAGTAGTTTTTCCGTAGTAGTACACATACACCTAGGGTCCATGTCTCTAAAGTTCCTTAGGCTTATCAAACATTCATATCACTTATCAAATAAAGGTACATACCGATGGATCTCGGCCGAGAACTCGAAGTGCCATGCTCTTACAAAATCATTTAACTTAAGAAATCTTTAAAAAAATCATTTGGGCCAACTTTTGAAAGCGTTGTGGGCTTCAAAACCCAAGGCGAGAGTTTAAATCTGGCTCTGATACCAAGCTGAAACACCCCAAACCCGGCCCAAAAAGCCTAACCGAATTTGGTATGTTCCTCAAGTAAAACTTTAGCGGAATCACATTGTAAAGTAAATTTTGTCTTTTGAAACATTATTTTTAGGAGGAATTAATAAAATCAAAAAGGAAACCAAACTTAAGAAAAACTTCTTTGAAAACATTTATATATTAGTGACAAAAACCTTTTTAATTAATTATCGAAAACCAATTTAGTTATTTAATAGATATTTGTTCATGGCAAAATAAAAGTAAATCCAAACACGAAATTAAAGATAGTTTATAGTAGCCTTATTACATAATATTGGCAACCCAAAATAAAGTCTAAGTAATAAAATTTAAAGTAATAAGTTTAAGTTGGAAAATCTCCACAATACTTAATACGAGAATCGCCACCTCGAAATCCTTCACGCTTAGATCCATCGCACTACGAGTCATCCGAAAAGTTATCCCATAAAAATGGGTGAGTTATAAACTCAATGTATAACACATACATTAAAAGCCCATTTTATCAAATGCTTTCAAGCCCAAAATTTCACATATGGCCATAGACCCATTTAACTCATATTTAGCCCAAAGGCCCAATTTAGTTCAGATTTAGCCCAAAGGCCCATTTCATATGATTAAATAATAATCATACAATATTACATGGTTATGTTCATGAAATGAAATGCAAGCCCTACCAACCTAAATATCCATCCGCTACACACCCCCGTACCAACCAACTGCAAGTGGGATTACTAAATCGACCTCCATCCGCTACACACCATCGAAGGCGTTCTTTGCGATCAACATGCACATCGCCTTATAATGTTGTGGCAAAGCCACTAAAAGCAGATGTGATGAAGTCACCGACCAAGTCTAAATTTCATATCGTGGCCGAAGTCAATGGATTCACATACGTGACCAAGTCACGGAGCCAAATATGTGACCAAGTCACCGGAGCAAAATATACGTGGACAAAGTCACCGAGTCAAATTGTGACCGAAGTCACGAGCCAAATATATGTGACCAAGTCACCAAATTCACATATGTGACCGAAGTCACCGTAAATGTGGTAAAACCACCGAATACTTCCTCCTTTATCAACAATACCCATATGCCTATGCACATACATATCAAATCGATTTTCATGCTATTACCCCACAAAACATAATATAATCATACTTATTTCATAATTATGCATATAGCAAAAATAAGCGGAATATTGGGGTAACATACACGAATTTTGTATACCAATGATTGGTATCCACAAACAAACATATTATCATATAATCACTTTTAACAATATAGATCTATGGAAATTTTTAATGTAAGGTTACACACCTAGTAGCAAAGTGAGAACAATACCCTCTTGCTCGTCAACACCTAATTGATTAACACACTTGGTTAGTATAAACTATTGTTAACAAAACCATACTTATTGACTATGGATCTAAATCCTTACCCTCAGTTCACGAGCAGCGAGTTATTTGTGGTTTTTCTCCACTAGATGGATCAAAACCACCGATATTCTACCAGCGTAAAGTGGTTCGGTTTACGCCTTTACTTGAATAATCGATCCTCGTTAGCGGAGGGTCCACAACCCGTGGAAAGTCTCTAACCGCGATCTGACCCTTCATTTGTAGTTCGATGGTAAAGGAATACCTCCCTCTTCCAAACACTCCGGACGGCTCTTTTCTTACCTATCTTGTTGATCTTAGATCGTCCCTAAAAGTAACATAGATTAGTGATCCATCTAAGGAAATTGATGTGATCTAAATTAATAACCTTACCTTGATGATTCCGAATGGTCACTTAAAGGTTGTCCTCAACAAGATCTTTGAAAATTTCTTTTCAAATGAATCGGCCTAGAAGAGAAAATAAAGATCACGATTCTAAGTTTGCTAAAGTGAAAAGAAAAGATAAAAATAATTGATAAAATCTTACTTGAGTCCTTCAAGATTGGCTTTAACAAAAGAGAAGAGAAATGGTGGTTTCAATATGATGGTTTCGGTTTTGAGGAATAGAAGAAAGAGAATGAAAGGAGAAGGAAAAGAGAAGGAAGAAAAGAAAGAGAAGAAGAAGATGATGATGGTGATTTCTCAAAAGAAAAGAAATGTTTAGGAACCTTTGCACATTCTACCAAGGAGGTAACAAATGGTTCTTGATCCTATGTGGTTTTAACAATGAGAGAAAGAAGAGAGAAATAAAATGAAAAGAAAAGAAAAGAGAATTGATCAAAGAGAAAGGAGATTGATTTTGGGGCTTAGATGCATTCGCTAAGGGAGAGAAAATGAAGAAGAAAATGGTGCTTAGTCTTTTATGGTTTGGCTATGAGAGGAAAGAGAGAGAGAAATAGAATGAAAAGAGAGAAAAAGAAAATGAAAGAGAAGGCTTTTGGTGATAGCTAAATTTGGCACTAAAGAGAAAGAAAAGGAGTGACTTCAAAAGTGACAATATTTTGTCATCAAAGAGAGAATTTTGAGAAGAAAAGATGGAATAAGGGTACCTCTTTGGTCAAAAATTCCAATACCAAAACAAAGTAACCTTGTACCAAATGCCAATGATAGTTTTGGTTTAGGGAAAAGTTTTGGAGAAGGGAGAAAATATGGACAAAAGAATATGCAAGACTTTTGGCCAACTCCCCTAGTGGCAAAGCACAAATTCGGCCAAATCAATGCCAACATTATCCCTTTTCCTCCTTGATTCTTCCCATCAACTCTTGATTTGCTATAAAAATAAACCACTCCCTTTAGCCTTCATGTTGTCTAGGTTCATGGTCAAATGACCATGAACACATCCCCAAAACATAGCCCAATATCATGCCTTTTGTCCCCCTCATCTTATCATGAACTTATGATTCCATACCATAAGTTCCTAGCTTCCTTTTTCACATGGTCAAATAGCCAAAATTAAATGAATTCTCATCCACTCTAGAACATTCTTGGCCGACACTTATAGGGAAGACAACAAAAAAAATTAAAATCCTCCCTAATGCTAGCTAGGAGATTCGAACCTTACACCTCAAGCACACATCCATGCATCTTAACCACTTTGCCAATTACTTAACTTATGCTTGAAATTCCTTGTCATTAATTCTTAAGGCCTAACTTGCTTAGCTCTTTCTTAATTAATAGAAATTAAAAGTTTAACTAAGCATTGACTTAATTAATGAAGCTCAATTAACTTCCAAAAAAAATACACTTAATAATAATTAAGCATGCAACATCATTCAATTAATTAAGATGCATAACCCCTAATTATCAGGATGTTACACTGAATCCTTAGGCATACATATTCTTCCACGGAAACATAGTACTCTATAACTATTCAATCCAAAATCCCCTATCTCACCACCTTCCACTTGTTAGAGTCGAGAACACAATGCTTCATCTATCAATTGCTTTTCCTTGTTCTTGCTTACCCAAACAGGCTTCACCTGAAGTTTGGCTAACAGACTACCATCTTCATAAAGACTGAGATGAGCGAACATCTCTCTCAAATCTGATATTACCTTTTGACTTAATGCATCAGCCATAATGTTAGCCTTTCCTGGATGATACTCGATTGAGAAGTCATAGTCCTTCAATAGTTCTATCCACCTCCACTGTCTTAAGTTCAACTCTTTCTGGGTAAGTAGGTACTTCAGACTCTTATGATCCGTATAGATAATCGACTTCTCACCTTACAGATAGTGTCTCCAAATCTTCAGAGAAAACACCACTACAGCTAACTCCAAGTCATGCGTGGGATAGTTCACCTTGTGCGGCCTTAATTGACGAGATGCATAAGCCACCACTTTTCCTCCTTGCATCAACACACATCCCAAGCCCGTGTGCGACGCATCACAATAAACAATAAACTCTTTTCCAGCCTTAGGTTGAATCAATACTGACGCTTCTATCAAAATCTTCTTCAATTTCTCAAAGCTCTCTTGTTGCTTATTTGACCACACACATGGTACTCCCTTACGCAACAGCTTAGTCAGGGGTGCAGTAATCAACGAAAACCCCTCAAAGAAATGCCTGTAATACCCAGCCAAGCCTAGAAAACTCTGAATTTCTTCCACTGACTTTGGTAGCTTCCAATCCAACACAGCCTCGACCTTTCGGGGATCAACTCTAATTCTTCTGACAGACACAACATGCCCCAAAAAGGTCACTTCCTCAGCCAAAATTCACACTTACTGAATTTGGAAAAAGTTGCTTCTCCCTTAATATCTGTAATACTACCCGCAGATACGAATCATGTTCTTCTTCATTCTTCGAGTACACCAAGATGCCATCTATGAACACCACCACAAACCGATCTAAATAGGGTTGAAAGACCCGGTTCATCATGTCCATAAATGCAGCTTGTGCATTAGTCAACCCAAACGGCATCACTAAGAACTCGTAATGCCCATAACGAATTCAAAACTTAGACTTATGAATATCTGCCTCTTTAACTTTAAGCTAGTGATAACCCGATCTCAAATCTATCTTCGAGAAAATTGAAACTCCTCGCAACTGATCGAATAGATCATCAATCCTCGGCAACGGATACCTATTATTGATCATCAACTTATTCAACTGCCTATAATCGATGCATATACGCATCGACCCATCCTTCTTTTTAATGAACAAGACTGGCGCTCCCCACGGTGACACACTCGATCGAATGAATCCCCAATCCAACAACTCCTATGAATCTGAGCTTTAAGCTCCTCTAACTCCTTTGGCGCCATTCTATAAGGAGCAATGGACACCGAAGCCGTTCTTGGCAACAACTCAATGCCAAACTCTACCTCCCAATCAGGAGGCAATCTTGAAAGCTCCTCGGGAAAAATGTCCGAAAACTCTTTCACCGTTCTAACACTTTAAACAGACAACTCTTTAGCATCCAAAGCACTAATAAAGGCTATGAACGCTCCATACCTCTTTCGCACCAACTTTTTGCCTTTAAAGCAGATACCACATTAGATAGATAATTTCTTCTTTCACCTATCATCATCACTTCCTTATCTTTCGAAGTTCTTAGTATCATCTACTTTGAGCACAATCCAAGTTCGCACAGTGTTTCACCAACCAATCCATGCCCAAAATAAGGTCAAACTCGTCGAATGGCAGTTCCATCAAATTCGCCAGAAATATTTCCCCCTGAATTTCTAAGGCCACATCCTTAAACAACTTATTTACTACCACCGACTATCCTTAGAGGGATAATTACAGTTGTTTCTCTAGCAGTAACCTCAGATCTAATGTTCAAGGTTCTAGACACAGCACAAGCAACATATGAATGGGTGGATCCAATATCTATCAAAGTAGTAACAGGTACATCAGATATGAAGAACGTACCAATTATTACATCAGGTGCATCACCATCCTCTCGACATCTGACCGCGTAAACCAAACCTGGCTATCTCGCCTCTGCGTTACCCCTATTATCGGTACCTCTATCCGGTGTACCCTAACCTCATCCTATGCTATTACCACCTCGACCTGACCCACGGCCTCTCGGAGGCCACTAAGCGCCTCTAGCTTACTACGCAACATCATTATGAACACCCTGAGTCTGAGCAGGCTATCGAGGGCAATCTCTAAACCAATGATCTTTGGAACCACATCTGTAACAACCATCAGTTCTCCTCTAACATTCACCCAAGTGAAGTTTTCCACAATCCACACATAGTTGTAACTGATTAGTAGCAACTGGTACTCTTGCTCGAGCTAGCTCCTCAATCTTGGGCCTCTTTTGAAAACCTTTAGCAGGACCTGAGTACCTAGAGTATCTCTTGCTCCTGCCCCTATCCTTATCTTGATTTTTTCGCTCGAGTGTTTTGCCTCTTCACCTATCTTGGCTTTCTCCACTAGTGTGGCAAAATTCCTCTCCTTCTGTGGGGTTACCAGTCCTGCAACTCATCAAGCAACCCGTCCTTAAAACGCACATAGCGTTCATAGTCAGTCGGCACTATTCCTTGGGCATACCGACTCAGACGCAAAAATTTTGCCTCGTAAGCTGCCACAGTCTTACCTCCTTGAACCAGATTTAGAATTCCTTCCTTCGGGCATCCACATAGCTAGCCCCGACATACTTTCCCTGGAATGCCGTCTTAAAGAAATCCCAGGTAATACGATCGACCTGAGTGCCTTCCTGAATAGTGAGCCACCATTGATACGCCTCGTCTCTCAGCAAAGACACCACTCCTTTCAGTTTCTGCTCCGCGGTGCAATCCAGATCGTCCATGATTCGCTCCACAGCCTCAAGCTAATACTCTGCTATGTTTGGGGCCACACCCGAGATACCCCTAAAAACCTCAGCTCCATTCGATCTGAGTTGCATCGATATTGACCCACGAGCTGCTGACCCAGTTCTTGCCACAATAACCCTTTCTAAAACTCGTAACATTGCTTGGGACAGAGTGTTGTCCTCTCTCATACGATCATGTGACCCAGCTTTGGTCACAGGTGACGCAGGTGCGTCCATTTCAGGCATATGTTGTAACACCCCAAACCCGGCCCATTCGCTACAACCGAATTTGAAATGCCACTACGGAAAACGTTTGAAAAACTTTTGACTTAGAGTTAAAAACATAAAAATTTATTGTCCTTTGTAAAACATTATTTGTTTAAAATTCTAAGTAAAACTTTATTATTACAAACCGTCCAATTGAAAAGCGTAATGCATATTTTTAAGGTATAAATTGCCGAGAATAAAAACATTTTCAAATAATACTTTAATCGTCAATCCACTTTAAACATAATAATAAACCTCAAATCCCTTAAAAGGCCCTTATTACAATAAACCTTACTTAAAATACTAAAATATAAAATATGTAAATAATTAAAAACATCTTCGCATGGGCCACCTTGTATCCACTCCAACCCGGTCCAAGCTTTATGCATCACTGCGATGTTGGTAAAATTGGGTGAGTCAAAGCAGACTCGGTGCATAGTTATTTCACATGTCTCCACATATGGGCTTGGCCCACATCCACACAGTCCACATACATAATCATGCAACATGAAGCCCAACCCAACCTAATGTCCATCTGTCACACCTACCTTAGCAGACCCGCTGCCCAAGGCCGTGGCTAATCCACCGATCAACCAAGTGATCCACATATCTTACCTTGGCAGACCTGCTGCACAAGGCCGTGGCTGAGCCACCGATCACATAAGTGATCCCACATATCAATCAATCCACGGCGATGCACATAGCTATCAACCGCAGAGATGTGGCACCTAGCCAACACCTCTCTTGATGAGGCACATAGCCAACATCAAGCGCCAATGTAGCACAAGGCTAACATTAGACCACGTACATAAAGTACACCCTTTCCTTCGATAGTCACATCCCAAGCCCCATGCATACATGTGTATCATGACAGATTAACATTTAGAGTATGCTCATCACAAATATCACACATATACCATAGGCAAAATAATGTCATAGAAACCTTGACCTCGATTATTCGATTACCCACTACAGTATCCACCACCTTAGCCATTATTTTGGCTAACATACACATCATAACATACGTATATAACAACATACAAATAAAAGGAGAATAGTGCGATAACTACGCACCTGTTAAACACAGTTTACTCAATCCTGAACTACTTGTATCTAACACGATGAATGGGGTTTTTCCTCCTCCCTTAATGCCGATTTGGTCTCCTACCAAATCCCGAAGGCTTTGCTTATTCCTGACGATTAGCCCCTTACAGATCTAAATCCCGAAGACCCGATCTACCACACTAGATTTCCTTACCCTACATTCGGTCAATACTTAGATCATTACTATAGACCATTCGGCCAACAACAAGCCTTATTCACCATAGCCTTTAGCTTTACATCCATTTAAAGAATAAAGAACCAACATAAGCCTTACCACTTGACTTACCAAAATCGATTGCTTCCAAAATCCGAAGAGCCTAAAAGAAATAAGTTCCTATGGTTAGAATCTTACTATCACATACCCAAAATTTGGCTTTTGCCCTCATAAGGATCAATAGAAAAAAATAGAAAAGAGATTCGGCCAAGACACTTACCTATCTTCCAAAATCGATTTAAGAAAACCAATATGAACTCTTGATGATATTCGGCCAAGACAATAAAAAAATAAAGAAGATTCGGCTATGGTGGATACAAGACAATCAAATGAATTTGGCTAGAGTGAAGAAAGAGAAAGGAAAAGAGGAAATGAAAATAGGAGAAGGAGGATTCGGCTTGAGCAAATAATGGAAGAAAAATCAAGAAGAGAATTTGGGAAGAAAGGTTCGGCCAAAAAGAAAGTAAAAGAAGAATTGTAAGTTTTTAACAAATATGAAAAGAAAAGAAAAAGAAAGATGAGAACAAAAGAGGTTCTTTTTACTACAAAGAATTAAAAGATAAAAGGGAGGTTCCAAATGAGTTTCGGCCAAATGCCTAAGAAGAGAAACAACAAACACCTAAGGACATTCGGTTTTTGTTCATTTTGGTGCACTTGAGAAGAATTGGTAAGGTTCAAAAGGGTTTTCGGTTTTGACACAAAGCAAAGATTGAAGGCCTTCCAAGCTAACCAAAAATGACTACCTAATCAAAAGAATTTCAGTACTTTTTCCCCTTACACAAAGCAAAATTCAGCAACCACACCAAAATTCTTCTAGCCATCAATTCAAATAAATTTTGAATTAAACACACTCCTAAATTTCTCCTTATCTCTTCCTAATCACATCAGAATTAAGTCAACTCCCCTAGCCCTTAAACCGTCCAAATACATGGACTAATGGCTATAGAAGAGTTTCCAAAACAACTCTCCTCTTTCAAGCCCCTTGTCCCTCCATCCTTCCATAAATCTTAAGATTCTTATCCCAAAATACAAGCTTTCCTAAACTAATATTCAACTTGCCATAAAATTGAAAGTCCAACCTACCATAAGAATAGCTTGGCGACACTTAATGCAAAGGTGCATAAAAATAAAGTCTTCCAAATGCAACCCATGCTACTTGAACCTCTTCCTCAAGCAACCCTTCATGCATCATAACCACCTTGCCACTAACTCCTCATGTTCTAGAATTTAACACTTAAATTAACTTAAGTGTCAAGATCACCTAGTCCACTTCATTAAATTCTCCATACTAAAAATTATTCTAAACCAATTAATTCCAAGCCTTCTCAAGACTATATTTGGCATACAATAAAATCATATCCGAGCTAACACAATCAACAAGATGATACTCAAATTTTTTTAAAGCCCAAGGCCCAATCGGCCCAATCCTACTAGGCCCAATTTTGGGATATTACAATTCTACCCTCCTTAAAATAATTTTGTCCTCGAAATTACTTACTAACTAACAGATCATACATCCTATCTCACCACACTACGCTCTTGTCTGCAAGACTCGATCTTAATAAAACCAATATACTTTCTAGGTACATTCTCTAAGTTCACAATCAAGGTTCCATACACTTCACTAGCAACATAAGAACAAGCTGATTCTACAACGAACAGGCAATAGGTATTCCAAAAACAAGAAACTTACCCGTTGTCACATCGGCACATCACTCTCCTCATGACGGCCGACTGGATAAACCAACCTTGGCTGCCTTGCATCTGAACCTTCAGCACCTCCGCTTGGTGTTCCA
The DNA here is from genome assembly GCA_025506655.1 of Gossypium rotundifolium. Taxonomy (NCBI): domain Eukaryota; kingdom Viridiplantae; phylum Streptophyta; class Magnoliopsida; order Malvales; family Malvaceae; genus Gossypium; species Gossypium rotundifolium. The sequence continues at coordinate 37,863,324 of CP106732.1, read as the reverse complement.
TGACCTCGGTGGAACCATTTCCTCCATGGTTCGGACCACGACCCCTCGTCGCTTGTTGACCATTCCTACCCGATTGCTCATAACCTCAGCCTCTTGTCCAAGCCCTATTCGGATCCTGAGGACAGTCTTTAATCAAATGAGACTTGGACTTACACCTAAAACATTCTCGTTCTCGATTCCAACACTCGCCAATATGATACCTTCCATATCGAGCACATGGACGGTCCAGATTTCTAGTAGCTGGCTTAGTAACACGAACAGAATTCTCAACCTTTGGTCTTTTCTGAAAACTCTCAGTCGATTCTGACGGTCCAAAACTCCTCTTATCTCGGTTCCTATCCTTATCTCTGTTCTGTCTTCCAGAGTCCTTAATTCCTTTAGCCACCTTAGCCTTTTCTACTAACATAGCAAATTTCCGCTCTTGATGTGGAGCTATCAACAACCTCAGATCGTCCCTTAATCCATCCTCAAACCGGACACATCGTTCATGCTCCGTAGCCACTACTCCATGAGCATATCGGCTTAACCTTAGGAATTCAGCCTCATACTCCGCTACGGACTTGTTCCCTTGAACTAGCCCTAGAAAAGCCTTTCTCTGCGCATCAATGTAATGAGTACCAACATACTTCTTCTGGTATGCCGCCTTAACATAGTCCCAAGTGAGATCCTCCGCTGTAGCACCATCCCGAACTATGAGCCACCACTGATACGCCTCATCGCGAAGCAGCGCCACCATTCCTTTCACTTTCTCCTCAGCGGTTAGATCAAGCTCAACCATAATTCGCTTGGTCGCCTCCAACCAATACTCAGCGGTACTGGGTGCCACACCAGATACGCCACGGAACACCTCAACTCCATTGGCTCGAAGTCGCTCAGGTACAGACTTCCTAGCTCTCATATTTCCACTTGCTCCAGCCACCATCTCAAGAACTCACAGCACCGCCTGCGATACCGCATCATCCCCCGTCTGATCTTGCTGCTCAACACCAAAAGCTGGTGGTGGTGGTGGCGGTGGTAGTGGTACCTCATTCTCAAATCCATGACCCGATCTAACGGGTTTTGATATGGTCATTCTGCCTCTACTGTGTCCACGATGACCACGTCCCCTAGAACTCATTTCTAACGTCGTGATTTAATCTGTTTTAGAAGTTTTATGCATTAGTACTTTTGTTCCACTGATTATCCGCGAATAATTTTATGAAAAGAGCTTAATAGTAGTTCTTTCGATCATAATTTCAGGTTCAAGTTCACTATTCTAATTTAGAGAATCACATTCACATTCATCCACAACATTCAACACATCATTATGGGCATTTCTGACCATTCCCGACCCAAGGGTAATTTTGTCATTTTCCCTATAGGGGTATTTTCGTAATTAATTGGGGTCAACTTGAAAATAATCTTTACAAATCAAGGCATTTTGAAATCTCAAAGTCTCGAGGGTATTTTGGAAAATATTCTTCGAATCAAGGGTATTGCAGAAATTTTGGAAATCGGGGTTATTCCGGTAATTTTGGAAGTCAGGGGCATTTTAGTAAATTTCCCAATTTAGGGTATCTTAACATTTTGCAAAATAGGGGTTTTGGTATTTTTGTAAAGTAAGAATATTTTCATAAAAGTCGAGGGTAACATGGTAATTTTATAAACCAAGGGCATTTTCGTAATTTTACAGCTCGGGGGTATTTTAGTAATTTTGTAAATTAGGTGTATTTCAGAAAATTTTGAAGTCTAAAAGGATTTTATAAATCAGAGGGGTAATTTGGTAAATTTAAAACTAAGATCTTTATGAAATAGTATGGCTAGTCCCTTTCGGGTTTTAATTATCGGGTTTAGCCCATGAATAGGTCCTCTTGGTTAGGGTGAACAGTAGCTACGCACCAGGTAGGATTCGAGTAAAGAGGAGGTGAGTCGCTAGGACTACTTAAGTACCAAGCTCTTACCGAATCCACTCCTAGACATGCACACAATGGTTGCCACACCTTAACTGGCGACTTACTTCACAGGTTTGTTTAGTTGTTCTTAAGTCTTATGCATGTGTTTGAGTGTACTAGCCCTAGGGTTCAATTGCCCTAATCTTCTAGTCTACGAGCCCAATTATGCCCATAACATTCACATATACAAATCACTTCAATAGTCGAGGTACTTACAGCGGACTTGGCCTCGGAGATCTGGATGCCATGCCGAATAACCTGAAAAATTTCGTGAAAATCTATATTTTTGAAAAGTCCATCTAAAAAAAATATGTTTTTGGGCCCAAAACCCTCAGACCCGAGTTTTGAACCTGCTCTGATACCAAAATGTAACACCCCAAACCCGACCCATTCGCTACTACTGAATTTGAAATGCCACTGCGGAAAACGTTTGAAAAACTTTTGACTTAGAGTTAAAACATAAAATTTATTGTCCTTTGTAAAACATTGTTTGTTTAAAATTCTAAGTAAAACTTTATTATTACAAATCGTCCAAATTGAAAATCGTAATGCATATTTTTAAGGTATAAATTGCCGAGAATAAAAACATTTTCAAATAATACTTTAATCATCAATCCACTTTAAACATAATAATAAACCTCAAATCCCTTAAAAGGCCCTTATTACAATAAACCTTACTTAAAAATCTGAAAATATAAAATACGTAAATAATTAAAACATCTTCGCATGGGCCACCTCGTATCCACTCCAACCCGGTCCAAGCTTTATGCATCACTGCGATGTTGGTAAAATTGGATGAGTCAAGCAGACTCGATGCATAGTTATTTCACATGTCTCCACATATGGGCTTGGCCCACATCCACACAAATCCACATACATAATCATGCAACATGAAGCCCAACCCAACCTAATGTCCATCCGTCACACCTACCTTGGCGGACCGCTGCCCAAGGTAGTGGCTAATCCACCGATCAACCAAGTGATCCACATATCTTACCTTGGCGAGACTATTGCACAAGGTCGTGGTGAGCCACCGATCACATAAGTGATCCCACATATCAATCGATCCACGGTGATGCACATGACTATCAACCACCGAGATATGGCACCTAGCCAACACCTCCTTGATGAGGCACATAGCCAACATCAAGCGCCAATGTAGCACAAGGCTAACATTAGACCACATACATAAAGTACACCCTTTCCTTCGATAGTCACATCCCAAGCCCCATGCATACATGTATATCATGACAGATTAACATTTAGAGTATGCTCATCACAAATATCACACATATACCATAGGCAAAATAATGTCATAGAGCACTGACCTAATTATTCGATTACCCACTACGGGTATCCACCACCTTAGCCATTATTTCCGGCTAACATACACATCATAACATACGTATATAACAGCATACAAATAACAGGAGAATAGTGCGATAACTACGCTTTTGTTAAGCCTGATTTACTCAATCCTGAACTACTTGTATCTAACACGATGAACGAGGTTTTTCCTCCTCCCTTAATGCCGATTTGGTCTCCTACCAAATCCCGAAGGCTTTGCTTATTCCTGACGATTAGCCCCTTACGGATCTAAATCCCGAAGACCCGATCTACCACACTAGATTTGCTTGCCCTACATTCGGTCAATACTTAGATCATTACCATAGACCATTCGGCCAACAACAAGCCTTATTCACCATAGCCTTCGGCTTTACATCCATTTAAAGAATAAAGAACCAACATAAACCTTACCACTTGACTTACCAAAATCGATTGCTTCCAAAATCCGAAGAGCCTAAAAGAAATAAGTTCCTATGGTTAGAATCTTACTATCACATACCCAAAATTTGGCTTTTGCCCTCATAAGGATCAATAGAAAAAAAATAGAAAAGAGATTTGGCCAAGACACTTACCTATCTTCCAAAATTGATTTAAGAAAACCAATATGAACTCTTGATGATATTCGGCCAAGACAATCAAAAAGAAATAAAGAAGATTCGGCTATGGTGGATACAAGACAATCAAATGAATTCGGCTAGAGTGGAGAAAGAGAAAGGAAAAGAGGAAATGAAAATAGGAGAAGGAGGATTCAGCTTGAGCAAATAATGGAAGAAAAATCAAGAAGAGAATTGGGGAAGAAAGGTTCTACCAAAAGAAAGTAAAAGAAGAATTGTAAGTTTTTAACAAATATGAGAAGAAAAGAAAAAGAAAGATGAGAACAAAAGAGGTTCTTTTTGACTACAAAGAATTAAAAGATAAAAGGGAGGTTCCAAATGAGTTTCGGCCAAATGCCTAAGAAGAGAAACAACAAACACCTAAGGACATTCGATTTTTGTTCATTTTGGTGCACTTGAGAAGAATTAGTAAGGTTCAAAAGGGTTTTCGGTTTTGACACAAAGCAAAGATTGAAGGCCTTCCAAGCTAACCTAAAATGACTACCTAATCAAAAGAATTTCAGCACTTTTTCCCTTACACAAATCAAGATTAAGAACCACACCAAAATTCTTCTAGCCATCAATTCAAATAAATTTTGAATTAAACACACTCCTAAATTTCTCCTTATCTCTTCCTAATCACATCAGAATTAAGTCAACTCCCCCTAGCCCCTTAAACCGTCCAAATACATGGACTAATGGCTATAGAAGAGTTTCCAAAACAACTCTCCCTCTTTCAAGGCCCTTGTCCCTCCATCCTTCCATAAATCTTAAGATTCTTATCCCAAAATACAAGCTTTCCTAAACTAATATTCAACTTGCCATAAAAATTGAAAGTCCAACCTACCATAAGAATAGCTTGGCCGACACTTAATGCAAAGGTGCATAAAAATAAAGTCTTCCAAATGCAACCCATGCTACTCGAACCTCTTCCCTCAAGCAACCCTTCATGCATCATAACCACCTTGCCACTAACTCCTCATGTGCTAGAATTTAACACTTAAATTAACTTAAGTGTCAAGATCACCTAGTCCACTTCATTAAATTCTCCATACTAAAAATTATTCTAAACCAATTAATTCCAAGCCTTCTCAAGACTATATTTGGCATACAATAAAATCATATCCAAGCTAACACAATCAACAAGATGATACTCAAATTTTTTTTAAAGCCCAAGGCCCAATCGGCCCAATCCTACTAGGCCCAATTTTGGGATATTACATATGTCCCGACACCTCAGATACAACTCTAGCACCTCGACCTCTACCACGGCCACGTCTACCGCATCCACAACCTCTAGCGCTCATATTTGCTAATTCGATTTAATCGATTAAGAGTCTTATGAATCAATATGCTATTTCAATGTTTATTAAAAAATATTTTATGAAGTATAGAAAGTAAAGCTATTTTTGAAAAACGCATCCTATAGTCTCAATCTCTATAGTTTCGACTCCTAAAACTAAAAGTTCTAGAGTGTTTCTACAGTCATACCAAAATAATCATAATCATAAAACATATACTTACTTGATTTGGTGCGGATTCCCGTGGTGCCATACTTCCTTTAAAACATGCATTTAAAATTCAAACAGCTTTGGAAAACGTTTTTGAACCCAAACCACAACCAAGTTTTGAAATCGGGCTTTGATACCATAAAATGTAACACCCCAAACCTGGCCCATTCGTTATGACCGGATCTGACATGTCACATAAGAAAAACATGTTAAGTTATTTTTTTTCATACTAAAAAGGGTTATTTGTTAAAATCAAGAAAACAAGTTTGATTTAAAATATTTGATAAAGTATTACAAACCTCGAAGGTTGATTTTGATAAATCGATAATCTAAACTAGAGATCTTATAACCATGACTTTTGAAAATATTGTTGATAATTCGAGAGAAAATTTTGAGTTAAAATATTTGTTAGAGCTAATTATGAAATCCCTTTGTTAATATATTTTAGGAAATCTTTAATTTATGTTTTAGAAAAATTCCCATTTAAAATAATTCAAGCAAAATAAAAGTACGTCAAACATATAGCAAAATAAAATACTCCAGAGGCCTTATTACAACATAAAAACCCAAAATAGTAAAGAGAACGGTAATAGAAATTTAAAGTTCAAAATAAAACACCATGTCTGAAGTATGGCCTCCACCGAGTCATCCATGGCCCAAGTCCACGTCACTGAGCATTACCTGCAAGGGTTAAGAAATGGGGTGAGTTACTAGAACTCAGTGTATAATCTTCTTACCGTTATCTGCTAGGCCTGAACCCATATTTCAATATCTTGGCCTAAGCCCATTTACATAACAGAATATATATAAATATAAGTAATGTATGCAACCCAACCTATCCATCCAACACACCCCGTACCAACCATCACACCTGTGGGGATCAAGTCAACCCACCCCGCCATCACACCAAAACACAGGCAAATTGCCATTTATAATATTTTATTATGGTCAAACCACCGATATCATGTATAAACATTATAATAAATAGTTTATTGTGGCAATGCCACCAGGCTACGCTTCTCTTCAACACTTTCCCAACCCATGCAATATATGATAATGCAACATACATAATAGGATGTTCGTATATAAATAGCAACCCTTTATCAAGAATTTATTACAGGGATTAGGCCCATTTAAGCAATAATAATTGGCCCATTAGGGCATTTTCATAATTCGACCCGTAGGGGTATTTTTGTAATTTGGCCCGTAAGGGCATTTTTGTAATTTGCCCGTAAGGGCATTTTTGTAATTTTAACAATCTTAATGCCGATTTTGTCAAATCTTTCAAAATAGTATACTTTAAGCATATTCCTCGTTTTATGCCAATTTTACGATTTTAGCCGTATAATGCTAACAATCTACAATTCGACATTTTACTGAAACATAATTTTACGGATTTACGGTGTGAGATTACACACGATTACAGATTAAACCAATGATTAAACCATCTTGATTAAACCATCTTGATCGTCGGCACCTATGACAACATAACACTCGATTAATCGAACAGGCGAGATTTTTATTAATCCAAAACTACACCAAGTGATCTTTAATACTTACTCTCAAAATTGTGAACAACCATGATTCGTCGGTTCTCCCGGATGATGGTCCACAACCCGGTGGAAAATCTCGAACTACCAATATTGCCCTTTGTTTCAATTTAGGAGTAGGGATCGCAGATTCGCTCCTTTTGTGTTCTCTACTCGCTTTCCCTTTCAAGTCGGTATCCCTAGCCTCCATCGGATAAAATCTTAGTCAAAATGATATTATGATATATATATATATATCGATTATCTAAGGAAAAAGGGCTCGGCTTACCTCTATTTCCGTAGAATCCACAAGTGGATAGATCGAGTGATTTAGTTCTAAAAGTAAACATTTATTCATAACCTCTATTCCGTTTAGCAAACTAACCAGTCAATGAAAAAGAATAAAAAAAATTAATCATGACGAAACCCTTACCTTAATGGTTATAAAATCGATTCCCACTGAATGTGCTTATAGCAACGGATGAATCAAATGTAATATATATTCGGCCTTTCCACTATAACTCTACACTAGAAGAAGATCATAATATAAGAGAGTAAAGAGATATATTTTGCTAAAGAACAAAGTGAAATGCCGATTGGTAATGGGCACACATAATCGGCTAAGTTGAAAAAAAAAAGAAAAAAAATGAAAAGCAGGGAATAGAGTCCCTTACCAATTTGGTCATAAAAGAGTGCCCAACACAAAAGAAAAAGAGTTGAAGAAGAAGAGATTTGATGTTGATAGGTTCAGCTAGTGAAGAGAAAAGAGAAAAATAAGATAGGAAGAAGTGTTAGGGAGTTTCGGTTGACACAAAAATGAAAATGATCAAAATGGTCAAGATGATCAATATGAGATGGGTGTTTCAGAAACAAGAGAAGGATGAGTATAAATGGATTGAGAATTTCGGCACAACAAGGGAACAAAATGAACAAAAATGCAATTGAGTATTTTGCCAATACAAAGAAAGAGAGTTAAGAAGAGAAACACTAATATGCTACGAGAGAGTAAACCTCACAAGCACAAAATTTGCCAAAAGACAAAAGAAAATTTGGCTACCCAAAAAATCCCTTCCCAAATCGTGTATACCATAACAAGTTGGTCAAAATTGACCAACAAAACTTTCCAAAACATTCACCCATGAAAAGGCCAACATGTTCCCTCCTCTTGCCTTTTTTTTTTTTGATTCTTTCCTTTATTATCCCTTATCCTCCTCCTTTCCATATTTCCTTAGCCACCTACCATAATTAAAAAGTCTTCCTTGCCTTAAATACCACTATGGCTGACACTTAGGGAAGAAACACAAAATAAATAGTCAAAATTTTGCACCAAGGGGGATTCAAACCTCTTCCCCTAAAGCCCTTCATGTGACACCACATCCTCTTTAACATATGCTCATTTGTGCTAGCCAATTACTCACTTATTTCCATAAACATTGATGCCACTTACTATTTCTCCTTAATAGGCTTAAACACCAAATTTTTACTAGGGCCCAATTCAACCCCAAGCCTTCATAGATTCCTTAAACATACACAATTAATATTTTTAACTAGCTTGAAGCAAGAAATAATACAACACATAAAATTCTAAATTTTAGGATGTTACAGCAAATGATGTGATCTAATGCAAATGCATGAAATGCAATGCAAATGAATGGAATGAATGCAAAAAAGAAAGAGAGGTATTGATTCTGAATTCAATTCCAATTAAAATAACTTTTCTAGAAAATAAATTTCTTTACATAAAATAGATTACATATGCGACTTTGTCCTTATAGTCCAAGTGAAGATACTAATCCTTTTCTTTGTATCCGGATGTTATGGTCGTAACCCGTGAACTTTCAATAGATGCCTCTTCTAGCTCATTGTTGTTTGATACAGACTGTGACTCTTCACTCACTTATCCTTCGCGATGCTCCTAAGCTTCTTCAAGAAAATTGAGACTTGATGACTCTCGAATAATCCTTGTTGGCTTGAATCCCCGGGCAACGAGGCAAAGTCATATACTATCAATCTTTTCTCATTATGTTTACTTGGACTATATTTGGACAAATGTCTTATAGCCCACTTTATCAAGAAAATCATTTTCCTATGACAAACTCCTCTATTTAGCAATCGAATATGAATCAACACCTCCTTTCTATGATGATGCAATGTAGACATAAAAGAAAACACGTTAGTATCATATAGATGGTAAAAATCAAATCAAACAGAAAATAGTCAAACACCTATCCAGGTGACTACTAGGGTTCAACATAGTTCTACCTAAAGTAGGCTCTTAAGGCTCACTATATGTGGTTCGGTTCTAAAGTAAGGGTACCTGAACTAGCAGATTCCTCGATCTTCACCCATTATAGGATCATACGAACTGAGTTCAATTCATAGGAATACATTTCCCTATGGCTGCACGGAGATGAAAATCTCACGAAGACATAGGTACAGATGTATCCCAAAAGTGATCCACTATCCTGCACGGAGGTGAAAACCTCACGAATGAAACTTCTCACTCCCACTTAAAGGGGGTAAGACCAAAATAATCCCTATGTAATATGATGCTAGACTCAAACCACAATAATTATGAAATAACAATACGAACAAATGCAATAATAGGATCGTAATTTTTCAAATCATATTTTCAATTTTTGACAACAAGATAGAAAATAATCAATTTTACGACTTGACTCTCAAACAACTCCCCAGCGGAGTCACCAAGCTGTCGAAACCATTTTTTTGCAACAGGCGTCGACTTTATGTTTTGAAAATGAACAAGAAAATGGGAGTTTGCCACAATTCATTTTTATGAGGTGTGATCAGATCACCTCTTAAAACTTGATCATTTTAAATAAGTATTTTGACTTACTAAAATGAAGGTTTTGGTTTATGAAGTTTAGAGAAATCGGGTTCGGGAGTCGGTTACGTGCGAGGAATGGTTACCACCCTCGTCACGCCCAAACTTGGTACCTAATTGATTATTTAATATCTTAATGTCGAAAGTTGAAAATTTGAAAAAGATTTTAAAAATACGATCTCCTTTAAAAAATATTTAAATTTATTCGAATTGGATATTAAGATTCTCTCGCTCCAAAGGAATAAAATATCACATCCAGCACGTTAGGATACGACAATTTAAATCCTCGAATCCAAGATCATCTCATGATTTACAAAATTCATTAAAAGGATATTTAGTTATTTAGTCAAACGGAAAATCGAAACCCACACGTTAGGGCACTATTTCCTGAATTTCTAAACACAAAACATTGCCTTATTTTGAAAGCTTTTACTAAGCGATTATAAAATGATCTCGAAAATATATTTGTTCATTTTGTTAAAAGGTAATCAATATCGGCGAAAGTGGGAATTTGAATCATGATGCAATAACAAAAAACGTTACAAGCATGAATAGTAATATATGACAATAATATTATACTGAACGAATAACTATAATACAAAAATACAAAATAAACGAATTAAAATACACACAATAGCAATAATCTCACAATATGCACCATTTAAATACTAATTATTAATAATCAATGACAAATGAATTAAATAATAACTAAAATGAGTACAAAACAAATTAAAATAAAATGAATAAAGTGTACCACATTTTAAAATGGGAATAGTGAATTGAAATAAATAATAAAAATAAATTTAAAATATATAAAACGATTAAAAAATGATATGTTTATACAAAAATTTAAAAAGGGTAACACGTATATAAATATAAATATAAGACAGATAATATGTAAATTTAAAATAAATTATATATGACGAAAATATTTAGATGAATAGTATGTAAAATAGATGAAAATAAATAATAAAATCAAAGGTATGAAAATGATTTAAGATGAATAGTATAATTTTTTTTAAAAAAGTAAATAATGTACACAATTTTTTTAGGAAAGCGGTATATAAAAATTTAATAGTTAATAATTCAAAAATATATGCATAAAAAGAGTTTAAAATAAATAACGATATAAAAGACAAAACAATTTAATAAAAATAGTATATAGAACTTAAAATAAATAATAATAATACAATTTTCAAAATAAATAAATAAATAAACGTATCAAACAGATTAAGGGCTAAGTTGGAAAAGGACTGACATTCAAAGTATAAATTGAAAACAACAGAAAATGGAATGATGGACCAAATTGAATTTAAAACAAAAATAGGAGATCAAATTTACAAGAAAAAAGGATCAGGGCCTAAATGAAACGCGCTTAAATAGTGGAGGACTGATTCGACAAATATCCCAAAATTTTGGACACACGTCCATTTCTCAAAAGGTTGGTGGGTTGGGGACTCACTTGAAGTGCGCAACAAATTTGTGGTCCAAATTTAAAAAAAATAAAAAAAGGAAAAATGGACTAAATCAGAATGGCTTAAAAGCAAAAAGGACTTGGGGCATAAATATCCCCTAAAAGGAAAACACGCGGATCCTTCGGGTATTGGGTCGGGTCGCTCACGGGTTGGATATGGGCAAAACGATGCCATTTTAGGCTATTTAACTCAGCCCCAAAATGACGCCGTTTAGGGGTCCTTTATAAGTTGAAATTTTTGACGAAAAATTCATTCTCTTCATTCTCAAAAAAAAAATAATTTAAAGCTCTCTCAAAGTTCCTTCTCTCAGCCTCTGAGCCCAAATTTCGGCCACCACTCCGGCCAAGATTCCAAAGATCAGACCCATGTACACGGTGGTCGGTGGTGCACGAACATGGGCTTTTTAGCCCCGTTTTGAGCCCCGTTTGAAGTCGAGCCTTAGGATACCCCTAGCCACCGAAATCAAAAGGCCCTCAACCCTCCTTTTTGAATCTGATCAAGCGACTGAGTAAGCTTTCTGACGACACATCCGTATGGACAGGTAAGGACCTCTTCGCCTTTCTTTTTCGATTTTGTTTTTAAAGATTCGAAATAGTGAAATAAAATAAATAAAAAAACGAAAGTAAATAATAAAACCAAAGACCTTGATGCTTCTATTCAGTTGTTATTATAGATGATCCGTAAAAAAGAGGAATAAGAAGTTACAAAGGTTAGTTTCGATTTTATAACCGATTTATAAAGATCCGGTTTTTTTGTTTCTATTTTGTTTTTGTTTTTTTTTTTTGTGTGTATTATTGTTTTTTTTTTTTTTTGGTTGCTTGGCTTCTTGTGGTTGCAGGTGACGTGAGAGGCAGAGGCGTGCTAGTGGCGGTCGTCAGAGGCTAAGGGCGGCACACCTAGAGGGCTAGGGTTTCTTGGAAGAGTTTAGGATAGTGGGCTGTTAGGGTTTTTTTAGTTGGGCTTGGGTTAGGATGTGGGTTTGTGGTTTAATAATTTTTTGTTTGGTTTTGTTTGGGCCCCAGGCTAAATTGGGCCTGTACAATAGCAATGAGCTGGAACTTCAAAAATACTCATCTAAATAGGTCCCATATCCTCTGGTTTGTTTACCTTAATCATAGAAGCTAGAGTTACCAAAGCACCGCCATCTGGTTTTCATCTCGTGGGAGATAATTAAAAGTGATGTCATCAAACTCCTCAATAAGCCCCAGAACTATATTTCGGTAATCAATTAGTTTGGGGTATCTTGTCTCCCATTCTCCTTTAAGCTAGTAGATTACTAATGCAGAATCTCCATATACTTCTAGCATTCTGATTTTACGCTCTACTGCTGCTCGAATTCCTATTATGCATGCTTCATACTCTGCCATATTGTTTGTGTAATCAAAATCCAATTTGCATGTGAATAGGTAATGATCACCACTAAGGGATACCAAGACTACCCCAATTCCATTTTCCATAGCATTTGACGCTTCATCAAAATTTAACTTCCACGGACATTCTTCAGTAGTTGCCACTTATATTAGCTCTTCATTGGGGAAATCAAAGGTCAAATCTTCATAATCCTCTAAATCCCTACTAGCCAAAAATTTGGCTATTACGCTCCCTTTTATAGCCTTTTGGTTCACATAGACTATATCAAATTCAGAAAGCAGAATCTACCACCCTACCATTCTTCCATTTAGAGCAGTTGACTCCATCATATACTTTAATGGGTTAGGATTCCAAATTAACTAGGTTGTATGATATAGCATATACTGCCTCAATCTCTAAGTTGTCCAAATCAAGGTGCAACATAATTTCTCAATTGAAGAATATCTCATTTCACATTCAGTGAACTTTTTACTGAGATAGTATATTGCCTTTTCTTTTCTTCCTAACTTATCATGTTGACCAAGCACACATTCCATGGAGTTACTGAACACAGTCAAGTACAGTATTAGTGGTCTATCTGGATTAAGCAGAGATAGTACTGGGGCATTTGACAGATATTGTTTGACTTTTTCAAAAGTTTTCTGGCACTCATCGTCCCATACGCCTTGGTTGTGTTTCTTAAGAAGACAAAATATGGGATCATATTTCTCAATTAATTGTGAAATAAATCGAGTAATGTAATTTAACCTTTCAAGAAAACCTCGAACTTCCTTTTGAGTGCGCGGTGGAGGCAATTCTTGTATAGCTTTGACCTTATTTGAGTCAACTTTGATTCCTCTCTCACTGACTACGAAACCCAGTAATTTCCCTAACTGAGCTCCAAAAGACAACTTTGCCGGGTTGAGCTTTAATTGAAATTTTCTCAACCTCAGAAACAACTTATTCAAAACTTTAATGTGTTCCCTTTTTGTTCGAGATTTGACGATCATATCGTCAACATATACTTCAATCTCTTTGTGCATCATATCATGGAATAAGGTTACCGTGGCCCTTTGATATGTTGCTCCTGCATTATTTAGCCCGAATGGCATTACCTTATAACAAAAGGTACCCTACAATGTTATGAAAGTAGTTTTCTCCATATCCTCAGGGTGCATCTTGATATGATTGTATCCCGAAAAACCATCCATGAAAGAAAACAATGAGTATCTCGCCATATTATCCACCAACGTGTCAATATAAGGCAAAGGGAAATTGTCCTTTGGGCTAGCTTTATTTAAGTCCCTGTAGTCTACACAAATTCGAACCTTTCCATCCTTCTTAGGGATAGGAACAATATTGACTACCCATTCTAAGTATTTTACCACCTGTAGAAAACCAGCATCAAACTGTTTCTTGAGTTCCTGTTTTATTTTTTACACCACATTAGGCCTCATCCTTCATAGCTTTTACTGGACTGGCTTGCACTCTTCTCTCATGGGAAGGCTATGCACTACAATATCAGTACTTAGCCTAGGCATATCTTGGTATGACCATGCAAAGACATCTCTGAATTCCGCAATAACTCAATGAGGTCTTACTTTGTCTTTTTGGCTATGCGCATTCCAATTTTCACAACCTTTCCTTCCTCCAAGGCTATGTTCTCTACCTCCTCTTCATGGGGTAAAATTTGTTTCTCCTCTTGCTCTACCATTCTTAACAAATCTGGAGATAAGCCACAATCTCTATCATCCTCAAAATCCTGAGATTCCTCTAAACACATGTCTTGCTCAAAAAAGACCTCTGAATCTATAGTATTGTTGCTCTTGTCATTAATATCTAGGGACCCGTGGTAGGCACAAAAGAATGTACAAAGAACAAATTAATTCAAGAACAACTATTCACATGATATGAATGAGATTAAAAAAAATTGGAATGAAATTAGAAGATCAAAAGAATATATAAAAAAATGAAAGAATATTTGCCCAAAACAATCATTAAAGATGTATTTTATTGAAACAAAAGATGTCTGAACATGAGCCTATTTCACAAAATAAATCTTATTATTCCTAGGCTTAAAAATAAAAAGTTGTTCTGAACATTACTCTGTGTAATCTCTGAAAACTACAGGATGGCGAATGCCCAGGTTCATAACGCTTCCAGGTTCATAAGGATGAATGCCCAACAAGTTTCTTTGCCTAGTTTCTTCCTCATGTATGGCATTGATGTGAAGATTTTCATTTTCCAACAATCCTCTCTCTGAGTGAATTATCTCTCCTGATACAAAATTCTGGGATATATGAGGGAATGTCATTGATTCCCAATTGACTTCTTCCTCATTCAGCCATGCCCTTCTTCTCTCCTACTTCTTTTCTATTTCCTTCTTCATTTGTCTAGCATCTGGCTTGAAACCCAAGCCAAAGCGGTCTTTTTTCTCTTTCAGCGTCAGAACTTAAATCTCTCCTTAAAGATGTCTGCCCAGCCATTTTTCTGGTAAGGCTCCTTTCCCCACTGTCATTTGCAAACCCATTCTCGTGGTCTTGGATATCCTAGGGACTAGCACCTCATTCCCTTCCAAAATGAATGTTGCATTCATGAACTCTAAATATTGAAAGGAACACTCATTGGCCTTCTCATTTGCTTCTAAGTATGGCGCGTCATTGGTAACAGTTACTATGATGTCCTATTCTACATTTATAGTAACCAACTGACCCTCTGTTACCAGTTTCAATCTTTGGTGCAGTGATGAGGGCACTGCCCCTGCTGAATGAATCCAGGGTCTTCCCAACAGGCAATTGTAGGAGGGATTGATATCCATCACCAAAAAATCCACTTCATATGTGCTTGGCCCAATCAGTAACGGTACATCAATCCTTCCCATCACTCTTCTCTCAGTGCCATTAAATGCTCTCACTATGTTCTGGCATGTCTTCATGTGAGAATTGTCTATAGGCAATCTTTTCAACGTAGACAATGGTAAGACATTCAAAGCTGACCTATTATCAGTTAACTTGCTTGGTAGAGTATATCCTTTGCAACGAGTAGTGATGTGCAAAGCCTTAGTCGATCCCATACCTCCAGGTGGAATTTCATCATCACTGAAGTAAATGAAGTTGTCGGCACTTATATTACTAACCAGATGGTCAAGTTTATTGACAGATATATCTTTAGTAACATAATTTTCATTCAGCACTTTCATCAATGCCTCACGATGTACTTCTGAACTTAAAAGCAAGGCTAGCACTGATATGTGAGCCGGTTGTTTGCGCAGTTGTTCTACCACACTGTATTCACTGTGCTTCAATAATTTTAGAATTTCTTTAGCCTCTACTTCCTTCACTGGTTTGTTAATAAGTGCCTCAGGTCCTTTCTCTTGTTCAACTACCAAGATCTTCGATTTCCTTAGTTCTATTCTGACGTTTCCTGAGTCGTAATGCCTTCTACAGTGTGTGTAAGATCCTTCATTTTGGACTTCCTTGGAAGTGCTAGCTGAGTTTTCCACTCCTGGAATTGTCACATCATAGTCCTAATTCCAAGGTACCATTTTGTTATCCTTGTAAGGAAAGGAAACAGGTTTTTGGGTTACGACCTTTGGCGCCACTTGTGTTCTTCCTCCGTACTTCTTGGTCGGGAGATGATGATCCTCGGATAATTGAATTTTTGGTTTGCCAATTCTCCTTTCGTCGCGCATATACTTCCTCCCTCTGAGCCTTCCTCATAAACTTCTAATTTCTTATTGTCCATAAGGCTTTGCACCAGGTCCCTGAACTCAACACATTCTTGGATTTCGTGCCCTTCGGCATTGTGGAACTCACAGTAGTTCCTTACTCCTTCGCATCCAGAATCTGATTATATCAATCCTCTCTTTACCATTTCTCTTTAGATCA
Organism: Gossypium rotundifolium; assembly: GCA_025506655.1. NCBI lineage: Eukaryota > Viridiplantae > Streptophyta > Magnoliopsida > Malvales > Malvaceae > Gossypium > Gossypium rotundifolium. The sequence goes on along the minus strand of CP106732.1, from coordinate 37,846,856 downwards.
TTCTCAATGGGGTTTTACTCGCAATATCCTCCTTGATCCTTCTTAGGATATTTTCACCAATCGTGTTTATCCCCTTATCTCCATGATTAGGTAACAGGTTCTCTGCACTAGGTGTATCATCAAACTTCACAATCCCTATCTTGATGAGTCTCTCGATTACCTTTTTGAATGCAGTGTAGTTTTTATTGAATGCCCCGATATTCTCGCATAGTAGTCACATTGATCGTTTGAGTCATACCAATTAGGATATGGGGGCTATAATGGCTTTAGATAAAATGGAGACACCACATGTGTGTCAAATAAACTTTGATATAGCTCCCTATACGTCATCGAGATTGGCGCAAATTAGAGCTTTTTAGATTTTTGCCTTGTGCTCGATTCCTGTCTTACTGACCCTTGTTGCCAAGTAGTAATTACTTTTGGTTGGCTAATAGTAATTGCCTTCGAGTAACCTTTGTTGTATGTACTCGTATTATTCACCTCGCTATCCTTTTTTCTAGGAGCAGACCTTTTAGTGGTTTCCCCTACTTCAATCTTGCCACCCTTTATGGCATTTTCAATCATTTCTCCGCCATCATTATATTCGCAAATCTCTTGGTGGTACTTCCTATCATGTGAGTAATGAATGGAGCCTTCAAGGTATTGATAAAAAGTATTGTAGTTTCCTTTTCTAGGAGTGGTAGCTGAACTTAAATTGTGAACTCCCTCCATCTTTGTGCATACTGCTGAACTTTCATTTGACTTCTTTTCCATATTCTATAAAGTGATTCTGTCAGGCGTCATGTCTGTGATATGATTGTATTGCTTCATAAAGGCTTGGGCTAGGTCTCTCCAAGAGTTAATCCTAGTACGACTGAGTTGATTGTACCACCTGGACGTTGCCCTACCAAATTGTCTTGGAAACAATGAATTAAGAGTTGATCATTATTAACATAGCCAGTCATCCGTCTACAGAACATGGTAATGTAGGCTTCAGGGCAGCTGTTCCCATTGTACTTTCAAATTCTGGAAATTTAAACTTATGAGGAAGCACCAAATCTGGAACTAGGCTCAAGTCTTTGGCATCAATTCCATAGTTATTATCAGCATTCTCTAAGGCCTTGAACTTTTCTTCCAACCATCTACAACGATCCTCTAACTTCCTTGAGGATTCAAGTCTTGTCCCTTCCCTTTCTACTATATCTAAATCAAGAATAATAGGATTAGCAGGGTTATCTCTTGGGTTAGATCCCACTTGAAAGTTCATGGGTAGTCCAGTATCACCTTGCCCTTGTTGAGGCCTAATCGTGACAGGTGGCCTTCGGGCATACTCCTCTGGTTGTGTTTGTGCATGTGGTGGGGTAAAGCCCGAAGGAAAGTCCTCATTATCTTCTCCAGTATTAATCATGGGTCATTTTTCTTTGTCTATCACCCCGTTCAGTAGCTGATCCATTTGAGCCATCATATTTCTTTGGGCTTCCAGCATTTGGTCTCTCATCTCTTGCTGGAGCTTTGCCAATTGCTCTTGCATCTGGTCTTGCATATCTCTTTGGAACTATTCAAGTCTTTGATCCATATTATGGTACTGTAACGGTGTTTGGTTTCTAGATCAACTTTTCCTTCTCATTTTCTCTTTCTTTCTCTCTCTCTGTAACAACTTCAACTAATTAAGGTATTTCTATGGACTTAAATGCATATGATGTATGAATGCAAAAGGCATTGATTCAGATTCAATTTTATTTAGAAAACTTTATTAGAAAATAAAATCCTTTACATAAAACGGACTACAAATATGCTTTCGCCCTAATACCCAAAGTCTTAACTTTCATAAACAACAAAGCTAACTCTTGACCCAGGTCTGATTGTGACTCATACTTCATGCTCAATGTATCGGCCTATACTTCCAAAGTCTGTAAATGATCCGCTACCTCTCGAACCTGAGTTATGGCTTCACCCATGAGATAATCCTTATTTCTAACTTGATCATGACAATGGTGAAGTTCTTCCTTTCAATGCCCTTCTTTTGCTTCAAGAAGCTTGATCCGTAGTTCACAATTATGCAATGCCGATTTTAACTTTTCAATATTACCCTTCATTTCTTCAATCTTATTCAGACTCAACTTCAGCTTGATTGCAGAATTATGGCTTCGATGGTGGTGAAGAGACCATCCCAGTTCAGACACTCTAGCCATTAATCCCACTTCTCCTTCTGGCTTTCTGCCAAACTCCTTTCTAGGGCCTCAATTCGCTCTGCATCTCTTGGAACTTCCTTTCCCAATGGTTATCTTTGGCCTTTTCCTCTTGAACCTCCTATTGCCACTGTTCCGAAGTCTTCCCCAATCTGACATTTTTCATTGATAGACGTAACTTCTTATATTCTGACTTTAGACTATCCAGATCTTCCTCGACCCTTTTCTTTCCTTTCCTTAATTTTTTAGCCTCTAATTTTTGAATGTCCACATCTAATCTCAGGTACATCTTCTCTTCTTCCAACTTCTCCATCCTCTTTCCAAGCTCTGAGCTCATCCTCTCGAAATCTTGTTTTATAATCTCTAATTCTGATGGGACCACTTGCAAGTATTCCTCTCTTGATCAGGCGCCTTCTGGATTTAGCTCAGGGATGTTGTCATTAATCCTTCTAATTCTCCATCCGCTGTATTTCGGGGTCATCATTGGGCCTACAGATAATCTCTTTATCCTACGAATCTGATTCCAAGCACTAGACATCTTTTTAACCCTCTTCTTATAGTTATCCCCTCTGTATGAAAACTCACATTGAGCCAGACCATATGTTGCTGGTACGAACTGTCTTGATCCATATTGCCTTAGTACGAGCAAAGGGGCATATCCAATGGCTTCCTAAATTCCAAGTAAAAGAACCTAGTCGAAACTCCCAAACCAATTGTAACGCCCCAAATTTGGGCTTAGAAGAATTAGGCCTATTGGGCCCCAAGCATAGAAACATTTTAGAATTCTTAAGAACAAGAGAAAGGCATTAATGCAAGTTGGACCTACTAGGTGAGTGATTTTTGAAGATTAGGGAGATTCTATGAAGTCCCAGAATCAAACTTGGGCTTTAAGAAAATTTTGGTTTTAGGTGAATAAAACCCTGTGAGTTAGTAGGTAGGCTTTAAGAATAAGATGTGGGGAAAAATGACACAAAAAGGATTGTGTTCTAGTGGCAAATGACGCCACTTAGGGAGCAAGGGGGTGACGCCACAAGAAGGCAAGAGATCCAAGGTTCTAGTCATGGTACTTGTTTTTCTTTTTGATTATTTTTATTTAAAGGAAATTAGACTTTAGCTGTAGGCTTAACTTTTGTTGTGCATGGTTTAAGAAACAAAAATGGCCACATGGTAGAGTGGTGGTGGCGACAATATGATAGCAAGGAGGAGAAGGGTTTGAATCCTACAGATGGAAAATGGAAGGCTTTTATTTTACTTAGGAGAAGATAGGAGGTTGGGTTGGAGTGGAACTCTACAAAGTGGATGGAGACTTGGTCAATCAAGTTTGAATGGAAGGTGGAGAGGAGATTGAGGAGTTGGAATTGGTCAAGGTTGTTGGGTGAGTTTGAATGAGTGGTGGAGAGCAATTTGTAGAGCAAATGGGGAGAAAATTGTGGGATTCAAGTGGAAGGAGGTGTTGGCCGAATGTGGGGGTCTCTAAGGGGGAATTTTGACCAAAGTGGTCAGGGGGAGTGTGCATATTCGGCTTTGAGCAGGGAGGTGCCGAATTTTCTTTCAAGTTCTCTTTTTGTGAATTTTGGCTTTTTGGAATTTTGGCTAGCATTTTGGGTCTTTTGTTTCCAATATTCTTTTGCCAAAAACTCTGCCTCTCTTTTCCTATTATTCTATCCTTTCAAACATTTTCTTCTTACTGGTTAATAGCCTAAGCAATTGTAGGCCGAAAACTCTTTTGCTCATCTTTTCTTGTTCACCTATTTTCTTCTTTTTTTTTTCACTCATCTCCTTCCCTTGTTTTCTCCATAGCCGAATATCTACTCTCTTTACTCTTGTGCAGTAGCTATTTTCCTTTTTGTCTTCATCGATTGTGCTGCAAAGGAGGGTGACAATCGAGATTTTTATAAGGCAAAAGGGAGCAAATAGTGGTGGTAATCCAATCTCACTTGTGGACTCACCATTCTAGGAGGGTTGGAGGGGTTCAACTTCTGATTGTTCAAGAACCAGTTCTTGAAAAACTAAGGGAACTCATTGGTGTTCATCGAGGAGTAGAATCGAGCTGTCTTAGTGTATCAAGGGAATCTCTTTGGGGTGCTTCGGAGAGTAGTGTGGTCCGGTTCTAAATAGGTAATCCCTAGCATTAGTGGATTTGGAGCTGTGGAGGACTCTGTGGTGACCATACATCAGGATTTATTATCACGAACTTAGAAAATTTTATTTTGCTTTACTTTAGTCTTATTTTTATTTTAGGGTTAATATTTTTGTAATAAGGTCGTTGGTTTATTTTCTTTAAGTTTTCTTTAATAACTACTAAATTTATTGATACGTGGTTTTCTTAAAATGATGATAACCATTTTCAAAATACCGCATCTTTGCAAATAACTAAACCTAATTATATTATAAACAAGGGTTTCAATAGTTATAACAAACAACGTTTTTACAACAACACCATAAAAGCGAAATTGATTTTCACACACAACAAAGCCAAAGTCTTAAAATAAAAATATACAAAGTTTTTAACGAGAACACAGCTTTTAAACAACCCAACCATGTGACATGCTGGATCCAGTCGTAACGTCTAGGCCGGGTTTAGGTGTTACATCGAAAAAGATGTTCGTCGGGAATCATCCAAGGAGCCCTCCATTCAATGTCTTCCTATTGAAGGTTTTGAAGGAGCGCCATCCAGTTTTCTTCGGACACGTCTTCTCTCCTTGGTGTAGCCACTATCTCTTTTAATAGAGAATAATTCTCAGAGAAAACTCGATAATAAACTTTCTCCACCTTCCAGAAATGACTGTGAAACTAAGCTAATAACATCTACACGTATCCAATAAATCTACCCTCACCTGCTCTCTGACATGCATTCAAAGATCTGAACGTCTCGGCTAAGATCGCAGGTACAGGTATGACCCCTCTGTCAAGTCGATCGAATAAATCAGTAACCGCTTCATCTACATGTCTGAGAGCTTTAGGGAAAGTCATCAAACCGTAAATACACAAGGAAAAGACGTCGATCTTATTCCTTTCATCTGGATATGCTAAGATCAGGTCCCTTAAACTCACCCAAGGAATGCATTTACCCTTACCTTTCTTCTGGATTCTGGCTGCAACCCACTGTTTGCTCATCCCCGTGATATTCATTAACTTTCTACAAAAGTTGGGACATTGGTGGCCCTGGAATAAGCTTTGTTGACTTGGACACTTGGACAACGAAGTGAGGTTGTATATTCCTCCACAATGGGCACTAAATCTACTTTCTCAAAAGTGAAACAGCTATAGGAAGAGTTCCAAAACTGAGTCATAGCCCAGAACAGATGATTATCTACCTTGATGTCGATCAAGTAAGGTAGATCGCCATAATTACGATAAAACAGTTGCTTAGCCTCATCATCCCACTGGGTCCAAATTTTTTCAACTCTTGGAACTCATTTTGTGTGATACTAATACGAGTGAAGTCCCATAGTTCGGACACATACCCCTCAGCTAAGCTATTCCCTTTCTCAAATTACGTTTGCTCTGACCACATGCAGACGACTGCATTGTCTTCCACTTTATCAAAGAATTTGTTCTCCATAACCAGCTTTCTAACTTAGAAACTGACCGTGAATCGATACCTCTTAAAATATAGAATGACATGTATAAAAATAAATCACAACAAGTTAGTACCATGAAATGAAACATAAAGCAAATAAAATAAACAAACACCTATCTGGGTAACCACTAAGGTTTGGCATAGTTCTACTTAGGGTAAGTCCTTACGTTTTCTACATGTGGTTTAGCTATAAAGTTGAGGTACCTGAACCAGCAGATTCCTCGATCCTCACCCATTATAGGCTTATACGGATCGAGTTTAGTTCAAGGGAATACATTTCCCTATGGCCGTATGGAAAGTGAAAACTTTACGAAGACATAGGTACAGATGTATTCCGGAAGCAATCCACTAGCCCATGCGAAGGTGAAAACCTCACGAAGGCATAGTTTCTTACTCCCTCTTAAAGGTACGACCACAACGGTCATGCAATGCTATGTGTGCAAGAAAATAATCATCATATGCAATAATAACACAAACAAATGCAACAATAGGATCATAATTTTTTCAAATCAAATTTTTAGATTTTCAAATCGATTGTTCAAATTTTCGACAAAGGACAGAAAATAATCAATTTTAATGGCTTGACTCTCTTATTTATGTCCCCAGTGGAGTCGCCAAGCTGTCGAAACCATTTTTGATATTGAAAAATGAGGTCGACTTTTAAAACGAAAATGTAGTCTCCACCAATCCCTTTTTGCTTAGGTGTAATTAGATCACCTTATAAAACGTTTTATTTCAAAACACTAATTTTAGCCTACGAATTTCAAGAAAAAGGGTTCGGGAGTTGGTTACGTACGAGGAAGGATTAGCACCCTCGTAATGTCCAAAATTGGTACAGGATTGATTAGTTATTGTCCTAATGTCAAAAAATTTGAAATATGATCCTTTCCTTTTTAAATAAAACCAAAACTTTCTTAGCTCAAAGAAATAAGATATCACACCCAATGAGTTAGGATGTAAAATTTCAAAACTTCGAAACTAAGCTTGCTTTTATTTGTAAAAAGAAATCCATACCTCGAGATACAAAATAATCCACTAAGTTAGAATACAATATTTTGAATTCTCAAAAACAAATTTTGATTTGAAGTTTATTGGTTTCTAATTTTTAAAAGGATACTTGTTATTTTAAGTCCACGAGAAAAAATCGAACCCAGTAAGTTAGGGTAAAATTTTTCACATAGCCCCCAAATATTATGTATCATCGTATTTTTAAAAAAAAACTTTTAAATAAAATGTGAAAATTTAGCAAAATATACTTTTATAAAAAGATGATTTGAATAAAATATTTTATTAATGCATTACAAAACATAAATTCCATATAGCAATTCACCATGTTTACAAATCATATTAACAATTAACATTAATATAAATAATTAAAGAAAGAATAATATAAAATAATGAATGATATAAATCATAAAATAGCTATACTAAAGCATACATAAAAATCATAAACAAATAAATTAGCAAGGATAAACAAATAAAAATATAAAGCAATAAATAATGAAAGATATGAACTACTAAATAAATATGAAGCTTTACATGTGAAAAAAAAACAATATAAAAGGAATGACACATACCAAATATTAAATAGATAAAATAAAAATATGTGTAACAATGATATAGTAAAAAAAATAGATCTATATATATATGTAATAAAATGTATATTTAAAACGAATAATAAATAAAAAATTGAATATATAAAATCTAAGTGTAAAGGATAAATTGAATATAACAACTTAAAATATATAAAATAATACATATTCAAAATAAATAACACATAGAAAACTTTATATTAATAATAGATCAATTTAAATAATATACACTATACAAAAAAAAATTAAAATATAAAATAATATAGAATTTAATATAAATAAATTAATTTCACAGAGTTCTAAAGTAATTTAAAATATAAAAAAGTTTAAAAAATCAAAGAAACATGGATTAAATCGAAATAAAATGAAATACAGGGTAATAAATGTAAAAGGACCAAGTTAGAATGCACGTCACATTATAGGGACCTATTAGGCAATTATACTTTATCTCCTAAACGACGTTGTTCCTCTTTCTACCTTAAGATAGCCCTAGGATCAGATTGCAAGAAAATATAAATTTCAGGGCTGAATTAATTTTTTTTAAAATGAACGAAATTAAAAATAATAAAATTGTAGAAGGACTAAAGAGGAAAATTTCTCCTTTTATAAAAACACACGGATCCTCCCCGGGTTGGGTCAACGCGCGGATCTTATGTCTTTAAACGACATCGTTTTGGTCATTAATTGGCCATATCAATACGACGTCGTTCTGTTAGCCTTTATAAACCCAAAACAACATTTTAAAATCATTTTTTTAAACCATTTAAAAAAAACAACAGAAGCCTCTCAAAAAACGCTTTGCCATCCTAGTCTTCTGACCTTCGGCCATCATCGTCTGTGCCCCTCACGCGCCGTCGTTCACGGTGACCCTAGGGCTAAAAAACTTGTTTTTTGATGCCAATAAAAAAGTAGACTTGTTCTATCTATTTTTAGTATTTATATATAAAAAAATGCATGAATCGATAAAAAATAAAAATAAAAAAAATAAGTGAGACGTAATGAGTGAAAATCACCTATGCTATCAAGTGTTTTTTTTTTTGTATTTTATTTCTCTGTATGTATGCGTGTTCGTTTTACAAATTGTGCTAGGGCTTTTATAGCCCCGAAAAAAAATACAAATATTCTGTCCATATGTTTTTTCCATATTTGCTGCAGTGCCTTTCTTTCCTTTTGCATGTTAATGACAAGAAATCTGGTGGTGGGGCATTATCCGTGCGGATTGCGGCGGGACCGAAGGCTTGTTTTTGGTGCTTGCGGTGCCTAGGGTTTTAGAAACCCTAGGCTTCGAATCTGTTTGGGCCCTTCTGGGCTGCATAAGTTTGGGTCTGGATCACTGGGTGTAATGGGTTTTGGTTTTGGGCCACTGGGTTATCTGTTTATTTTTGTAACTAGACTGTAAAAATAAAAATGGACATTGATTTTTTATTTTATTTTTATTTTGTTTTTGTTTATTTGGGCCCGTGCATAAATGGGCTACTACAACATAAATGCAATAAACATTGTATTTCAATCGAAATTAGTATAAATGGGAGCAAACAACAAAAAATAATTAAATAAAAAGCACGTACTAAATACTTTTAGATGAAAAAAACGATTCTCTCCTTGACTAGCCTCAGTCTTTCCAGCCGTCAACCCTTTACATCGAACAAAAATAAAGAAGGTAAACAAAATAAATAAACAAAAGTATATAAATAAACAAAAATCCCTTTATTATAAAGTGTCTGTTTACAAATTCCATACCCTCATTGTTTGGTGAACAATTGCCGTCATCAGTTGGGCCATAAACCTATTAACCGCCGGAAATAGAAAGAATACAAATTAAAAAATTAACAGAAGCCAAATACCAATTTGAAATTTAAACATATAACAAATCAAGCAATAAAAGAAATTCCCAATTCGACAAATAGGCCATTATAATTATGAAAAAAAAAACATAAAATAATAAACAAATGGTGCTCACAATGTTGTTGTCGCCGTTGATTGATTAAGAAAGTTTCTTGGAATTCTGAGAGACAAGACACGTGGAAATGCTAATTCCAGAAATGAATAATACTAAAATCAGATTGAAACCCTAAAGAAAAAAATGGATTTGGGATTTTGGAAAATTTTTAATTGGGGAAATGTTGGGGACTTAGGAAGCTATTAGGGATTTAGGAAAATTTTTAGCAGAAAACAAAAGCTCTTAAGGATTTAGGGAAAAGTTTTAGGAGAAAACACTTAGGGATTTCGGGTATGGAGTGGGGATAAAACTGATCACAGCAAAACGACGATGTTTTGCTCAAAGTCAATTTATGTTTTGCGGTATTTCTACAATAGCGCCACTAATTGTTGATAAAACGACGACGTTTTGCTCAAAGTTAATTTATGATTTTCGCATTCATAATTTATCTATTCGGCCGATCTTACCTCGGGTGCCTAGAACTTGTAAATGGGAAAAACTGCAAGTGGGTGTTATTAAAGTAAATGTTGATGCATCCGTGAACGCGAATAGAACGGGCTTTGGAATTATCATTAGATATTTCAATGGCTTTGGCAGTTTTCATTAACAAGATTGTTAACTCCAAGTGGGTGGAATTGGATGCCCTTCTTAAAGGTATTTGGCCTACTCAGTCACTCAATCTTGACAAGGTTATCTTTGAAACTGATTGTGCTTGTGTCGTTAATCGATTTTGTAAGCACAAGGATGATATCACTATTTTTGGCTACCGTATTAAGGAGGCCCGTAAGATGCTTGATTCTTTCTCTAAATTTGAAGTCAAATGGGTGGATCGCGGATGTAATAAAGTGCCTAATTCTCTTTGTAATTGGTTACTGTCTAATTGTTGTAATTTGTCTTTTCAGATGGATTATCCTAGTGATATCTATAACCTTGTAATTTCTTATGCAATTTATTTTGAGGTAGTGGCCTCGCCCTTTCATTGTAAAAAAAAAAAGGTAGTTTACTTAAATTTTAGTGTGACTAATGTGGAAATTCACCATTAATTTTTTTTTTACCATTTAACAGCAGTGTTGAGGCCAATATTTAACATTGTTGCCATTTGCCAATGGAAATGTTCACATCCATCACCATTGCATCAGAGAAAGCAACTTGCCATATTTGAAAGTTGTCAATTTATTGAAACAAACCTTTAGGTTGTGTTATATTGTGGGATTATTCAAGTCCATCAATGAAGATCAATTCACTTGGAGAAACATATCCTAAGGATCAGATCGGATCGAGTGTACCAAATTCCTTGAATTAAGGATGTTAGATCGAGACAATACTTGAAAACTTATCTTCCAACAACCCAGTTTACTTTGGTCATTGTTATAATATTCTATTTAGCTATTTTAGTTGTTGTCTAGAAGGGATTGTGGTCAATCTTTAGTATGTTAGCAAGTCTCCAAGAATCCTATATATTTGAGAGACTTGTATATGTTTGTGTACTAAATATTTGAGAGACGTAACACCCCAATACCCGACCGAATTGTCGGGTCTGAGTTATAAGGTGCCACATTCATTTTCAAAGCAACTACGATCAAATTACAAACTGTTAAGCATTCAAATATAACTAAAACATGTGTATAACACGATACATCATCATTTTGAATCTTATATTGGCTTATGAATGCTCTTTTACTAACCGAAGGTAAAAAAAGAACCTAATTGTAAGGATTCCAAAAATTTGGGTTGACATCACAAGGCTAAGGGTTCCTCGTCGCGGCTCAAATTTTTGTTTGGTGCTGATCGTGACTTCAATGCAACTATGTCACCATAAGAACCTTGCTTTGTTTCTTGTCGTGACGTCAGAAGTTCATCGTCGCAATGTGGCAATCTGTTTCTTCCAAAATCAACTTGTTTACAACTTAAAAGGGACCTAAGATCACGTATATACATTTTCATACAACCAATTCACATATATCCCACACCAACTAGAATTCATTTCAACACAAGTTCAAATCATTAACAAAAGATCATATCATATGTAACTTAACATTTGAGACTTTTAGCCTAAGGTTCCTAGGTACATGCCCAAAAGACCAAAATGAGTCACTTTATACAAACTTTGTTGGGTTGGAAACGATAGTCTGGATGTTGGCTTCAAATCTCGAAACTTCGAAAATCACCTAAACTTGCACACGGAGAAAACAAACTGTACACTGAAGAATAAGGCTTAGTGGTACATTTAGGATTCAAGATATAAATACAAGAATTAACATTACAATTCAATAGAAAACATGCTTCTATTCAAATATTAATAAAAAAATCATGATTTAAGATGACACACAAATTTTAACAATCAACTTACATATGTAGACATACTTATATCAAGTCCAACACAACCTTACCAATATTTCATCATTTATAAATATTTCATCATTTATAACTAGTTTCAACTTATTTAGCCATTAGTACTCAATCAATTCATACCAATTTTATACTTTTTGAATCAGGTCTAGAATCTGGTGACTCATTCGTATTCATTTCGGCCCTTAGGGCTCATTTTTAGTTAGAATCACAATTTAACTCTATATCTTCTTTATTTCAATGCACATAGCTAAAAGTTTAGCTCAATATTATTAGATATTACCTTATCCGAATCATTTACTAACTACTAATATGTAGCCCTTATTAACTCAACTCAAACTTGGATGAATACTCATATCGTCTAACCAACAGACCAAATTGGCACCAAAGTGCATCACCAAATAAACCAAAATAGTGTAAACTGACACATATGTGAATCCTAGCGCACGAAGCACATCCTAGCACACAAAGATTATATCTGGCACACGAAATTCATCCTGGGGCATAAGCGCGTAATCTCGTACTCAATCCAATCCTATGGCATCCCAACTATATCAAACTCAGCCCAACTAATTAATAGGGTATTCAATTCTATTTACAATTTAGTACAATCACTAAACATATTCACTGTCACAACTCATTTTATAAACATGACATAGGCAATGTTAATACATGTTATTTTATAATTTATTCATTTTAGTCCTCTATTTCGAAAAGCCAAATTCAAGCTTAATTCAATAGTTTAATTTATCACTAAATACTTACCTTGAAACTCCCGTATATGATTTACATGAAATGCAATCAATTAAAACAGTCTTAAATCATAAATGTACAAAACTAAGTTTTGCACGTCACTAATCAACGATTTTTGCTTTTCCTTTCTCCCTTGATGAATCAATGTTATCATTAGCTATGAATAATCATAAAACATACCGTATTATCAAATTTCATCCAAATCAGAATAAAATACCAAATTTCACAGATATTGCAAATTATTCAAATTAGTTCCTAAAATCGAGATAAGCACAACTTTCAATTTAGGGCATCGGATTAGAATCTGATTTTATGAAAGTTTTTAATTTTATTCAAGTCGGTCTCCAATGTGCGAAACTAACAATTAAGCTTTACAATTTAGTCATTTTTTTCTTAAACTAAGCTTAATTTCTATCAATTTAACATTTAAATCATCCAATTCTCAATAATGGCATCTTATCAAAACTTCACCAATTGATAAAATCTATTTTTAGGTTAGCTAAATCAAGCTCTCAAGATTAAAAAAAATCTATTAAAATCAAAGAAAAATTGTTAGAGACTTACTTGTAAAGATGGTTAAATGTTAAAACTAGGTTTTTAAGCTTTCATCAATGACTTCTACGGTAGATGATGGCTTTTGTGGGAACATGATGACTTTTGTCATATTTTCCCACTAAATTTCATTTAGATACTTAGTTTAATTTTAATTAATCTTAATTAATTTACTAAATCATGATTAATTAAACTTTAATCCTTAATTAACTTAATTAATGACATTTAATATCATATCCCACAATCATACATTTAGAATTGGTTTATTTGTCATTTTAATCCTGTATCACCCTAAACCCAGTCCATGCGTTATGACCGGATTTGACATGTCACATGAGAAAAACACGTTAAGTCATATTTATTTGTACTAAAACAGGTGTTAATTGTTATAATCAAGAAAAAGCAAGTTTGATTTGAAATATTTGATAGAGTATTATAAACCTAGAAGGTTGATTGACAAATTGATGATTTGAACTAGAGATCTTATAAACCATGACTTTTGAAAATATTGTTGATAAAATATTTGTAAAAGTTTGGTATGAAATCCCTTTATTAATCTACTTTGGAAAAATCTTTATTTAAGTTTTTAGAAAATTTCCCACTTAAAACAATTCAAGCAAAATAAAATTACGTCAAACATAAATAAAAATAAAATACTCCCAGAGGCCTTATTACATCATAAAAACCCAAAATAGTAAAGTGAATGGAAATAGAAATCTAAAGTTCAAAATAAAACACCATTTTTGAAGTATGGCCTCCACCGAGTCATCCATGGCCCAAGTCCACATCACTGAACATTACCTACAAGGGTTAAGGAAACGGGGTGAGTTACTAGAACTCAATGTATAATTCCCCCTTACCGTTGTCCACTGGGTCTGAACCCATTTAGCATCATCTTGGGCCTAAGCCCATTTACATAACAGAACATATATATGTGCAATGTATGTAACCCAACCCATCCATCCAACACACCCCCATACCAGCCTATCACACCTGTGGGGATCAAGTCAACCCATCCCGCCAATCACACTAAATCGCAGGAAAATAGCCATTTATCATAATTTATTGTGGCCAAGCCACCGATATCATACGTAAACATTATAATAAACATTTTAATGTGGCAATGCCAACAGGCTACACTTCTCTTCATCATTTTTCCCAACCCATGCAATATATGAAAATGTAGCATACATAATAAAATGTTCACATATAAATAGAAATCATTAATCAAGTAATTTATTACAATGACGCGGCCCACTTAAGCAATAGTAATTTGGCTTATTAAGGCATTCTAGCAAATCGACCCTTTAGGGGCATTTTCATAATTCAGCCCAAAAGGGCATTTTCGTAATTTTGACAACTTTAATGTCGACTTTGTCAAATATTTCAAAATAGTATACTTTAAGCAAATACCTCGTTTTATGCCAATTTTACTATTTTTTAGCCGTATAATAATAACAATCTACTATTAGACATGTTACCTTATCATAATTCTATGGGATTACAGTGTGAGATTACACACCAAATTACGGTAAGTATCAAACTCTCTTGATTGCCGGTACTCTCAAAATTGTGAACGACCACAATTTTTCCATTCTCACCGATAATGGTCCACAACCCGGTGGAAAACCCCGAATCGCCGATACTACCCTTCGCTTGAACTTAGGAGTAGGAATCGCAAATCCGCTCCTTTTGTGTTCTCCAATCGCTTTCCCTTTCAAATCGGTACCACTAGCCTCCATCGGATAAAATCTTAGTCAAAACGATATTACGATATATATATCGATTGTCTAAGGAAAAAGGGTTCGGCTTACCACTATTTCTGTAGAATCAACAAGTGAATAATAACAGGCGATTTAGTTCTGATAACAACCGATTAGACAAATCTAGCATTTCGTTTTAACGGAATAAACAAATATTGAGAGATATCGAGATGAACTTTAAAGAAATCCTTTACCTTGACAATAGTAGATCCAACCTTCACCGATTGGACTTATGGCTAGAATTGAATCGTCAATGATGTGGTATTCGACCACCCACTATAACACTACGAAAAAGTATTGATCACAACATGAGAGTGATGGAGAGAGTGATGTTTCGATAAGAAACAAAGTGGAGTAACCGGATAACAATGAACACACATATTCAGCTAGGAAGAAGAAGAAAATAAAATGAAAAGAGGGATATACGATCACTTACCGATTCAATTAAGAAGAGATTGTCCAACATGAAAAGAAATGGTGAAGAAGTAGGGTGGTAATAGGTTCGGCTATGGAGAGAATCAAACAAGAAAGTTTGATCACAAGATAATGTTAATTTAAGAAAAGAGAAAAGGTTGATGAAATGATCAAAAGAAAAGAATGGATGGAGGAAGAGTGCCTTGGTAGTTTCGACTATCAAAAGAAAATGGGCAAGAGTAGGTTGAAGGTTACGGCAAAGTAAGGGAGAAAAATGAACAATTTTGGACTAGGAAGTTTCGGCCAAAGCAAGGGGAATGTTTCGGAAAAAACAAAGAAAAATGTTTGGAAAAGAAACACAAAGTGTTCAAACAAAAGAAAAATACCACTCAAGCACCAAAACTAGCAAAATGGCTTGCAAAAATTTGGCTCTCCTTTCCCCCTAACAAAACCGTGTGAAACTCTTGCCAAAAGGATAGATGTTGACCATAAACTTCTTTCCAAAACATCTTCCCTAAAATCAGCCAACACATCCCCCTTCTTGCTCCTTTCTTTTTCTCCTTTCCATACAATCCTCCTTACCATTTTCTTTAGCCACCTTTCCATAATTAAAAAGTGCACCTTACCAAAAATACAACCATGGCCGACACTGTGGATGGATAGTACAAAAAAATTAATCAAAATTTTTTACTAGGTGGGATTCGAACTCCACCCCTCAAGCCCATACATGCAACGCCACACCACTCCTCTACTAGCTTCACTTGTGCTAGCAGAATGCACACTTATTTCCATAAGCCTTGATGCTACTTACCTTCTCTCCTTAAAGTGCTTAAACACAAAAATTTTACTAAGGCCCAACTGAACCCCGAGCCTTCTTAAGACCTTAAAACCTACACAATTAATATTTTTAACTAGCCTCTCACAAGATATAATGCAACACATAAAATTTTAAATTTTAGGATGTTACAATTCTACCCCCTTAAAGAAAATTTCGGCCTCGAAATTTACCTGATTAAAAGAGATGAGGATATTGTTGCCGAATCGCATCCTCAGACTCCCATGTAGCTTCCTCCGATCCGTGATTACACCATAATACTTTGACTAAAGGTACCGACTTCCTTCTCAATACCTTAACGTCCCGATCTAAAATCTGTACTGGCTTCTCTTCAAAAGACAAGTCAGGTCTTAACTCAACTTCCTCCATTGGCATAATATAAGACGGATCTGAACGATAATGTCTTAACATCGATACATGGAATACACTATGTATCTGACTTAACTCCGGAGGTAACTCAAGTTGATAAGCCACTAGTCCAACACGCTTTAGTACACGGTAAGGTCCGATGAACCTAGGGCTCAACTTGCCTTTCCGCCCAAATCTAAAGATCTTCTTCCAAGGTGAGACCTTCAAAAGACCTGATCACCCACCGCAAATTCTATATCCTTACACTTCAGATCCACGTACGATTTTCTCTGTCCGAAGCTTCTTTTAATGAGCCCGAATTACCTTAACTTTCTCCTCTGTCTCCGAAATCAACTCAGGACCCAACAACTGTCGCTCCCAGCTTAGTCCAACAAGTAGGAGTACGACACCTATGACCATACAATGCCTCGTACGGTGCCATCTGGATGCTGGATTGATAGCTTTTGTTGTATGCAAACTCTGCCAATGGTAGGAAATCCTCCCAACTACCTCTGAAGTCGATCACACAGCCTCTTAACATATCTTCTAGAATTTGGATCACTCTCTTAGACTGACCATCTGTCTGCGGATGAAATGCCGTGCTGAAATTTAGTCTTGTTCCCAAAGCTTCATGTAGAGCCTTCCAAAACCGTGATGTAAACCTAAGATCCCTATATGATATGATAGACACTGGTACCCTATGCAACCTCACGACTTCTGTTATATACAACTTGGCCAACTTCTGCAACGAATAATCCATACGAACAAGTAGGAAATGAGCAGTTTTCGTTAATCAATCCACTATCACCCATACAAAATCTATTTTGGTAGGCGTTAAGGGTAAACCACTAACAAAGTCCATCATTATCCTTTCCCATTTCCATAATGGAATTTTCACCAGTTGTAGCAACCCTGACGGTAATTTATGTTTCGCCTTCACCTGCTGACATGTTAAGCACTTACTCACGAAATCAGTAATCTTTCATTTCAACCCTGGCCACCAATACTGCTCACAGAGGTCTCGGTACATCTTATTTCCCCCGAGGTGCATAGTGTATAGACTATTATGCGCCTCACGTAGAATCATTTGCCTTAATTCCGAATCCTTGGGCATACAAATTCTTCCGTGGAAACACAATACTCTGTTACTATTCAATCCAAAATCCCCTATCTCACTACCTTCCACTTGCTGAAGAAAAGAACCCAACCTTTCATCTAATATCTGCTTTTCCTTAATCTGACTTACCCATGCAGGCTTCACCTGAAGTTTGGCTAATAGACTACCATCTTCATAAAGACTGAGATGAGCGAACATCGCTCTCAAATCTGATATCACCTTACGACTTAACGCATCTGCCACTATGTTAGCCTTTCCTGGATGATACTCGATTAAGAAGTCGTAATCTTTCAACAGTTCTATCCACCTCTACTGTCTTAAGTTTAGCTCCTTCTAGGTAAGGAGGTACTTCAGACTCTTATGATCCATATAGATAATCGACTTTTCCCCGTACAAATAGTGTCTCCAAATTTTCAGAGCAAACACCACTGCAGCTAACTCCAAATCATGAGTGGGATAGTTCACCTCATGCAGCCTTAATTGACGAGATGCATAAGCCACTACCTTTCCAACTTGCATCAACACACATCCCAAGCCCATGTGTGACGCATCACAATAAACAATAAACTTCTTACCAGCCTCAGGTTGAATCAATACTAGTGTTTCTGTCAGAATCTTCTTCAATTTCTCAAAGCTCTCTTGCTGCTTATCTGACCACACAAACGGTACTCCCTTACGCAATAGCTTAGTTAGGGGTGCAGCGATCAACGAAAACCCCTCAACGAACCACCCGTAATATCCAGCCAACCCTAGGAAACTCTAAATTGTGGCCACTGTCTTTAGTGGTTTCTAGTCCAACACAGCCTCGACCTTCTGGGGATCAACTCTAATTCCTTCGGTAGACACAACATGCCCCAAAAAGGTCACTTCCTTCAGCTAAAATTCACACTTACTGAATTTGGCATACAGTTGCTTCTCCCTTAATATCTGCATTACTACTCGCAGATGTGAATCATGCTCTTCTTCATTCTTCGAGTACACCAAGATATCATCTATGAACACCACCACAAACCAGTCTAAGTAGGTTGGAAGACTCGGTTCATTATGTCCATAAATGTAGCTGATGCATTTGTCAACCCGAATGGCATCACCAAGAACTCGTAATGCCCATAACGAGTTTGAAACGCAGTCTTATGAATATCAGCCTCCTTGACCTTAAGTTGGTGATATCCCGATCTCAAGTCTATTTTCGAGAACACCGAAGCTCATCACAACTGATCGAACAGATCATCGATCCTCGATAATGGATACTTGTTCTTGATCATTAACTTATTCTGTAACACCCCAAACCCGGCCCATGTGTTTCGACCGGATCTGGCATGTTATCGAACACATAACATTTTATTGCATTTTGAAAACACAAGTTAACTTAATTAAATTTTGAA
Source organism: Gossypium rotundifolium (assembly GCA_025506655.1). Taxonomy (NCBI): domain Eukaryota; kingdom Viridiplantae; phylum Streptophyta; class Magnoliopsida; order Malvales; family Malvaceae; genus Gossypium; species Gossypium rotundifolium. The sequence continues at coordinate 37,828,058 of CP106732.1, read as the reverse complement.
TAAAGGAGAGACTTTTTAAAAATAAACCTCTTTGCATTTTTATTATTAAGTATAAATAAACCTTATTATAAAATCCATAAGTTGTTTAACATTGATAATCATTGAGTTGAATGAAAGCTAGGGCCTTATTACAAAAAATATTCTCAAATAACAATGAAATAAAATAAACTTTAAGAAAATCCAAAAGAATTAACTTGTATAAATAGAAGTTGATGGCCCTCGAGTCCGCTCTCCCCATGTCCACTAATCACTACTCATCCGAAAAGTGGAAAAATAAAAGGGTGAGTAACAAAGACTCAATATGCAAATCCCGAAATCACATAAAAGCCTTGGGCCCACAAACATATTATGGGCCTTGGCCCATACACAAAGGCAACAGAATAATTCATGCAATATGGCCCATCCTAAAACCAAAGAGTCCATCCTCTACACACCCCCGTACCAACCTTCACACCGTGGGGATTTCTACAATCAACCCTTCATCCGCTACACACCATATCGATCACTATGTGACCTATGTGGCAAAGCCACCGATCGCTATGCAGCCTCAGTAATACATTATAGTATTTGATAGCCTTGCTGCCTGTCATAAAGACGGATCACTATGTGACCTATGTGGCAAAGCCACCGATCGCCTCGCGACCTGCTCCCCTTTCGTAATCAAACCATCAATCCCATCCCATGCATACATACATACAAGAATCAAAATATTAAGCCATCTAAACAAATCTCATACTCTCACATGCTTCGATACACATAGAAAAGTTTCTATGATTACATACCTGGCATCTCTTGCCTACCCCTTCTGGGTAATACGATTGTCTACACAGCCTCTTTTTGGCTTTTAGCCCATAACATACATAAATAGATTTACATATAGGTTTATTGGTAGTGTGTTAGAGATCTACACACCTTTTTTGGCTTTTAGCCCATAACATACATATAATATAACAAAGCTTATGTGTCAAAAATCTACACACTGACACCGATAAAACGAGGCTTTATATCGACGCTATCCTTAGTCGACACAACCGCTATCTCGCCTAAGGTGTTGTTCGGTCGATCCACAACCAATTGGCCAATCTCGAACAATGACATCGCTTCGCTTCTTAAACTTAGGATTCTTTCTTTGCTCGATCCATATTTAATTCAATCATAAATCCTTATCGTGGTTACTATAATAATATTTAATCGTTAATCCTCCTTATAAAGTTAAAATCTTGTATATAATGATGAAATCTAATAGAAATCTAGGAAAATCTTCTTACCTTAAAAATCCCAAAATTGGAGACTTATGAATTTCAATTTTTAGATCTAGTCGACTAGGCTTCCTTCAAACCCGACTTGCCGCCCATCATAAACCATTAAACTATTAGCTTTCGATTTTTCCTTTTCAAAAATCAGAATAGATTATAAGAACTAATAAAAAATCTACTCTTACCTTAACTTAGAGATTCGGCTAGCACTAGGGAGAGGATTCTAGAATGCCGATGGAAGATTTAAATGCCAAAAGTGTAGAACAATTTCTCAAATAGGATGAATAAAAGAAAAGCGATGGATGCTTGACTTTTTAGAGAAATCAAACAAGGGAAAAGAAAGTGGGGAAAAGTTTCGCTTTTAAAGAAATAGATAAAGAAATTTGGAGAAAAGAAGCTAGAATTTCGCACAAAAGGGAGAGGATTTAATGTCGAAACAAGGAGCTAGCCCTCTATTTATAGGAAATTCGCAACCCTTTGCCATGTAGTAGCCGGTTTTTTACTCCTCTTAGTGATGGATTCTTGGCCATCACTCTCTTTGTAGATAAATTCTTAACTTTTCTCCTTTATCTTAATCTACTAGCTCATCTAAAAGAGACTTAATTATCTCTAACTCCTCCTCCTTTATCAGATATTATCCACATATTTTAATCATTAAAATCCCTAAATCTTAGCCTTTATCTCGCTTATTATCCACATAAAATAAATTCCTAAATAATAGCATATATCCGCTTATTATCCACATATTTTAAACATTAAAACCTCTAAATTTTAGCCTTGTTGCCATCCACTCCACCTAATCCTAATGCCCAAAATTTAGCTAACTTAAATTAAAAGAATTGGGCTCCATGAAACATAAATTTGGGCCCTTACTCCCTTGTGCTGGGTCACCTCCTAAGATCAAAGCCACAAGCCCACTTTGGTATTTTAAACATAGATACTACCTTTTAAACCCTATAATGCCCAAATAGATAATTTTAATCAAGGCCTCTGCCTAAGCCTGAGCCCAATTTGGACCCCTAACACTTAAATTAACTCATTCCACATATTCACCCATTAAACGCATAGGCCCAAAAATTTAGGATGTTACATATTCAATTGTCTATAATCGATGCACATACGCATCGACCCATCCTTCTTCTTAACGAATAAAACTGGTTCTCCCAACAGTGACACACTTGGTCAAATGAATCTGCGATCCAACAACTCCTGAATTTGAGCTTTAAGCTCCGCTAACTCCTTCGGCGCCATTCTATAAGGAGCAATGGACACCGGAGCCATTCCTGGCAACAGCTCAATGCCAAACTCTACCTCCCGATCCGAAGCCAGTCCTGAAAGCTCCTCGAGAAAGACGTTCGAAAACTCTTTCACCATTCTGACACTTTCTACCGTCAACTCTTTGGCATCTAAAGCACTGATAAAGGCTAGGAATGCTCTACACCCCTTTGGCACCAACTTTTCTGCCTTTAAAGCAGATACCACATTAGACAGATAGTTTCTTCTTTCACCTATCATCATCTCTTCCTTATCCTCTGAAGTCCTTAGCACCATCTGTTTTGCAGCATAATTTAAGTTTGCACGGTGTTTCACCAACCATTCCATGCCCAAAATAAGGTCGAACTCACTGAATGGAAATTCCATCAAATCTGCCAAAAATATTTCCCCCTAAATTTCTAAGGGCACATCCTTAAACAACTTATTTACTATCACCGACTGTCCTAAAAGGCTAATTACAGTTGTTTCTCTAGCAGCAATCTCAGATCTAATGTTCAGATTTCTAAATACAGCACAAGCAACGTACGAATGGGTGGATCCAATATCTATCAAAGTAGTAACAGGTACATCAGATATAAAGAACATATCGGTTATTGCATCAGGTGCATCGCCATCCTCTCGACGTCTGACTGCATAGACCAACCCTAGCTGTCTCGCCTCCACGTTACCCCTATTACTAGTTCCTCTACCTGGTGCACCCTGACCTCGTCCTACGCCATTACCACCTCGACTTGGCCCTGACCTCTCGATGGCAAAATGAACGCTCTAGCTTGTGCAGAACATCATTATTTAATACCCCGAGCCTCGAAAGCGGTGCTTCGAGGATAATCCTTAAACTGATGATCATTGGAACCACATCTGTAACAAACACCGGTTCTCTTCCAGCATTCACCCGGGTGAAGTTTTACACAATCCACACATGGATGTAACTGATAGTAGCAGTTGGAACCCTCGCTCGAGCTGGCTCCTCATTCCTGGGCCTCTTCTAAAACCCTTTAGCAGGACCTGAGTACCCATAATCTCTTTTGTTCCTACCCCTATCCTTGTCTCGATTTTGCCTCTCTGAGTTTTTAACCTCTTTAGCTATCTTGGCTTTCTCCACCAGTATGGAAAAATTCCTCTCCTTTTGTGGGGCAATCAATATCTGTAACTCATCACGCAACCTGTCCTCAAATGCACATGCTGTCAGAGTCGATCGACACTATTCCCTAGGCATACCGACTCAAATGTAGAAATTCTGCCTCGTATGCTGCCACAGATTTACCTCCTCAGACCAAATTCAGGAACTCCTTCCTTCGGGCATCCACATAGCTAGCCCCAACATATTTTTCTTGAAATGTGGCTTTAAAGAATTCCCAGGTAATGTGATCAGCTTAAGTGCCTTCCCGAACAGTGAGCCACCATTGATACGCCTCGTCTCTCAGCAAAGACACTACTCCTTTCAGTTTCTGTTCAGCGGTGCAATCCAGATCGTCCATAATCCACTCCACAGTTTCAAGCCAGTACTCCACTACATTAGAGGATACACTTGAAATACCTCTAAAAGCTTCAGCTCTATTCGATCTAAGTCACTCCGATATTGATCCACGAGCTGCCGACCTAATTCTTGCACAAGCAACCCTTTCCAAAACTCGCAACATTACTTGGGACAAAGCGTCGACCTCTCTCATACGATCATGTGACCCAGCTTCATTCACTGGTGACGCAGGGGCGTCTATTTTTGACATATGTCCCGATGCCTCGAATACAACTCTAGCACCTCGGCCTCACTACCATCAGCGCTCACTGCGCCCACGTCCTCTAGCTCTCATATTTGCTAATTGATTTAATTTGATTAAGAGTCTTATAAATCAGTATGATATTTCAGTGTTCATTAAACAATATTTTATGAAGTATAAGAAGTAAAGTTGTTTTGTAACACCCTAAAATTCGAGTATCGATTTTTATTGCATGTTTTTGATGCTTAGATTATGAAGGAAAATTTTTTTACTTTTTCGTGTTTATTATAGTCCCGAAGAAGAGTATAGAATTATTCGAGAATGGAATAATTTTTAGTTTTGAGAATTTAATGAAGTGGATTAAGTGACATTGATACTTAAGTTAATTTAAGTGTCAAAGTGTAGCATAAGATGAGTAAATGGTAAGGTGGTGTTGGCGCATGAGTTGTGGCATGAGGGGAGTGGTTCAATCCCTTGGTTAGCATCTAGATAATTTTATTTTTGCACAAGTATAGCAAGTGTCGCCAAGCAATATATATGGTAAGGTTGGACTTTTCATTTTGGTAAGTAGACTAAAGGAATAAGGTAATTATTAACTTATGGTAGGGAATCAAGAAATTTTGGAAAGATAAGGGACATTAGGCATGTATCAAGGAAAAGGTTTTGAAATTATTTCATGGTCATTTGACCAATGAATTTGGACGGCATTGTGGCTAGGGAGAGGTTGGCTTAATATGTTAGTAGCTTGGCTAGGATTAGGAATTAGTTTTTGGTCATTCTTAGCTTTTGTGCAAGTTTTGCAACTCTTTCTCAACCTTTTCTCTTGGCCGAATTTGAGCATTTGGTAAGCCTTAATCTTTTGACCATTTGGTCATTTTTGCCTATCACTTTAGTATTCATTGTATGCCTTTTCTCATAGTGCCGAAATTACCAATACCAAAAGCCATTCCTTTTCTTTCTTCTCCCATTGCCGAATATACATTGCTCCTAAACTCATTTTTGTGTCTTTCTTTTCTTCTCTTTGAAAATTGAATCCTCATCATCATCTTTTTCTTCCATCTTTTATTTCTTTCTTTTATTTCTTTTCAATCAATACTTTCTCCAATAATTTCTCTCATGGTCGAATGTTAGTGTGCCCATAGTCGAACCATTTTCTCTTTTCTTTGGTTATACATAGTCAATTCTCCATCATATCTAGACATCCTTCTCAATCCTTTCTTTTCAATCGTGGACAATAGGTAAGAGTTCTTTTAGTTTATGTTAGTTAATAGTTGTTTTGGCGAATCTTGATGGTGGTAAGAAGGATCTCTTGGATCAAATAATCATTTTTTCTATTAACTTTTCTTTGTTATATTTTAATGCGATAGTAGAAGATCGAAACTCAAGTGTTCGTGAGTATCATAGAACGTTGAAATCGATATAAGGTGTTGAGGGGACATTTTTGGTCGATTCTCATATTGTGGAGTAAGGATCTTTGTGGTAAGGAAATATCACCGTTAAAAACTTTAGTATTATTTTCGATATATTATTAGGTTGGATTAATGATCTTTTGTCATTGAAGATATTCAAAATAGGGAAGAAAAGGGCGTGTATAGTGTTCGAAAGAAGGAGGTTCCGTTAATCCCCTAAGTATAAGCAAAGGGCTATTTCGGAATCGAGATTTTCCACGGGTTATGGACGCCATCCGAGGAGAATCAATTGTTTGAAGTTGTTCATACTCCAACCTTTCTTTGTTCGTGGACTTTCATCGGTTAACGAACCATCAATCGGGAGAAATCGCAAGTAGAAGTAGTACGAAATTCGAGGTTAAAAGTTTAGATCTTATTCTAAGATTGGTTTTGTTAGTAAATTATAGCGTTTTAATTTATCGTGATGCGATAGGTATCGACGAGCGGAAAGTCTAGTTCTCACTATAACCGTGTGTGTAAGTTCACACTCATTCTCAAGTTAGATATCACTCCGTAAGTATTGTGATAAAATCGTAAAAATAGAAAAATCGAAAAAATATGTAGTAATTCATACTCTTGCGTAAATGCATGAAAACGTTAAAATGAGAAATCAAAAAACTGCTAGATCGATAAATTCAATAAAGATTGCTAGTTTGTTAAATTCAATGAAAAAATCTGTTAGATTGTTAAAATGGGCCAAAAATATTCTAGTTCGATATATGGGCCAAAAATATTCTAGTTCGATATATGGGCCAAAAATATTCTAGTTCGATATATGTACCAAAGTTCGCTAAATTGCTAAATGGGCAAAGTACTAATTTGTTTTATTGGCCCAAATGAAATGCTTAATTATAGACCCATTTATATTATGGATTATTTGATAAATTATTATATGGCTATATTTTGTTATGCACACATGATTGCATGGGCGGGGTATTTGATGAAGAGAAGAATGGCTTGTTGCCAAAAATTTTGCTTAATGCTCTAGTTCTAAGGTGGTTCGCCACAAATTATTTTGGCTTAATGCTCTAGTTCTCTAGTCACAATCTAGTTCGGTAGTGCACTACAAAATTATTTTAAAGGCTTAATGCCTACGATTGGTGTGTTTGGCGGGTGGGTTGACTTGATCCTCAGTGTGTGTTGGTTGGTACGGGGTGTGTAGCGGATGGATATTAGGCTTGGTTGGGAAATTCATTTTCATGCATTTCTATTTATTTTACTTTATATTGTTAAATGAAATTGGGCTCAAGCCCAAGTTAATGTCTCGATGATCCGCCCAATAATGGTGGTAAGTGAGTTGCACACCGAGTTCTTAGTAACTCACCCTATTTTATTATCCATCTCGTAATGGCAATTGATGTGGACTTGGGGGGATGACTTGGTGGAGGCCATACTACGAGCATGGGTTTATAAACTATGAACTTTATTTAAATTACTTATTTTAATTACTATTTTGGGTTTGATGTAATAAGGCCTCTAATTATGTTTTTATGGATTTTTATGTGTGGATGGATTTAATTGCTTTTAAGACTTTTGCTTATGGCTTTTGTTTAATCTATAAAGTTTTCTTAAAAATATTGAGTTTTATAACAATTTGGTCACCTTAATTATTTCTTTTAAATTTCTTTGAATTCTTTTTAAATTACTTTAAGGTTTTTGATAAATATATTCTAAATGATAAGATTTCAAATAAAGTATTTTCTTAATCTACAAATTTTTAAATCTTTGGTCTTAGTTTTATTAAACTTTATTTCCAAAAGGTGTTGAAGTATTATTTTACTTTAAACATTAGAAAATTAAATGGATGTTCGATCGGTGTGACAAACCAAATCTCGCCTTAACACATAGACCGGTTTGGGGTGTTACATTTAATGGTATCGAGCCGTTTCAAAACTCGATCGTGGTTTGGGTTCAACAACGATATTTGTTTGAGAAACAATTCAAATTTCTAGACTTTTGATTTAAAGGTAGTATGGCACCATGAGCATCCCGCACCAAGTCAAGTAAGTATCTCAGATATTGATTGTTTATTATTATTGTGATATGATCATAGAAACACTCTAGAACTTCTAGTTTTAGGTGTTAAAATCGTAGAGATTGAGACAATAAGGATATGATTGCAAAACAACTCTATCTCTTTCATATCATAAAATATCGTTAATAAACACTCAAATAGTATTCGATTCATAAAACTCTTAATCGATTAAATCGAATTAGTCATTATGAGCACTAGAGGACGTGGTCGTGGACGCGTAGACATGGCCGTGGTAGAGGCCGAGGTGTCGCGATCAAGCACCAAATCATATGCCGTAAATGGATGCACTCGCCACTTGTAAGTGAGACGGATCACAGGATCATATCAAAGAAGACAATGCCTTGACACAAGCAATGCTGCGAGTCCTAGAAAGGGTCGCCGAAACTAGAATTGGGCCAACAACTCGTGGGTCAATTTCGAAATGACTCAAGTCAAATAATGCGGGAGTTTTAGAGGAGTTTCGTGTAGCTCGAATGTGGTCAATATTGGCTCAAGTCGTGGAGCGGATTATGGATGATATGGAATGCATCGCTGAGCGTAAACCGAAAGGAGTCGTGTCCTTGCTTAGAGATGAGGCGATCAATGGTGGCTTATCGCTCGAGAAGGCACAAGTCGATCGATTACTTGGGAATTCTTTAAAGCCGCTTCCAAGGGAAATATGTTGGAACGAAGTTATGTAGACACCAAGGAAGGAATTTTGAATCTTGTCTAAGGGAGTAAGACAATGGCAACAGATGAAGTCGAAGTTTTACGCTTGAGTCGCTATGCTCGGACAATAGTATCAACAGATCATGAACGTTGTGTGCATTTTGAGGATGGGCTTAATGATGAGTTGAGGGTTCTGATTGCCCCACAACAAGTTAGAACTTTTTCCACGCTTGTAGAGAAGGCCAAGATAGTCAAGAGGCTAAGAACTCGTAACGCCGAATCGAGAAAGATTTAGAAACAAGAGAGAGACACAAAGAATTGGGTTCTTCAAAGAGATTTCGAAGAGGCCTCTAATGATGAACCGCTTCAAGGTAGAGCACCAAGAATTAATAATCAAGTTCGGATTGTGCTAAATATGGAAAAAGGCATTTTGGTGAATGCTGGAGGAAAACTGGCGCTTGTTACAAATGCGGTTCAATGGATCACCAGTATAGAAATTACCCTCGACGTATGGATACGACTCAAGAAGTTCATAATACTGATGCACAACCGGCCGAGGTACTCAAAGACCATCGAGAGGTCGTGGACCGTGTCGTGGTGGTAATGGGGCTGGACGTGGTCAAGGTGCAATGGTCGAGGCAATGGTCCTAGAGGTAACACGGATGCAAGATGCCAGGGTTGGTATATGCAGTCAGACGCCGCGAGGATGGCAATGCACCTAATGTGATAACTGGTACGTTCTTCATCTTTGATGTACCTGTTATTGCCTTGATAGATATTGGTTCTACCCACTCGTATGTTGCTAGCACCATATCTGAAAACTTGAATTTAGAATCAAATTTCGATAGTAAGATGAAGGTAATTAGTCCTTTAGGACAGTCGGTGTTGGTAAATAAACTATTTAGAGACGTGCCCTTAGAAATTCAAGGAGAAATATTTCTGGCGAATTTGATGGAATTACCTTTCGGTGAGTTCGATATCATTTTGGGCATGGATTGGTTGGTCAAGCACCGGGCATAATTGGATTGTGCTGAAAAGCAGATGTCAATAAGAACTGTGGAGGATAAGGAGATAGTTATGATAGACGAGTGAAGAAATTACTTGGCAAACGTGGTATTGCGTTAAAGGCGGAAAAGTTGGTGCAAAAAGGGTATGGAGCATTTCTAGCTTTTATTAGTGCTTTAAATGCCAAAGAGTTATTGGTAGAAGATGTGAGAACTGTAAAGGAATTTCCAGATATATTTCCCGAAGAACTTCCTGGTATACCTCCAGATCGGGAAGTGGAATTTGGTATTGAGGTTTTGCCCGGAACGGCTCCAGTGTCTATTGCTCCTTATAGAATGGCATCAAGGAGTTGATTGAGCTTAAAGCTCAAATTCAAGAATTGTTGGATCGGGGTTTTATTCGACCGAGTGTGTCTCCGTGGGGAGCACCGGTTTTGTTTGTTAAGAAGAAAGATGGGTCGATGCGTATGTGCATTGATTACAGGCAATTGAATAAGCTGACGATCAAAAATAGGTATCCTCTACCAAGAATTGATGACCTGTTTGATCAATTGAAGGGAGCTTCAGTATTCTCCAAAATTGATTTGAGATCGGGTTATCACCAGCTTAAGGTGAAAGAAGCGGATATTCACAAAACGGTATTTTGAACTCATTATGGACACTATGAGTTTTTGGTGATGCCGTTTGGGTTGACCAATGCACCAGCTGCATTTATGGATATGATGAACCGGGTCTTTCAACCATTTTTAGACCGGTTTGTAGTAGTATTCATAGATGACATTTTGGTATATTCAAGGAGTGAAGAAGAGCATGACTCGTGATTTGCGAATTGTATTACAGCTTGCTTCGAGATAATCAATTGTATGCCAAATTCAAGAAATATGAATTCGTTAAGGAGGTGACTTTCTTGGGTCATGTGGTATCAACAAGGAATAAGGGTGGATCCTCTAAGATTGAGGCAGATTGGATTGGAAACCACCAAAGTCAGAGTTGAGATTCGAGTTTCTTGGGTTTGGTTGGTTACTATAGACGCTTTGTTGAGGGTTTTCGTTGATTGTCGCACCCCTAACTAAGCTTTTATGAAAGGGAGTATCGCTTATATGGACCGATAAGCAACAAGAAAGTTTCGAGAAATTGAAGAAGATTTTGACTAAGCTCCAAGATCGATTCAACTCGAGGTCGGAAAGGAGTTTACAGCCATCGTGATGCGTCACATACGGGTTTAGGTTGCGATTGATGCAAAATGGGAAAGTGGTGGCTTATGCTTTTCGTCACCGAGACCACACGAAGTAAACTACCCTACTCATGATTTGGAGTTAGCGGTAGTGTTTGCTTTAAAGATTTGGAGGCATTATCTTTATGGTGAAAAGTCTATCATCTATACGGATCACAAGAGTCTTAAGTATCTTCTTACTCAGAAGGAATTAAACTTGAGACAACGAAGATGGGTGGAGCTGTTAAAGGACTATGATTTCTCAATCGAGTATCATCCGGGAAAGGCTAATGTGGTAGCAGACGCGTTAAGTCGTAAGGTGGTAACTGAATTGAGAGCAATGTTTGCCCATTTGAGTTTGTATGAGGATGGTAGTCTGTTAGCAGAACTTCAGGTGAAGCCTTTATGGCTAGAACAAATCAAGGAAAAGCAAATATTAGACAAAAAGTTGGTACCTTTACTTCAGCAAGTTAAAAATGGTGAAATAGAGGATTTTGGAATAAACACGGAAGGTGTGTTGTGCTTTCGTGGAAGAGTTTGTATGCCTAAGGACTCAGATCTGAGGCAAATGATTCTATGGGAGGCGCATAGTAGCCCTTATGCTATGCACCCTGGAGGAAATAAGATGTATCGGGATCTTCATGAACAGTATTGGTGGCCAGAGTTGAAGCGTGAAATTTCAGAGTTTGTGGGAAAATGTTTAACTTGTTAGCAAGTGAAGGCGAGCATCAATTGCCGCCAGTTTATTACAAACGATAAAGATTCCTCTTTGGAAATGGGAGCAGATAACAATGGATTTTGTTAGTGGGTTACCTTTAACACCTACTAAGAAAAATTTGCTTTGGGTAATTGTTGATTGTTTGACTAAGACCGCTTCATTTCCTACCTGCTCGCACGGATTACTCGTTACGTGGTTGGCAAAGCAGTATGTATCCGAAATTGTGAGGTTGCATGGGTACCCATATCTATTATATCGATAGGGATCCTAGGTTTACATCACGATTTTGGAAAGCTTTGCATGAAGCTCGGGAACAAAGCTAAAATTTAGTACGGCTTTTCATCCTCAAATGATGGTCACGGAGAGAGTGATTCGATTCTAGAAGACATGTTAAGGGTTGTGTGATTGACTTCAAAGGTAGTTGGGAGGATTTTCACCGCTATGAATTTACGATAACAACAAACTATCGGCCTAGCATTCAGATGGCACCTTACGAGGCATTGTATGGTTGTAGGTGTCATTCTCCTATTTGTTGGACTGAGTTGGGCGGACGGCAGATGTTAGGTCCTAAGATGATTTCTGAAACGGAAGAGAAAGTAAAGGTTATTCGAGCACGGTTAAAGGAAGCTTCAGATAGACAAAAGTCGTATGCAGATCTGAAGCGTAGGGATATCGAGTATGCTGTGGGGGATCAAGTTTTCTTGAAGGTCTCACCTTGGAAAAAGATTTTCAGGTTTGGAAAGAAGGGCAAGTTAAGTCCTAGGTACATTGGACCATATCGTGTGATGAAGCGTGTTGGTCCAGTGGCTTATCAGATTGAGTTACCTCCGGAATTGAGTCAAATTCATAATGTTTTTCATGTTTCCATGCTGAGGCGTTATAGATCGGATCCTTCGCACATAGTACCGGTAGAAGAATTGGAGTTGAATTCAGACTTGTCTTTTGAGGAGGAACCAGTGGAAATCTTAGACCGAGATGTTAAGGTGCTAAGAAAGAAAACCGTGCCGTTGGTCAAAGTTTTATGGCGTAATCACGGAGCGGAGGAAGCTACGTGGGAGCCTGAGGATGCAATTCGGCAACAATACCCTCACCTCTTTCAACCAGGTAAATTTCGAGGACGAAATTTTCTTTAAGGAGGGTAGAGTTGTAACACCCTAAAATTCGAGTATCGATTTTTATTGCATGTTTTTGATGCTTAGATTATGAAGGAAAATTTTCTTACTTCTTTTTCGTGTTTATTATAGTCCCGAAGAAGAGTATAGAATTATTCAGAATGGAATAATTTTTAGTTTTGAGAATTTAATGAAGTGGATTAAGTGACATTGATACTTAAGTTAATTTAAGTGTCAAAGTGTAGCATAAGATGAGTAAATGGTAAGGTGGTGTTGGCGCATGAGTTGTGGCATGAGGGAGTGGTTCAAATCCCTTGGTTAGCATCTAGATAATTTTATTTTTGCACAAGTATAGCAAGTGTCGGCCAAGCAATATATATGGTAAGGTTGGACTTTTCATTTTGGTAAGTAGACTAAAGGAATAAGGTAATTGTTAACTTATGGTAGGGAATCAAGAAATTTTGGAAAGATAAGGGACATTAGGCATGTATCAAGGAAAAGGTTTTGAAATTATTTCATGGTCATTTGACCAATGAATTTGGACTGCATTGTGGCTGGGGGAGGTTGGCCAATATGTTAGTAGCTTGGCTAGGATTAGGAATTAGTTTTTGGTCATTCTTAGCTTTTTGTGCAAGTTTTGCAACTCTTTCTCAACCTTTTCTCTTGGCCGAATTTGAGCTTTTGGTAAGCCTTAACCTTTTGACCATTTGGTCATTTTTGTCTATCACTTTAGTATTCTTTGTATGCCTTTTCTCATAGTAATCGAAATTACCAATACCAAAAAGCCATTCCTTTTCTTTCTTCTCCCATTGTCGAACATACATTGCTCCTAAACTCATTTTTGTCTTTTCTTTTCTTCTCTTTGAAAACCGAATCCTCATCATCATCTTTTCTTCCATCTTTTATTTCTTTCTTTTATTTCTTTTCAATCAATACTTTCTCCAATAATTTCTCTCATGGCTTAATGTTAGTGTGCCCATAGCCGAACCATTTTCTCATTTCTTTGGTTATACATAGCTGAATTCTCCATCATATCTAGACATCCTTCTCAATCCTTTCTTTTCAATTGTGGACAATAGGTAAGAGTTCTTTTTAGTTTATGTTAGTTAATAGTTGTTTTGGTCGAATCTTGATGGTGGTAAGAAGGATCTCTTGGATCGAAATAATCATTTTTTTCTATTAACTTTTCTTTGTTATATTTTAATGCGATAGTAGAAGATCTAACTCAAGTGTTCGTGAGTATCATAGAATGTTGAAATCGATTTAAGGTGTTAAGGGACGCTTTTGGTCGATTCTCATATTGTGGAGCAAGGATCTTTGTGGTAATGAAATCTCACCCTTAAAACCTTTAGTATTATTTTTGATATATTATTAGGTTGGATTAATGATCTTTTGTCATTGAAGACATTCAAAATAGGGAAGAAAAGGGCGGTGTATAGTGTTCTAAGAAGGAGGTTCCGTTAATCCCCTAAGTATAAGCAAAGGGCTATTTCGAATCGATATTTTCCACCGGTTATGGACGCCATCCGAGGAGAATCAATTATTTGAAGTTGTTCGTATCTCGAACCTTTGTTTGTTCGTGGACTTTCATGTTAGTGAACCATCAATCGGGAGAAACCGCAAGTAGAAGTAGTACGAAATTTCGAGGGTAAAAGTTTAGATCTTATTCCAAGATTGGTTTTGTTAGTAAATTATAGCGTTTTAATTTATCATGATGCGTATAGGTATCGACGAGCGGAAAAGTCTAGTTCTCACTATAATCAGGTGTGTAACTTCACACTCATTCTTGGGTTAGATATCACTCCGTAAGTATTGTGATGAAATCGTAAAAATAGCAAAATCGAAAAAATACGTAGTAATTCCTACTCTTGCGTAAATGCATGAAAACGGTTAAAATCGAGAAATCAAAAAACGCTAGATCGATAAATTCAATAAAGATTGCTAGTTTGTTAAATTCAATGAAAAAACTGTTAGATTGTTAAAATAGGCCAAAAATATTCTAGTTCAATATATGGGCCAAAAATATTCTAGTTCGATATATGGGCCAAAAATATTCTAGTTCGATATATGTACCAAAGTTCGCTAAATTGCTAAATGGGCAAAGTATTAATTTGTTTTATGGGCCCAAATGAAATGCTTAATTATAGACCCATTTATATTATGGATTATTTGATAAATTATTATATGGCTATATTTTGTTATGCACACATGATTGCATGGGGTGGGTATTTGATGAAGAGAAGAATGGCCTGCTGCCAAAATCTAGTTCGGTGGCTCGCCACAAATTATTTTGGCTTAATGCTCTAGTTCGGTGGCTCGCCACAAATTATTTTGGCTTAATGCCTCTAGTTTGGTGACTATGTCACAATCTAGTTCTAGAGTGCACTACAAAATTATTTTAAAGGCTTAATGCCTACGATTGGTGTGTTGGCGGGTGGGTTGACTTGATCCCCACTGGTGTGTTGGTTGGTACGGGTGTGTAGCGGATGGATATTAGGCTTGGTTGGGAAATTCATTTTCATGCATTTCTATTTATTTTACTTTATATTGTTAAATGAAATTGGGCTCAAGCCCAAGTTAATGTCTCGATGATCCGCCCAATAATGGTGGTAAGTGAGTTGCACACCGAGTTCTTAGTAACTCACCCTATTTTATTATCCATCTCGTAATGGCAATTGATGTGGACTTGGGCCGGGATGACTTGGTGGAGGCCATACTACGAGCATGGGTTTATAAACTATGAACTTTATTTAAATTACTTATTTTAATTACTATTTTGGGTTTGATGTAATAAGGCCTCTAATTATGTTTTTATGGATTTTATGTGTGGATGGATTTAATTGCTTTTAAGACTTTTGCTTTGGGCTTTTGTTTAATCTATAAAGTTTTCTTAAAAATATTGAGTTTTATAACAATTTGGTCACCTTAATTATTTCTTTTAAATTTCTTTCAATTCTTTTTAAATTACTTTAAGGTTTTTGATAAATATTTTCTAAATGATAAGATTTCAAATAAAGTATTTTCTTAATCTACAAATTTTTAAATCTTTGGTCTTAGTTTTATTAAACTTTATTTCCAAAAGGTGTTGAAGTATTATTTTACTTTAAACATTAGAAAATTAAATGGATGTTCGATCGGTGTGACAAACCAAATCTCGCCTTAACGATAGACCGGTTTGGGGTGTTACATGTTTTCACAAAACGCATCCTATAGTCTCAATCTCTATAGTTTCAGCTCTTGAAACTAAAAGTTCTAGAGTGTTTCTATAGTTATACCACAATAATCATAATCATAAAATGATAACATATACTTACTTGACTTGGTGCCGGATACCCGTGATGCCATACTTCCTTTAAAACATGCATTTATAATTTAAAATTTAAACAGCTTTGGAAAACGTTTTTAAACCTGAACCACAGTCTAGTTTTACAACCTGGCTCTGATACCATAAAATGTATCACCCCAAACCCGACCCATGCGCTATGACCGGATCTGACATGTCACATGTGAAAAACATGTTAAGTCATATTTATTTGTACTAAAACAGGTGTTATTTGTTATAATCAAGAAAAAGCAAGTTTGATTTGAAATATTTGATAGAGTATTACAAACCTAGAAGGTTGATTGATAAATCGATGATTTGAACTAGAGATCTTATAAACCATGACTTTTGAAAATATTGTTGATAAAATATTTCTAAAAGTTTGTTATGAAATCCCTTTGTTAATCAACTTTGGAAAAATCTTTAGTTAAGTTTTTAGAAAAATTTCCATTTAAAACAATTCAAGCAAAATAAAATTACGTCAAACATAAATAAAAATAAAATACTCCCAGAGGCCTTATTACATCATAAAAACTCAAAATAGTAAAGTGAACAGAAATAGAAATCTTAAGTTCAAAATAAAACATGATTTCTGAAGTATGGCCTCCGCCGAGTCATCCATGACCCAAGCCCACATTACTGAACATTACCTGCAAGGGTTAAGGAAATGGGGTGAGTTACTAGAACTCAGTGTATAATTCCCCCTTACCGTTGTCCACTAGGCCTGAACCCATTTAGCATCATCTTGGGCCTAAGTCCATTTACATAATAGAATATATATATGTGCAATGAATGTAATCCAACCCATCCATCCAACAGACACCCGTACCAGCCTATCACACCTGTGGGGATCAAGTCAATCCACCTCGCCAATCACACCAGATCGCAGGAAAATTGCCATTTATCATAATTTATTGTGGCCAAGCCAACGATATCATACGTAAACATTATAATAAACATTTTATTGTGGCAATGCCACTAGGCTACACTTCTTTTCATCATTTTTCCCAGCCCATGCAATATATGAAAATGTAGCATACATAATAAAATGTTCACATATAGCAACCATTATTCAAGTAATTTATTACAATGACTCGGCCCACTCAAGCAATAGTAATTTAGCCCATTAAGGCATTCTAGCAAATCGGCCCTTTAGGGGCATTTTCGTAATTCGACCCATAAGGGAATTTTCGTAATTCGGCCCATAAGGGCATTTTTGTAATTTTGACAACTTTAATGCCGATTTTTTCAAATCTTTCAAAATAGTATACTTTAAGCAAATACCTCGTTTTATGCCAATTTTACTATTTTTTAGTCGTATAATAATAACAATCTACTATTAGACATGTTATCGAATCATAATTCTACGGGATTACGGTGTGAGATTACACACCAGATTACGGTAAGTATTAAACTCTCTTGATCGTCGGCACTCTCAAAATCGTGAACGACCACGATTTTTCCATGCTCACCGGATGATGGTCCACAACCCGGTGGAAAATCCCAAACTGCCGATACTGCCCTTCGCTTGAACTTAGGAGTAGGAATTGCAAATTGTTCCTTTTGTGTTCACCAATCGCTTTCCCTTTCAAATCGGTACCACTAGCCTCCATCGGATAAAATCTTAGTCAAAACAATATTACGATATATATATATCGATTGTCTAAGGAAAAAGGGTTCGGCTTACCACTATTTTCGAGAATCAACGAGTGAATAATAACAGGCGATTTAGTCCCTATAACAATCGATTAGACAAATCTATCATTTCGTTTTAATGGAATAAACAAATATTGAGAGATATCAAGATGAACTTTAAAGAAATCTTTTACCTTGACAATAGTAGATCCAACCTTCACCGATTGGACTTATGGCTAGAATTGAATCGTCAATGATGTGGTATTCGGCCACCCACTATAACACTACGAAAAAGTATTGATCACAACATTAGAGTGATGGAGAGAGTGATATTTCGATAAGAAATAAAGTAGAGTAACCGAATAACAATGAACACACATATTCGGCTAGGAAGAAGAAGAAAATGAAATGAAAAGAGGGATATACGATCACTTACCGATTCGATTAAGAAGAGATTGTCCAACACGAAAAGAAATAGTGAAGAAGTAGGGTGGTAATAGGTTCGGCTATGGAGAGAATCGAACAAGAAAGTTTGATCACAAGATAATGTCAATTTAAGAAAAGAGAAAAGGTTGATGAAATAATCAAAATAAATGAATGGATGGAGGAAGAGTGTCTTGGTAGTTTCGACTATCAAAAGAAAATGGGCAAGAGTAGGTTGAAGGTTATGGCAAAGCAAGGGAGAAAAATGAACAATTTTGGACTAGGAAGTTTCACAAAAGCAATGGGAATGTTTCGGCAAAACAAAAAAAAGTTTGGAAAAGAAACACAAAGTGTTCAAACAAAAGAAAAATACCTCTCAAGCACCAAAACTAGCAAAATTGCTTGTAAAAATTCAGCTCTCCCTTCCCCCTAACAAAACCGTGTGAAACTCTTGCCAAAAAGATAGATGTTGACCATAAACTTCTTTCCAAAACATCTTCCCTAAAACCGGCCAACACATCCCCCTTCTTGCTCCTTTCTTTTACTCCTTTCCATACACTCCTCCTTACCATATTTCCTTAGCCACCTTTCCATAATTAAAAAGTCCACCTTACCAAAAATACAACCATGGTCGACACTATGGATGGATAGCACAAAAAAATTAATCAAAATTTTGCACTAGGTGGGATTCGAACTCCACCCCTCAATCCCATACATGCAACGCCACACCACTCCTCTACTAGCTTCACTTGTGCTAGCAAAATGCACACTTATTTCCATAAGCCTTGATGCTACTTACGTTCTCTCCTTAAAGTGATTAAACATAAAAATTTTACTAAGGCCCAACTCAACCTTGAGCCTTCTTAGGACCTTAAAACCTACACAATTAATATTTTTAACTAGCCTCTCCCAAGATATAATGCAACACATAAAATTCTAAATTTTAGGATGTTACATCCTTAACCCCTGAACCTGACCACTAACCCTTGACCCCTAATGTACCCTTAAACACCACCCCTTAAATCATAAACCCTAAACATAATCCTTAAACCTATAGTCCTTAAACCCTTAAAATAGTAACTCCTAAAACTTAACCCTTAAATTATAACCCCTAAAACCATAAACCATAAAATAATAACCCCTAAACCTTAACCCCAAACCATTAACCCATAATCTCTAACCCATTACCCTTAAACTACAACCCTTAAACCATAAACCATAAACATAATCCCTAAACCCATGATCTATAAACCTTTAAATAGTAACTCTTAAACCTTGACCCCTAAACTATATACCTTAAACCATAAAATGGCCAAATAATATAGTGTTTAATTTAGTTTTTTATTTAAGCTAAATTGATGTTTAATTAATTCATTATATTTAGGTTTTAACTTGGCCAATAGAATTTTTTTTGAAATTAAGTTTTAAGCGATCTAATTTAATATATTATCTCTTTTACGCTTAAATAATTAAAACAATAATGATAATTTAATATAATAATATTAATATTTTCTTTTTACATTTATATAAGAAATTATTTAATATATAAATTTAAAATAAATCAGTTATATACCCATAAATCTTTAAAATTATTTTAAATAATAGTATTTTAATTTTTTATTTTTAACATAAATTTTCTATGTTATTTGCTTCAAATTTTTCTATGTGTTATTAATTTTCTAAAGATTTTAAATATTAAATTAAAAAATTACATTTTAGTTAATATAATTAAACTAGTTAAATAATAAATAGAAGAGGATGCAAGAGTGCTTGACTTTAATTACAATTTTATATTTAATTATTATATAATTCATATCAATTTTAAATAAATAATTTTTGAAACTTTGAGTAATATTTAAAAGAATTAGATACATGACATAATTTTTATATAATTTTTTATGTAAGAAAACAAAACAAAAATTTCAAAATATGAAATAAAAAGGTTTAAAACTATAATGATAATTTTATATATTAAATTTCATAATATCTCTTTTACGATTATATAATAAATTATTTAATATATAAATTAAAACTTAACCCCAAACCCTAATACATAACCCAAAATCCAAACCCCAAACCCTAAACTCTAACACATATCCCAAACCCCAAACTATATAATGATAATTTTAATATTAAAATTCATATTATCTATTTTACAATTATATAATAAATTATTTAATATATAAATTAAGAATAAAAATTTGAACCTATTTTAAATAAATAAACATTGGGGTAATGCATACATACCATTCGAGGTTATGGGAAGATAGTTTCACAATAAAAGAAAGGATCAGTGAACGATGGTTGGATCCAATAGCTTTGAGGTTATGGGATTCTAGGGATTTTGGGGATTTGAATTAAGGAAACTGATTTAAGGGATTTTGGTTTCGAGATTTTTGGAAATTTTTAATTGGGGAATTTTGGGGGACTTAGGA
The DNA here is from genome assembly GCA_025506655.1 of Gossypium rotundifolium. Taxonomy (NCBI): domain Eukaryota; kingdom Viridiplantae; phylum Streptophyta; class Magnoliopsida; order Malvales; family Malvaceae; genus Gossypium; species Gossypium rotundifolium. Next base: position 37,807,816 of record CP106732.1, on the reverse strand, counting down.
AATTTAGGATTTGGGGAAATAATAATAGGCGTTATGGGATACTGAAATTAATCTTTTAGCAGCGCAGAAAAAGGCCTTGTTTTGTGTATACAATTTCTAAATCACAAATTATAAAACAATAAACCTTAAACCTGAAATTATAAATCACAACCCTTAAACCCCAATCCCTATCCCTTAAACCTTAAGCCACAAAACATAAACCAGGAACCCTTAACCCCTAAACCCCTAACCCTTAACCTTAACCCCTAACCACTAACACTTAAACCTTAATACCGTTAAACACTAAGATTTTAAATCCTAAATAATAAACCCTAAATAACAAACTTTAAAACACTAAACCCATAACCCTAAATAAAAAACCCTAAACCATAAAATTAACATACTAAACATTAAACCCTAAATCAATTTTAATAGCTTTGTAACTTAAATTAAAACTTCTAAATAGTTTAGTTAGTAATTTGTAACTTTTCATAATTAAGTAACTAAAATGAAACTTTCTCATTGCTTATAAGTGAATGTATCAAAATAAAATATAATTCAAAACAAGAATAAGAAAAAAATATGAAAATTAAATCGGATCAAACTGAAACGAGTCCCTACACAAAAATGGCTGCTCAACTTTTAGCGGCATTTGTATAAAAATGCCGCTCTTGCTCAGTTTATTAGCGCTATTGCTCAGTTTATACAAACGCCGCTATTGCTCAGTTTATTAGCGGCAAACGCCGCTATTGCTCAGTTTATTAGCTGCGTTTGTACAAAAATGCCGCTATTGCTCAGTTTATTAGCGACGTTTGTATAAAAACGCCTCTATTACTCAATTTTTCAGCGGTGTTTGGACAAAAACGCCACTATTGCTCAATTTTTTAGCGGCGTTTCTACAAAAACACCGCTATTGTTCAATTTTTTAACGGCATTTCTACAAAGACGCCGTTATTGCTCAATTTTTTAGTGGCGTTTCTACAAAAATGCCGCTATTGTCCATTTTCCGTGGCATTTGATCCGAAAACGCCGCTATTGCTCAGCTTTTAGTGGCGTTTTCTTGCAAACGTTGCTATTGTATAATCTTTGCGGCATTTTTTTTCCAAACGCCGCTAAAGTCCTATTTTACTGTAGTGAGTGGAGTTGCATGCAATCCTATAAATAGTACGACATAAATCTACCGAAGTAGACTCAAATCTAATAGGGGATTTGATCGTGTGTCAGAGTCTTAAAAATTTATAAAAAGAATGATTGAACCTAGAAACTAACTATGACAACGATGGAGGCAAGCGCACCTATCGAACAATAGTATAGTTTAGTGGCAAGACCAATTTTCGAACCCAAAGGAACCAAAAGTACTAATACTAACTTTCTTTTTATTATTTAGCCTAAGAATTAAGGGAATTTTTATCTAATCTAAATTAACTAACTACTAAGCTAAAGATGCTAAGACAAAGAAGGAATTGAGTAAAGACTTGAGGGAAAACCGATTGATTTAGACAATACCTGAGGAAGAATCCACCTAGACTTCACTTGTTATCTAACTCTAAACCAGACGATTTATTCACTTGACTTGATTCATAAGATTCCCTAAGTTATATTAATACCTCTTTCGAGGCTACTAACGTCTAACCCTAGGTTGATTAATTGAAATCTCTTTTTAATTAAAACCCCTAGTCATGTTAGGTTTGACCCTAATCTGGAAAATTTACATCATTCTATTTCTAGGGTTGCATTCAACTCCGCTTAACTATGCTAGATCTACTCTTAGACAAGGACTTTTTCTCCACCACCTAAGCACATCAATACTTGAATCAATATCCCGAAAATACCAAAATAAGAATTAAGAACACATAGTTAAGAACAAATCAAGTATTTATCATATAGTTTAGAAAACAATAACAAGATCCGTCTTAGGTTTCATCCCCCTCAGGTATTTGAGGGGATTAGTTCATAATCATAAAAGAATACATCTCAGAAAAAAATATAAAACAAAACATAAGAAAAACCCTAAAACCCCTTGAAGGAATTGAAGGAGAGATCCCCAGTCTTGAGTATGACTCTAGCTTCTAGGATGGATCAACTGGCTTTCTTTGAGTGAATCCCATAATTCGGCCTCTCTGGCTCAGCTCTTCGGCCTAGCTGAACACCCTAAAAAGCCCTGACAGAAGGCTTCTGTTGAACTCCCCTTTAAGTTGCCTCATAGGGTGTTTATATAGGCTTCGAGATGCCTTACTTGGCCCGAAAGCATCCTAATCCGAATAAAACTCTTCTTTCCTAAGGTAGGGCCATGCCCATGGCACACGCCCGTGTGATTCGAGGCCAGGCCGTGCATTTCGGGGTCCAGGCCGTGTGGTCTTGGGCCAGGCTGCGTGGATTTCGTGCTTTGGCCCATTTTCTCCTTTTTCAACCCATTTCTTGTTCTTTTCATCCTCTGATGCTCTCTTGAGTACAAAACATGGAAACAAAGGATTAGGATCACCTATTTCCATAAAGGGAAAAATCATCCAAAAGTATGCTAAATGTGGGATTAAAATATGTTCATTTTACGGTTTATCAAATACCCCCATACTTAAGCTTTTACTTGTTCTCAAGCAAAATTCTCAACTCACAATTAAAACGAACTTCCTCAATTCATAATATTTATTAATATTGCCTCGTCATAATTTATAGATAATTTATACATGGATAATTCAACTCAAAGAGTCCTAAAGATTCAAACAATCAAAGTCATGATTTTTTAGCATGAAAGCATAGGTGTTTTCCCTTATCCGAATAATTACCTTTAATTCAAAATCAAAAAAGTTGACATCCTCACTAAAGATTCACTCAAATCACTCGAGGTGTTTAAGGTTCAAAAATAAAGCACTCATTAGTCAAACTGAAAAGTTAATCCCATAGGCTTGCATGAAAATCAAATCTCCACCACTATAAAATGAGATGATATGCAAATCAAAAGGTCTTTAAAAAGGGTTGTAACGGGGCTTAGGTTAACGGTGTGGATAAAGGCTAAATTAAAAAGGTTAGAATCGAGATTGAATTGACAATTACCTAACTCAAAAAATTACTAATAACATGCATAGTTACATCAATTGAAAACTTGTAATACTAATAATATGAGCTTCTTCTTCAAGATGTTGAAATTAAACGTATAGGCTCACTTAATTATAAAACTAATAATGAATATACTTTGATTTTTATTTTTTTAAGGACAAATCAAGTAATACATAATATAAGAAAAAATCAACTACTGAAATGAAATAATTAGGCAACTGATCAAATCAAGTCTCGATAGAAAGGTAGTCAAAAGGAATGGTAATAACAAATACAAGATGGGTTTTGGGTTAATATTAGTGGGTGAATCAATAAAAGGGTTGTTAGGATCAAAGGGGTTCACTAGGGGTTAATTGTGAGGGTAGGATTTTAGTGGAGTAAGTGGGTTAAATCCTAAGTGCCTTTATCATCTCTGTATATCAAATCAAATGTGTGGTCTCGACATGTATAATCAAAGCAAGTTCTAGAATAACAAATCAATATTGACACACTCATAATCAATAAAGTGAGCACGAACAATGTATGATCTAAAAGGCTCAAAATCTCACAAAAATTATGGGTTTTTGATGACAACCTTGTAAATTTTAAACTTTAAGGTAATAATTAGATTCAGGTAGACAACCTAACAGAATTTTAATTTTTTGAAAATAAACTCATCATGCTTGATTCTCTAGTATCTTAAAGTTTATATCATCATTGTACAATTAACTATGACTTAATCCAAAACATATCAATAAAAATCATAAATCAACAGAAATTTCATTCTAACTAGTGATATGAGAAAATTACTTAAGACAAGATATCATTCAGGGATTTGAGAATAATGCAAAAAGTTAGGCACTTTTTTTAAATAAATTTTCACCCCCTACACTTAATATGTACATTACCCTCAATGTACAAAGATAGATAATAATGTTGTAAGAAAATCAAAAGATAGGGAGAGAAGTGAAAATTCTTGAATTTTGGATGGATTAAATGAAGATAAACTAGATATGATTGAGTAGAGGTGAACGTGGGGAGCGCCTCGAGCCGTTTTGAAATTGAATCCTCAAAGTAGCCGGTCGAATTTTATTGAATCCTAAGCTAAATCTAAATGTCATAAAGAATAGCAGAAAATAAAAAAATAAAAAAAAAAGTAAATAATGGAAAATGAAAGAAGAAAGACAACTAGAAAAGAAAAAGGAAGAAGGGGGTTTAAATAGAGATGCAACCCGTGTTTTGGGGAAAATTTTGTCCTGTTGCCACATGTCCATGGCCACGCCTGTTTGCAAGGCCGTGTGGTAGGGAAACCTGCATTTTTTTGAATTGGTTAGTTTGTAGTTAGGTGCTAGAAATTGAGAATATAATATTGTAAAGTTAGTGCTCGGGTTGCCTCCCAAGAAGCGCTCGTTTAAAGTCTTAAGCTAGACTTTCCCTATTTTTGTTTCTAAATGAAGGTTCACAGAGCTTAAGCTCTTCTCTTATATCCCTAAAGCCTTCACCATTATAAATTTTTAGTCGCTGACCATTTACCTTGAATGTGCCATAATTTGGATGAGTTACCTCTATCGTGCCGTAGGGGAAAATAGTTTTGATTACGAATGGACCTGACCATCTTGAATTCTACAATAGGACTAAGTCTCCTACTTTGAATTGTTTTATTTACTTTAAACGAGCATCATTGTAACATCCTGAAAAGGGCCTATGCATTTTGGCCTAATTGTACAAAAAGACATCTTTTATGTGTTTTGGAATAAATTTGGAATAATTTTTGGAAACCTGAGAATGTATGGAAATGTTATGTTGGAAATAGGAAAATGACCATTTTTGGAAACCTAAGCAAATTAGGAAAGTGAACATTTTGGAAACCTAAGTAAATTAGGAAAGTGAACATTTTGGAAACTTGAACATTTTGAAACCTGAACATTTTGGAAATGATCCAAAAATGGAAACCTGAACATTTTGGAAACTTGAAAATGTAAGAAAAATGGCAAGTTACAGAGCCGATCGAAAATTTTAGGAAACTTAGAAATGATGCAGAAATGTCAAATTTTAAAGTTTAAAATAGGAAATAAGGGCAAGATGGCCTTAAAAGAAAAAGTTGGTAAAGTTTGACACACAAAAAGGCTTGGAAAAGTGGCCTGAAGATGTCACTTAGGGCCTATGGAAATGGCGCCACATGCAGGGTGTTGGGCCTGAGTTCGAGTCACTTGGGAAGCAAATAAAAGGGAGTTTTATTTTTGCTTCCAAGTCTAAGGGGTGGACGGCACAAGCCTTCTAGAAAGGAGGTGTTTTAATTCCATAAATATGTGAATAATAAGTGATAAATAAGGGATTTTAAATTTGGATTATCTAAGGAGATAATTGATGGATTAAATGCTTTTATTTTTAGATAAAGGAGATAATATTATCACTTATGGGGGAGTAGTGGCCAATTCAAGGACTCTTGGCATAGCAATTTCAGTTAAAAGAGGAGAATTAAGGCTATTCTCTCATCTTTCCTAAGTGTGTGCCGAAATTCTCATAGCTCTCTCCCCCTCTCTGCCGAATTTTCTTTGAACAAAAACCATCCTCTTTTCTTCTATTTTCTTCTCCGTTTCTACTGTTAAAGTCGAATCTTGGTTGATTCTAAGTAAAGGAGCAATCAACTACAACATCAAAAAGGGTAAGATCTGTGGTCAATCAACTTCTACTCTTTTCTTTTTACCAAAAATTCGGGTACTAATCCTATTAGTAAATTTTGGCCGAATATACAAGGGGTCTCAGAGGCTTCCACAATAACCAAATATAAGGATCAAGGATCTAAGGTAAGAACAATCAATTCTTGTTCTTCTAATTCGTTTAATCAAGATCTAAGGAAATAACCTCTTTTATGTCTCTTGGCCGAATATCAAAGGAAGAGTTTCGGGATTTTAGATTCAAGGAATTTAAGGTGAGACACATTCGCCAAAGGCCAATTACTACTTATTAAAGTTAGATCAAATCTAACATATGAATTTTAGGGATTTCAACAGATATTCAAGACAAGGAAACTTTCGGATTTGGAAACTATAAGGTAAGTACATAGATCCAATCGCCAAGGTTTGATTTTGATATTCAAATTATTTTCCACTTATTCAAAAGTTAGAAACCGACATAATTACATGATTTAGTTGCTAGCCGATTTAAGGAAGGAATACTATCAATTTTTTCGGCATTTGGTTTACAATCTTTTAATTCGGCAACAAGGTAAGTAATACAAATCCTACTTGGATTTGGTTTTTAAGCCAAATAAGTTTGTTAATATATTTTAATGGTTGGCCGAATATAGGAGTAAAAATCTAGATCGGTAGATCGTTCTTCGGGATTTCAAGGAATCTATTAAGCAAATCAGGTGTGTACGCACACTAACCATCGATTTATCATATGGCAATTATTTTAATATGTGAATATGCATAAGAATATGAATGAGGTGAATACCACAAATGTGGTAAAAGTACTGTGCACGCTTCCTACTCCGATAGGATTATGAAATATGTTATTCTATAACATGTGAATATATGTATATGAATATGAAATTAAGTATGTTATGCATGATATATATATTTTGGGGCATTCGGGATTTATGTGAAAGGGGAAGAAGGTGTTGACTTCGTCCGATTAACGTTATATGGTGACTACGGTCACAACATTTTGAATATGGTAACCCGGTTACATTATCTGAATTTGGTAACTTCGGTTAAACTATTTGAATATGGTGTCTAATGACACAAATTATATGGGCGATGAGCACGCCGATCGCAATGACGCCTTCGATGGTGTGTAGCGGATGGAGGGTTGACTTAGTAGTCCCACTGCAGTGACCGGTGTACGGGTGGTGTGTAGCGGATGGACCATTAGGCTTGGGTTTGGGTTGCATCATCATTTATTTTATATGAATCTGATGTTTGAACATGTATGCTTGATTTGTTGAATGTTAGTATTGTGTGCACATTGAGTCTGTTGACTCACCCCGTTGTGGGAAATATTTTCAGGTGATGAACAGTGATGGATCGAGACGGTAGACCTCGAGGTGGCCATGTTCCATTTGAAGATTTTATTCGATTTGGACTTTGTTATTTGTTTTGGGTTTTACTTGATGTAATAAGGCCATAAGGCCCAGTGGATTTTTCTTATTTCGCTTTACTTTAAATTGTTATGTTACTTAACTATTATGACTAAAGTCAAGTGTTTTTTTTTAAAACCTTAAAATTATTTTGTCACCTTAATAAAAATTGGATTTACTAGATTAAATAAATGGGTTTCCAATCTAAGCCCAATCCACAACAACATTTTTCTAAATATTTTACAAATTTTCTAAGTAACAAAAATCTTTGAAACCGGTTTACTTTAGGAACATACCAGATCTAGTTCAAAGCTCGTGGGTAGGGTGGGTGTTTCAGTTTGGTATCGAGCCCAGCTTTTAAACTCTCACTGTGGCCTAAGGCCCAAAACGTTTTCAAACAAGCCCAAATGAGTTTATGAAAATATTTCTAAAAGTAGACAGGTTTGATGGCATGGCACCTAAGTCTCCGACCCGCAGTCCACCAGGTAAGTACCCCTGTCTATCTGTGTGATTATGTGAATTATAGAAGGATAGAAAAGGAATGGAACGTAGAATAGCATGATAGGAACTTGAACCCTAAGATTAGTCTACTCTAACATAGATACATAAGACTTAATACACTAAACAAACCTATGGCTAAGTCAATCAAGTTAGGTGTGGCAACCATGGTACGCATGTATAGGAGTGGATCCCAAGAGCTTGGTATTTAAGCAGCCCTAGTGACTCACCTCCTCTTCACAGAATCCTACCAGTGCGTAGCTTCTGGCTCACCCTAACCCTGAGGACTTAGTGGGTGTGGCAACCCAGACGCATGTCTAGGAATGGTTTCATGGGAGCTTGGTACTTAAGCGATCCGTGACTCATCTCCTCTCCACTGAATCCTCGCTGGTGCGTAGCTTTGGTTCACCACGACCAAGAAGGCTCGGTCATAGGCTAAACCCGATAACTAAAACCCGAAAGGGAACTAGCCATTTTTCGGAACCTTAATATTAAAATTCTTAAGTCATTTTTCCCTTAATTCACAAAACTATTTCTTATACACAATTTTCTCCGAAAATTTCTGACTTATAAAATTACAAAAATACCCCTAGTGGTAAAATTACAAAAATACCCTTGGTTTATAAAATGCCCAACTACTCAACAGTTTTGCCAAAATTTCAATATTTCATAAATGTTCAAAAACCCTAATTTGCAAACTATCAGGAAAGTACCTAGATTTTTTTTTGAAATTTTACAAAATTGCCCCTAACTTACTAAAATTACCAAAATGACCCTGATTTCTAAAAAATTTTTTGCAACAGCACCGATTTGGAAAGTACCATTTTCAAAAAGAACCCTCAAAATTTTGCAACTTCTGAAATATCCCTAATTTATTAAAATTTTACAATTTACCCCGGTTTGTGGAAAAATTATCAAAATACCCCCAAGGACCAAAAAATTTCCGAAATACCCTCGGATTTCAAAAATTTTCCAAAATACCACAGGAACTTAAAAATACCAAAAAATACTTTGTGACAAAATCACCAAGGAACCTTATTTTGACAAATTACGAAAATACCCTGTAGGACAAATTACAAAAATACCCTCAGGTAGTGGAAAAACAACAACAAATGAAAAACTACAACGTTTCTCTGAATGAACGAAAGTTCATAATTGATTGATGGATGTATGAATGTAAAGACTGTGTGCATGTATGAATACTGAAAGAACCACTTCTAAAAAAATTCTTTCCATAAAACTTCTTCGCGGTTAATCGCTGAAACAAAATTTTTTATACATAAAACTTCTTAATCGATTAAATCGCGACGTTAGAAATGAGTTCTAAGGACGTGAACTTAGAGAATGTGCCTAGAAAGTATGATAGTTCTTTGAGATCGAGCGCAAAGAATAGCGTAGTGTAGTGAGTTAGACTGCGGATGAACGATAGTAAGTAATTTCGAGGACTAAATTATTTTAAGGGGTAGAACTGTAACATCCTCGAAAAGGGCCTATGCATTTTGGCCTAATTGTACAAAAAGACATCTTTTATGTGTTTTGGAATAAATTTGGAATGATTTTTGGAAACCCGAGAATGTATGGAAATGTTATGTTGGAAATATGAAAATGACCATTTTGGAAACCTAAGCAAATTAGGAAAGTGAACATTTTGGAAACCTAAGTAAATTAGGAAAGTGAACATTTTGGAAACTTGAACATTTTGAAACCTGAACATTTTGGAAATGATCCAAAATGGAAATCAACATTTTGGAAACTTGAAAATGTAAGAAAAATGGCAAGTTACAGAGCCGATTGAAAATTTTAGGAAACTTAGAAATGATGCAGAAATGTCAAATTTTAAAGTTTAAAATAGGAAATAAGGGCAAGATGGCCTTAAAAGAAAAAGTTGGTAAAGTTTGACACACAAAAAGGCTTGGAAAAGTGGCCTGAAGATGTCACTTAGGGCCTATGGAAATGGCGCCACATGCAGGGTGTTGGGCCTGAGTTCGAGTCACTTGGGAAGCAAATAAAAGGGAGTTTTATTTTTTCTTCCAAGTCTAAGGGGTGGACGGCACAAGCCTTCTAGAAAGGAGGTGTTTTAATTCCATAAATATGTGAATAATAAGTGATAAATAAGGGATTTTAAATTTGGATTATCTGAGGAGATAATTGATGGATTAAATGCTTTTATTTTTAGATAAAGGAGATAATATTATCACTTGTGGGGGAGTAGTGGCCAAGTCAAGGACTCTTGGCATAGCAATTTCAGTTAAAAGAGGAGAATTAAGGCTATTCTCTCATCTTTCCTAACTGTGTGCCGAAATTCTCATAGCTCTCTCCCCCTCTCCGTCAATTTTCTTTGAACAAAACCATCCTCTTTTCTTCTATTTTCTTCTCCGCTTTCATCTTGTCAAAGCTGAATCTTGGTTGATTCTAAGTAAAGGAGCAATCAACTACAACATCAAAAGGGTAAGATCTGTGGTCAATCAACTTCTATTCTTTTCTTTTTACCAAAAATTCGGGTACTAATCCTATTAGTAAATTTTGGCCGAATATACAAGGGGTCTCTCAGGCTTCCACAATAACCAAATATAAGGATCAAGGATCTAAGGTAAGAACAATCAATTCTTGTTCTTCTAATTCGTTTAATCAAGATCTAAGGAAATAACCTCTTTTATGTCTCTTGGCCAAATATCAAAGGAAGAGTTTCGGGATTTTAGATTCAAGGAATTTAAGGTGAGACACATTCGGCCAAAGGCCAATTACTACTTATTAAAGTTAGATCAAATCTAACATATGAATTTTAGGGATTTCAACAGATATTCAAGACAAGGGAAACTTTCGGGATTTGGAAACTATAAGGTAAGTACATAGATCCAATCGGCCAAGGTTTGATTTTGATATTCGGAATTATTTTCCACTTATTCAAAAGTTAGAAACTGACATAATTACATGATTTAGTGGCTAGCCGATTTAAGGAAGGAATACTATCAATTTTTTGGCATTTGGTTTACAATCTTTTAATTCGGCAACAAGGTAAGTAATACAAATCCTACTTGGATTTGGTTTTTAAGCCAAATAAGTTTGTTAATATATTTTAATGGTTGGCCGAATATAGGAGTAAAAATCTAGATCGGTAGATCGTTCTTCGGGATTTCAAGGAATCTATTAAGCAAATCAGGTGTGTACGCACACTAACCTTCGATTTATCATATGGCAATTATTTTAATATGTGAATATGCATAAGAATATGAATGTGGCTAAATACCACAAATGTGGTAAAAGTACTGTGCACGTTTCCTACTTCGATAGGATTATGAAATATTTTATTCTATAACATGTGAATATATGTATATGAATATGAAATTAAGTATGTTATGCATGATATATATATTTTTGGGGCATTCGGATTTATGTGAAAGGGAAGAAGGTGTTGACTTGGTCTCACCAACGTTATATGGTGACTACGGTCACAACATTTTGAATATGGTAACTCGGTTACATTATCTGAATTTGGTAACTTCGGTTACACTATTTGAATATGGTGTCTAATGACACAAATTATATGGGCGATGAGCACGTCAAGCTGCAATGATCGCCTTCGATGGTGTGTAGCGGATGGAGGGTTGACTTAGTAGTCCCCACGGTGTGCCTGGCAGGTATAGGTGGTGTGTAGCGGATGGATCATTAGGCTTGGGTTTGGGTTGCATCATCATTTATTTTATATGAATCGATGTTTGAACATGTATGCCTGATTTGTTGAATGTTAGTATTGTGTGCACATTGAGTCATTGACTCACCCGTTATGGGAAATATTTTCGGTGATGAATAAAGGATTTGACCGACGGTAGACCTCGAGGTGGCCATGTTCCATTTGAAGATTTTATTCGATTTGGACTTTGTTATTTGTTTTGGGTTTTACTTGATGTAATAAGTCCATAAGGCCCAAAGGATTTTTCTTATTCATTTTACTTTAAATTGTTATGTTACTTAACTATTATGACTAAAGTCAAGTGTTTTTTTAAAAAACCTTAAAAATTATTTTGTCACCTTAATAAAAATTGGATTTACTAGATTAAATAAATGAGTTTCCAATCTAAGCCCAATCCACAACAACATTTTTCTAAATATTTTACAAATTTTCTCTAAGTAACAAAAATCTTTGAAACCGGTTTACTTTAGGAACATACTAGATCTGGTTCAGGCTCGTGGGTCGGGTGTGGGGTGTTTCAATCATGACGTCGCTTTATTGCCTCCTTATATAATTATGAGTTCTCATAGGCATTAGCTCGCCTGTAACACCCCAAACCCGGCCCAGAAGTTAGGCCCAAATCTGGCGTGTCACAATGAAGAAAACATATAAAGGATTTGAAATTCGTACTAAAATAAGTTTTGTTAAAATCAAGAAAAACAAGTTTGATTTGAGACATTTGATAAAATACTACTAGCCTCGAAGATTGATTGATAAATCATTAGATTTGAACTAATAATCTTATAAAACGTGACTTTTGAAAATGACATTGAAAATTAGAAGAAGATTTCCGTATTAAAAATATTTGTAAAAATTTTATTATGAATTCCATTTATTAATCAATTTTGGAAAACCTTTATTTTAGCTTTTAGAAAAATTCTCGTTTAAAATAATTTAAGCAAAATAATAAGTAAACCAACCATAAAGCAAATAATAAAATAGTTCAGAGGCCTTATTACAACTTAAACCAAAATAATAAAATAACGGGAATAAAAATTTAAAATTTAATAACACTATTTCTAAATTATGGCCTCCACCGAGTCATCCATGGCCCAAGTCCACCTCACGGAGCATTACCTACAGGGTTAAGAAAGAAGGGGGTGAGTTACTTAGAACTCAGTGTGTAACCCACTCACCGTTGTTCACTGGGCCAAAACTATTTAAGCAATTAGCTAGGCTTGAGCCCATTTACAAATGCACAATATATATATCAAATATATATATATATATATATATATATAATATGCATGTGATATGTAATTCCCAACCAAGCCTAATTTCCATCCGCTACACACCACCCGCACCAACCAACACACACTGTGGGGATCAAGTCAACCCACCCGCCAACACACCAAGAAGAGGCATTAAGCCAATTATAATATTTGTGGCGAGAGCCACCGAACTAGATTTTTGGCAGCAGCCATTGTGACAGAGTCACCGACTAGATTTTTGGCAACAAGCCATTATGACAGAGTCATCGAACTAGATTTTTGGCAACAGGCCATTCTTCTCTTCGTTAATTATCCCAACCCATGCAGTCATGTATATATATATATATATATATATAATGCATAACAATATATTCATAAGGTAAATTTCAACAAAAAGCCCATATTGCAAGTTATCAATTTGGCCCATTAGCCAAAATAGCAATTTGGCCCATTTAACTATCTAGCAAATTCTGGCCCATTTATCGATCTAGCAAACTTTGGCCCATTTAACGATCTAGAAAATTTTGGCCCATATAGCAAATATCACATTTGGCCGATATATCAAATATCACATTTGACCCATATATCACTTTTATCGATTTAGTCCATTGAGGGCAATTCTGTAATTCAGCAGATAAGGGCATTTTCGTAATTCGGCCCATAAGGGCATTTTTTAATTCTACCCATCGAGGGTATTTCGGTAATCTCAACCCGGGGTATTTCGGTAATTTACCCTCTAAGGGTATTATGGTAATTCCATAACCTAGGCTTAACTACTAATTTGGGGCATAAAATCTAAACTACCCATCTACGTCATACTGACTAAATTGACCATAACTCGAGTTAGAAAACTCAAAATCTAAATCCGTAAATTTTCCTTGAAAGTAGACACATATATTTTTCTCCTATAATTTTTCTAGAATTTTTAGCTTAACCATTTAGTACATTTTATTCCTTAAATTTTTCCTTATTTCACTGTCCAATGATTCTGACCTCTCTTTCCTTAATCACAAATATCTTACTGTACGCTTTTCATCTATTGCTCCCACTTGTTTCCATCAAAAATAGGTTCAGTAAGGAATCCATACATATAAATTATGTCCCATAATTCCCTTTTTACAATTTTATATGATTTTTCCAAAACAGAACCAAATACTCCAAAGTCATTCAGAACCAGTCTCACTAAAATTAACATATCTCAGAATATTTCGTTTCTTCCATATTAAAGTAGACACAGTAAGCTTTAATCTAATATCTTACTCACTTTTTAATTCCTTTTATCCAATTTTTTGTGAGTTTTCAAATACATGTCACTGTTTCTGACCGAAACTGTTTTATTACAAACTACGATTACCACTACGAATATATGCACTCTCGAGTGATCACGGATGTCGGTTATCGGTTTTATTCAGTATTTCTACCGAATCACAGAATATTTCATGTAAACTTTCAAAGAGATGTGAGACTTACTCACCATTTCAAACATATATTTGGAAGGGTACGGGAGTACACACCTTATTTGGAATCCGTAACACAATATTCTCCACGGCACCTAAAGATACAATCGGTCAACAATTAATCCAAAACTCAATTTACCACTTCAACCAATATTTAGATTGATTAAAAATCTATATCACTTACCAACAATCTGAGTCTCTTATTACGAGGGATAGATCGAGCGATTAAGTACCTAAAACATATAGTCGATTAATTATCCTTCAATCCTCTTATTACAATAACCAAGGAAGTTATTGAAAAGACTATGAGAGAGCTTCCTTACCTTGAACATTGAAATTCTGCTTCACACGATCTTCCTATGGCTAAGGTCGATTAAGCGATGTGGTAGAAAATTGGCACCTCTATACCACTACAAAGAAATAAATGATCTTATTGGAGCGAGTACAAAATATGATGATTCGGTTCCTCCCAGATCAAAACTTATATTCGCACCAAGAGAAAGAAAACGAGATAAATGTTGGAAGAACGCTACCGATTGATCAAAGATTGAATGTAAGTATGGATAAGAAGAAAGGTAGAAAGGAAATGAGAGTTCGGTTTATAAAGAAAATGAAAATGTATATTCGGCTATCAAGAAGGAGATAAAAAAGAGATGAAAATCTTGATCAAGCAAAAGAGTAAGAAGACGCACAAATGTGCTTGAAGAATTCGGCCAAAGTAAAATGAAAGGAGAAAATATGGTCACCAAGGCTAGGAATTTTGGCACAAAGCAAAAGAAAGGATTGAGAGAAAAACACCAAATTGTGCAAAAGTGATTTTTGGCCTAATCAACACCAAAAATCCTACCAAAAGACTAAGCAATTTCGGCTATCACTCTATAGCCCCTAAAACCATTTACATACATGCTCTAAAGGTCAAAAACTTTGCCAACCACCCTTTCCATAACCTTTCCCTTGAAATATGCCACATGTTCCCCCTACATTCCCTTTTTCTTTTGATTCCTTTCCCTAACTTCATCCTTGCCTTATTCTTTTAGCCACCTTACCAAAATAATAAAGTCCACCCTTGCCAAAATTACTCCTTGACCGACACAATAAAGAAGGGAAGCAAAAATAAAAGTCAAATTGCACATAAAGTGATTTGAACCTGTTCCCTCAAGGTACTTCACTTGGTGCCATAACCTCTTTACTAATTGCTCATTTATGCTAACCATTTATTCATTTATTTCCATATGCTTTAAGGTCACTTACTCCATCTCCTTAAAGTGCTAAAATACCAAATTTTTCCTAAGGCCCAATTAAACCCGAGACTTCATAGAAACCTTGTAACCTTTGTAACACCCCAATCCCGGCCTATGCATTAAGCCGGATTTCGGCATGCCACACAATTTTAACGAACATTCAAAACATTTAACGAAGTAAAAATCAAATTGCAAAATGATTAAGAACATTTCTTTATTGAAAAATCGAGGTTTATTTGAAATGCTTGATTTAAAACACAAGAATTTGTTGTTTCATATATATATAGTAGTAATTGATAAAAACCTTAGATTTATTAAATCGAAATATTTTATCAAAAAGTTTTAAAAGAATTTCCTAAGTTTCTAGATAAGAAAAACTTTTATTTTATACTAGAGTTATAGAAAATCATTTATGAAAAACTAAATCAATCCAACTTAATAAAATTAAAACATAAATAAAACCATCCACACAATAAAATCCATAATTAAAAAGGCCTTATTACATTGCCATTAAAAGTTAGTACTTAAAAATTATAAAAGAAATCTCAAAGTTTTATGAACCACCATTTGTAGTAAAGCATCCCCACGAAGTCATCTCCAACCTAAGTCTCCATCAATTGTTATTACCTGAGAGGGGTAAAAATAATGGGGTGAGTTACTTAGAACTCAGTGTGCAACTCACTTACCATAGTCCACTGGGCCAAGACCATTAAAACATTTATTTGGGCACAAGCCCATTTCAAAATATAAAAATTTAGTAATTAAAAATAATAATGCAAATGATATGCAATTCCCATAACCAAACCTAGATTTCCATCCTCTACACACCCCCGTACCCAACCAGTACACCTGTGGAGAGCTTTAGTCAACCACCCCGCCATCACACCAAAGTAGGCTTTAAGCCCAATATCATATTTGTGGCAATGGCCATTTAAATAATTGTGGTAGAACCACCGATCTAGATTTCGGGCAACGGCTATTGTGACAGAGTCACCTATCTAGATTTTTTGGCATTAAGCCTTTCTTCTCTTCATCATTGACCCCATCCCATGCAATCATATTTATGCATTTCAAAATATTTATAAGGAAAACCATATTATAATTTATGAATTTTGGCCCATTAAAACACATTTCACATATAACTCATTTATCAATTATCAAAAATGGCCCAATTATAAATTTTCACTTAAGGCCCATTTATCGATTATCACATGTGGCCCAAATTCTCAATTATCACATATGGCCCAATTTGTAAAATAACACATATGGCCCAAATTTATCAAATATCACATATGGCCCAATTTACCAAATAACACATATGGCCCAAATTTGCCAAATAACACATATGGCCCAAATTTGCCAAATAACACATATGGCCTAAATTTATCATTTATTATCATTTTAACCATTAAGGGTGATTTTCAAAATTTCACGATCTTAATACCGATTTTGAGATTTTAACACTAAAGTGCCAATAATGCTATATTTTCCAATTTCACCAACTTTGCGATTCTTAATCCAACTTTAACCATTGTATAGTCATCTAACCTATGAGATATAGTGTGAGATTACACACCTGATTATGGTGAGAACTACACTCTCCCGCTTGTCGATATCTAAACACATATTACGAAAGATTAGAACACTAAAATTTGATATTAAACTATTCTAATATTGAGCAATCTAAATCTTACCCTCGGAATCTCGAATAACCACTATTTACGATTTCTCTCCGATCAAAGGTTCAATTCCCAAAGTAAGCAAGTGGTTCGAGAATACGACGACTTCGAATAATTGATTTTCGCCGGATGAAGGTCCACAACCTGGTGGAAAATCTTGGATTCCCGAAATAGTCCTTCTCTTAAACTTAGGGGGATTAATAGAACCACCCCTCTTCCGAGTACTATATACTGCCCTTTTCGTCCCTATTTTGATTGTCTTCAAAGACAAAGAAACATTAGTCCTAACAATAAACTATCGAAAATCTTAAAACTAAAGACTTGAAAGTGTAATCGGTTTACCTTGAAAATCCTTTACCTTGACTGATGAAATCTCCTTTTTCACCCGATCTATAATAGCTATAATCACTTAAGATGTAGAAAAGAAATTGGCACTCCACTATACCACTACAAAGAAAGAATAATTTGTTTGAAGGAGAAAAGATTAAAATAAAAGAAAAGAATGATTCGGCTAAGGTTTTACCATCAACATCCGCCATAATGAAGAATGAGAGAGGATGATATTTGAGAGTCTTTTCAAAAAGAATGAAAGAACAAAAGAATAGAGAGAGTTTATGTATCTATTCTCCAAGGATGAAAGATGAACAAAGAAATGGGTCTTGAAGTTGGTGTATATTCGGCCAAAAGAAAGAAAAAGAGAATGAATTAGGTTTCTTCAAAGTTGCATGGTTTTGGCACAAAAGAGAAAAAGAAGAAAATGATACTAATTGGTCAAAAAAGAAATGGCCAAACAAACAAAAATTTGCCAATGGTTACAAGTACATTCAGCTAGAGAAAAGGGTTTTGGAGAGAATGAAAAAAATGCTCATGTTACTAAAGAAATTGACCAAACTAGCTACTAATCCCTATCAAGCTACTAATAAAAATTCGCCAACCTCCCTAGCCCCAAAACGTCCAAATACATGGACAATAGGCCATTAAAAGTTTCAAAACATCTTCCCTTAATCCAAGCCTTATGTCCCTTATCATATCAAAACTTCTTGATTCCATACCTTAAGTTAGTACTTACCTTATTCCCTTAGTCTACTTTCCATAAATGAAAAAGTCCATCCTTACCATAAGTATTGCTTGACCGACACTTGCCATACAAGTGCAAAAATAAAAATTATTTAATTGCTATCCAAGGGATTCGAACATCTCCCCTCATGCAATTACTCATGCGCTAACACCACCTTGCCAATTACTCATCTTATGCTAATTTAGACACTTAAATTTACTTAAACCTCAAAATCACTTGATCCACTTCAATTAAATAATCCTTACTAGAATTTATTCTAATTCCGAATAGTTCTCAAGTCTTCTCAAGACTATACTAAACATGAAAAAATTTTACTATACACAAGTTAAGCACTAAAACATGCATCAAATAAATACTTCAAATTTTAGGATGTTACAACCTTCCAAATTCACTTAGCTAATAAGTCCAATTTGCAATAATGCCATTCTCTTGTTCTCAAAATTTTAAACATTCCTACGCCCAAGGCTCATTGGGCCCAATCCTACCAAGCCCAATTTTGGGATGTTACATCGCTATTCATCTAGCTCGTTCAACTGCATCATCCTCTTCTCACTTGCAGTTTTAATATCATAATTTAAGAATTTTATAGCCCAAAAAGCTTTGTGCTCTCACTCAAATGGTAAATGACAGCTTTTTCCATAGACAAGTTTGTATGGGGATGTTCCTATGGGAGTTTTAAATGTTGTTCTATAGGCCTATAAAGCATCGTCTACTTTTAATGACCAATCTTTCCTGTTTGATTCTACTATTTCTCTAAAATACGCTTAAGTTCTAGTTTTGCTACTTCCACTTGTCCGCTGGTTTGAGGATGATAAGGGGTAGTTGTCCTGTGATGTACTCCATATTTCTTTAAGACTCTATCAAATTGAGTATTACAAAAGTGGGTACCCCTATCACTAATAATTGCTCTGGGTGTTCCAAATCGAGAGAAAAGTTTCTTCAAAGACCTTACTACTACTCTAGCATCGTTAGTATGTAAAGCTTGAGCTTCCACCCATTTTGACATATAATCTACTGTCACTAAGATGTATTTATTTCCAAATGAACTAGGAAATGGAACCATAAAATCAATACCCCATAAGTCGAATATTTCACATGATAGTATATATGTTTAAGGAATTTCATCGCATTTAGAGATATTACCTATTCTCTGGCATTTATCACATGAAGTAACATACCTGTTGGCCTCTTTAAATAGAGTTGGCCAATAAAAACCTGATTCGAGTGTTCTGTGTGCTGTCTTAATCCCACTGTAATGTCCTCCTGAAGGTCCTGAATAACAATGTTCTAGGATTTTACTTGCTTCTGCTTTTGTAACACATCTCTGAATTACTTGATCTGCACATATATGGAAAAGAAAAGGATCTTTCCAAAAATAGTTTTTTGCATCAACAAAGAATCACTTCTTTTGATGTTGTGTTACCCTTTTTGGTAAGATGTTAGCGGCTAAATAGTTTGCAATATCTGCAAACCAAGGTACCTCAGAGTCGGTTATAGAAAAGAGTTGTTCTCTAAGAAACGAGTCGTTTATCTCACTCTCGTCGAGTTCCTTTTTGCTGCAAGATTTTCAGCTCCTTTCTTATCCTGAATTTCCAAATCAAATTCCTGTAAGAGTAGAATCCATCTTATAAGTCGAGGTTTTGCATCAGATTTCGTTAAAAGATAGCGAAGAGCTGAATGGTCAGTGTAAATGACAACTTTAGATAGTATCAAATATTGTCTAAATTTATCAAATGTAAAAAACACAGCTAGCAATTCTTTTTCTGTGGGGGTCTAGTTTTCTTGTGTGGCTGTTAATGTCTTTCTAGTGTAATAAATTGGCTCGAAGTGCTTGTCTCTTTGCTGTCCCAAAACTGCACCTACTGCAAAATCACTCGCATCACACATTAGTTCAAAGGGTAAGTTCCAATCAGGTGCAATTATAATTGGAGCATTTATTAATTTATCCTTGAGGATATTAAATGCGTCTAAACATTCCTGATCAAAATTGAAATGTACATCTTTTTCTAGTAATTTCGTTAAAGGTTTAGTTATTTTAGAGAAATCTTTAATGAATCTTCTATAAAACCCAGCATGTCCTAAAAAGCTTCTAATACCATTAACTTAACTAGGAGGAGGTAATTTTTCTATGGTTTCAACCTTTGCTTTATCTACCTCAATCCATTTACTAGAAATTTTATGTCCTAAAACAATCCTCTCTCGAACCATAAAGTGACACTTTTCCTAATTTAAAACAAGGTTCGTTTCCTTACATCTCATTAGTTAAGGCAAAGATGGAAAGAATTACCAAATACCAAAAAGTCATCCATAAAGACCTCCATAATGTCTTCTACAAGTTCATCAAATATGGCTAGCATGCAGTGCTGAAAAGTAGCAGTAGCATTACATAATCCAAAAGGCATTCTAAGATAAGCAAACGTACCGTATGGACATGTAAATGCAGTCTTCTCTTGATCTTCAATGGCTATTGGGATTTGGAAGTAGCTGGAAAGCCCGTCCAGGAAGCAGTAGTACATGTGCTCAGATAATCTCTCTAACATCTTGTCAATAAAGGGCAAAGGGAAGTTATCTTTTCTGGTCGCGTCATTCAACTTCCTATAGTCAATAAAGACTCTCCAGCCTATGACTATTCTTGTAGGAATTAATTCATTCTTTTCATTTGCCACAACGATCATGCCTCCTTTCTTTGGAATGACTTGCACAGACTTACCCAAGTACTGTCAAAAATAGGATAAATTATTCCAGCATCTAGAAGTTAAAATTACCTCGACTTTAACAACTTCTTTCACGTTGGGATTCAATCGTCTCTGAGGTTGCACACATTGTTTATACTCCTCTTCCATTAGAATTTTGTGGGTGTAAAATGATGGGCTTATTCCCTTAATGTCAAAAATTTTCCAAGCTATGGCTCTTTTATGTTCCCTTAGTACCTGTAGCAACTCGTCTTTCTCTTTGGGTTTTAGTTTCGAAGAGATAATTACTGGTAGTGTCGAATTATCCCCGAGGAATGCATATTCTAATTGTTTTGGAAATTGTTTTAATTCTAATTTGGGTGGCTCATCAATAGAGGGCTTTTGTTTTAGTTCGTCATTGATTTCAATGCTCTCTTCTTTCGTTTGTCTAAGGGGAAATGTGTTAGAATCCAATTCATCGGTATCATCATTTACCCCCTCATCTTGAGTAAGACACAGTTCTATCGTGTCGTTATGTATGATTTCCTATAAAGAATCTTGAATAGAATGATCAATGGCATCAATAAAATAACAAGAATCATCTTGTTCTCTAGAATATCGCATAGCATCGTAAATTTAAAAAATAATTTCTTCGTCGCCTACCTTTAGTGCAAGTTTACCATCACCTACATCAATATTAGCCCTAGCTGTAGCTAAAAAGGGGCGTCCCAAAATTAAAGGTACCGCAACATTTTCATCCATGTCAAGCACAAAAAAATCAACAGGGAATATAAATTTATCAACTTTTACCAGAATATCTTCGATAATTCCCCTAGGGTATTTAATGATCTGTCAGCAATACTCATCCTAGTGGGTTTAGGTTCCCCGAGACCAAGTTGTTTAAACATTTTATAAGGCATTAAATTAATACTGACACCTAGATCAGCTAGTGCTTTCTTTATGTTTAAAATACCAATTAAATAGGGAATAGTGAAACTTCCTGGATCTTTCAATTTGGTTGGTAGTTTGTTTTGGAGGATAGCTGAACATTCTTCATTAAGCTCCACTGTTGATATTTCTTCCAACTTCCTTTTATTTGTTAGAAGTTCTTTTAAAAATTTTGTGTATGTCGGCATCTGTGAAATAGCTTCAACAAAAGGTAAGTTGATATGTAATTGTTTAAAAAGTTTAAGAAATTTACCGTATTACGCGTCTAAGTGGTCTTTATTTAACTTTGTTGGATACTGAGATTGGTGGTTTTGTCTCTTCACGTACTGGAATTGCGTTTTCGTTTGCTTCCTCAGCTTTTTCCTTATCAATTTCACGTGGTACCTTCTTCTTTGTTTCAACCAACTCTTTTACACTCCTTAGTGTAACTGCTCTCACATGCTCTTTTTGATTAGTTAAACTTTCTGGTCGCATATCAGAAACTAACTTAGTTAGTTGTCCAATTTGATCCTTAAGCCCTTGAATTGATGCTTGCTTGTAACACCCCAAACCGGTCAATACGCCATGACCGAATCTGACATGCCACAGAAGAAAACGTTTTGAATAAAATTGAGTTTCCGATTAATTTTAGAAAAATAAGTGCATGATAAAAAAAATATCGATAGTTTACTTTTAAAATCCCGTAAGTAAATCTTTTAAAACTTAGTTGACCATCCATAGGTTAGAAAACATTTATTTTAAAGAAAAACCCAAATTATTACTTTGAAAATTGTTTGCATTTGAGTGTTGAAACTTAAATTTGTAAATCATTTAAGTTGCCGAAAACATTTAAGTTGAAATTTTAATATCATACGATTTATATTACCCGATGGTAAGATTTTGAAAATTATTGCGTTTTTATAGCTTAGAAAACTTTGGGCTCAATTATTAGATCAACCATGATGATTATTAAGCCATGTTTAAAACAAGTTCAAAGCATATAAATAATCCAAATGAAAACATAATTAATGAGGCCTTATTACAAATCCAAATAAAGATATTAACCAAATTAAAATAAAAGAAAGTACCCAAAACGAAGTTCATGTAAATCCCAATTTTACATGCATGGCCGCCTCGACTTCATCCGGCTCCACCTCCATGATCTAAGAATCACCTGAAAAGTTAAAGGAGAAGGTGAGTCACCAAGACTCAGTGCATAAATCCTTCCCCGGCTAATGCAACATTCTTACACAATTCATAACCAAGCAATATATATATAATGCACCCAACCTAGCCATCCATAACTCCTTTTCTACCCCGTGTGGTACCAAACCACTGGTGGTGCCAAACCACTGGTGACCCAAAGTCACGATATCCAATAATGTGATGCCAAATCACTGGTGACCCAAAGTCACAAATAATCAAGTTGTGGGGCCAACCCACGTGTGATACCAAATCACTGGCGACAATCCCAATACATCAAATGTGGGGCCAACCCATGGTGGTGCTAAGCCACTGAGACGAGTCGCTATGAGGTGCCAAACCTTTGGTGTCCCAAAGACACAAAATAACTATGGTACCAAACCACTGGAGGTGCCAAACCTCTAGTGTCCCAAAGACACGGATATCGAATCCTTCCCCCTCCTCTCAAATCACCCAAACCAATGTTTTACAAGAGTAAATCAAGCCATCATGCTTTGATATGATCATATAACAAATATATATATCTTAAATCATGGTATAGATCAACATATAACAACATCATATCGAAACGGACTTACCCAAGTCCTTGTTCATACCCATCAAGGTATCATATCAAGATCTCATAGTTTTCCACTTTAGTAACATGATTAGTTTATTAATATATATATAAACCGAGTTATAAAGTGTGTAAGGTACACACCTGTCACAAACGCAAGTACTAAATTTTGAAGACCCGATCTACCGCACTAGATCACCTTGTCCTACATTCAGCCAAACCACAAAACTATAATCAAGACCATTCAGCCAACATCACACCTTATATCCCAATAGCCTTTGCCTTTTCAACCACTTAAAAAAATGATGAATCGACATGAATCCTTACCACTTGTCTTACCAACTTTGATTGCTAGAGAATAGGGTTAAGTCGATTGCTTCCAAAGTCCCAAGAGCCTAAAAGAAATCGGTTTCTAAGAATGATTAGAACCTTGTTAACAAGTGCCCAAAATTTGGCTTTTGTCCTCATGAAAATCAATAAAGAAAATAGAAAAGAAATCCGACCAAGACACTTACCTATCTTCCAAAACCGATTGAAGAAACCAATATGAACCCTTGATGATATTCGGCCAAGACAATAAAAAAGAAGTAAAGAATATTCGGCAATAGATGATGGAGGAAGATTCGATTAGAGTGGGGAAAAAGAAAAAAGAAAGTGAAATGCAAGAGAGGGATTTCGGCAAAGGAAAGTGGAGAGGATTTTGACACAAAAGTTTGAGAGAAGAAAAAGAAAAAGATGAAAGGGGGGAGATGGTACTTTCGGCTTTGAGCAAAAGTGGAAGAAAGAAAAAGAGAAATGGGAAGAAGGAAGGTTCGACCAACCACTAAAGATGAAGAAAAAGATGAAGGGAAGAGGGTTGGTTTTAGGCTACCAAGAGAATAAAATATGTGAGAGACTCAAATGTATATTCGGCCAAATGCCTAAGAGAAAATTCGGCAAACCACTATGGTCTTTTTTTGGCTTTGACACAAAACAAGAAAACAATGCCAAAACTAAAACAAAATTCACCTTATTACCAAGAACATATTCGGCTATAGAGAGTGTTATTGGAGAGAAAAGAAAACTATGCCCAAATGCTTAGGTAAAATGGCCAACTAGCTACCAACCTCCCAAAGTCTCCAACAAAAATCGGTCAACCCCTCCCCTAGACCAAAATGCCGTCCACATACATGAACTAATGGCCATAGAAGAGTTTCCAAAACACTTTCCATCATCCAAGCCCTTTGTCCCCCCATCCTTCCATAAATCTTAAGATTCTTATCCCAAAATACATGCTTTCCTAAACTAATATTTAACTTGCCATAAAAATTGAAAGTCCAACCTACCATAAGAATAGCTTGGCCGACACTTAATGCAAAGGTGCATAAAAATAAAATCTTCCAAATGCAATCCATGCTACTCGAACCTCTTCCCTCAAGCAACCCTTCATGCATCATAACCACCTTGCCACTAACTCCTCATGTGTTAGAATTTAACACTTAAATTATCTTAAGTGTCAGAATCACCTAGTCCACTTCATTAAATTTTAAATACTAAGAATTATTCTAGCTTCATAAATAAAATTAAGCCTTCACAAGGCTATGCTAAGCACACAAACAATACTACCCGAGCTAACACAAGCAACCAAATGATACACAAATTTTAGGATGTTACAATTCTACCCCCTTAAAATAATTTCGTCCTCGAAATTACCTGATCAAAAGAGTTGAGGGTACTGCTGCCTCATTGCATCTTCTGGTTCACACGTAGCTTCTTCTACGCCATGATTCCGCCATAAAACCTTCTCTAAAGGAACTGACTTCTTACGTAAAACTTTCACGTCTCGATCTAGAATCTGCACTGGTTCCTCTTCCACTGTCAAATCTAGACTCACCTCTATTTCCTCTATTGCCACGACATGCGATGGATCAGAACGATAGAATCTAAGCATGGAGACATGGAACACATTGTGAATCTGACTCAACTCTAATGGCAACTCGAGCTGATAAGCTACTAGTCCCACTCGTCTCAACACCTTATACGGTCCAATAAACCTTGGACTCAACTTGCCTTTTCTCCCAAATCTTAACACTTTCTTCCATGGCGAGACCTTCAAAAAGACTTGGTCACCCACGGCAAACTCTATATCCCTCCGCTTGAGATCGGCATATGACTTCTGCCATCCAAAGCTTCCTTCAAATGAGCTTGAATCATCTTAACCTTATCCTCAGTCTCTGCAACCAACTCTGCACCCAACATCTGACGCTCACCCAACTCTATCCAACATGTAGGTGTGCGACACTTCCTACCATACAACGCCTCATATGGTGCTATCTTAATGCTTGCCTGATAACTATTGTTGTATGCGAACTCAGCTAATGGTAAAAACTCTTCCCAGCTGCCTCTGAAGTCCAAAACACAACCTCTTAGCATATCCTCTAAAATCAGATAACTCTTTTCGACCGCTCGTCCGATCGTGGATGAAATGTCGATGAAATCCAAACGCTGCACCCAATGATTGATGTAACGCCTCCAAAACCTCGAGTAAATCTAGGATCTCGCTCGAGATGATCGACACCGCACACCGTGCAACCTTACTATCTCCGCCACATACATCTTAGCTAACTTCAAGCGGTAATCCACCTTACGAGAATGAAATGAGTGACTTAGTCGAGACGATCCACAATCACCAAATCTGAATCCTTCTTACTAGGTGTAAGAGGTAATCCACGACAAAGTCCATAGTGATCCTTTCCCACTTCCATCGTGGAATCTTCACCGATGAAGTAACCTGGATTCAGAATCGATGCTCGACTTTGACTGGCGACACGCCGACATTTACCCACAAACTCGCCATTACCTCCGCTTGGACACGCCACCAAAATTGCTCTCTTAAACCCGATACATCTTGCTACCTCCGGGATGCATAGCGATGGGTGCTATATGGCGTCCAAGAATTTTCTACCTCAACTCGACATCCTTCTAAGATACAAGCTCTCCCTTGAAAACACAATACTCCATCTTGGACAAACTATAACCTCTAAACCACCATTACGAACCCGCAATCTCCGATCATTCAAACTATCATCCTCTAACTGTTTCTTCTTGATTCGCTTCTAACCAAGTCACTTGACTTGTAATTACGCCTAAAAGACTCCCATCGTCAGATAAACTAAGACGAGCAAACATCAATCTTAAGTCCGATACAACCTTACAACTCAACGCTACGCCACCACGTTAGCCTTGCCCGGATGATACTCAATAAAACGGTTGTAGTCCTTCAACAACTCAATCCATCTGTGCTGCCTCAAATTCAAATCCTTCTGAGTCAAAAGATACTTTAGACTCTTGTGATCAGTGTAGACTATCGACTTTTCTCCGTACAAGTAGTGTCTCCAAATCTTCAAGGCAAAAACCACTGCAGCTAATTCCAAGTCATGCGTCGGATAGTTAACCTCATGTGGTCTCAACTATCGAGATGCATAAGCCACTACCTTCCCTTCCTGCATCAGCACACATCCCAAACCAGTATGTGATGCATCACAAGGCAAGTGAATTCCTTACCTCCCTCGGGTTGAATTAAAACCGAGCTTGATGTAATCTTCTTCAACTTATCGAAACTTTCTTGTTGCTTCTCACCCACACAAATGGAACTCCTTTCCTCAATAACTTGGTCATAGGTCTTTGCGATCAAAGAAAATCCTCTACAAATCTTGATGAATACCCAGCTAGACCAAGAAAACTTCAAATCTCAGCCACCGACTTAGGTAGCTTCCAATCCAACACTGCTTCAATCTTCCGAGGATCCACTCTAATCCCCTCAGCTGATACTACGTGACCCAAGAAAGTCACCTCCCTAAGCCAAAACTCGCACTTACTAAATTTGGCATATAGTTGCTTTTCCCTCAAAATTTGCAACACTACTCGCAAATGTGCATCATGCTCCTCCTTTGACTTTGAGTATACCAACATATCGTCTATAAATACTATAACAAACTGATCCAAAAGCTACTGAAATACCCGATTCATCATGTCCATGAATGCTGCCGGTGCGTTAGTCAATCCAAAAGGCATTACCAGAAACTAGTAGTGTCCATACCAAGTGCGAAATGTTGTCTTATGGATATCAGCCTCTTTCACTTTTAGTTGATGATATCCAGACCTTAAATCAATCTTGGAGAAAACTGTTGCCCCTTTAAGCTGATCAAACAAATCATCTATCGTCGGCAAAGGATACTTATTTTTGATCGTCGACTTATTCAACTGTCGAGAGTCTATACACATTCGCATCGCATCATCCTTCTTCTTGACAAAAAGTACTGTCGCTCCCCAAGGCAAAACACTTGGTCGGATAAAACCTCAATCCAACAACTCCCGGATCCGAGCCTTTAATTCCACCAATTCTTTGGCGCCATCCTATATGGAGCAATTGACACCGGCGTAGCCCGTAATGATCTATACCAAATTCAACTTCACGATCCGGAGGCGATCCGGAAGTTCTTTCGAAATACGCCAAGATATTCCTTCACTGTTCGAACATTTCCTACAGTTGACTCCTTAGCTTCCAAAATACACACATGAACCACAAATGCCTCACAGCCCTTCCTGACCAACTTCACTGCTTTCAATGCAGATACCACGTTGGATAGATAATCTCTTCTATTACCTATCATAACCACCTCTTCACCCTCAGCTGTCTTCAAAACCATGCGCTTAGCAGTGCAATCCAAACTTGCCTGGTACTTGACCAACCAGTCCATCCCAAGAATCAGATCGAACTCCCCAAACGGCAGTTCCATCAGATCATCTACAAATATTACCCCTTGGAGTTCTAGGGGTACTTCCCTATCTGACTTATTTACTTCTACTGAGTGACCTAGAGGGCTGGCATCGTCATCCTCCTAAGTAGTCTCAGAGTCTACGTTCATGGTCTCTACTATGTTACTAGCAACATACTGAATCGTCGAACCCACATCTATTAAAGCAGTATATGGTAAACCAAATATTAAGAACGTCACCGGTTATGACGTCCGGTGCGTCACCCTCCTCTCGACGCCTCGCTACATACACCAAACTAGGCTGTCTTGCCTCAGTGTTACTTGCACCTCTGCCCGATGCTCCGCGGCCTCGACCAGAACCATTACCTCCTCTACCATTTCCATGACCTCTCTGCGGTGACGGTCCCTCCTTTCTGAACTGAGCACGACCTTGACCCTCAGACTGATTCCTGGCTAGCTTACGTGGACAATCCCTCACACGATGATCCAGTGAACCACACTCAAAACATCCTTTCCCTCCGGTCCAACATTCGCCCCAATGATATTTCCCACATCGGTTACATTGCGCTGGTCCCTGATTAGCAGTAACAGGCCTTCCAGACTGATTTGGCCCACTCTGCCTAGCCCTTTTTCTGAGAATTACCGGCTGACCCGGATGATCCAAAACCTCTCTTATGCTTATTTCTGTCATGACTCTGCCTTACAGATTCCTTTATCCCTTTAGCTATCTTAGTCTTTTCAACCAACGCAGTAAACTCTTGCTCTTAATGTGGAGCAATCAGCAGTCTCAGCTCGTCCCTCAATCCATCCTCGAACTGAACACATCGCTCGTGTTCTGAAACCACGATACCTCCAGATACTGGCTCAAGATTAAAATTTCGCCTCATATTACGACACGGACTTACTCCCCTGGACCAAACTAAGAAATGCCTTACGCTGTGCATCAATGTAACTGGACCCAATATATTTCTTCTAATACGCTGCCTTGAAATAGTCCCAAGTAAGATCCTCCGCCACAACACTATTCCTCACTGTGAGCCACCACTGGTATGACTCATCCCGAAGAAGCGACACTATCCCCTTTAGCTTTTCCTCAACATTCAGATCCAAGTCATCCATGATTCGCTCGTCGCTTCTAACCAATATTCGATCCGTCTTGGGAGCTACACCAAACACCTCAAATACCTCACTCCATTGGCTCGTAGTCTCTCGGTATAGATTTTCGAGCTCCCGCCTCCACCTATTCCATTCTACTCTCAAGAACTCGAAGATTGCTTGAGACAATGCGTCGTCCCCGCTTGCTCCTCGAAACTCAACTCCAATCATTGGTGGTGGGGGTGGTGGTACCTCATTCTCTGATTCTTGACCCGACCTCACCGGCTCGTAGACTGACCATCCTACCCCTACCAGCGTCCACGATAACACGACCCGACCTCGAAAGTGCTCATGTCTAAAGTCTAGACCTAGTGATTTAAAAGTTTTATGCATTAGTCATTATTCCACTATTTTTAAAACACGCTTTATGAATAGTTTTAATAAGAGGTTGTTTCGCGAGTACATCCAACCTATAGTTTTGAGTCTCTAGAGTAGTTCCTACTACTATACTGTCATACCATCATCATCATATCACCAAAATCAACAGTTTGAAGTACTTACACAGGCGGATCGGTGCTGTACTTCGGTGCCATGCCTTTCAAATCACATAATTTTCAACAAAAACATTTTAAGACCATACTTTAAATCATTTTGGGCCTTGGGCCCACAGCCGAGCTTTTGAACTTAGCTCTGATACCAATTAGTAACACCCCAAACCCGGTCAATACGCCATGACCGGATCTGACATGCCACAGAAGAAAACATTTTGCGATTAATTTTAGAAAAATAAGTGCATGATAAAAAAAATATCGATAGGTTACTTTTAAAATCCCGTAAGTAAATCTTTTAAAACTTAGTTGACCATCCATAGGTTAGAAAACATTTATTTTAAAGAAAAACCCAAATTATTACTTTGAAAACCGTTTGCATTTGAGTGTTGAAACTTAAATTTGTAAATCATTTAAGTTGTCGAACACATTTAAGTTGAAATTTTACTATCATACGATTTATATTACCCGATGGTAAGATTTTGAAAATTATTGCGTTTTTATAGCTTAGAAAACTTTGGGCTCAATTATTAGATCAACCATGATGATTATTTAGCCATGTTTAAAACAAGTTCAAAGCATATAAATAATCCAAATGAAAACATAATTAAAGAGGCCTTATTACAAATCCAAATAAAGATATTAACCAAATTAAAATAAAATAAAGTACCCAAAACGAAGTTCATGTAAATCCCAATTTCACATGCATGGCCTCCTCGAGTTCATCCGGATCCACCTCCGTGATCTAAGAATCACCTGAAAAGTTAAAGGAGAAGGTAGTCACCAAGACTCAGTGCATAAATCCTTCCCCCGGTTAATGCAACATTCTTACACCAAGTAATATATATATATATATATAATGCACCCAACCTAGCCATCCATAACTCCTTTTCTACCCCGTGTGGTACCAAACCACTGGTGGTGCCAAACCACTGGTGATCCAAAGTCACGATATCCAATAATGTGATGCCAAATCACTGGTGACCCAAAGTCACAAATAATCAAATAGTAGGGCCAACCCACGTGTGATACCAAATCACTGGCGACAATCCCAATACATCAAATGTGGGGCCAACCCATGGTGGTGCTAAGCCACTGGGACGAGTCGCTATGAGG
This sequence comes from Gossypium rotundifolium, assembly GCA_025506655.1. Classification (NCBI taxonomy): domain Eukaryota; kingdom Viridiplantae; phylum Streptophyta; class Magnoliopsida; order Malvales; family Malvaceae; genus Gossypium; species Gossypium rotundifolium. The sequence continues at coordinate 37,776,952 of CP106732.1, read as the reverse complement.
TGCCAAACCTTTGGTGTCCCAAAGACACGAAATAAGCGTGGTACCAAACCCTTTGGAGGTGCCAAACCTACGGTGTCCCAAAGACACAGATATCAAATCCTTCCCCTCCTCTCAAATCAACCAAACCAATGTTTTACAAGAGTAAATCATGCCATCATGCTTTGATATGATCATATAACAAATATATATATCTTAAATCATGATATAGATCAACATATAACAACATCATATCGAAACGGACTTACCCGAGCCCTTGTTCATACCCATCAAGGTATCATATCAAGATCTCATAGTTTTCCACTTTAGTAACATGATTAGTTTATTAATATATATATATATAACCGAAGTTATAAAGTGTGTAAGGTACACACATCACAAAAGCAAGTACTAAATTTTGAAGACCAGATCTACAGACTAGATCACCTTGTCCTACATTCTACCAAACCACAAAACTATAATCAAGACCATTCGACCAACATCACACCTTATATCCCAATAGCCTTTGGCTTTTCAACCACTTAAAAAAAATGATGAATCGACATGAATCCTTACCACTTGTCTTACCAACTTTGATTGCTAGAGAATAGGGTTAAGTCGATTGCTTCCAAAGTCCCGAAGAGCCTAAAAGAAATCGATTTTTAAGAATGATTAGAACCTTGTTAACAAGTGCCCAAAATTTGGCTTTTGTCCTCATGAAAATCAATAAAGAAAATAGAAATGAAATCCGACCAAGACACTTACCTATCTTCCAAAACCAATTGAAGAAAACCAATATGAACCCTTGATGATATTCGGCCAAGACAATCAAAAAGAAGTAAAGAAGATTCGGCAATAGATGATGGAGGAAAATTCGGTTAGAGTGGGGAAAAAGAAAAAAGAAAGTGAAATGCAAGAGAGGGATTTCGACAAAGGAAAGTGGAGAGGATTTTGACACAAAAGTTTGAGAGAAGAAAAAGAAAAAGATGAAAGGGAAGAGATGGTACTTTCGGCTTTGAGCAAAAGTGGAAGAAAGAAAAAGAGAAATGGAAAGAAGGAAGGTTCGGCCAACCACTAAAGATGAAGAAAAGATGAAGGGAAGAGGGTTGGTTTTAGGCTACCAAGAGAATAAAATATGTGAGAGACTCAAATGTATATTCGACCAAATGCCTAATAAAAAATTTGGCAAACCACTATGGTCTTTTTTTGGCTTTGACACAAAACAAGAAAACAATGCCAAAACTAAAATAAAATTCACCTTATTGCCAAGAACATATTCGGCTATAGAGAGTGTTATTGGAGAGAAAAGAAAACTATGCTCAAATGCTTAGGTAAAATGGCCAACTAGCTACCAACCTCCCAAAGCCTCCAACAAAAATCGGTCAACCCCTCCCCTAGACCAAAATGCCGTCCACATACATGAACTAATGGCCATAGAATAGTTTCCAAAACACTCTCCATCATCCAAGCCCTTTGTGCCCCCATCCTTCCATAAATCTTAAGATTTTTATCCCAAAATACAAGCTTTCCTAAACTAATATTCAACTTGCCATAAAAATTGAAAGTCCAACCTACCATAAGAATAGCTTGGCCGACACTTAATGCAAAGGTGCATAAAAATAAAATCTTCCAAATGCAATCCATGCTACTCGAACCTCTTCCCTCAAGCAACCCTTCATGCATCATAACCACCTTGCCACTAACTCCTCATGTGTTAGAATTTAACACTTAAATTATCTTAAGTGTCAGAATCACCTAGTCCACTTCATTAAATTTTAAATATTAAGAATTATTCTAGCTTCATAAATAAAATCAAGCCTTCACAAGGCTATGCTAAGCACACAAACAATACTACCCGAGCTAACACAAGCAACCAACTGATACACAAATTTTAGGATGTTACATTACTGATTAGTCAATATCGTTTCAGTATTTTGGAAACGTGTTTCTGATAACTCTATAAATTTTGCTAGCGTCTTTTCAAGGTTTGGCTCACTTTTTTGTGAGTAGGGTTGTGGTCTTTGACTGTGATGGTATCTCCAACCTGAATTATAAGTATTACTATAAGGGTTATTTTGAGGTCTGAAATTGTTACCTATATATTGAACTTGCTCGTTTTCAAGATTTTCGGGTTGTAAGGTGGATATTTTGTATTGTTTATCCATCCTCCATTCGTATTGTCTCGCATAAACCGAATGTACTGTAAAAATCACATAAACCATCAATCTTTTTATTAATCATCTCTACCTTATTTGATAGCATAGTGACTGTGTCGAGTTTGAAAACTCCAGATGTTTTATTTGGCCTTATCCTTGTGACTTGCCGCTGATAGTTGTTAAGTGAAATATCCTCTATGAATTCATAAGCCACTTCAGGAGTTTTGTTATTCAGGGTTCCGCCGACTGCTGAGTCAATCAACTTCCTGGTTGAAGGATTCACACCAGTGTAAAAAGTTTGGACCTGTAGCCACAAAGGTAAACCATGGCGTGGGCACCTTCTCAACAAATCCTTGTATCTCTCCCATGCATCATATAATGTTTCTAAATCCATCTGTACAAAAGAAGAGATATCATTCCTTAATTTGGCCATTTTGGTAGGTGGAAAATATTTCAATAAAATTTTTCGGTCATTTGGTCCCATGTAGTGATTGATCCTCATGGAAGAGAATATAACCACTTTATTTGGCTTAATTTCTCAAAGAAAAGGGAAATCAAGAGGCGAATGGCATCATCGGTGATAAACCGTAAAAGTAACATATTTTAATATCATATTTAGCATACTTTTGGATGATTTATTCCCTGAATTGTGTAAAAATGTAATCTTACTCCTTTCTTTTCATGTTTTATACTCAGGAAAGCACCGAGGGACAAAAAGAACGAGAAACAGGCTCAAAATGAACCAAAATTGGGCCAAAGGAGAAATCAACACGGCCTGGGCCCAAGACCACAAGGTCGTGCCTCCCTAATTTACTCTAACACGGCTTGGACCTCGAAACACACGGATGTTTCTCTTCAGCAGACTCAACCACGGCCTAAAATCGATTCACACAGGCGTGTGCCATGGCCGTGTCCCTATCGTAGTAAAGAGTAATTTCATTCAGAATAGGGTAATTAGAGGCAAAGAAACACATTCCAAAGCCTATTCAAACACCCTAGTAGGAATTCTACTCATATTAGGATAGTTAAGGGCCAAGTAAGGCATCTCAAAGCCTATATAAACACCCCAGGGGAAACTTAAGAAGGAGTTCGTGAAGCCTTACGCTGGGGCTTTTGTGGCGACTTGTTAGCTAGGCCAAGGAGCAGTGAAAAGGTCGAAGCGTGGAATCACTCGAAGATAGCCAGTGATCCATCTTAGAAGCGAATTCTACTCAAGGCAATGGATCTCCTTCAATTCCTTCAGGAGTTTTAGGATTTCTTATGTTTTGTTTTATCTTTTCTTACGAGATGTTTTCTTTTATCGTTATGAACTAAACCCTTGAGATACAGAGGGGATGAAACCTAAGATAAATCTTGTTATTGTTTTACGAACTATATGATAAATATTTGATTTATTCTTAATTACGTGTGCTTAATTCTTGTGTTAATATTTCCGGATATTGATTCAAGTTGAATGTGCTTAGGTGGTGGAGCAAAGTCCTGTCTAAGAGTAGGTCTAGCATAATTAAGTTGATCGCGCCTAGAGATAGGGTGACGAGATTTTGCCGAATTAGGGTGAAACCTAATATGGGAGTCCATAGATCGAGTTAATGCGATTCTAGGGGTTTTAATTAGAAAGATTTTTCAATTAATCAACCTAGGGTTAGACGTTATTCGCCTGGAGAGAGGGTTTAATATAAATTAGGGAATCCTACGGATCAAGTCAAGTGAATTAATCGTCTGGTTTAGAGTTAGATAACAAGTGAAGTTTAGGTGGATTCTTCCTAAGGGTACCATCTTAATCAACTGAGTTTTCCCAACAGTATTTTTCCAATTAATTCTTTTTGTCTTTGCGTCTTTAGCTGTAACACCCCAAACGCAGTCAAAACGCTACAACTGGATCTGACGTGCTACGAGAATAAAATGGTTGAAAACTGATTTGATTTGTTTAAAGAGAAAGCTGTTGTAATTTTTTTTTTTGAAGATACATCTTTGTATTTTGCAATGTGGAAAACATGTTGATACTTGGTCTTAGAAAAACTTGATTGCCTTATTATTTCTTTCACATTTATAACTTAGTCGGTGACCACTTTGGAAAATGAGTTTTCCTTTTTGTTAGATTTTGAAAATAGCCAATTCATAATGTTTAAGTATGCATAACAAAAGTTAAAGAACCAATTAAATAAAAACATCCCAAAAATAAACTTCATGACCTTATTACATAGCGAAAACCAAAATTAAGTGAAATAACTAAGTTGAATAGAAAACTTTGTAATGAACCAAATCGTGTGCATGGCCACCTTGAGTCCACTCGGCTCCATATCCACGATCTAAGCACGACCGCAAAATATAACGGAAGGGGTGAGTCGCCTAGACTCGGTGTAAGTCCCCTTCCAAAAGAAAATATTCCTTACAGATTCAAATACAAATATGCATGTCATGCAACCCATCAACCTAGGTATCCATCCATGTCTCCCAAATCTACCCCTTGTGGTACCAAACCCTTGGTGGTGCCAAACCACTAATGTAAAGTTACAAAGATATTATATATGGTACCAAACCATTGGTAACCGGGTTACTGAAAATAACATATGTGGTACCAAACCTTTGGTGGTGCCAAACCAACGAGACTTAGTCACAATTTTTTTTATAATATGTGGGGCCAACCCACTGTGTGATACCAAATCACTGGTGACAGTTGATAGATCATACTTCCTCCTCCTCTCATCACCCATAACACATATTTATGCCAACAATATCAGTATGATCATGCTTAACATACAAAATTACGTATACAAAATAACATGCTTTCATAGATCACAATTACCGTGAGAAATAATAACAACTTACTCGGCATCCTCGCTTTTACCCACAGGGGTATTTTAGTAACCATTGCCGTCACTCCGCTTTTAACATCACACAACATTTATATAGTAAGTATAGAAAGTGTAAGAGTTACACACCGGTTTTCGATAATAAGATCACACATTTTTCTAAAGTAATGCGAAAAATGTTTTTGTACCATCGTGTACATCTTAAGATATAGATAATAACTTGATTCAATAAATATTCTTCAAAATAAATCTAAGTATGGGTTTTATACATCCCAACTGTTATAACACTATCTTTTGTCTAGAAGTTTGTTCAGTTTTTAAAAGATTTTCAAAATGTTTTCTCCGTAGCAAACCAGATTCGGTCATAGCGTTTGGGCCGGGTTTGGGTTGTTACAGTTCGGCCAACCACTAAAGATGAAGAAAAAGATGAAGGGAAGAGGGTTGGTTTTAGGCTACCAAGAGAATAAAATATGTGAGAGACTCAAATGTATATTCGGCCGAATGCCTAAGAGAAAATTCGGCAAACCACTATGGTCTTTTTTTGGCTTTGACACAAAACAAGAAAACAATGCCAAAACTAAAACAAAATTCACCTTATTGCCAAGAACATATTCAGCTATGGAGAGTGTTATTGGAGAGAAAAGAAAACTATGCTTAAATGCTTAGGTAAAATGGCCAACTAGCTACCAACCTCCCAAACCCTCCAACAAAAATCGGTCAACCCTTCCCCTAGACCAAAATGCCATCCACATACATGAACTAATGGCCATAGAAGAGTTTCCAAAACACTCTCCATCTCTTATCCCAAAATACAAGCTTTCCTAAACTAATATTCAACTTGCCATAAAAATTGAAAGTCCAACCTACCATAAGAATAGCTTGGCCGACACTTAATGCAAAGGTGCATAAAAATAAAATCTTCCAAATGCAATCCATGCTACTCGAACCTTTTCCCTCAAGCAACCCTTCATGCATCATAACCACCTTGCCACTAACTCCTCATGTGTTAGAATTTAACACTTAAATTATCTTAAGTGTCAGAATCACCTAGTCCACTTCATTAAATTTTAAATACTAAGAATTATTCTAGCTTCATAAATAAAATCAAGCCTTCACAAGGCTATGCTAAGCACACAAACAATACTACCCGAGCTTACACAAGCAACCAACTGATACACAAATTTTAGGATGCTACATTGCTGATTAGTCAATATCGTTTCAGCATTTTGGAAACGTGTTTCTGACAACTCTATAAATTTTGCTAGCGTCTCTTCAAGGTTTGGCTCCCTTTTTTGTGAGTAGGGCTGTGGTCTTTGACTGTGATGGTATCTCCAACCTGAATTATAAGTATTACTATAAGGGTTATTTTGAGGTCTGAAATTGTTACCTATATATTGAACTTGCTCGTTTTTAGTACTCGGGTTGTAAGGTGGATATTTTGTATTGTTCATCCATCCTCCATTCGTATTGTACTGCACAACTAAATGTACCTGCAAAAATCACATAAACCATCAATCTTTTTATTAATCAACTCTACCTGATTTGATAGCATAGTGACTGTGTCGAGTTTGAAAACTCCAGATGTTTTATTTGGCCTTATCCTTGTGACTTGCCGCTAATAGTTGTTCAGTGAAATCTCCTCTATGAATTCATAAGCCGCTTCAGGAGTTTTGTTATTCAGGTTCCACCGGCTGCTGAGTCAATCAACTTCCTGGTTGAAGGATTCACACCGGTGTAAAAAGTTTTGACCTGTAGCCACAAAGGTAAACCATGGCGTGGGCATTTTCTCAACAAATCCTTGTATCTCTCCCATGCATCATATAATGTTTCTAAATCCATCTGCACAAAAGAAGAGATATCATTCCTTAATTTGGCCATTTTGGCCGGTGGAAAATATTTCAATAAAAATTTTTCGGTCATTTGGTCCCATGTAGTGATTGATCCTCATGGAATAGAATATAACCACTGTTTGGCTTAATTTCTCAAAGAAAAGGGAAATAACCGAAGATGAATGGCATCATCAGTGATAAACCATAAAAGTAACATATTTTAATATCATATTTAGCATGCTTTTGGATGATTTATTCCTTGAATTGTGTAAAAATGTAATCTTACTCCTTTCTTTTCATGTTTTATACTCAGGAAAGCACCGAGGGACGAAAAGAACGAGAAACAGGCTCAAAATGAACCAAAATTGGGCCAAAGGAGAAATCGACACGGCCTGGGCCCAAGACCACAAGGTCGTGCCTCCCTAATTTACTCTAACACAGCATGGACCCGAAACACACGGGCGTTTCTCTTCAGCAGACTCAACCACGGCCTAAAATTGATTCACATAGGCGTGTGCCATGGCTGTGTCCCTATCGTAGTAAAGAGCAATTTCATTCAGAATAGGGTAATTAGAGGCAAAGAAACACATTCCAAAGCCTATTCAAAAACCCTAGTAGGAATTCTACTCAGATTAGGATAGTTAAGGGCCAAGTAAGGCATCTCAAAGCCTATATAAACACCCTAGGGGGCAACTTAAGAAGGGAGTTCGGCAGAAGCCTTCTGCCAGGGCTTTTGTGGCGACGGTTAGCTAGGCCAAGGAGCCAAGCGAAAAGGTCAGAACTATGGGAATCACTCAAAGATAGCCAGTGATCCATCTTAAGAAGCCAGAATTCTACTCAAGACAGCGGATCTCTCCTTCAATTCCTTCAGGGAGTTTTAGGAATTTCTTATGTTTTGTTTTATCTTTTCTTCTGAGATGTTTTCTTTTATCGTTATGAACTAAACCCTTGAGATACTTGAAGGGGATGAAACCTAAGATGAATCTTGTTATTGTTTTCTGAACTATATGATAAATATTTGATTTGTTCTTAATTATGTATGCTTAATTCTTGTGTTAATATTTCCAGGATATTGATTCAAGTTGAATGTGCTTAGGTGGTGGAGCAAAAGTCCTTGTCTAAGAGTAGGTCTAGCATAATTAAGTTGATCGCGCGCCTAGAGATAGGGTGACGAGATTTTGCCGAATTAGGGTGAAACCTAATATGGGAGTCCATAGATCGAGTTAATGCAATTCTAGGGATTTTAATTAGAAAGATTTTTCAATTAATCAACCTAGGGTTAGACGTTATTTGCCTGGAGAGAGGGTTTAATATAAATTAAAGAATCCTACGGATCAAGTCAATTGAATTAATCATCTAGTTCAGAGTTAGATAACAAGTGAAGTTTAGGTGGATTCTTCCTAAGGGTACCATCTTAATCAACTGAGTTTTCCCAACAGTATTTTCCCAATTAATTCTTTTTGTCTTTGCGTCTTTAGCTGTAACACCCCAAACCCGGTCAAAACACTACAACTAGATCTAACGTGCTACGAGAATAAAACGGTTGAAAACTGATTTGATTTGTTTAAAAAGAAAGCTGTTGTAATTTTTTTTTTGAAGATACGTCGTTGTATTTTGCAATGTGGAAAACATGTTGATACTTGGTTTTAGAAAAACTTGATTGCCTTATTATTTCTTTCACATTTATAACTTAGTCGGTGACCACTTTGGAAAACGAGTTTTTCCTTTTTATTAGATTTTGAAAATAGCCAATTCATAATGTTTAAGTATGCATAACAAAAGTTAAAGAACCAATTAAATAAAACATCCCAAAAATAAACTTTGACCTTATTACATAACCGAAAACCAAAATCAAGTGAAATAACTAAGTTGAATAGAAAACTTTGTAATGAACCAAATGCTGTGCATGGCCACCTTGAGTCCACTCTGGCTCCATATCCACGATCTAAGCCTGATCTGCAAAATATAACGAAGGGGTGAGTTGCCTAGACTCAGTGTGTAAGTCCCCCTCCCAAAAGAAAATATACCCTTACACAGATTCAAATACAAATATGCATGTCATGCAACCCATCAACCTAGGTATCCATCCATGTCTCCCAAATCTACCCCTTGTGGTACCAAACCACTGGTGGTGCCAAACCACTAGTAACCGAAGTTACAAAGATATTATATGTGGTACCAAACCATTGGTAACCGAAGTTACGAAAATAACATATGTGGTACCAAACCACTGGTGGTGCCAAACCACTGAGACTTAGTCATAATTTTTTTTATAATATGTGGGGCCAACCCATTGTGTGATACCAAATCACTGGTGACAGTTGATAGATCATACTTCCTCCTCCTCTCATCACCCATAACACATATTTATGCCAACAATATCAGTATGATCATGCTTAACATACAAAATTACGATACAAAATAACATGCTTTCATAGATCACAATTACTCATGAGAAATAATAACAACTTACCCGGATCCTCGCTTTTATCCACAAGGGTATTTTAGTAACCATTGCCGTCACTCCGGCTTTTAACATCACACAACATTTATATAGTGAGTATAGAAAGTGTGTAAGAGTTACACACCTGGTTTTCGTACTAACGCTTTTACTGCTTCTACGCTACTGTCACTCGAGACAGCCACTATTGGCCTACGATCTAACTCCGATGTTGGCCCACACCCAGATGGCCAATCATGCACTCCTGACACAGATCGCTTTTTGTATTTTGGTGTTGGGTTTACAGATCCAACCCCTCCTACTGCTTGACTACTATTCGAGTCCATAATAATCCTTGGTCACCAAACCAATCAAACTGATGAGATCTAATAAATAAACATAGTGTTTAAACGAAACCCTTACCTAGCTTTCAGATCCTGAAAGTCTTTATGAAAACGTCACCACCAACCTACATTTGGCCAACACCCATTTACTAAACCAAACCCTTAAACGCAATCAAATGAGTACCATAACCCATTCAGCTAACCACAAATGAACAAGAAAGGCCGTTCGGCCAAACCTACCATCAACCACCTACCTTCGACTTTCCACAAACAGCACTTCTGACTATAGCAAGGTAGGATTCAACTTCTATGGACAGAGAGGGGAAATCGAAAAGCCTTAGAACAAGTGGTTTGGATTAGAACTTGATATAAATAAAGAAATTGCAGAGAAGAGAAATCTCGAAACTCACCAGATCACAGTGGAGTATTTGACTTATGATGCACCTTCGGGAAACAGAGAAACCACCTTGATGATTCAGCTATGGAGGAAGGAATATGAGCAAAAGGGGATTCAGCCTTTGGGGATACGTTGAAGAGGAGAAGAATGCTAGGGAGTTTTGGTTTTAACAAAAGGGCAGAGGCACAAAGGTGAAGAGAATTTTCGGCTTGCTCAGAGTATAGGTGAGGAAAGAAAGAAAATAAAATGAAAAGATGATAACTAGCTACTAAATTGCAAAACACAAGCACCCACACACAGCTTGGAATTTCAGCAAACTCTCCCCTTCCGATAGCCCTTATCCCGCATGATAATCCAATCTTTATCTCACCTATAGAAGAGACCACCTTCAAACCAACTCTCTTCTTTCATTTATCATCTTTTATCACTTAATTAAAAGAAATAAAGCTCCTAAATTAAAGCAAACGTGCCATCCACCTCCTTCCCTTCTCAGTGCCGAAATTTAACTTGTCCACTTGGGCCCCAAGTGGCCACATAAGGCCCAAACTCCTCCCCCTTGTGACGCCACATCTATGCCCATTTAAAGCACCTCCAATTTTTGGGCCACTAGCCTAACTGGCCACTAAACATAATAATTTTAATTTAATTACTACTAACACTATTTATCAGCCACCTAACCCAGGTTTTAAAACTCAAACTCAAGCCCAATACACACCTCAAAGCCTTTAACCCATTAACTTACCCATGCAACGTACCAAACGCACAGACCCACAAAATCAAGATATTACATTAGCTTAGTAGTTAGTTTTAGATTAAACAATCAATCACTTAATATTTAGGCTAAATAATAGAAAGAAGGCTAGTATTAGTACTTTTAGTTCCTTTGGGTTTGCAATCCGGTCTTGCCTAAGCTATACTGTTGTTCGATAGGTGCACTTGCCTTAAATCGTTGTCAGAGTTAGTTTCCAAGTTCGATCATTCTCTTTATAAACTTTGAAACTCGACAAAACAACGATCAAGTTTTTGGCGCCATTGCCGGGGAACTAAAATATTAAGAAAGCCCTATTTTTATTACTTTAGCCATTTTTTTCGTAATTTATTTTTATTTTTATTTTAGTTTTAACCTTGCTAATTTTCTTTCTTTCTTTTCCAACAAAGGTACCTCTAGTTTATGACTAGAAGGAACCCGAAAGGAAACTAGTATACGACAGTGATATTGAAGCTACCGCTCGCAAGAATCGCAGAGAAATTAGGCGAGCCCTAAATTACAGCAGAAGAAGAAAAACAAGGCAGATTCAATCCTACTGAAGGGATAGACGAGAATAATCCACCACCACAAGATGTGGCAGAAAACAATGCTCCTCGTACTATGTATGATTATGCTAAACCTCATTTAACAGGAGTAGAATCGAGTATTGTTAGGACTGCTATAGCTGCTAATAATTTTGAATTAAAGCCTAGCACTATACAAATGATTCAACAATTTGTTCAATTTGATGGTTTGCAGGACGAAGACCCGAATACCCATATAGCTAATTTTTTTAGAGTTCTGTGATACCTTCAAAATAAATGGTGTTTCTGATGATGCCATACGTCTTCGGTTATTTCCCTTTTCATTAAGGAATAAAGCCAAGAAGTGGTTGACTCGTTACCATGAGGGTCAATCACCACATGGGATCAAATAACCAAAAAAATTTTATTAAAATATTTCCCACCGGCCAAAACAGCTAAATTACGAAATGATATCTCTTCTTTTGTGCAGATGGATTTAGAGACATTATACGACGCATGGGAGAGATACAAGGATCTCTTAAGAAGGTGTCCACACCATGGTTTACCCTTATGGCTCCAAGTCCAAACTTTCTATAATGGTGTAAACCTCTCAACGAGGCAACTAATTGATCTAGCCGCCAGTGGAACCCTGAACAATAGAACTCCTAAAGCAGCCTACGAGTTTATTGAAGAGATGTCACTGAATAACTATCAGTGGCAAGTTATAAGGACAAAACCAACAAAATTAGCCAGAGTTTTCAACCTCGACACAGTAACCATGCTATCAACGCAGTAGAGATGATGAATAAAAAGCTTGATAGTTTGTGTTCTTCGCAGGTACATCTAGTAATACAGTGTGACGCAAGTGGAACTGTGGCAAACGTTGAGTACCCACCCTACCAACCGGGCATAGAAAGTGAACATATGAACTATATAAGTAATAATTTTAGATCTAATAATAACCCTTATAGTAATACTTATAATCTAGGTTGGAGGAACCACCCAATTTTTTCATGGGGAGGTCAAGGAAATCAAAGATAACAACCTCCTCAAAATTTCCAAAATCAACCATATCCACAAGAAAAGAAGCTGAACCTTGAAGAGATGTCGACAAAATTCATGGCAGCCACAGAAAATCATTTCCAAGACACTGAGACAACACTTAAAAACCAACAAACATCAATTGAAGGGATCAAGAACCAAGTTGGGGAACTTACTAAGTCAGTTAGGGAAATTACTAAGTCAGTTGGACAACTTGCAAAGTTAATTTTCGAACGACTGCAAGGGCATCTACCAAGCAACACTGAGATTAACCCAAAGGAGCAAATCCAAGCCATAACAGCTCAGGAAAATGCAGGGTTAGATAAACCCAATTCAATAAAAGAAAGTGAGGTAGAAGAAGGTAAAATTGAGGTAACAAAAGAAAAGCCAAAACCGGTAATCAAAGAGTACCAACCTTGCATACCTTATCCCAAAGCGTTGAAGATAGACGATACAGAGGAACAATTCAGTAAGTTTCTTAAACTCTTAAAGAAATTACATATTAACTTACCGCTTATTGAAGCTCTTTCACAGATGCCAGATTCAAAGAAATTTTTAAAAAAACTTTTGACAAACAAGCGTAAGTTAGATGAGGAGCCACATATAGAATTAAACACAGTATGCTCAGTAGTGTTACAGAATAGACTACCACGAAAGCTAAAAGATCCAGGGAGTTTTACAATTCCATGTTTAATTGGTAGACTAACAGTTGATAATGCATTGGCTGATTTAGAGGCAAGTATAAATGTCATGGCTTATAAAATGTTTAAGCAGCTAGGTTTAGGGAAACCCAAACAAACTAGGATGAGTATTTATTTAGTTGATAAAACTGTTAGAATTCCTAGAGGTATTATCGAATATGTTCTCATAAAAATTGATAAATTTATTTTCCCAGTAGATTTTGTGTCTTAGACATGGATGAGGATAATTCGATTCCTTTAATTTTAGGAAGACCCTTTTCAGCAACTGCCAGGACTAAAATTGATGTTGGCACAGGAGAACTGATTCTTCGTGTAGGTCACGAATCGATCAGTCTACAAGCTCTTAACTCGACCAAGACATCAATTGATGAATGTGAGAAAGTAAATTCAGTTGATGACCAATTTGTTCACCTTTCACCACAGGATCCACCACAAAGCCGCAGACCTGAGCCTGATCATAGACCTCATTCAAATAAAAAGAAATATATTAGGAACGAAGCCTTAAGGTCGACGAATAGAAGCATGGAAGACACATTGTAAAGAGGAACCGGATCCGCACAAAGGAAAACCAAAGAAGCCCCCAGAAAAGATCATAGGAACGCCGAACCACTTCAAAATAGGAGATCAAGTATTGTTAAAGAAGGAAGATCCACGAATTACCACGTCAGACCTAAATATAAACGAAGAAATCTCTCTTAAGGTACACAATATCTTTCCATACGGAACAGTCGAGGTAAGCAATCCCATATTCGGTACTTTTAAGATAAACGCTTTTCGACTTAAACTTTATCATAAAAATAGAATTTACAGCATAAGGAAGATATTCAAACTTTTAAACCACCTGATTTTTGAAAATACGAGGAAAGTCTAGCTTAAGACTTTAAACGAGCGCTTCTTGGGAGGCAACTCGAGCACTAACCGTATTTATTTACACATTTTCTTTCATTTTAGTTTCTTTTCTTCTCTTCATCTTAAACACTTAGTTTTAAACTAACCAAAAGTGCATATTTCCAGACCACACGGCCTTGCACACGGTTGTGGTCGTGGCTGTATGGAAGTATAGAATCTCCGTACTAACAATGGCAGAAGAGGAACGAGTCAGAAATAATTAAATCTTCGAGTCACGAACTCTAACCACCACCACACGGGCACCGACAAAATGCCACGGCCATGTGATGGGGCCGTGGATGACACTGACTTATCACCAACAGGTGTGGCACTCTGTAAAACGGGCGTGGGTGAACCAACACGCCTAGACACATGGCCATGCGAGGCGCCGTGTGAAACAACACGCCCACAGTACACGGGCGTGGGGAAGTACCAGACTTGAAACTATATTTAAAGCCACCCCTCTTCCTTTCCCTCTCACCAACTCCCCATCTTTTTCCTTCCTTCTTTTTCTCAAATTTCTCTCTTCTCCATAACAAGTCTCTAAACTCTTGAGCCTACACATATCCATGTCAAAGAAATGGAAAAAGCGAAGCATAATCTCCTAGAGGGAGATCGATCTACATAAGTTCATGCCGACCGTTTCATCCACTCTACAAGCCAAGGGTCTTTGAGACCATTTAACTTTATTTTTACTTTTCTCTTTCGCTTCAATTTCCTTCTCTTTGACCCTCTTCTGCTTAATTTAGTTTATCTTATTTTAATTTCTTAATTTTAGGTTCTTTAGGCTGCTAGGAAATCACACCGGAACCACAACCACCGGCTTAACATAGCCTTAGGAATCACACCCACCTCGCGAACCATCCAACAATAAGGACTCCTCAGTCCATTCATCTTTTATGTTAATTTTATCTTACTTTATGTTTTCTTTCCCTTTAGTTTTCTAGTCCTTAAATACATAATTAGTTTATTTTAAATATGTCTTAATAATTCTTGGCTAATCCATCATGAGTTTCCCAATTTCTTCATCTAGCACAATGATTGATGGCATCCACCACAGCACCACCGCCTCCTCCTCCAAATCAGGCTGTGAATAGTGATCCCAAAAAAAATTCAGGAAGTGTCACTTCTCCCATTCTCTTTTGATTTTAGTATCACATTATTATTTATCTATCTTTGTACATTGAGGGCAATGTACATCTTAAGTGTGGGGGGAGAAAAATGCCTAACTTTTTGCATTATTCTCAAATCCTTGAATTATATCTAGTTCTTAAATAATTTCCTCATGTTACTAATTAGGATGAAATTTCTGATGATTTATGATTCTTATTGATATGTTTTTAAGTAAGTCATAGTTAATTGTGCATTGATGATTTATACTTTAAGATACTAGAGAATCAAGCATGATAAGTCTATTTTTCAGAAATAATTTTTTTCTAGGTTGTCTACCTGAATTTAAATATTACTTTGAAGTTTTAAATTCATGAGGTTGACATCAAAAACACCTATAATTTTTGTGAGATTTTGAGCCTCACAGAGCATACATTCTTTTTTGTGCTCACTTTTTGATTATGAGTGTGTCAACATTGAACTGTTATTCTAGAACTTGCCTTGATTATACATGTTAAGACCACATTTTTTATTTGAAATACTGAGATGATAAAGGCACCTAGGTTCTAACCCACTCAATCCACTAAAAATCCTACCTTCACAATTAACCCTTAGTGAACCCTTTGATCCTAACAACCCTTTTAATTAATTCACCCACTAATATTAACCCAAAACCTCGCTCGTATTTGTTTTCACCATTCCTTTGACTACCCTTCTATCGAGACTTGATTTGATAAGTTGCTCAAGTATATTATTTCAGTTATAAAAGTTCTTTCTTATGTAATCTATGCAAGCGTTATCTAAAAAAAATTGAAGTATATTCATTATTAGTTATGTAATTAAAGTGAGCTTATATGTTTAATTTCAATATCTTAAAGAAGAAGCTCGTACTATTAGTATATTCATGTGATGTAATTATTCAGATTGTTAGTTCAATTCTTTTTCTAGAGTTAGGTAATTTGTCAGGTCAATCTCGATTCCAACCTTCCAATTTAGCCTTTATCCACACCTTTAACCTAAGCCCCGTTACAACCCTGTTAAAGACCTTTTGATTTGTGTATCATCTCATATTACAGTGGTGGAGATTTGATTTTCAGGCAAGCCTATGGGATTAACTTTTCAGGTTCGACTTATGAGTGCTTATTCTTAAACCTTAAACACTTCGAGTGCTTTGAGTGAATCTTTAGTGAGGATGTCAATCCATGTCATTTTTTAATTAAAGGTAATTATTTAAATAAGGGGAGACACCTATGTTTTCGAGCTACAAAATGTATGACTTATATTGTTTGAATCTTTAGGACTCTTTGAGTTAAATTATCCATGTATAAATTATCTATGAATTATGATGAGGCATTGTTAATGAGAATTATGAATTGTGGAAAGTTTGTTTTAATTGAAAGTTGAGAATTTTGCTTGAGGACAAGCAAAAGCTTATGTGCGGGGGTATGTGATAAATGGTAAAAGTAACATATTTTAATCCCATATTTAGCATACTTTTGAATGATTTATTCCCTGAATTGTGTAAAAAGGTGCTCTTAATCCTTTCTTTTCAAGTTTTATACTCAGGAAAGCACATAGGGACAAAAAGAATGAGAAATGGGCTCAAATTGAACCAAATTGGGCCAAAGAAGACATCAGCACGGCCTGGGCCCAAGACCACACGACCGTGCCTCCCTAATTTACTCTAACACGGGTTGGACCCCAAAACACATGGGTGTGTCTCATCAGCAAACTCAACCATGGCCTGAAATTGATTCACACGGACGTGTGCCATGGCCGTGTCACTATCATAGCAAAGAGAAATTTCATTCGGAATAGGGTACTTAGAGGCAAAGAAACACATCCCAAAGCCTATTTAAACACCCTAGTAGGAATTCTACTCGGATTAGGATGCTTAGGGGCCAAGTACGACATCTCAAAGCCTATATAAACACCCTAGGGGGCAACTTAATAGGGGAGTTTGACAGAATCCTTCTACTAGGGCTTTTGTGGTGGCGGTTAGCTAGGCCAAGGAGCCGAGCTGAAAAGGTCAGAATTGTGGGAATCACTCGAAGATAGCCAGTTGATCCATCTCAAAAGGCAGAAATTCTACTCAAGATGACATATCTCTCCTTCAATTCCTTCAGGGAGTTTTAGGGATTTCTAATGTTTTGTTTTAACTTTTCTTCTCAGATGTTTTCTTTTATCGTTATGAACTAAACCCTTCAGATACCTAAGAGGGATGAAACCTAAGATGGATCTTGTTATTGTTTTCTAAACTATATGATAAATATTTGATTTGTGTACTTAATTCTTGTGTTAATATTTTTGGGATATTGATTCAAGTTGAATGTGCTTAGGTGGTGGAGCAAAAGTCCCTGTCTAAGAGTAGATCTAGCATAATTAAGCGGAGTTTATCGCGTGCCTAGAGATAGGGTGATGAGATTTTACCGGATTAGGGTGAAACTTAATATGGGAGTCCATAGATCGAGTTAATGCGATTCTAGGGGTTTTAATTGGAAAGAGATTTCAATTAATCAACCTAGGGTTAGATGTTATTCACCTCGAGAGAGGGTTTAATAAAAATTAGAGAATCATACGGATCAATTCAAGTGAATAAATTGTCTGGTTCAGAGTTAGATAACTAGTGAAGTTTAGATGGATTCTTCCTAAGGGTATCGTCTTAATCAACTGAGTTTTCCCAACAGTATTTCCCCAATTAATTCTTTTTGTCTTTGCATCTTTAGCTTAGTATTTAGTTTTAGATTAAACAATCAATCACTTAATGTTTAGGCTAAATAATAGAAAGAAGGTTAGTATTAGTACTTTTAGTTCCTTTGGGTTCGACAATCCGGTCTTGCCTAAGCTATACTACTGTTCGATAGGTGCACTTGCCTTAAATCGTTGTCAGAGTTAGTTTCCAGGTTCGATCATTCTCTTTATAAATTTTAAAACTCGAAAAACAACGATCAATCAGAAATGCCATTTATTTTGAATGTATCATAGAATTCTATAAAATTTGCTAAATGAGTATTCAGGTCTTCGTCCTGCAAACCATCAAACTTGACAAACTATTGAATCATTTGAATAGTGTTAGGTTTCAGTTCAAAGTTATTAGCGGGTATAGCAAGCCTAATAATACTTAATTCAGCTCCTGTTAAATTAGGTTTAGCATAATCATACATAGTTTGAGGAGCATGATGATCAGCTACTTCCTGAGGTAGCAGATTATTCTCAGCCATCCTTTGGTGGTATTAGTTTCGTCCTCTTGCTCTTCTTGTATATAATTTAAGCCTCGCCTTACTTCTCTACGATTTTTGCGTACGGTTCCTTCAATATCACTGTCGTAAAGTAGTGGTCCTGTCGGGTTCTTTCTATTCATAAACTAGAGGTACCTACTAGGAAAAGAGAAATAGAAAAAGATTCAGAAAAATAAAAATAAATTTTAATTGCAAGAATAAAAATATGGCTAAAGTAATAAAAATTGAGCGTTCTTAATATTTTAGTTCCCCGACAACGGCGCCAAAAACTTGATCGTGTGTCAGAGTCTTAAAAATTTATAAAAAGAATGATCGAACCTGGAAACTAACTATGACAACGATGGAGGCAAGCGCACCTATCAAACAATAGTATAGTTTAGTGGCAAGACCGGATTATCGAACCCAAAGAAACCAAAAGTACTAATACTAACTTTCTTTTTATTATTTAGCCTAAGAATTAAGGGAATTTTTATCTAATCTAAATTAACTAACTACTAAGCTAAAGATGCTAAGACAAAGAAGGAATTGAGGAAAGACTTAAGGGAAAACCAATTGATTTAGACAATACCCGAGGAAGAATCCACCTAGACTTCACTTATTATCTATCTCTGAACCAGATGATTTATTCACTTGACTTGATCCGTAGGATTCCCTAAGTTATATTGATACCTCTTTTGAGGCTATGAAACACCCCAAACCCAGCCCACAAGCCTTGACCGGATTTGGTATGTTCCCGGTGTAAACCGTTTCAAATTCTTTTGTTACTTAGGAAAAACTTGTGTGATTTGGAAGAAAGATCGTTTTGGGTTGGGCTTGAGTTGAAAACAAGTTTATTTCATTGTTAAAAATCCTTTACTTTAGATGACAAAATGTTTGAGCTTTGTTTTAAAATTAGATTTACTTAATCTTTTAATTAATAAAAGTTTATAAGCTTAATAAATAAAAACAGAATAAAATAGTTCTACTAAGGCCTTATTACATCAATAATTCCCAAAATTTAAATTCAAAATACTTAAAGTAAAATAGTCCAAATAAAAGAAATCTGAACTCCACATGGCCTCTACTAAGCATCTGCCGGCCCGGTCCATCACTGATCGTCACCTGAAAAATAATCCCACAAGGGGTGAGTCAAACAGACTCAATGTGTAACCAACACTAACATTTAATAATTTAGACATACATTATCATACATAACAAATAGAAGAAAATAATGATGCAACCCAAACCCAAACATATATGCCATCCACTACACATCCCCCGTACTAAGCTGTACACCATGGGGACTACTAAGTCAACCCTCCATCCGCTACACACCATCCAAGGTAGTCGCTGCAGTCGACGTGCTCATCGCCTTTATAAAATTCGTGGTCTTAGGTCACCACATTCAGAATTCGTGGTCTTAGGTCACCACATTCAGTTATCGTGGTCTTAGGTCACCACATTCAGATTTCGTGGTCTTAGGTCACCACATTAACTTCCCCTTTTCATAAAACCCATATGCCCACATATATTATACATATTATGCAAAATCATGCCTTAATTCACATTCTTATCACTTTTCACATGTTAAAAATAACATATATTCATAATCCTAGTAGGAGTAGGAAACGTACCTGAGTACTTTTGTACCATAGTATGGTACTTTAGCCATATTCACATTCTTATAAACATGCACATATTAATTAATGCCATAAATCTTATTAAAAAGTAGTGTGGGGTACACACCTGATTCGCTTAACAATTTCACTTGAATCCCGAAAATTTGATCTTAGATCTTTAACTCCCTACATTCGGCCCATATTAAAGATTTAATGGAAAAACTCATTCGGCCATAAAACCAAATCCTAGTAGGATTTGTGCACTAAAACTTATCTTAATGCCGATTTGTTTATCACTCAAATCCCAAAAACTTTGCTATTCTCCTCCTTGTATTCGGCCAAACACTGGATCTCCACATAGGTTAGTTTTGGCTTTTTAAACAAAGTAAGAGATAGATCTAGATATCCAAAATAGGCCTTGGCCGAATATACCTATGTGCTTACCTTCCAAATCTTAAATCCCGAAAATAATCTTTTGTCTTTGGTGCCTGTCGAAATCCCTATAATCATATGTTAGATCGATTCATAACACTTAATCACTATTAAATGGCCTTTGGCCAAATTGTCAAAGTGTTACTCACCTTAGATCCTTAAAATCCCGAAAGCACTATTTGACGATGGAGATGTCGACAATAGCAGAGATCCCGGAGAACCTTCAAGTTTCGTCCAAAGATCACTAATAGGATTAATACCTTGATTTCAACAATACTAAAAGTAGAAGAATGGAAACCGAATTTTTGATCTTACCCTTACTTGAAGAAATCGACAGCACCTATGCTTGGAGCCCCTCAAAGATTCGGCTATGGAGTCTTGAAGACTAGTTGACTATGGCCTAGAGGTGTGTCAACACTTTTGATTCTTGAGGCTTAAAGAATCAGCAATGGTGGATAAAGAAGAAGTAGATCTCAACTTGACAAAATAAAAAGAGAAGAGAGAATGTTGCTTATGGAATTCGGCAGAGAATAGGAGGGAAGAAAAAAAATGTGAAGAATGGCCTTGTTTTCTCATATTTGCCGAAACTATTACCCCAAAAGTCCCCATTCGTACCATCTCTTCCATAACTTGATAAATTTTATCTTTTATTTATCACCTTAATTAATCTCATCAATTATCTCTTCTTTAATCCACTTAAAATAATCTAATATTAAATCACCATTTATCTACTATTTATCCAAAAATTTAAGGAGAATAAAACTCCTCTTTCAAGTGCCTTAATGTCGTCCAACTCTCTTGTTCCTTGTACCAAAATAAAATTCCTTTGTTTGCTCCCCAAGTGACTCGAACCTAGGCTCCTCCCCCTTGACTGTGGCGTCACCTACTGGGCTTTAAGTGGTGCCTCCAAGCCATTTAAACAAGCCTATGTTTGTGTCAAACTTCTTCTATAAATTTTCTTAAGGCCACCTTATTTTAGTTTCCTCTTTTACACTTAACATTTCCAAATCATTTCCTTACATTTCTAGGTTTCCAAAAATGGTCACTTTCCTCTTTTAACTTAAGTTTCCAAAATGTTCACTTTCCTCTTTTAACTTAAGTTTCCAAAATGTTCACTTTCCTATTTTATCTTAACATTTCCAAGTTTCCAAAAATGCACACAACACATTCACAACACATAAGGCATACTATTTCATGTAATTTTAGCCATAGTGTATAAGCCCTATTCCGGGATGTTACAGTTCTACCCCCTTAAAATAATTTCGTCCTCGAAAGTACTTACTAACAAAAAATCGTACATCCTAACTCACCACACTACACTACTGCTGTGCACTCTGATCTTAAAACTAACACATTTCCTACAAGAATTCACATCCAAGGTTTCATACACTTCACTAGCGTTACAAGAATGACCTAACTCTATAACAAACAAGGCAAATAAGAACTTACCCGTTGTCACATCTGGCACATCACTCTCCTCGCGACAGCCGACTGCATAAACCAACCTTGGTTACCTCGCATCTGAACCTTCAGCACCTCCGCTTGGTGTTCCACGACCATGGTAGGAACCATTTCCTCCATGGTTTGGACCACGACCCTGCTGAGGCTGCTGTCCACCTCTACCAGCCTGATTAACATTCTGAGCTACTGGTTGATTCCCATCTGGTTTCATCGGATAGTCCTTGATCATATGGTCTTTTGACCCACATCTAAAACATCCACCTGTCTTTTTCCAGCATTCGCCTAAGTGTTTCTTCCCACACTAATCACAAGGACGACATCGCCTCCCAGACCAACTTGTCGACCTTCGCGGCTCATCACATTTTTGGCGACCTATAACCCCTTTTGGGTCTATTCCTATCAGAGATCTGCTTAACCGAGTCCTTGATTCCCTCGGCTACCTTAGCCTTTTCTACCAACGCGAAAAACTCCCGCTCCTGATGTGGAGCTATCAATAACCTTAGGCCATCCCTAAGTCCGTCCTCAAACTGGACACAGCTCTCATGCTCTGTTGCCACCACTCCTCGAGCATACCGGCTCAGCCTCAGAAATTTAGCTTTATACTCTGCTACGGACTTGTTCCCTTGAGCTAGTCCTAGAAAAGCCTTCCTCTGCTTATCGATATAACGTGTGCCGACATACTTCTTCTGATATGCCACCTTAACATACTCCCAGGTCAGATCCTCAGCTGTGTCACCATCCCGAACTGTTAACCACCATTGATACGCTTCATCGCGTAGCAGTGCCACCATTCCTTTCAACTTCTCCTCGGGGTCGATCGAGCTCATCCATAATTCATTCGATTGCTTCCAACTAGTAGTCACCAGTCTGGGTGCCACACCGGATACTCCACGGAACACCTCAACCGTTGGCTCGAGTCGCCGATGCATGATTTTTGAGCTCCGTATTCCTCCGGCTCGACCACTATTTCAAGAACCCACAAGATAGCTGCGATACCGCTTCATCCCCGTTCGAGCTTTTTTCGCCGACACCAACATTTGGGGTGGTGGTGGTGGTGGTAACTTATTATCGGACCCTTGACCCGATCTAACGGGTTCTGACACAGTCATTCTTCCTCTACCGCGTCCATAACGACCGCGTCCTCTAGAACTCATATCTAACGATGCGCTTTAATCTGATTAAGAAATTTTATGAGTTAGCTTTTATTCCGCTGATTAACCGCGAAGAAGTTTTATGAAAAGAATTTTAGGAGTGGTTCTTTCGTATTCATACATGCACACAGTCTTTGCATTCATACATCCATCAATCACTTATGAATTTTCGTTCATTCAGAGAAAAGTTGTAGTTTTCATTGCTGTTGTTTTTCCACTACCCAGGGGTATTTTCGTAATTTACCCTACAGGGGTATTTTCATAATTTTTCAAAATAAGGTTCCTTGGTGATTTTGTCAATAAGAGTATTTTGGTAATTTTTTTGAAATCCCGGGGGTATTTCAAAAATTTTGAAATTATAGGGTTATTTCAGTAATAAACCAGGGTAAATTTATAAATCTTAATAAATCAAGGTTATTTTGGAACTTACAAAGCTTGAAGGTTGTTTCTAAGAATTTGTTTTCCAAATCAGTGTTGTTGCAGAAATTTTTGAAGATCGGGGGCCATTTTGGTGATTTTGTAACTCGGGGGTATTTCGGTAATTTTGCTGGGTAGGGGTAATTTCGTAAATAAAATTTTTTTCCCATAATCAAGGTATTTTGATATTTTGTAAATTTAGGGTTCCTTTAAGCAAAGTAGTGAAATTTTGATAAGAATTGTGGGTATTTGAAATTTTCATAAACCAAGGGCATTTTTGTAATTTTACCACTAGGGTATTTTAGTAAATTTGTAAATCAAAATATTTTAGGAAAATTTATAAAATAATCTTTTCAAATCAAGAGGGTAATTTAAAAATTTTAAAACTAGGGTTTCCATAAAAATACTGCTAGTCCCTTTCGGGTTTTAGTTAGGGGTTTAGCAGTAGCTAAGTCCTCTTGGTTTGGTGAACCAGTAGCTACGCACTGTAGGATTCAGTGGAGAGGAGGTGAGTCACTAGAACTACTTAAATACCAAGCTCCCATCGAAACCAATCCTAGACATGCATTACCATGGTTGCCACACCCTAACTCGCGACTTAATCATGGGTTTGTTTAGTTAGGCATTTAAGTCTTATGTTTTGTTGGGGTATACTAGTCCTAGGGTTCAAGTACTTAATCTCTATTCTACGTTCCATAAAAGCCCATACATTTCATATATTCAAATCACTTCAGAAGTCAGAAGTACTTACCTAGTGGACTTCGGGTCGGAGACTTAGTGGGCCATGCCAAAATATCCTGCTTAATTCACAAAAATTCTTTTTGGGCTTAACTTTGAAAACGTTTTGGGCCTTAAACCCAAGGCTGGGATTTTAAAACTCGATTCTGATACCAAATTGAAACACCCCAAAGCTAGCCCATGAGCCTTGACCGGATCTGGTATGTTCCCCGGTGTAAACTGTTTCAAATTCTTTTGTTACTTAGGAAAAACTTGTGTGATTTGGAAGAAAGATCATTTTGGGTTGGGCTTGAGTTGAAAACAACTTTATTTCATTATTAAAAATCCTTTACTTTAGGTGACAAAACGTTTGAGCTTCGTTTTAAAATTAGATTTACTTAATCTTTTAATTAATAAAAGTTTGTAAGCTTAATAAATAAAAACAGAATAAAATAGTTCTACTAAGGCCTTATTACATCAATAATTCCCAAAATTTAAATTCAAAATACTTAAAGTAAATAGTCCAAATAAAAGAAATCTGAACTCCACATGGTCTCCACTAAGCATCTGCCGGCCCGGTCCATCACTGATCGTCACCTAAAAAATAATCCCACAAGGGGTGAGTCAAACAGACTCAATGTGTAACCAACACTAACATTTAATAATTCAGGCATACATTATCATACATAACAAATAGAAGAAAATAATGATGCAACCCAAACCCAAACCTATATGCCATCCACTACACATCCCCCGTACCAACCTGCACACCGTGGGGACTACTAAGTCAACCCTCCATCCGCTACACACCATCGAAGGCGTCATTGCAATGACGTGCTCATCGCCCTTATAAAATTCGTGGTCTTAGGTCACCACATTCAGAATTCGTGGTCTTAGGTCACCACATTCAGTTATCATGGTCTTAGGTCACCACATTCAGATTTCGTGGTCTTAGGTCACCACATTAACTTCCCATTTTCATAAAACCCATATGCCCCCATATATCATACATATTATGCAAAATCATGCCTTAATTCACATTCTTATCACTTTTCACATGTTAAAAATAACATATATTCATAATCCTAGTAGGAGTAGGAAACGTACCTGAGTACTTTTGTACCATAGTATGGTAATTTAGCCATATTCACATTCTTATAAACATGCACATATTAATTAATGCCATAAATCTTATTAAAAAGTAGTGTGGGGTACACACCTGATTCGCTTAACAATTTCACTTGAATCCCGAAAATCTAATCTTAGATCTTTAACTCCCTACATTCGGCCCATATTAAAGATTTAATGAAAAACTCATTCGGCCATAAAACCAAATCCTAGTAGGATTTGTGCACTAAAACTTACCTTAATGCCAATTTGTTTATCACTCAAATCCCGAAAACTTTGCAATTCTCCTCCTTGTATTCGGCCAAACACTAGATCTCCACATAGGTTAGTTTTGGCTTTTTAAACAAAGTAAGAGATAGGTCTAGATATCCAAAATAGGCCTTGGCCGAATATACCTATGTGCTTACCTTCCAAATCTTAAATCTCGAAAATAATCTTTTGTCTTAGGTGCCTATCGAAATCCTTATAATCATATGTTAGATCGATTCTTAACACTTAATTACTATTAAATGGCCTTTGGCTGAATTGTCAAAGTGTTACTCACCTTAGATCCTTGAAATCCAAAAGCACTATTTGATGATGGAGATGTTGACAATAGCAGAGATCCCGGAGAACCTTCAAGTTTCGTCCAAAGATCACTAATAGGATTAATGGAAACCAAATTTTTGATCTTACCCTTACTTGAAGAAATCGACAGCACCTATGCTTGGAGCCCCTCAAAGATTCGGCTATGGAGTCTTGAAGACTAGTCGACTATGGCCTAGAGGTGTGTCAACACTTTTGATTCTTGAGGCTTAAAGAATCAGCAATGGTGGATAAAGAAGAAGTAGATTTCGGCTTGACAAAATAAAAAGAGAAGAGAGAATATTGCTTAGGGAATTCGGCAGAGAATAGGAGGAAGAAAAAAATGTGAAGAATGGCTTTGTTTTCTCCTATTTGCCGAAACTATTACCCCAAGAGTCCCCCATTCGACCATCTCTTCCACAACTTGATAAATTTTATCTTTTATTTATCACATTAATTAATCTCATCAATTATCTCTTCTTTAATCCACTTAAAATAATCTAATATTAAATCACCATTTATCTACTATTTATCCAAAAATTTAAAGAGAATAAAACTCCTCTTTCAAGTGCCTTAATACCGTCCAACTCTCTTGTTCCTTGCACCAAAATAAAATTCCTTTGTTTGCTCCCCAAGTGACTCGAACCTAGGCTCCTCCCCCTTGACTGTGGCGTCACCTACTGGGCTTTAAGTGGTGCCTCCAAGCCACTTAAACAAGCCTATGTTTGTGTCAAACTTCTTCTATAAATTTTCTTAAGGCCACCTTGTTTTAGTTTCCTCTTTTACACTTAGCATTTCCAAATCATTTCCTTACATTTCCAGGTTTCCAAAAATGGTCACTTTCCTCTTTTAACTTAAGTTTCCAAAATGTTCACTTTCCTATTTTATCTTAACATTTCCAATTTTCCAAAAATGCACACAACACATTCACAACACATAAGGCATACTATTTCATGTAATTTTAGCCATAGTGCATAAGCCCTATTCCGGGATGTTACATGCTACTAACGTCTAACCCTAGGTTGATTAATTGAAATCTCTTTCTAATTAAAACCCCTAGAATTGCATTAACTCAATCTATGGACTCCCATATTAGGTTTGACCCTAATCCGACAAATTTACTTCATCCTATTTCTAGGGTGGCATTCAACTCCGCTTAACTATGCTAGATCTACTCTTAGGCAGGGACTTTTGCTCCACCACCTAAGCATATCAATACTTGAATCAATATCCCAGGAATACCAAAACAAGAATTAAGAACACATAGTTAAGAACAAATCAAGTATTTATCATATAGTTCAGAAAATAATAACAAGATCCATCTTAGGTTTCATCCCCCTCAGGTATTTGAGGGGATTAGTTTATAATCATAAAAGAATGCATCTCAGAAGAAAATATAAAACAAAACATAAAAAACCCTTAAAACCCCTGAAGGAATTGAAGGAGAGATCCTTAGTCTTGAGTATGACTCTGGCTTCTAGGATGGATCAATTGGCTTTCTTTGAGTGAATCCCACAATTCGGCCTCTCTGGCTCGGCTCTTCAGCCTAGCTGAACGCCCTAAAAAGCCCAGACAGAAGGCTTCAGTCAAACTCTCATTGAACTCCCCTTTAAGTTACCTCATAGGGTGTTTATATAGGCTTCGAGATGCCTTTCTTGGCCCGGAAGTATCCTAATTCGAATAGAACTCTTCTTTCCTGCGGCAGGGCCACGCCCATGGCACACGCCCATATGATTCGAGGCCAGGCCGTGTTTGGGTCTGTTGATGAGGCACGACCGTGCATTTCGGGGTCTAGGTCGTGCTTGGCTCTTCTTAACAGGCACAGCCGTGTGGATTTTGTGCTTTGGCCTATTTTCTCTATTTTCGGCCCGTTTCTCGTTCTTTTCATCCTCCGATGCTCTCTTGAGTACAAAACATGAAACCAAAGGATTAAGAGCACCTATTTCCATAATTAAAGGGAAAAATCATCCAAAAGTATGCTAAATGTGGGATTAAAATATGTCCATTTTACGGTTTATCAGGATTCTATAGCATGAGTTAAAGCAATAATAGAGGTTTTAATTAGAAAGAAATTTCAATTAATCAACCTAGAGTCAATTGTTTTTATTCTTGAAAGAGATATTAGCATAATTTAGGGATTTTTACTGATTAAGTTACTAAGTAAAGAAATTGCGTAATTTAGATTAATATTGATAGATGAAATCTAGGTGATTTTTTTCCTGGGTATTATCTCGCTTATTGATTGTTATTCGATTGTTTTCGTGTTTTGTTCTTTGTCGTGCTCATTAGTTAATTAATTTATTTAGTTTTACTTTTTAATCCATCACCCAAATTATTCAATTAAATAATATAAAGACGATAATTCCTAGTAATTATAGTCTTCATGGAAATGACATCCTTGCTCACAGTAGCTATACTGTTAATTGATAAGTACACTTGTCTTAGTCAAATTTTTAGTTAGTTCACAATGCATCAGCATTATCCTCCTATTTAAGGATTGGGAAGGGGCTATGGGTATTTCTAGGCATTGTATCAAAAAGAGTTGATATAATAAGAACCTATAATGGGATTAATGTTAAAAAAACCAATTTTCTCATATTATTACACTAGTAACTAAATATGTCATAAAAGAAAGAACGAATTCTTCTTGTACAATGCGACTTTCTCATTCACCTACTCTCTACTATTTATTTAAGCTTTTAACTATCACTACAACAAAACATGTTTACTGTGACACTTTTGGGGCTACACTTTTTAATGTGTTGGGATAAACTTGTCGACATACGATTTGGCCAACTATTTGTATAAGAGTTGGGATATGATTGCCTAAGGCAACACTTAAATAAGAGTCGGCTTTGTCCATCATTATGCCGACACTTTTCTAAATGTTGGGATAGACTTTCCAATATACACTTTAGCCAACTCTTTATATAAGAGTTGGGATATGCATGCCTAAGGCAACGCTTAAATAAGAATCGGCTTTGTCCAACACTATGCCAACACTTTTGGGCCAACACTTTTCCTAAGTGTTGGGATAGACTTGTTGATATACACTTTGGTCAACCCTTTGTATAAGAGTTGGGATATGCATGCCTAAGACAATGCTTATATAAGAGTGAGCTTTCTTTAACACTATGCCGACACTTTTCTAAGTGTTGGGGTAGACTTGTCGGCATACATTTTGGCCAACTCTTTGTATAAGAGTTGGTATATGCATGCCTAAGACAACACTTAAATAACAGTCGGCTTTGTCCAACACTATGCCGAAACATTTGGGCTAACACTTTCCTAAGTGTTGGGATAGACTTGCCGACATATGCTTTGGCCAACTCTTTGTATAAGGGTCGAGATATGTATGCCTAAGGCAACGCTTAAATAAGAGTCGATTTTGTCCAACACTATGCCAACTTGTGTTATACATTTCCCAACTATATAAAAGTGTTGCCATATAAAAAGAAAAACTCTTATGTCCTAACTCTCGATATACCACCAATCGCTAATTTTATAATTGTATATATCACTTTTCTAATAAATTAATCTTATATTAAATAAAAAATTATGGTATTAATATTTTAAACTAATATCTTTGGATTTAAAATATGAATATTCTTAAAAATTACATATATATAAATAATGAGTGTTAATAATTATATATAATGAAATTAAAATGACTTAATAGCTTCGAGTGAGAATAAGGTTTAAGATTCATATATTCTCACTACATTTTTCATGACAAGCATAGAAAAGGCCATATTCATATTAGACATAATCATATTTTTTCTTTAAAGATGAATTTTATGGTTAAAACATGTTTGATGACCGAATCATTGTTAATGGAAAAATTTTCATAATCAAATTAGAAATTAAAGAATTGCTATGATATAATGCTGCAAAAAATATTTTATTTTAAACAAAATAGCATCTCTTTGCTCCCCATCTAGTTATTACTTAACTAGTTTATTTATATTAGTTAAAATACAATTTATTTTTAATTGAATATTTAAAATCTTAGAAAAATTAATGACATGTAGAAAAAATTTGAAAGTAAATACATAGAATAATATATGTTAAAAATGAAAAAATTAAAATACTATTATTTAAAATAATTTTAAATTTTTTGGGTATATGACTAATTTTTTATTTATATATTAAATAATTTCTTATATAATTGTAAAAGAGATAATATTAATTTGAATATATTAAAATTATCATTATAGTTTAAATTATTTAAGAGATAATAGATAAACTTTATATATATTAAAATTAAAAAATTGTTAACCCATGCATGCATCTCTAGAGAAACAAATTTAATTAGTAAATTGAAAATGTTATTTAGATTTCCTAAAATATTAAAAGAATATATAATATTCAAATTTTATCTGATTAATTTAGGGTTTAATGTTTATGATTTAGGGTTTATAGTTTATGATTTATGATTTAGGAATTATGGTTTAGGGTTTAGGGTTTCAAATGTAGTGTTTAGGGTTTAGGAAAGATCAAATGAAGACGGGAGTGAATGAGAGGCCAATGCTATTAAAGAACGGTTTGGTCAGAATCAGTTAACCGATGTCAACCGGAACTGAGCTATTTTTAATCAAGTTTTTTCACCCTTATTTGTAGGGTTCTTAGAATGTCATATGTCCATGCTCATGTTAAAAACAAGTTTCAGACACGAATACTTCAAGTAAAATAAAAAGTCAAAGGAATATAATTAACCTTTATATTAACCAATCATGAACTTCTTTCGGATTGATTTGATTCTTCTGATTTGTTCGATTCTATCGTCACATCATAAGCTTCGTCTTCTTTAATACAAAAAACTACGTATTCTTTATCAGGAAGACATATTCAGCTCGAGTCTTTGTATTATTTAAAATTATTTTCGCACACCATTATAAAAATTTACAAATTAAATATATTGTTTGGAACAAAACAAACTTAATTTAAAGAAATTTAAGAAATAATTAAACCTTTCAAATATAAAAAAAAATAAAACTGGATTGAAAAATTCATTTTATTTTAATCAAAATGGCACCATCTTAATTTTTTCCCCCAAAAATATTTCCCCCTAAAAATTTCCCCCAATCCTTAAATTTTCCCCTAAGATTTTTTCCCAAACCCGAAAAACCTTAATTTTTCCCCCTAAAACCCTTAATTAAAATTCCCATTTTAATTCAAAATCACGAAGGGCTAGTGATGGGAGCTTGCACTATTCGGAACGAATTTATACTAGATTCGGTCAATGCCAAGGCTAGAGCTTCAATCCATGGCCTCCGATTCACTAGAGATGGGTTCTCTTGTGTGGAACTTGAAGGGGAAGTGCGATCAATTGTTCAAAATTATCTGGGTCAGGGGTTGATAGATCGAGTATCGGGGCAATCATAGCGGATAGGAAAGCTCTCTACGGAAAGATCCAAATAGAAGTTAAGTTCCTTCACACAGGTAGGTGCAACCCTTTTCCCTTTAATTTCATTTTTTCCCATTAGTTATAGTTTTGATTTGAGTGTGTAAATAAATGTTAGAACTATTTTTTTTTTGTTGATTTCTTCTGCTTGAATCTTCATATATGGCCGACGAAGTTAACAAAACTGTAAGAATCAATCATTCTCTTGGTTTGTTTTCTAAACAATTCGTTATTTGATTTGGTTTGATTACCTCAAAGTTGAAATGAAGTGAGATAAATCACAAAAATATTGGCGATTTTTTGTTCGATTGTAGGCATTCTTAGAGATTCAAGGTCGAATGATTGAGCTCACTGGAAAATTGAAACATGTAAGTGTTATTTTCGGTTTAGTAGTCTATGTTACTCGAACTTTTCATTTATTTTTCTTAAAATAGTTATATCTGATAAATATTTGGAGATAAATGCGAGATATGATAATTCAAAGATATGAAAATAATTAGACTAAATTTCAATATACATGTATTGAGTGCATAACTATATTCCAACCGTCACTAGAGTCCAGTTAGCATGATAGTAACCATGGTGCTCCAATTTTTATTTTTCTTAAAGTGCAGGTGTGTGACATTTATTTGGACATAGGTGTGCAAATACAAGCATAATATATTGTTTACCCACTATTAAAGGAAGAGATGATATGGTATAAGTTGTTGGAGTTTTTAGGGAAAAGCAAAAATGATTTTATAATTTAGGGTATTCTAGAAACTGCATTTGGACCCTTTCAAGTAAACCCATGGAGGGTATATAGGATTCAAAAATAGCATGATCATGTGGTTTGTATACTACTTTTTATTGTGTGGCTTCTTTCAAACTCTATAGTACTGATAATTGATCTAATGCCATCTTAAGTAATTTATATTATTTGGGACGACGCTGCCTTCACGAACAACAAGAGCTTTTTCTAGACAGTTCACCTTATGTGGATGGTTATTGTAACATCCTAAAATTCAGAATTTCATGTTTTGTATTATACCATGCAATAGGCAAGTGAAAAATGTTAATTGTGTATGTTTAGCGGTCCTAAGAAGGCTTGGGGTTGAGTTCGGCCTTAGCAAAATTTTTATGTTTAAGCACTTTACGGAGAGAAGGTAAGTGGCATCAAGGCTTAAGGAAATAAGTGTGTATTTTTCTAGCACAAGAGGAGCTAGTAGTAGAGTGGTGTGGCATCACATGAAGGAGCTTAAGGGGTGGAGTTCGAATCCCACCTATTGCAAAATTTTTGGATTATTTTCTGCTTCTTTTCCAAAGTGTCAGCTAATCGTGTCAAACAGTCGAGTGTTAAAATTTATAAAAGAATAATCGAACCTGTAGACTAACTATGACAACGATAGAGGCAAGTGCACCTATCGAACAGTAGTATAGTTTAGGCAAGAATATCTTATCAAACCCAAGGGAACCTAAAAGTACTACTACTCACTTTCTTTCTATTATTTAGCCTGAAATATGGAGTGATTGGTTTATTAAACTAATGAAATACTTAAACTAAATGCAAAGACAAAAGAATGAATGGGAGAAAGACTTTAGGAAAACTCAGTTGATAAAGACGATACCCTCAAGAAGAATCCACCTATGACTTCACTTATTATTTATTCCCCAAACCATATGATTTCTTTACTTAGTTTGATCCGTGAGACTCCCTAACCTATATTAAACCCTCTCTCGAGGCAAATAATGTCTAACCTTAAGTTAATTAGTGGCACTCTTGTTCTCTTATAATAACACCCTAAGGAAGCAGTAAATCAATTAATGGATTCCCATATTAGGTTTCACCCTAATCCGGCAAAATCTAGTAACCCTATATCTAGGCACCCGATCAACTTTGCTCAATTATGCTAGATCTACTCTTAGCTAGGGTCTATTCCTCCTCCACCTAAGCACATCGGATTAAATTAAACAACATAATTAAGAACAAACTAAATACTTATCATATAATTTAGAAATCAAATAAAAAAATCCATCATAGGTTTCATCCCCTTCAGGTATCTGAAGGGTTTAGTTCATAACTAAATAAGAAAACATCTCAAGAGAAAAGATAAAACAAAACATAAGAAATCCCTAAAACCCCCTGAAGGAATTGAAGGAGAGATCTTCTATCTTGAATGGAGTTCTGGCTTCTTGAGATCGATCAACTGGCTATCTTCAAGTGATTCCCTAAAAGATGAAAACTTCGGCAAAAGCCTCTGCAAAAAGCTCTCCTCTTCAATGTCTACCTTGGGTTGTTTATATAGGCTTTGGGATGCTATACTTGGCTCCTAAGTACCTCATTCAAGTAGAATTACTATTAGGGTGTTTGAGTAGGCTTAGGAGTATGTTTCTTTGGCTTCAAGCATTCAATTTCGAGTGAAATTGTTCATTCCCGTGGTAGGGGCACAGCCAAGCCACGCCCGTGTAAGTCGTCTTCTAGGCCGTGTCTCTATTCCGTTGATTGAGGCATGGCCATGCAAGCTGGGGTTCAGGCCATGCTTTGGGTATGTCGATTGGGGCACGGCCATGCAAATCAGGGACAGGCCATTTTCTAGATAAATGGCAAGGCACGAGTGTGGGGTTTGGGCTAGGCCATGTTGATTTCTTGCTAAGGCCCAATTACTCCGTTTTAACCCCGTTTTGTGTTTTTTTATCCTCGGGTGCTTTCCTGAGTATAAACATGAAAAGAAAGGATTAAAAGTACATTTTTTCATAAATCAAGGGCTAAATCATCCAAAAGCATACTAAATATGGGGTTAAAATATGTTACTTTTATGGTTTATCAAATACCCTCACACTTAAGCTTTTGCTTGTCCTCAAGCAAAATTCTCAACTTATAATTAAAACAAACTTTTCATAATTTATAATTCCTATCGAAAATGTCTCATCATAATTCATAGATAATTTATACATGGATAACTCAACTCAAAGAACCCTAAAGATTCAATAAAGATAAGTCATACCTTTGTAGTACGAAAACATAGGTGTCTCCCCTTATCTAAATAATTACCCTTGATTCAAAACCAACAATAACTGACATCCTCACTAAAGATTCACTCAAATCACTCAAAGTGTTTAAGGTTCAAGAATAAGCACTCATAAGTCGAACTTGAAAAGTTAATCCCATAGGCTTGCCTGAAAATCAAATCTCCTCCTCTGTATATGAGATGATACACAGATCAAAAGGTCTTTATCAGGGTTGTAACGGGGCTAGGGTTAAAAGGTGTGGATAAAGGCTGAATTAGAGGGTTAGAATCGAGACTGATTTGACAAATTACCTAATCTAAAAATAATAAACTGAATGTGAATATTTACATTGAATGAAAACAAATAATACCACTATTAATACTTACTATATAATAAAGAATATTTTCATCACTTAAAATTTGATAATACTTTAATACGAGCTTCTTCTTCTTCTTTTTTAAGAACAAACTAAGAAAAACTTAATAGAAGGAACTTTGATAATTGAAATAGCCTGATTCAGCAACTGATCAAATCAATTCTCGATAGAAGGGTAGTCAAAGGGATGTTGATAACAAATACAAAGGGATTTTGGGTTAATATTAGTGGGTGAGTCAATAAAAAGGTTGTTAGGATTCAACGGGGTTCACTAGGGGTTATTTATGTAGGTAGCCTTTTTTAGTGGAGTGAATGGGTTAAAACCTAGGTGCCTTTATCATCTCAGTATATCACATCATTAATGTGATCTCGAAATGCATAAACGAGGCAAGTTCTAGAATAACAGTTCAACATTGACACACTCATAATCAATAAAGTGAGCATGAAAAAGGATCTATGTTTTATAAGGCTCAAAATCTCACAAAAATTATGGGTGTTTTTGACATCAATCCTTATAAATTTTGAACTTCAGGGTGATACTCAAATTCGGTTCAACAACCTATAAATTTTAATTTTTTAGAAAGTAGACTTATCATGCTCGATTCTCTAGTATTCTTCAAATTTAATCATCAATGCACAATTAACTATGACTTATTCTAAAACATATCAATAATAATATTAAATCATTAGAAATTTTACCCTAATTAGTAATATGAGAAAATTACTTAAAAACAAGACTAAATTTTAGGGTTTTGAGAATTATGTAAAAAGTTAGGCACTATTACCCCCACACTTAATATGTACATTGCCCTCAATGTACAAAGATAGATCATTATAATTAGATGCCAAATCAAAAAGATAAGTGGGGAAAGTAATACTCCCTGAAATTTGGATGATCCCTAGCATCTTTGGTGGCGGTGATGGTGTTTTCTATGGGCCTGGTGGTGTGGCTATTGAAAAGTAATTTGCTAGATGAAGAAATTGGGTAGCCTGTGAAGATATAGCCAAGAGATCTAGAGAAATAATAATATACTATTAATATAATTAAATACTAAGAAAATAAAGAGAATAAGACTAAGAAGAAAACTAATATTTAAAGAAAAGACTAAGGGACTAATGAGTCCTTATTAGCAGATGGTTCGTGAGGTGGGTACGATTTCTAAGGCCCCAGAGTGTAGGTGACGGGGGAAGTGGCGTGATTCCCTAGCAGCCTTTAGAATCTAAAACCAAGAAACTAATATGAAATAAATTAAATTAAGCAGAAAAGAAGTATAGATAAGGAAAATAAAGGAGAGGAGAAAAAAAAATAGAACCGAAAAGGTTTCGGAGACCCTTGGCGTGGCAATTAGCTAAAGCTGCTGGCATGAACTCATGTTTGAGGTCTCTTCTGAGGAGACGATGCTTTCCTTCTTACATTTCTTCGGCATGATTTTTGTGTTGCTCAAGAGTATTGGACCTTTTCTATGAATAGAGAAAAATTTGAAAGGAAGAGAAGGAAGAAAGAAGATGGGAAAAAGGGAAAAGGCTGTGGGGATTTAAATAAGATTTCAAATCTGGCACGTTCCCACGCCCGTGTACCGAGGGTGTGTCGATTCACACCGCCGCCTCGCACGACCGTGTTGTGGAGTGTGTTAGTTCTTCCATGCCTACTTGTCGATTGGCACGCCCGTTCCTAAAAGGCCAGTATGTGGGCACAGTTAGTGTGCACGGGCGTGGTCTTCCTGTGCTCAATAAGTCAGTATCTTAGTACGGTCGTGAGGTACGACCGTGCTATTTTTTTCGGTGCCCGTGCTGTGGGTGGTTGGCTCCGTGACGTTGGGGGTGGTTGGACTGACTTGCACGACTCTGCTCTGACAGTGTGGTGGTTCCGGTGGTCCACACGACCAAGGGTACGACCGTGTGTAAGGCTGTGTGGCCTGGAAATCTGTATTCTTGTGTTTTAAATGTTGAAAGAAGAGAGAAGGAAAGGAAAGAAAATAAAAAGTAAATAGTGTTAGTGCTCGGGTTACCTCCCGAGAAGCGCTCGTTTATAGTCTTAAGCTAGACTGTCCTTGACTTTGAAAATTTTAGGGAGGTTTAAAAGTTTGAATATTTTCCCTCTTGCTGACAGTTTTTTTTCGCGAAAAAGTTTAGGCTAAGAAGCATTTACCTTGAAATTGCCGAATATTGGATTGCTTGCCTCGACTATTTCGTGTGGGAAAATATCGTGAGCCTGAAGGAGTATTTCTTCCTTTTTCTTCAGGTCTGTTGAAGTGATGTGAGGATCCGCTTTGTCTAACAGCACCTGGTCTCCTATTTTAAAATGATTTGATGTCCCTATGAGCTCTTCTGGTGGTTCCTTTGGTTTTACTTCCTGTGGATCCGGCTTTTCTTTGTTGTGTATCCTCTGCTCTTCTAAATTGTCGATCTTACGGTTTTGTTTCTGGTGTGCTTATTCTGTGACGACTTGGGGACTATGAGTTGGCTCAGCTTTGACGCATTGTGATGTTTCCTGCGATGAAGGTTGAACAATTTGGTTATCTATTGAAATGACTTTCTTACCTTCATCTTTTGTTGTTTTGGCTGAGTCGAGAGCTTGAAGATTGACTGATTTATCTCCTACACAAAGTATGAGTTCTCCTATGGCAACATCAATTTTAGTCTTCGCAGTTACAAGAAATGGTCTTCCTAAAATTAAAGGGATTGAATTCTCCTCATCCATGTCTAAAACAACAAAATCTACTGGGAAAAAAAATTTATCAATTTTTACTAAAACATCTTCAATAATGCCCCTAGGAATTCTAATAGTTTTATCAGCTAGTTGAATACTAATCCTAGTTTTTTTGGGCTTCCCTAGACTTAGTCGTTTAAACAGTGCATAAGGAGTGACAATTATACTTGCCCCTAAATCAGCTAACGCATTATCAATAGTTAGACTACCAATTAAACATGGAATCGTAAAACTCCCTGGATCTTTTAGTTTTTGTGGTAGTCTGTTCTGTAGCATTGCTGAGCATGTTGCGTTGAGTTGCACATGGTGCTCTTCATCTATTTTGTGTTTGTTCATCAAGAGCTGTATTAAAAATCTCCTTAAGTCAGGCATCTGAAAAAGAGCTTCAAGAAGAGGTAAGTTAATATGTAATTTCTTTAAAAGTTTTAGAAACTTACCGAATTGTTCCTCAGAATCATCTTTTTTCAATGCTTCGGGATAAGGTATGCGAGGTTGGTACTCTTTGATTACCAGTTTTGGCCTCTCTTGTGCTACCTCTATTTTTCCTTCCTTGGTTTCTTGTACTAAGGTGGGCCCGTCTACCTTTGTACCGTCTTGAGCTGTGATGGCTTGGATATCCTCTTTTGGGTTTATTTCTGTGTTGCTTGGTAGACGTCCTTGTGGACATTCAGAAATTAGCTTTGTGAGATGTCCCACTGACCTAGTAAGTTCTCCAACTTGATTCTCGATCCCCTTGATCGATTTTTGTTGGTCATCAAGTGTTGCTTCAGTCATTTGGAGGCGAGAATCTGTAGCTGCCATGAATTTTTTGAGCATCTCTTCAAGGTTTGACTTCTTTTCCCGTGGATAGGGCTGATTTTGGTAATTTGGAGGAGGTTGCTGCCTTTGATTTCCTTGTCCTCCCCATGAAAAATTTTGGTGGTTCCTCCAACCTGCATTATAAGTGTTACTATAAGGATTATTATTAGATCTGAAATTTTACCTATATAGTTTGCCTGCTCGTTGTCTGCACCCGGTTGGTACAGTGGGTACTCAGAATTCGCCACATTTTCACTCGCTTTGCATTGCATGACTGGGTGTACCTGCGAAGAACATAAGTTATTAAGCTTTTTATTCATTAACTCCACCTGCATTGACAGCATTGTCACTGTGCCTATGTTAAAAACTCTGACTGATTTTATGGGTTTGGCTCTTGTAATTTGCCATTGATAGGTGTTCAATGACATCTCCTCAATAAAATCGTAAGCCGCTTCAGGAGTTTTGTTGTTTAAAGTTCCACCGACTGACGAATCTATCATTTGCCTAGTTGGAGAATTCAAACCATTGTAAAAAGTTTGGACTTGAAGCCACAAAGGTAATCTGTGGTGTGGGCATCTCCTTAGGAGATCCTTGTATCTTTCCCATGCATCATATAATGTTTCTGCATCATTCTGCACAAAACAAGATATGCCATTCCTAAATTTAGCTGTTTTGGCTGGTGGAAAATATTTTTAAAAAAAATTCGGTCATTTGATCCCATGTGGTGATTGACCCTCGTGATAACGAGTTCAACTAATACTTCGCTTTATTCCTTAATGAAAAAGGAAATAATCGAAGACGTATGGCATCGTCAGAAATGCCATTTATTTTGAAGGTATCACAGAATTCTAAAAAATTAGATATATAAGTGTTTGGATCTTCATCATGCAAACCATCAAATTGAACAAACTGTTGAATCATTTGTATTGTGTTAGGCTTTAATTCAAAATTATTAGTAGCTATAGCGGGCCTAACAATACTAGATTCTGCTCCTGTCAAATTAGGTTTAGCATAATCATACATAGTACGCGGAGCATTCTATTCTTGCACATTTGGCGGATTGTTTTCGTCCATCCATTCAGTAGGATTGGATCTGTCTTGTTGTTCTTCTCTTTGGTAGTCTAGAGCTCGTCTAATTTCTCTACAATTTCTGTTAGCGGTAGCTTCAATGTCACTTTCGTATTCTAATGGTCCTCTCGAATTTCTTCTAGTCATAAACTAGAGGTACCTGCTATAAAAAGAAAGAAAGAAATTTAGAAAAACAAAAATATATGTATAAAAATAAGAGAAAAATAAAAATAATGGCTAAAGTAAAGAAATAGAGCCTTCTTAATATTTTAGATGTCCCCGGTAATGGCGCCAAAAACTTAATCGTGTCAAACAGTCGAGTTTTAAAATTTATAAAAGAATAATCAAACCTGTAGACTAACTATGACAACGATAGAGGCAAATGCACCTATTGAACAGTAGTATAGTTTAGGCAAGAATATCTTATCGAACCCAAGGGAACCTAAAAGTACTACTACTCACTTTCTTTCTATTATTTAGCCTAAAATATGGAGTGATTGGTTTATTAAACTAATGAAATACTTAAACTAAATGCAAAGACAAAAGAATGAATGGGAGAAAGACTTTAGGAAAACTCAGTTGATGAAGATAATACCCTCAGGAAGAATCCACCTATGACTTCACTTATTATTTATTCCCCAAACCATATGATTTCTTTACTTAGTTTGATCCGTGAGACTCCCTAACCTATATTAAACCCTCTCTCGAGGCTAATAATGTCTAACCTTAAGTTAATTAGTGAAACTATTGTTTTCTTATAATAACCCCCTAAGGAAGCAATAAATCGATCAATGGATTCCCATATTAGTTTCACCCTAATCCGACAAAATCTCATAAGCCTATCTCTAGGCGCCCGATCAACTCCACTCAATTATGCTAGATCTACTCTTAGGTAGGGTCTATTCCTCCTCCACCTAAGCACATTAGATTAAATTAATCAACATAATTAAGAATAAACTAAGTACTTATCATATAATTTAGAAATCAAATAACAAAATCCATTATATGTTTCATCCCCTTCAGGTATCTGAAGGGTTTAGTTCATAACTAAATAAGAAAACATCTCAAGAGAAAAGATAAAACAAAACATAAGAAATCCTTAAAACCCCCTGAAGGAATTGAAGGAGAGATCCTCTGTCTTGAATAGAGTTTCGACTTCTTGAGATCGATCAACTGGCTATCTTTAAGTGATTCCCTAAAAGATGAAAGCTTCGGTAAAAGCGTCTGCAAAAAGCTCTCCTCTTCAATGTCTGCCTTGGGTTGTTTATATAGGCTTTGGGATGCTATACTTGGCTCCTAAGTACCTCCTTCAAGTAGAATTACTATTAGGGTGTTTGAGTAGGCTTAGGAGTATGTTTCTTTGGCTTCAAGCATCCAATTTTGAGAGAAATTGTTCATTCCCGTAGTAGGGGCACGGCCAGGGCACGCCCGTGTAAGTCGTATTGTAGGCCGTGTCTTTATCCTGTTGATTGAGACGCAGCCGTGCAAGTTGTGGTTCAGGCCATGCTTCGAGTCTGTCGATTGGGGCACGGCCATGCAAATCAGGGACAGGCCGTGTTCTAGATGGATGGCAAGGCATGGCCATGTGGGATTTGGGCCAGGCCGTGTTGATTTCTTGCTAAGGCCCAATTACTCCGTTTCAAGCCTGTTTTGTGTTTTTTTTATCCTCGGGTGCTTTCCTGAGTATAAACATGAAAAGAAAGGATTAAAAGCACTTTTTTAAATAAATCAAGGGCTAAATCATCCAAAACATACTAAATATGGGGTTAAAATATATTACTTCGGGCAAGGCTTGAAATAAGGTAAGGAAGACTTTTTATTGATGGAAAGAAGACTAAGAAAATAAGGTAAGGAGGAGAGTAAGGAAAGAAGTAAAGGGAAAGAGTAAGAAGGGGGATATGTTGGCCGAATTTTTGGAAGGTGCTTGGGATAGAATTTTTGGTCAACCATGACTTTTTTGGTGAATGAGGTACACGGTTTTGGTAGGGGGAGTTAGGGAGCCGATTTTTCTTTTAGTTTTTGTGAAAATTGGTGCATGAAAGGTTTTGGTTTCTTTTAGCATTTTGGGTACTTTTCTTTTCCAACTTCTTTTCCCCTTGTTTTGACAGAAACACTCTAGCACATTTGTCCATCTTTCTCTCTTATTTTGCCAAAACCCTCAATCTATTCTTGCTCATTTTTCCTTTGTTAGTCAAAACTATCTAGCACTCTTTCTCCATTTTTTCTTTTCTTTTTCACTATTTCTTCAACGTTTCTTTCTTCTTCTTTAATAAATATTTTGGTAGCCGAACCTTTTGACCCTTAATCTCTTCTTCATTATTTCGTGTTGGCACTCTCTTCTTTGATCGAATCGGTAAGTGGTTTCTTTCTCTCTTTTCATTTTCTTTTCTCCCTAGCCGAATGTGTGTCCATCACTATTCAGTTGTTCTATTTTTCTCTAAACCAAGATATCAGTTTCTCCTATTCTCTCAAGTCATGATCATCTTTTCTTTTTCGTAGTGTTTTAGTGGGTGGCCGAATACCACATCCTTGTTGATTCATCCGTAGTCATAATCCAATCGGTGGAAGTTGGATCTACCATTGTTGAGGTAAGGGATTTCTTCAAGGTTCATCTTGATATCTCTCAATACCTGGTTTTTCCACTAAAACAGATTTATGATTAAGTTTAAACGCTTATTCTAGGGACTAATCATTCGTTCTTATCTATTCGTTGATCCTTCGGAAGTAGTGGTAAGCCGAATCCTATCCCTAAACAACTACTTTCTCTCGTAGTAGTAATATTCTAATCGAGACATTTTCAATGGAGGCAAGTGGTAACGATTTGAAAGGAAAAGCGTTAGGAGAACAAAAAAGGAGTGGATTTGCGATTTCTACTCACAAGTTCAAACGAAAGGGCGGTATCAGCAGTTCATGATTTTCCACCGGGTTGTGGACCATCATCCGGTGAGAATAGGCAAATCGTGGTTGTTCACTATACTAAGGGTAAGTATGTTAGAATTAGATATTTGGATTAAGAAAATCTCGTTTGTTGGTTAATCGAGTGTAATGGTGATTTAGGTGTCGACGATCAAGAAAGCTTAGTCCTTACCGCAATCAGGTGTGTAATCTCACACCGAAATTTCGAAAATTTGAGATTTATCATCATGTTAGAAAAATCGATCGATGTTGCTTAAGAACTTAATAATGGTAATATGGTATGAATTGAGTGATTTGCTTAAAAATCGTTAATATTAAGATTTATCAAAATCGGTGTTAATTTGTAAAATTACAAAAATGCCCTTATGGGCTGAATTATGAATATACCCTCAATGGGTCGTTTTTATCAAAATGCCTTAATAAGCCAAATTGTTTAAATGCCTTTAAACTGTTGATTTACCAAAATGCCTTTTAGGGTCGATTTACAAAAATGCCCCTATAGGTCGAATTACCAAAATGCCCCTAATGGGCCGATTTGTTAAAATGCCTTAGTGGGCCAAATTATTAAATTGCTTTAATGGGCCGATTTGCTAAAATGCCTTAGGGGGCTGAATTATTAAATTGCTTTAATGGGTCAATTCACCGAAATTAATTCATTAGATTATTGGTGGTTATATATGTATGTGGATGTTTAATTATGAATGTTGCACTTTTACATATTGCATGGGATGGCAAAATTGTATAGAGAGCAGTGTAGCCTGGTGGCATTGCCACAATTTGTTCATTAATATGCTTAATTATGATTTCGATGGCTTGACCATGAAAATATTATACTTTTGTAGCTTGGCTGTATATTGGTGTGAGCGGCGGGGTGGGTTGACTTGATCCCCACAGGTGTAATTGGCTGGTCGTGGGTGTGATGGATGGATAGGTTGGGTTGCATGCATTTACTTCATTTAAATATTGTTATGTAAATGGGTTTCGGCCCAAGATTATGCTATTTGGGCTCAGCCCAAGATGTTGCTTTACGGTTCAGGCCCAGTGGATGACGGTAAGGGGATTATACACTGAGTTCTAGTAACTCGCCCCTCCTTCTTAATCCTTGCAGGTAATGCTCAGTGATGTGGACTTGGCCCATGGATGACTCGGTGGAGGCCATACTTTAGAAATGGCATTTTCGGACTTTAGTAAATTTCATTTTCCGCTTTATTACTTTTACTAATTTGGGTTTAAAGCTTTAATAAGGCCTCTGGGATAAACTTTAATTTGCTTTATGTTTGGACGATTTATAATTTTTCTTGAATTATTTTAAATAGGATTTTCTAAAATCATAAATAAAGGTTTTCCTAAAATAGATTAACAAATGGATTTCATAATAAACTTTTACAAATAATTTAACTCAGAAATTCTTTTTCGAATTATCAACAATATTTTTTTTAAAAGAATATTAGTTTAATTATCGATTCTTCAATCAACCTTTCAAGATTAGTAGTATTTTATCGAGTATTTCTAAATCAAATTTGTTTTCTTAAACAATAGCCTAATAACAACATCTTTAATAAGAATCATAAGTTCTTTATTCGTTTTCTTCATGTGACATGCCAGATCTGGTCATACTGTATGGGCCGGGTTTGGGGTGTTACAGTTATGATATAATCAAATATAATAATTTTCCCAATTTGC
The DNA here is from genome assembly GCA_025506655.1 of Gossypium rotundifolium. Classification (NCBI taxonomy): domain Eukaryota; kingdom Viridiplantae; phylum Streptophyta; class Magnoliopsida; order Malvales; family Malvaceae; genus Gossypium; species Gossypium rotundifolium. Next base: position 37,733,336 of record CP106732.1, on the reverse strand, counting down.
AACATTATTAATTTGTATATACATGTTTCTTTTCTTTTGTTGTTTTGAGTTTCTTTTGTGATATAGTTCAAGACTGTTGTTTTTGCTTTTATTGATTGCATAAAAATTGTCTCCGCGCTTCCCTCAAAAAATTATGAAAGGAGTTAAGCCTTTGATGGAAATGTGCTTGTTAACTCTGTCATGTGATAATCTCATAATTAGAGCAATTATAGGATAAAAACAGCAAGATTATTGATCCTTCTGGTAAGTGATAAGTTGCAATCATATCTTGGTAATGCATGTTTTCATTTTTCTAGACCTCACAAAGACAAGTGGGCATGGTCGTTTATGCAACCGTAGATGTCAAAGGCCTTGGTTTGCATAATCATTATAAGGTAATCGGTATTAAATTAATGCATTTTGTCTTTTTAGTTTCCTTTTAGGTTTCGGATATAAAGTCATAACTTTCCTTTTACATTATCTATCCTGCTTGAGTTGAGGAATCTGTGGGCATAATCCTAGAATGCATACCAAATCATTTTGATGAAAATATAAAAGAGGTGTTGTGGAGGGCCAACATTTGCAAATTAATTGTCTTGTTGAAGTCAGCACAATCTGGTTGCATTTATCTTGAAGTCTTCCATTTAGCAGTTGTATCTCCCTATTGATTAACTGTTTTGACATTTGTTATTCTTTCAAAGAGTTTGAGTGGAACAACTATGTCACTAAACATTAGTCCCTTGTTTGAAATTTTACCTTTTCCCCTGCACTCTCTCTTGTCTTCTAAGAGGATTGTCTGAGTTTTAAGAGGGAATTAAGGTAGAGGATTAGACAGAGAGCCATGTATATTTGCATAACTGATGAATATAATTCTTGATATTATGGTTGCAACTCATGTTACTTCTCTGTCATATTTGGGTTGAGAGGTTCTTTGTCAATGACCCTCAGATTTCAAGGATGATCCAGATCTCTATGTTTTCCCCAACTTGAAGTATGTCGGTATTGAATTGTGGCAGGTACTCTTTTGTCTAATTCCTAGCCCATTATTTTTCTGGACCATTTTAGAGCTATATAACGAGACAAATGTCTATGTTTTGTCAGGTGAAATCTGGAACAATGTTTGATAACATCTTAGTGCCGATGATGTAGAGTATACTAAGAAACTAGCTGAAAAAACATAGGGCAAGCAGAAGGATGTATGTGCATCTTTGTTTTTGTTTTTGTTTTTTTTTGTTCTTATTGCTTTGTTTGTCATATTTGACTGATGTTATTGGCTATTTTTCCAGGCTAAAAAGGCAGCATTTGAGGAGGCAGAGAAAAAGAGAGAGGAGGAGGTATTTTCATGACTAGAAGCCATCTTATTTCCATCTTATTTCTAGTTCAATTGCATTTCCTTTCTAACTAATGAAACCATTGATGTTCAGGAATCAAAGGATGACCTTGTTATGTAGTATAACATCAATATCAATGTCCATCGTCTTAGGAACTTTTTTATTTGTTTACTTTTGTACATTGGGTTGAATGTTGGTGGTATACGTTTTGACTAAATGTTAGTGTATTTTAATATTTGATCGATTTTTGTAATGAATATTCAACCTTTATTTTAATTTTAATTTAATATTTTTTTAGTTGTATTTAAAGCACAATTTCTATTCACTTTGAAATGTTTATGAAAATATATTAATAATGAAACAATATAAAATAGAAAATAAATGCCTTAAACATGTTCCAACCTTTTTAAGATTGTCTTAAATGGGTTTATCCCAATTTTTAAAGGCTGCTCTAGACGGGTCTATCCCAACCTTTTTAAAGATTGTCTTAGACAAGGTATATCCCAACCTTTTTAAGGTTGTATTAGATGGCTTTATCCCAACCTTTTTTAAGGGCTGCCCTAAACAAGGTCTATCCCAACCTTTTTAAGATTGTCTTAAACGAGTCTATCCCAACCTTTTTTAAGAGTTGCCTTAGACAAGGTTTATCCCAACCTTTTTAACGTTGTCTTAAACGAGTATATCCCAACCATTTTTAAGGGTTGCCTTAGACTGGTCTATCCTAACCTTTTTAAGGTTGTCTTAGACAGATCTATCCCAACCTTTTTCAAAGGTTAGCCTTGACTAGGTCTGTTCTAACCTTTTTTAACATATATTTTTCATTGTATTTACTTTCAAATTTTTTCTACGTGTCATTAATTTTTTCTGAAGATTTTAAATATTCAATTAAAAATAAATTGCATTTTAACTAATATTGTAACACCCCAAACCCGGCCTATGTGTTAAGTCCAAATTTGGCATGCCATACAAATCAAACTTACATCTAGTCATCAATGATTTAAAGAAAACAAATCTTCAAAACGATTTTGGGGATGGAGTTTATCAAAAATTGAGATTAATTTGAAATCCATGATTTTAAAACGTAAAGGTTTATAATTTGATTTTCAGAGAAATAATTGGTTAAAATAGAGTTTTCACAGAAATTTTACGAGTTAATGATATTTAAGAAAAAAAAAACCCCTTTTTATACGCAAGTTTAAGAGAACATTTATAGAAATTAAAACAGTCCCATTTAAGTATCTTAAACATATTAAAATCCATCCATGAAATAAAAATCCATGAAAATAATACTAGAGGCCTTATTACATTGCAACTGAAATAATACTTAAATAGAAATACTTAAAAGAAGTTCAAAGTTTATATATAATCCATCATTCATAGTATGGCCTTCTCACGAAGTCATCCCCGGCCTAAGCCTCCATCAATTATCATTACCTGAGAAGGGTAAGAAAAATGGGGTGAGTTACTTAGAACTCAGTGTGTAACCCACTTACCGTGTCCACTGGGCCAAAACCATTTAAGCATATAATTGGGCTTGAGCCCATTTACAAATGTACAATGTATATATATATCAAATATAAAATGCATGTGATATGCAATTCCCAACCAAGCCTAAATTTCCATTCGCTACACACCACCAGTACCAACCAGTACACCTGTGGGGATCAAGTCAACCCACCCCGCCAACACACCAATCGCAGGCATAAAGCCATTTAAAATGTTTGTGGCAGAGCCACTGAACTAGATTGTGATAGAGTCACTGAACTAGATTGTGACAGAGTCACCGAACTAGATTATGGCGGAGCCATCTAAACTAGATTGTGACAGAGTCACCGAACTAGATTGTGACAGAGTCACCGAACTAGATTATGGCAGAGCCATCCGAACTAGATTGTGATAGACTCACCGAACTAGATTGTGGCAGAGCCACCAGCACTTCTCTTCAACTTTATCCCAACCCATACAATCATGTATGCATATACAAAGTATAACAATATTCATATGATGATTTCATCATAAGGCCCATAATACAAGTTGGCCCATTAAGCGATCTAGCAAATTTGGCCCATTAAGCGATCTAGTAAATTTTTGGCCCATTAATCGATCTAGCAAATTTTTGGCCCATTAAAAGATCTAGCAAATTTTTGGCCCATTAATCGATCTAGCAAATTTTTAGCCCATTAATCACATGAGGCCCTTTTCACAAATTTCACACTTGGCCAATTTATCAAAATAATTCATATGGCCCCAAATATCACTGTTTAATATCATAGCCCATTAAGGGTAAATCTATAATTTCCACAAATTTAATACCGATTTCATGCATTTACACAAAAAGTGTTAATATACCATATTTCTCTAGTTTTACCAACTTTATGATTTTTATTCTATTACTTAGGGTACAATATCTAACCCATGAGATAAGTGTGAAATTACACACCTGATTACGGTGAGAACTATACTTTCCCACTCGTCGATACCTAAATACGCATCACACTCGATTAGAACACTGATACTAAATATAAACCTATGTCAAGATAAACGATCTAGATCTTTACCCTCAAAATTTTGAACAACAATTATCTTTCGATTTTCCCCAATTGATGGTTCATAAACCGTTGAAGATTCACGAATAGTCAATGGCTCCGGATGTACGCACGACTTCGAATAATCAATTCTCCTCAGATGAGGGTCTACAACCTGGTGGAAGGTCTCGGACTCTCGAAATAGCCTTTCGCTTGAATTTAGGGAGAATGGTGAAACCGCCCCTCTTTTGAACGCTATTCACCACTCTTTTCGACCCTATATTGATTGCCTTCATAGACAAAGGATTATTAGCCCTAACAATATATCAAAAATTAAGACTATTGTCGTAAAAGAGCGAACTCGACTTACCTTAAAATCCCGAGTGATTTCCAAAGGATTCCTATATAAAAACTTTTGGTTATAACAAATCCCAATTGATTGTCATTGAAAAAAAATTAGGGTGATCATGAATCCATAAAGGATTCCTTCTTACCTTGCCAGTTATGATCCGAACTTGAATAACTTCAAGATGACTTTGACGAGATGGTGATTCGACCCTCCACTATCTCATTAAAATATAACGAAAGGAAATGGTTAATAGAATGGACGATTATCAGTTTAAAGGCTCTTCCTAGGCTATCCTATAGATTCGGCCAAGGTGACCAAATAACAAAAGAAATCAAGGAAAAAAAAATGTTTCTTACCGGTTATCCAAAACTTAATGGAATAAATGATTGAGAATAAGGTCTATGAGGAAAAAGAGATTCTATGATTTAATGGATAGGGAAAATAATTTTGCTATGGGGATGGTCATAAGCATTCGGCCATGGAAGGAAAATGAAGGAAGAATGTGTTTGAAAGATAAGTAAAATGGAGAGGAAAAGAGAATAGAGAAAAGAGAAAAGAGAAAATAGAGGAGTTTAGAAGCAAATATGCATTCGGCAATGAGGAGAAAGAAGGAAAAAGAAATGGCTTTTTGTGTTGATAATTTCTAAGGCACTAGGAGAGAAATACAAGATGAAGCACTTGAGAGGTTTTGCAAAAAAATGACCAAATGGTCAAAAAGAATGACCAAAAGAATCAAAGCAAAGATTGTTTTCTCCTAGCACAAGCACATTGGGCCAAGAGAGGAAACGATGAGAGAAAGATGTTTTTGGGAGAGCAAAATGACCAAATGGAAAATTCTATCAAGCTACCAAACTATACCCAAACTTACCACCTAAATCCGGCTCCCCCCTTAGTCCACAAAGTCGTCCAAATTCATGGACAAGTTGTGTAACATCCCGGATTAGGGCCTATGCACTATGACTAAAATTTTATGAAATAGTATGCCTTATGTGTTGTGAATGTGTTGTGTGCATCTTAGAACCTTGGAAATGCTTTAGAAAATATTAAGTCTTAAGAGGAAATATAAGGAAATGTAAGGAAATGAAAGGAAATGAAAGGAAATGTAAGGAAATGTAAGGAAATGTAAGGAAACTTGGAAATGATTTAGAAATGTTAAGTTTCAAAAGGAGGGAAGTAAACATTTTGGAAACTTAAGTTAAAAGATGAAAGTGAACATTTTGGAAACCTAGGAAATGTCAAGCTTAAAGAGCCAAACGAAAATTTTGGAAACTTAGAAATGACCTAGAAATGTCGAGTTTTAAAGTTTAAAAGAGGAAATTAAGGCAAGGTGGCCTTAAGAGAAAAGTATGTGAAAATTGACACACAAACAGGCTTGGAAAAGTGGCTCAAGATGCCACTTAGGGCCTCTCGGAAATGGCGCCACATGCAAGTGTATTTGGGCCAGGATCGAGTCACTTAGGAAGCAAATAAAAGAAGTTTTATTTTTCTACAAAGAGCAGAGAGGTGGACGGCATGTGGGCTCTTAAAGAGGAGTTTTATTTCCTTTAGAATTTCGCTAATTAGGAGATAATTGTTAGATTAATTCTTTTGATAAAGTGATAATTATCACATAGGAAGAGTGGTGGCCAAGTAGGGACTCTAGCCTAGTAATTTCGGCTATAAAAGGGAAAGAAGGCCATTCATTCATTCATTCACTCTTCCTTTGTCAATTTCTTAAGCGATTCTCCTCTCTCGTCGAAATTCTACAGCTTTTATTCTTCCTTCTCTTTTCTTTCTAATCCCTCCAAAAGCTGAAAGTTTTGAGAGCATCTTTTAGCCATAGCCGAATCTCTGAAGGTTGAAGTGAAGGTGTAATTGATTCCTTCAAATAAGGGTAAGATCCAAGTTTAGTTTCCATTCTTTTATATTTTAGACTTATCAAAATTTAGGGACTAATTTCAATTATTAATCTTGGCGAATCATGGAAGGAGAAGTTCATTTCCGAAGGTACACCATAGGTCGCGTGTTCCCTAGTTATTTGGTGAATTTGGGATTTAAGATCCTTAAGGTAAGTAACTATGAATATTCGCCAAGACCCTATTTTTGTAGTAGATCTATTATTATGTGTTTTAAGTGAAAACTAACGATTCAAGGAATCTAGTGAGTAGCCGATTTCAAAGGGGAAGAATACAAGTTTTGGGATTTGATTTTTATTCAATCGGCATCATAGGTAAGTACACAAATCCTACTAGGATTTGGTTTTATGGCCTAATAGGCCTTTGCTAAATATTACCATGTTGGCGAATGTAGGTATTAAAAATCTAAGGTAGTAGATCGGATTTTGGGATTTCAAGTGAAATTGTTGTTTAATCGTGTGTACCCACACTAATCTTAATAGATTTATGGCTTAAAATTGATATATGTGTTAATATGAAAGTGTAAGAATGTGGCTAAAGTACCATGTTATGGTACAAAGTACTCAGGTACGTTTTCCTACTCCTACTAGGATTACGAAATATGTTATACTTAACATGTGAAAAGTGACATGAATGTGAATTTAAGTATGATATGAATAATATGGGGCATTCGGGTTATTTGAGAAAGGGGAAGTGAATGTGATGACTTCGGTCTCACTATCTGAATGTGGTGACTTCGGTCACATTATCTGAATGTGGTGACTTCGGTCACATTATCTGAATGTGGTAACTTTGGTTACATTATCTGAATGTGGTGTCTCATGACACAATTATCTGGTGGTTATGCCACGAATTTTATATGGGCGATGAGCACGCCGATCGCAATGATCGCCTTCAATGGTGTGTAGCGGATGGAGGGTTGACTTAGTAGTCCCCACTGTGTGCGGATGGTACGGTGGAGTGTAGCGGATGGCATATAGGTTTGGGTTCGGGATTGCATCATTATCTTGAATTATTATATGAACATGATATGTATGGTATGCCTAATTCTATTAAACTTTGGTGTTGGTTACACATTGAGTCTGTTGACTCACCCCTTTGTGGGATTACTTTTCAGGTGACGACCAGTGATGGACCGGGCTGGCAGATGCTTAGTGGAGGCCATGTGAAGTTTAGTTTTCTTTTATTTGGACTAATTTACTTTAAGTATTTTGAATTTAAATTTTGGGAATTATTTGATGTAATAAGACAATAGTTGGATTACTTTATTTTACTTTTATTTGCTATGCGGGAATTTTTATCAAGTAAAGATTAAGTAAATCTATTTTAAAACAAAGCCCAAATGTTTTGTCACCTAAAGTAAAGGATTTTTAACAATGAATTAAACTTGTTTTCAACTCAAGCCCAACCCAAAACAAACTTTCCTTCAAAACGCTCAAGTTTTTCCTAAGTACAAAAGAATTTGAAACGGTTTTCACCGGGGAACATACCAGATTCGGTCAAGGCTCGTGGGCCGGGTTTGGGATATTTCAGTTTGGTATCAGAGCCCAGTTTTAAACTCTCGGCCTTGGGTTTAAGGCCCAAAACGTTTTCAAAGTTAAGCCAAAAAGAATTTTTGTGAATTAAGCAGGATTTTCAGGCATGGCCCACTAAGTCTCCGACCCGAAGTCCACCAAGTAAGTACTCCGATCTTTTGTATGTGATTTATATTATGATTTGTAGAAAGGTAGAAATGGAATGGAACGTAGAGTAGCATGATTAGTACTCAAACCCTAGGACTAGTGTACCCCAACAAATACATAAGACTTAAAAGCCTAACTAAACAAACCTATGGTTAAGTCGCCGAGTTAGGGTGTGGCAACCATGGTACGCATGTCTAGGATTGGTTTCCTGGGAGCTTGGTATTTAGCTCCTAGTGACTCACCTAACCACGAGGAATTATACAGTGCTAGCTACGGTTCACCCTAACCACGAGGACTTATACCTGCTAAACCCCTAACTAAAACCTGAAAGGGACTAGCCTTATTTTTATGGAAACCCTAGTTTTAAAATTTCTAAATTACCCTCTTGATTTGAAAAGATTATTATTATTATTTTTATAAATTTTCTTGAAATATTTCAATCTATAAAAATTACAAAAATACCCCTAGTGGTAAAATTACAAAAATGCCCTTGGTTTATGAAAATTTCAAATACCCACAATTCTTATCAAAATTTCAATACTTTACAAAATGTCCAAAAACCCTAATTTGCCAAATAAAAAAAATACCTTAATTTTTGGAAAATTACAAAATTGCCCCTAACTTACCAAAATTTCCAAAATGACTCTGATTTCCAAAATTTTTGCAACTTCGTCGTTTTGGAAAATAAATTTCTCAAAAAGAACCCTCAAAGTTTTGCAACTTCTGAAATATCCCTGATTTATTAAAATTTTACAATTTACCCCGGTTTGTGGAAAAAATTACCCAAAATACCCCCAAGGTCCAAAATTTTTGAAATACCCTCGGATTTTAAAAATTTTCCAAAATACCCGGGAATTTAAAAATACCAAAATACTTTGTGACAAAATCACCAAGGAACCTTATTTTGACAAATTACGAAAATACCTCTGTAGGACAAATTATGAAAATGCCCCTAAGTAGTGGAAAACAACAAACAACGACAAATACAATATTTCTCTGTAATGAACGCAAGTTCATGTGTGTGACTAAATGAATAATGTGAGACTGTATGAATCGAAAGAACTACTTCCTAGAACTATTAAACATAAAACTGTTCGTGATTAATCAAGTGGAGCATCGGGCTGTGTTGGATTGTGTAGCCAAACGAATGGAGTTAAGGACCCTAGAGGATGGAGTGATAGTTATGATAGGAGAAAGACGAAACTACTTGTCCAACATAGTTTCGGCTTTAAAGGCTGATAAGATGGTTCGGAAGGGGTGTAAGGCGTTCTTGGCTTTCATTAGTACTTTGGATACGAAAGAAGGGGGAGTTAGTGGAGTTAGAACTGTAAGGGAATTTGAGGATGTCTTTCCAGAGGAATTACCCGGAATACCCCCGGACAGGGAGGTGGAATTTGGAATACCCTTCATTGCCTTGTTTGTTATAGAGTTAGTTCGTTCTTGTAATGCTAGTGAAGTGTATGAAACCTTAGATGTGAATTTTTGTAGGAAATGTGTTAGTTTTAAGATCAGAGTGCACAGCACTAATGAGTTAGGATGTACAATTTTTCGTTAGTAAGTAATTTCGAGGACGAAATTATTTTAAGGGGGTAGAACTCTAACATCCCAGATTAGGGCAATGCACTATGACTAAAATTTTATGAAATAGTATGCCTTATGTGTTGTGAATGTGTTGTGTGCATTTTATAACCTTGGAAATGCTTTAGAAAATATTAAGTCTTGAGAGGAAATAAGGAAATGTAAGGAAATGTAAGGAAATGAAAGAAATGAAATGTAAGGAAATGTAAGGAAATGAAAGGAAATGAAAGGAAATGAAAGGAAATGTAAGGAAATGTAAGGAAATGTAATGAAACTTGAAATGATTTAGAAATGTTAAGTTTCAAAAGGAGGAAGTAAACATTTTGGAAACTTAAGTTAAAAGATGAAAGTGAACATTTTGGAAACCTAGGAAATGTCAAGCTTAATGAGCCAAACGAAAATTTTGGAAACTTAGAAATGACCTAGAAATGTCAAGTTTTAAAGTTTAAAAGAGGAAATTAAGGCAATGTGGCCTTAAGAGAAAAAGTATGTGAAAATTGACACACAAACAGGCTTGGAAAAGTGGCTAAAGATGCCACTTAGGGCCTCTGAAATGGCGCCACATGCAAGTGTATTTGGGCTGAGGATCGAGTCATTTAGGAAGCAAATAAAAGAAGTTTTATTTTGCTACAAAAAGCAGAGAGGTGGATGGCATGTGGGCTCTTAAAGAGGAGTTTTATTTCCTTTAGAATTTCGCTAATTAGAGATAATTGTTGGATTAATTCTTTTGATAAAGTGATAATTATCACATAGGAAGAGTGGTGGCCAAGTAGGGACTCTAGCCTAGTAATTTCGGCTATAAAAGGGAAAGAAGGCCATTCATTCATTCATTCACTCTTCCTTTGCCAAATTTCTTAAGCAGATTCTCTCTCTCTGTCGAAATTCCTACGCTTTTATTCTTCCTTATCTTTTCTTTCTAATCCCTCTAAAAGTCGAAAGTTGTGAGAGCATCTTTAGCCATAGCCAATCTCTCAAGGTTGAAGTGAAAGTGCAATCGATTCCTTAAAATAAGGGTAAGATCCAAGTTTAGTTTCCATTCTTTTATATTTTAGACTTATCGAAATTTAGGGACTAATTTGAATATTAATCTTGGCCGAATCATGGAAGGAGAAGTTCTTTCCGAAGGTACACCATAGGCTGCGTGTTCCTAGTTATTCGGTGAATTTCGGGATTTAAGATCCTTAAGGTAAGTAACTATGAATATTCGCCAAGACCCTATTTTTGTAGTAGATCTATTATTATGTGTTTTAAGTGAAAACTAACCAATTCAAGGGATCTAGTGAGTAGTCGATTTCAAAGGGGAAGAATACAAGTTTTCGGATTTGATTTTTATTCAATCGACATCAATGTAAGTACACAAATCCTACTAGGATTTGGTTTTATGGTGAATAGGCCTTTGCTAAATATTACCATGTTGGCTTAATGTAGGCATTAAAAATCTAAGGTAGTAGATCGGATTTCGGATTTCAAGTGAAATCGTTAAGGTAGTACCCCACACTAATCTTAATAGATTTATGGCTTAAAATTGATATATGTGTTAATATGAAAGTGTAAGAAAGTGGCTAAAGTACCATGTTATGGTACAAAGTACTGTCACGCGTTTGTTCCCTACTAGGATTACTTAAATATGTTATACTTAACATGTGAAAAGTGACATGAATGTGAATTTAAGTATGATATGCATGATATGAATTGTAACACCCTGAATTAGGGGTTATTTGTAATTTAAATAAATTCCATGTGGGCTTCAAGAAATAAATAAATAATATGATTTTATTTGGCATGATTTAGGGTCTAGAAATAACCCCGATTTAGGTTGGATTTGGAATTAAAACAAAAGAAATCTTTTATAAAGTACTTAAAAAGGGAGCTAGGTGGAGATAGGGTTTAAATGAAAATTGGGAGAAGCATGACACAAGAAAGTAATTGGCACATTGGCTTGGTGCGCTAGGGGTTAAAAAGGGGTCTTGGGTTCGATCCATGGGAGTTACAAAGAGGAAATATTTTTTTCCTTATGGGCTTTTTACGTTAGGCCTAGGAAGGCCTTATAATTAAATAAGGAGGCTTTATGTCATGAAAGGTGTGGGCGAATGGCTTGGGGCGCCCTACTTGGTGGATGGACTCGAGTTCGGATGAGTTTAGGGGAACCAACGGGAGCCTTTAAAAGAAATTATATATCACAAATACTTGGCAAATTGGCTAGGACGTTGTGCTGCTTTATGGTTCCGAAGTGACATGAATGTGAATTTAAGTATGATATGCATGATATGAATAATATGGGGCATCGTTCGAATCAAGGAAGCAGCACCTTGATTTTATTTTTTTTTCTCTTTTTGCAGCTAGCGAATGGGAGAGTGTTGGTTCAATTTTGGACTCTTAATTTCGGCTGGAAGAAGGCATTTTAGTGTTTTATTTTCATTCAATTTGTTTGAGGAGATTAAGGGATAAATGTTATATTTTCTTGAGTGATAATTAAGAGCTGAATTATCACAAAGAGGGGGAGGAATTGGCAGAATATTGGACTCCTTGGGGGGCTGTCCATATCAGATTTGTATAGCAAAGAAGTGCCAAAAATCCATCAAATTCTTTTCTTTTTTCACTCTTCATTATGCTGGCCGAATTTTTCCTTGTTCTTAAGCCAAAATTGTTCAAAATTTCCAAAGATCTTTTTCTTCTTTACTTTGTCTTGAATTTTTCTCGTTTCTTAAAGCCAAAATTGTTCAAAATTTCCAGATCTTTTTTCTTTCACTTTGTCGCCAAATTTTTCCTTGTTCTTAAGCCACAATTGTTCAAAATTTCCAGATCTTTTCTTCTACTTTGTCTTAATTTTTCCTATTCTTAAAGCCAAAATTGTTCAAAATTTCCAGCATCTTTTTCTTCTACTTTGCTACCGAATTTTTCCTTATTCTTAAGCCAAAATTGTTCAAAATTTCCAGCATCTTTTTCTTCTACTTTGTTCTGCCGAATTTTTCCTTGTTCTTAAGCCAAAATTGTTCAAAATTTCCAGCATCTTTTTTTTCTTGTTCAAAATTTCCACATCTTTTTCTTCGACTTTGTCATTTAATTTTTCCTTTTGTCATCTTTTTCTTCTACTTTGTCAATTTTCCTTGCTCTTATGCCAAAATTGTTCAAAATTTCCAGCATCTTTTTCTTCTACTTTGCTACCGAATTTTCATAAGTGTGGTAAGGGATATCTCTAAGTTAATTCTTTAATTATTATGGCCAGCCGAAACCTTGAGGCTCAACCATGTATTTTCGGTTGGCTAGGACCTTATTAAGGCCTTGGATTCATGCTTTGTTTTGTAGCCAAGAGAGGACAACATTAAAGGAGTAAGGAGATCTTTCGGGATTTGATTCCCCAAGGTAAGGAGGTAGGTGACGTTCGGCCATAGGCCTTGATTATGTGTGATTATACAAGTCGATTCTTAATTAGTGTTTTGATAGGGATCTCGACAAATCAAGTAACGTTTTCGGGATTTGTTTAGAAAATCAAATCCATCCAAGGTAAGTGCCGCACGAGCCTTGGTATTTCTTTTAGTTTGGCTGAATAGGCCAAGGTCCCTAACCATGTGATTGGCCGAATATAGGGTCAAGATCTAGCACTAAGGATTTGAAACTTTGGGATCTAGGAATTTCGGTAGAAACAGGTGTGTAAACTCTTTACACACTTTATTAATAAACTTGCTATATTATTGCCTTGTGTATAAATTTTGGTAGTGATCTATGATATGCTTGTGGGCTTAAACATGGATTCCGGGTAAGTCCCCTAACTTGTGATTTTTGATATATGATTTGCATGCCATCACATTATGTTAAATGCTATGACATGATATATGATAATTGATATATAAGCATGTGATGGTGGGATTGATGAGAGGAGGGGGAAGATTTTATGGACTGTCGCCAGTGGTTTTGACCACAAGATGGGTTGGCCCCATCAGATTATTTGTGACCTATGGTCATCAGTGGTTTTGACCACAAGATGGGTTGGCCCCATCAGATTATTTGTGACCTATGGTCATCAGTGGTTTTGACCACAATGATTGATTATTTACGACTAAGTCCCAGTGGTTTGGTACCACCAGTGGTTTTGACCACACTTGATGATTTGTAACCTATGGTCATCAGTGGTTTTGACCACACGATGGGTTGGCCCCATCATTTGATTTGTGACTCTAAGTCATCAGTGGTTTTGACCACCATTGGTTTTGACCACACGGGGTAGTCAAGGAGTATGGATGGTTAGGTCGGGTTGCATGTGCATGTTTATTAATGACTTGTGTATGAGTTGCTTTCTGGGTGGGGATTTCACATCGAGTCTTGGTGACTCACCCCCTTTCCCTTAACATTTTGCAGATGAATAGATCACGGAGATGGAGCCGGAGAGGACTCGAGGCGGCCATGCTTATTGTTGGAGTTAAATTTATTTTCGTCAAGTTTAATTATTTTATTTCCTAAGTATTTTTATTTTGAGATTGTAATAAGGCCGCTATTTATTATGTGGATGTATTTTTATTTTACTTATGTTATGTTACAAATGGAAATTTATAAATATTAATTGAACCGGTTAAAAGTAACCTTTTCAAACATAACAAAATTTAACGGGTTTTCCAAGAAGTTACCATCGGGTAACAAAATTCACTAAGTCAACTATCACTTTGATGATTTTAAAATGAAACATGATCAATGTTTTCAAAAGGGTCTATCAACCCAACTATGTTTATAAAAGCCCAACTAAGTTTTCAAACCCCGCTTTCCTACTTCACCAAATTCTACCAAGTTTTCACCAAGTTTTCAAAGTGACTCAAATTATTTTACTCGTGACATACCGATCCGGTCAGACTCGTGGCCGGGTTTGGGGTGTTACATTTTGGTATCGAGCCCAGTTCAAAAACTCATGTGGGGGCCCAAGGCCCAAAATGTTTTGGTTATGATAGTAGGCCTTATTAGAATGTTTTGAAAACTATTTTTGGCTTGAACAGCATGGCACCGAGTCTCCGGCACCTATCCGCCCAGGTAAGTACTTCTATCAATTTTTGTGAATTCTTTTGATGCGGGGTAGAAGGGTAAAATGGGAACGTAAACTACTAGAGTAGAACTGCTGAACCCTAGGGTTAGCTTACCTCAACTATGCATAAGATTTAATAATTGCCTAAACAACCCTGTGAGTTGTCACTAAGCAAAGGGTATGGCAATCGTTATACGCATGTCTAGGATTGGATTCAGTGGGGGCCTGGTATTTAAGTAGTCCTCGTGACTCACCTCCTACTTACTCGAATCCTACTGTGCGTAGTAATCTGCTCATCCTAATGAGACGACACACTCACAGGATAAACTCGATAACTAAAACCCGAAAGGGACTAGCCGTTTTGATTTTGGAAATAAATAAAATCTTAGTTTTTTTTAAAATGACCAAAATACCCCTGGCTTGTAAATTACCAAAATACCCTCCGTATGAAAAAAATTTCAAATAGAAATTTTCAAAATATCCTTGTTTTGTGAAATCACTTAGAATCCAATTTTTGGAAATCATTCTTGTGAAAATGCCCTGATTATGTGAGAAATTACGAAAATACCCTTAGGGGTAAAATTACGAAAACACCCTTGATTTATGATATTCCCAAAATACCCATAGTTTTAATCAAAAATTTCATCACGTAAAAAGTGCTCAAAAACCTTAAATTGCAAAAACGTCATAATTTTAGAAAATTACGAAATTGCCCCTAACCTACCAAATTACCAGAATACCCCTGACTTTCAAAATTTTGCAACATCACTATTTTGGAAAATACAATTATCAAAAAGAACCATCAAAGTTTTACAACTTTTACAAATTTACCCTGATTTGTGAAAAATTACCAAAATGCCCCTGAGTTTCAAAATCACCGGAAGACCCCCGAATTTCAAAATTTTTCAAAATACCCGGGAAATTAAGAGTTTTAAAAATAATTTTTGACAAAATCATCCGAGAACCTGTATCTTTGAAAAAATTACGAAAACACCCCTGTAGGACAAATTACGGAAATACCCCCGGGGAGTGGGAAACTGTGTGTATGTATGACTACAAAAGAACCACTCCTAAATTCTTGCCATAAAATTCCTTCACGGATAATCAAGTGAAATACTAATGCATAAAATTCTTAAGCAGATTAAAGCGCATCGTTAGATATGAGTTCAGAGGACGCTAGTCAAGGGCGTGGTAGAGATTGTGCCTAGGAAGTAAGATAGTTTTATTAAGATCGAGTGCAAAGATAAGCGTAGTACTGGTGAGTTAAGATGTACGACTATTCGTTAGTAAGTAATTTGAGGACTAAATTATTTTTAAGGGGTAGACTTGTAACACCTCAATTAGGGGTTATTTGTAATTTAAATAAATCCCATGTGGGCTTCAAGAAATAAATAAATAATATGATTTTATTTGGCATGATTTAGGGTCTAAAAATAACCCCGATTTAGGTTGGATTTGGAATTAAAAAAAAAAAAAGAAATCTTTTATAAAGTACTTAAAAGAAGGGAGCTAGGTGGAGATAGGGTTTAAATAAAAATTGGGAGAAGCATGACACAAGAAAGTAATTGGCACATTGGCTTGGTGCGCCTAGGGGTTAAAAAGGGGGTCTTGGGTTCGATCCATGGGAGTTACAAAGAGGAAATATTTTTTTTCCTTGTGGGCTTTTTGGGCGTTAGGCCTAGGAAGGCCTTATAATTAAATAAGGAGGCTTTATGACATGAAAGGCAGGTGGGCGAAGTGGCTTGGGGCGCCACTTAAGGGCCTTGGTGGATGGACTCGAGTTCGAGTCATGATGGGAGCAAGGTACGTTTTATTTTGGCGTTTGGCGTTAAGAGAAAGGGGAACCAACGGGGGAGCCTTTAAAAGAAATTGTAGGGCTTATATCACAAATAGCGCCTTGGCAAATTGGTCGGGACGTTAATGTAGCTTTATGGTTCCAAGAAGTCTCGGGTTCGAGGCTTAAAGGCAACATAAGGGGCGTTTTGCTTTTTATTTTTATATGCGGTGACGAGCTCAAGTAGGGAAGCTTTAAAAATTAAAAGGTGAGGGTGCATGACATGAAAGTCGGGTTGGAAGAGATGGCAAGGGCGTTGTAGGGAATGCATTAGAGAGGTCATCGGTTGAATCAAGGAAGCAGCACCTTGATTTAATTTTTTTTTCTCTTTTTATAGCTGGCGAATGGGAGAGTGTTGGTTCAATTTTGGACTCTTAATTTCGGCTGGAAGAAGGAATTTTAGTGTTTTTCTTTTCATTCAATTTGTTTGAGGAGATTAAGGGATAAATGTTATATTTTCTTGAGTGATAATTAAGAGTGAATTATCACAAAGAGGGGAGGAATTAAGAATATTGGACTCCTTGGGGTCTGTCCATATCGATTTGTATAGCAAAGAAGTGCCAAAAATCCATCAAATTCTTTTCTTTTTTCACTCTTCATTATGCTGGCCGAATTTTTCCTTGTTCTTAAGCCAAAATTGTTCAAAATTTCCAGCATCTTTTTCTTCGACTTTTCTTCGAATTTTTCTCGTCTTAAAGCCAAAATTGTTCAAAATTTCCAGATCTTTTCTTCTACTTTCTTGTGAATTTTTCCTTGTTCCTAAGCCAAAATTGTTCAAAATTTCCAGCATCTTTTTCTTCTACTTTGCTGCCGAATTTTTCCTGTTCTTAAAGCCAAAATTGTTCAAAATTTCCAGCATCTTTTTCTTCTACTTTGCTACCGAATTTTTCCTTATTCTTAAGCCAAAATTGTTCAAAATTTCCAGCATCTTTTTCTTCTACTTTGCTATCGAATTTTTCCTTGCTCTTATGCCAAAATTGTTCAAAATTTCCAGCATCTTTTTCTTCTACTTTGTTGCTGAATTTTCATAAGTGTGGTAAGGGATCTCTCTAAGTTAATTCTTTAATTATTATGGCCAGCCCAAACCTTGAGGCTTAACCATGTATTTTGGGTTGGCGAACCTTATTAAGGCCTTGGATTCATGCTTTGTTTTGTAGCCAAGAGAGGACAACATTAAAGGAGTAAGGAGATCTTTCGGATTTGATTCCCCAAGGTAAGGAGGTAGGTGACATTCTACCATAGGCCTTGATTATGTGTGATTATACAAGTCGATTCTTAATTAGTGTTTTGATAGGGATCTCGACAAATCAAGTGACGTTTTGGATTTGTTTAGAAAATCAAATCCATCCAAGGTAAGTGCATACGAGCCTTGGTATTTCTTTTAGTTTGGCCGAATAGGCCAAGGTCCCTAACCATGTGATTGGCCGAATATAGGGTCAAGATCTAGCACTAAGGATTTGAAACTTCGGGATCTAGGAATTTCGGTAGAAACAGGTGTGTAAACTCTTTACACACTTTATTAATAAACTTGCTATATTATTGCCTTGTGTATAAATTTTGGTAGTGATCTATGATATGCTTGTGGGCTTAAACATGGATTCCGGGTAAGTCCCCTAACTTGTGATTTTTGATATATGATTTGCATGCCATCACATGATGTTAAATGCTATGACATGATATACGATAATTGATATATAAGCATGTGATGGTGGGATTGATGAGAGGAGGGGGAAGATTTTATGGACTGTCGCCAGTGGTTTTGACCACAAGATGGGTTGGCCCCATCAGATTATTTGTGACCTATGGTCATCAGTGGTTTTGACCACAAGATGGGTTGGCCCCATCAGATTATTGGTGACCTATGGTCATCAGTGGTTTTGACCACAACGATTGATTATTTACGACTAAGTCCCAGTGGTTTGGTACCACCAGTGGTTTTGACCACACTTGATAATTTGTGACCTATGGTCATCAGTGGTTTTGACCACACGATGGGTTGGCCCCATCATTTGATTTGTGACTCTAAGTCATCGTGGTTTTGACCACAAATGGTTTTGACCACACGGGTAGTCAAAGAGTATGGATGGTTAGGTTGGGTTGCATGTGCATGTTTATTAATGACTTGTGTATGAGTTGCTTTAACGGTGGGGATTTCACATGAGTCTTGGTGACTCACCCCTTTCCCTTAACATTTTGCGATGAATAGATCATGGATGGAGCCGGAGAGGACTCGAGGCGGCCATACTTATTGTTGGAGTTAAATTTATTTTCGTCAAGTTTAATTATTTTATTTCCTAAGTATTTTATTTTGAGATTGTAATAAGGCCGCTATTTATTATGTGGATGTTTTTTATTTTACTTATGTTATGTTACAAATGGAAATTTATAAATATTAATTGAACCTGTTAAAAGTAACCTTTTCAAACTTAACAAAATTTAACGATGAATAGTATGGGGCATTTGGGTTATTTGAGAAAGGGAAGTGAATGTGATGACTTGGTCTTACTATCCGAATGTGGTGATTTGGTCACATTATCCGAATGTGGTGACTTTGGTCACATTATCCGAATGTGGTAACTTTGGTTACATTATCTAAATGTGGTGTCTCATGACACAATTATCCGTGGCTATGCCACGAATTTTATATGGGTGATGAGCACGTCGATCGCAATGACGCCTTCGATGGTGTGTAGCGGATGGAGGGTTGACTTAGTAGTCCCACGGTGTGTGTGATGGTACGGTGGAGTGTAGCGGATGGCATATAGGTTTGGGTTCGGGATTGCATCATTATCTTGAATTATTATATGAACATGATATGTATGGTATGCCTAATTCTATTAAACTTTGGTGTTGGTTACATATTGAGTCTGTTGACTCACCCCTTTGTGGGATTACTTTTCATGTGACGACCAGTGATGGACCGGGCTGGCAGATGCTTAGTGGAGGCCATGTGAAGTTCAGATTTCTTTTATTTGGACTAATTTACTTTAAGTATTTTGAATTTAAATTTTGAGAATTATTTGATGTAATAAGGCAATAGTTGGATTACTTTATTTTACTTTTATTTGCTATGCGCGAATTTTTATCAAGTAAAGATTAAGTAAATCTATTTTAAAACAAAGCCCAAATGTTTTGTCACCTAAAGTAAAGGATTTTTAACAATGAATTAAACTTGTTTTCAACTCAAGCCCAACCCAAAACAAACTTTCCTTCAAAACGCTCAAGTTTTTCCTAAGTATAAAAGAATTTGAAACGGTTTTCACCGGGGAATATGCCAGATTCGGTCAAGGCTCGTGGGCCGGGTTTGGGGTGTTTCAAGTTGGCCATCCAAAAGTTTCCAAAACATAACCCTTAGGATATGCCTTGTGTCCCCCCTACATTCCATAAGTTTAGGATTTCTTTCCCCAAGTTCCATGCTTACCTTAACCATTAGCCACCTTGCCATAAGCAAAATAGTCCAACCTTACCAAATATAATGCTTGACCGACACATGCTATATAGGTGCAAAAATAAAAGTCACCAAAATGCCATCCATGGGATTCAAACCTCTTCCCTCAAGCAACACTTATGGCGCCAACTCCACTTTACTACTAGTTCATCTTATGCTAGTTTTTGACACTTTATCTCCTTAAACATCAAGTTCACTTGATCCACTTCAATAAAGTACTCATTTCTAAAATTTATTCTAATTCCAAATAAATCCCGAGCCTTCTCAAGACTATATTTAGCACACAAATTAAATCATCCACAAGCTAAGCACCAAAAACATGCAACATATCGATACTCAAATTTTAAGATGTTACAAATATAAATAAACTAGTTAAATAATAACTAGATAGGAAGAAAAATGACGCCATTTTGTTTAAAATAAAATATTTTTTTGCGTTATATCATAGCAATTCTTTAATTTCTAATTTGATTATGAATTTTTTCCATTAACTATGATTTTTGGTCATCAAACATGTTTTAACCTTAAAAATTCATCTTTAAAGAAAAAAATAACAATTATGTCTAATATGAAAATGGCATTTTCTATGCTTGTCATGAAAAATACAGTGAGGATATATGAATCTTAAACCTTATTCTCACTAGAATCTATTAAGTCATTTTAATTTCACTATATATAATTATTAACACTCATTATATATATATATATGTAATTTTTAAGAATATTCATATTTTAAATCCAAAGATATTAGTTTAAAATATTAATACCATATTTTTTATTTAATATAAAATTAATTTATTAGTAAAGTGATATATACAATTATAAAATTAGTGATTGGTGGTATATCGGGAGTTAGGACATAAGAGTTTTTCTTTTTATATGGCAACACTTTTATATAGTTGGGAAATGTATAACACAAGTTGGCATAGTGTTGGACAACATCGACTCTTATTTAAGCATTGCCTAAGGCATGCATATCCTGACCCTCATACAAAGAGTTGGCCAAAGCATATGTCGGCAAGTCTATCCCAACACTTAGGAAAGTGTTAGCTCAAATGTGTCAGCATAGTGTTGGATAAAGTCGACTCTTATTTAAGTGTTGCCTTAGGCATGTATATATCAACTCTTATACAAAGAGTTGGCCAAAAAGCATGCCAACAAGTCTACCCCAGCACTTAGAAAAATGTCGCATAGTGTTGAAAAAGTCGACTCTTACATAAGTGTTGTTTTAGGCATGCAAATCCCAACTCTTATACAAAGGGTTGGCCAAAGTTTATATTAACAAGCCTATCCCAACACTTAGGAAAAGTGTTGGCCCAAAAGTGTCAGCATAGTGTTGGACAAAGCCGACTCTTATTTAAGCGTTGCCTTAGGCATGCATATCCCAACTCTTATATAAAGAGTTGGCCAAAATGTATATTGGAAAGTCTATCCTAACATTTAGGAAAGTGTCGACCCAAAAGTGTTGACATAATGTTAGACAAAGCCAACTCTTGTTTAAGCATTGCCTTAGGCATGCATATCCAAACTCTTATACAAATAGTTGGCCAAAAAGTATGTCGACAAGTTTATCCCAACACTTTAAAAAGTGTCGCCCCAAAAGTGTCGCAGTAAACATGTTTGGTTGTAGAGAGAGTTGACAATGCAAACTCTTAGGTCTTGTATGCCATATTATGTGGTATTGACATGAAAGAGTTTGAATGTATTTCCAAGTACACTATTACAAAAGAAGCTTAGGAAATTCTCCAAACTATTCACGAGGGACAAATGCTGCCAGCAATCCAAGATGTAGATGCTAACCACAAAGTTTGAGACTTTAGGAATGCAATATTCTAATATGATAAGAGATTTTTATGCTAAACTGCTGTGACTTGTCTAATCATGAATTTTCCCTTAGTGAAGAGTACTCAAACTCTATTCTTGTGAAAAATGTCTTGAGGTCACCACTTGAAAGGTTTTCAATTAAGGTGACTACTATTGAAGAGGCCAAAGATCTGAAGAGCTTGAAGATTGATGAGTTGATAGGGTCTTTGCAAACTTTCAAGTTGAACCTAGTTGAATTCAATAGGGTTAAGTTAAAGAGAGAAAGAAGCATTGCATTCTAAGTTGTTGATGAAATGTCAAATTTCCAATACCTCTACAATGGAGAACTTCAAGAGCATATTGATCTTCTTACTTAGAATTTCCATAAAGCCTTTAGGAAGCAAGCTATAAGGTTTAAGAAATTTGAAACATCAAAGAACACCCTTAAGGTCAAGAACAAAGGTGTTGTTGTCAAATAGGAGAATGAGATAGAAAATAAGAAAGGCATCCAATGTGATGCAAGCCTTTGGTTATGGTCATACTAAGGCTGAATGTGCTAACACTAAAAAGAAAAATAAATTGTTGTGTGTTACATGGAGTGATGAACACACCTTTAGCAACTCTAAGTTTGATAAGGATCAAGTGAACTTCTATGTTGCATTTTCTTCAAGTGTGATTTTGAGCACGTTGTAAGACCTGAATGCTCTTCTTAGTTAGATGTATTCTTATTTTCAACCTATTTGTAACATGTGTTCTTGATTTGTCCTTGGGGTGTTTGGTAAACAGAGTTTTAGGTCTGTTGTAGATAATTTGGGCACCAATGGAGGATTGAATGGTCAAACCCTCTAATTGTAGTGTTTGGTGAATGGAGGTTTGCGAGAGCTTGTTGAGTTAAAACATCCAAAATAAACACAGGGGTGGGCAACTTTTTTCACAGCTGATTGGGAATGAGATATGTGGAATGACATAGTTGACCATGCTTGCTCAAAAATTACTCCCTTTGTCACATGTATCTATTTCTTGAATATTTATGTACTCTTAATTTATTTTCAATTTACTTGTGTAAAATGATTTCTTATGCAACTTTATATTAGTTGAAATATGCTACTTAACAAATTTATTCAAAGTGTGACATAATTATCACTAATTTACATACTAAGAACATGACATAATTATCACTAAGACTATAGTTTACAATTATATTGAAACAATATTAATATTTATCAATTTACACAAGTTTAATATTTGCAAATAAGGAAATTAAGAAATTTGTTTATTTGAATTTTCAAAAATATTCACTAATTAATTTTTATTGTGAAAGTTTTAATTCCTTAGTAATAGTGTTTTATTTTAATAATTTCACCCAATAAAGACTAAAGTATTATAAACAAATAAATACTTAACAATAAAATGTGTCATGCCCTTATTGTCATTTTACACATATCAGTTTTCAGCTATCAGCTAAGTTTTACCAAACACTTTAAATAAACAGTTAATAGAACCGGTTGGTCAAATTAGTTAATAGAATCAGTTGGTCAAACTAGTCACTACAATTAGCTATCAACTATCAGCCAATTGCCAAATAGAGCCTTTCTTTTAAATTGACAATATTTTAAAAAAAAAATTAGCAAGCCATATTAAACAATTATTAGATGTTTCATTATTTTTTATAAATATTTTGTGAAATTTAAAATTTTATAATATATATAAAAAGACGAGTTTGAAAAAATTTAAATCGATGAGAATACCCTTTAACGTTCATTTAATTACTAAAATAACATTAAATAAATAAGTGCTTTTAAAATAATAGATTTCATTTTAACTATACAATTAGGAATAATAGATAAAATTTTCTATATAAGTAATAGATAAAATCATATCATTTTTTATAATAGAGTTTTTAATGGTTTGAAATACACAATTGAGTATATTAATTATTAATAGTATATAGTATTTTAAATAAATTATCATTTAATTAGTTTAATAGTTATATACTAATTAAAATTAAGATTTATAATTATAAATAGCATTAAAAATTGGAGATTATTAATATTGGTAAGTTTGGAGTGTCTCAACAATAATGAAGTATTAAAGTAATAATAACTTTTCAAGAGAAATTTTCAAGTCATAGTCAAAGAATAAAGATACCGAAAAATGATGAAAGATCATTTTAATCAATAATAAGGTAAAGTTATAATACTCATTCATCATTATCACACATGTATTTAGTTTATAATACATTTTATACTAAATTTGGTTTAAACTCACCCTTATTCACTTTCCCTATCATTGTCTAATATAAAAGCTTCAATTTATAATCGTATGTTCTTATTAATTTTAATTTTAATTTTTTATTTTAATTAGTATTATAATTATAATTTCATACAAATATTCAATTTGTTATTATTGATTAAGTAATTTACAAATCCAAAGCAATTGATTGCATCAGAAGTCCAATGTCGATCGAAGATCTTTAGACCTATCCATGAGTCGAGTAAAAAATGAAAAGCCTAAATGATGATAGGTTGAAGAAGAAGATCAAGATGGAGGATGATGATGAGAATGATAATGTAACACCCCTAACTCGTATCCATCGCCGAAATAGGGTTACGGAGCAGTACCGTAAAACCATAACTTAAAAACATACATTTCAATCATTTCATTAAACATATCAAAGTCCATTCATACACATGCGTATCGTCCCTTAATCTAGCCTTCAAAGCCTAAGAAACACTTTAGAAACAATTTGGATTAAATTGGAAACATTTAGAAAGTTTAGGAAAAAGTTAGAAAAATTTCATATTGTAGGGGTCACACAGCCATGTGGCTAGGCCGTGTGCCTCACACGGGACACATGCTCGTGTTTCAAGCCGTGTAACTGCCTAACTTGCTACCTGTAACATCCTAGATTAGGGATTATGCGTTTGTGCATAATTCATGAGGAGTAGGTTTTGGCAGTGTTTGGAAGTGAATTAAGGGTTTTTAAAATCCTAGGATGGAAGAGAAAGCTTTGGACAATTATTGGTTTTTAAGTTAAAAACAAGAAGTGATGTAGAAAAGTGGCAAGGGACGCCACCTAAGGTGCAAGGGTTATGGCATCAAGTGAAGTACTTTGAGGGAAGAGGTTCGAATCCCATTGTGTGCATTTTTGCTTAATTTTATGAAATAGCATGTTTACTGTGATATGTGGTGTGCATTTTTAGAACCTTGGAAATATATGGAAATGTAAGGAAATGTATGGAAATGTAAGGAAATGTATGGGAATGTATGGAAATGTATGGAAATGTAAGGAAATGTACGAAAATATATGGAAATGTATAGAAATGTAAGGACATGTATGAAAATGTAAGGAAATGTAGGGAAATGTAAGGAAATGTAGGGAAATGTCCTGGAAATGTAAGGAAATGCTTTAGAAATGATAAGTTTAAAGGAGGGAAACGAACGTTTTTGGAAACTTGGAAATGTAAGGAAATGTCTTAGAAATGATAAGTTTTAAGGCAAGGTGGCCTTAAGAAAATTAATAGAAGAAATTTGACACAAGAACAGGGCTTGGAAAAGTGGCAAGGAGGCACCACTTAAAGCCCAGTAAATGACGCCACCAGCATGTGTGCAAGCTTAGGTTCGAGCAGTAAGGAGAGCATTTCGAGAGTGTTTTGAGTCGAATTGGGCTTGTGGCCCAATTCGTTATTAAAGCTAAACTAATCATAGGGAGGCGCCACTTAGGTGGATAATTTGGGCCTCGATGGCCACAAGGAGTCCAATAGAATAAGTTTAAATTTGGCTCATCAAGGAAAGGAGGTGGACTGCATCTAGCTAAGACTTTAAGTGATTTTTATTTAATTACTTAAAGAGGAAGCAATGGACTGCAATAGGGACTCTTAAGGAAGAGTTTAATTCTCCTTAAAACTCGGCTAAATAGGTGGATAAATGATGATTTATTTTAGATTATTTTCAAAGAGATAATTGAGGATTATTCTTTAATTTTTAGTCAAAGAGATAAAGCTATCAAAATAGAAGAGTGGTGGCCAAGTAAGGATTCTAAGTTAGTAATTTCGGCTATAAAAGGAAAAGAGGGCCATTCATTCTTTCTTCTAACTCTCTCTCGTTGAATTCTCTCTAGCAAATATCTCCTTTCTTCATTGTTTTGCTGTCGAAAATACACCTTGTGTAGTAGAAACTTCATTACCAAATTGCTCAAACTCTTTTCTCTTCTTCTTTCATAATCTTCCTAAAGCGAAAGTTTGCTAAAATCAAGGCCATAGTGAATAGTTTGGAGACTTGGACAAGGGGTTGTCGACTCACGTATTAAGGGTAAGAACTAGTTATCATTCGATTTTCATCCTTTTTCTTTTAAGATTTGCCGAAATCTAGGACTAACCCCATTAATATCTTGTTTCCAAAACTTTGAAGAGATCTTTTGGGATTTGTTTAAGTCAACTACAAGAAGGAGAAGTTCTTTTCCCGAAGGTACACCATAGGCCACGTGTTCCCTAGTTATTCGGTGAGTTTCGAGATTTAAAATCCACAAGGTAAGTATCTATAGCATTCGGCCAAGGCCTGTATTGATAACTAGATCTCTTTCATAATTGTTTAAAAAGTCGAAACTAACCTGTGGTATGATTTAATGTTTGGCCGAATACAAGGAGGAAAATAGCAAAGTTTTCGAGATTTGAGTGATAAGCAAATCGGCATTAAGGTAAGTTTTAGTGCACAAATCCTACTAGGATTTGGTTTTATGGTCGAATGAGTTTTTCATTAAATCTTTAATATGGGCGAATGTAGGAGTTAAAGATCTAAGATCGAATTCGAGATTTCGATGGAATTGTTGTTTAATCGGTGTGTACCCACACTACTTTTTAATAAGATTTATGGCAATAATTAATATGTGTATGTTTATAAGAATGTGAATATGGCTAAGGTACCATGCTATGGTACAAAAGTACTGTGCACGCGTTTCCTACTCCTACTAGGATTATGAATATATGTTATTTTTAACATGTGAAAAGTGATAAGAATGTGAATTAAGGCATGATTTTGCATAATGTATATGATATATGGGGCATATGGGTTATATGAAAAGGGGAAGTGAATGTGGTGACCTAAGACCACGAAATCTGAATGTGGTAACCTAAGACCATGATAATCTGAATGTGGTGACCTAAGACCACGATAACTGAATGTGGTGACCTAAGACCACAAATTCTGAATGTGGTGACCTAAGACCACGAATTTTATAAGGGCGATGAGCACGTCGACTGCAGCGACTGCCTTCGATGGTGTGTAGCGGATGGAGCGTTGACTTAGTAGTCCCCACGGTGTGCAAGATGGTACGGGTGGTGTGTAGCGGATGGCATATAGGTTTGGGTTTGGGTTGCATCATTGTTTCCTATCTGTTATATGAATATGCATGGAATATGTGAACATATGCCTAAATTGTTGAATTTTAGTGTTGGTTACACATTGAGTCTGTTGACTCACCCCGTTGTGGGATTATTTTTTTAGGTGACGACCAGTGATGGACCGGGCCGACAGATGCTTAGTGGAGGCCATGTGAAGTTCAGTTTACTTTTATTTGGACTATTTTTACTTTAAGTATTTTGAATTTAAATTTTGAGAATTATTTGATGTAATAAGGCCTTAGTAGAACTATTTTATTCTGTTTCTATTTATTAGGCCCACAAACTATTATTTATTAAAAGATTAAGTAAATCTATTTTTAAAACAAAGCCCAAACGTTTTGTCACCTAAAGTAAAGGATTTTTAATAATGAAATAAACTTGTTTTCAACTCAAGCCCAACCCAAAACAATCTTTCTTTCAAAACACACAAGTTTTTCCTAAGTAACAAAAGAATTTGAAACGATTTACACCGGGGAACATACTAGATCCGGTCAACGCTCGTGGGCGGGTGTAGGTGTTTCAATTTGGTATCGAGCCAGCTTTTAAACTCTCTACTGTGGTTTAAGGCCCAAAACATTTTCAAAATCTAGCCCAAAAGGAATTTTCTAAAATTTTCGTGTTTTCCGGCATGGCACCTAAGTCTCGACCCATGATCCACCGTGTAAGTACTTGACTTCAAGTGATTTGAATATGTGAAATGTATGGGCTTTTATGGCAACGTAGATTAGTGAACTAGGATCTGTTGAACTCTAGGACTAGTCTACTCAAAAACACAAGTACATAAGACTTAAGGACCATTAGACAAACCTGTGGTTAAGTCGCCGAGCTAGGGTGTGGTAACTGTTGTGCACATGTCTAGGAGTGGATTCAGTAAGAGCTTGGTATTTAAGCAGTCCGCGTGACTCACCTCCTCTCCACTCGAATCCTACCTGGTGCGTAGCTTTGGTTCACCCTAACCAAGAGGACTCAACCACAGGCTAAACCCAATAACTAAAATCCGAAAGGGACTAGCCACATTTTTATAGAAACCCTAGTTTTAAAAGTCGACAAACTACCCTTTTGAATTATGAAAATTATTTAAAAAAAACTTTCTAAGAATTTTCAATTTACAAGATTACCGAAATACCCTTAGGGGTGGAAATTACTAAAATGCCCTTGGTTCTAAAATTTCCATATTACCCTTGATTTCAATAAAATTTCCTCACTTTGTAAAAGTATTTAAAAACCCTATTTTGCGAAAGTCCAAAATACCCCGATTTAAAAATTTACGGAATTACCCCCGATTGACAAAATTACCAAAATGACCCTGATTTTCAAAATTTGCAACATCACCGATTTGGAAAACAAATTCTCAAAAAGAACCCTCAAGTTTTGCAAATTTTGAAATACCCTTGATTTATTGAGATTTACAAATTTACCTCAGTTAATTATCAAATACCTCGTAATTTCAAAATTTTGAAATACTCCGGGATCTCAAAATTACCAAAATACCATTATTGACCAAATCACCAAGGGACCTTATTTCAACAAATTACGAAAATACCCTTGTAGGGCAAATTATGAAAATACCCCTGGGTAGTGGAAAAACAACAACAATGAAAACTACAACATTTCTCCGAATGAACGAAAGTTCATAATTGATTGATGGATGTATGAATGTAAAGACTGTGTGCATGTATGAATACGAAACCACTTCTAAAAAAATCTTTCCATAAAACTTCTTCGCTGTTAATCGGTGAAACAAAATTTTTAATACATAAAACTTCTTAATCGATTAAATCGCGACGTTAGAAATGAATTCGAGGACGTGAACATAGAGATTGTGCTTGGAAAGTATGATGGTTCTATTAAGATCGAGTCGCAAGCGTAAGCATAAGTGCGGTGAGAAGGATTGTACGATTGTTAGTAAGTAATTTCGAGGACGAAATTATTTTAAGGAGGGTAGAAGCTGTAACATCCTAGATTAGGGGTTATGCGTTTGTGCATAATTCATGAGTAGTAGGTTTTGGCGGTGTTTGGAAGTGAATTAAGGGTTTTAAAATCCTAGGATGGAAGAGAAAGCTTTGGACAATTATTGGTTTTAAGTTAAAAACAAGAAGTGATGTGGAAAAGTGGCAAGGACGCCACCTAAGGTGCAAGGGTTATGGCATCAAGTGAAGTACTTTGAGGAAGAGGTTCAATCCCATTGTGTGCATTTTTGCTTAATTTTATGAAATAGCATGTTTCTGTGATATGTGGTGTGCATTTTAGAACCTTGAAATATATGGAAATGTAAGGAAATGTATGAAAATGTAAGGAAATATATGGAAATGTAAGAAATGTATGGGAATGTATGGAAATGTATGGAAATGTAAGGAAATGTACGAAAATATATAGAAATGTATAGAAATGTAAGGACATGTATGGAAATGTAAGGAAATGTAGGGAAATGTAAGGAAATGTAGGGAAATGTCCTGGAAATGTAAGGAAATGCTTTAGAAATGATAAGTTTAAAGGAGGAAACGAACGCTTTTGGAAATTTGGAAATGTAAGGAAATGTCTTAGAAATGATAAGTTTTAAGGCAAGGTGGCCTTAAGAAAATTAATAGAAGAAATTTGACACAAGAATGGGGCTTGGAAAAGTGGCAAGGAGGCACCACTTAAAGCCCAAAGAATGACGCCACCAAAGATGTGTGCAAGCTTAGGTTCGAGCGAGAAAGAGAGCATTTCGAGAGTGTTTTGCATCTGAATTGGGCTTATGCCCAATTCATTATTAAAGCTAAACTAATCATAGGGAGGCGCCACTTAGGTGGATAATTTGGGCCTCGTATGGCCACAAGGAGTCCAATAGAATAAGTTTAAATTCTACTCATCAAGGGAAGGAGGTGGACGGCATCTAGCTAAGACTTTAAGTGATTTTATTTAATTACTTAAAGAGGAAGCAATGGACTGCAATAGGGACTCTTAAGGAAGAGTTTAATTCTCCTTAAAACTCGGCTAAATAGGTGGATAAATGATGATTTATTTTAGATTATTTTCAAAGAGATAATTGAGGATTATTCTTTAATTTTTAATTAAAGAGATAAAGCTATCAAAATAGAAGAGTGATGGACAAGTAAGGATTCTAAGTTAGTAATTTTGCTATAAAAGGAAAAGAGGGCCATTCATTCTTTCTTCTAACTCTCTCTCGCCAATTCTCTCTAGTAAATATCTCCTTTCTTCATTGTTTTGCTGTCGAAAATACACCTTGTGTAGTCGAAACTTCATTACCAAATTGCTCAAACTCTTTTCTCTTCTTCTTTCATAATCTTCCAAAAGCGAAAGTTTGCTAAAATCAAGGCCATAGCCGAATAGTTTTGAGACTTCGGACAAGGGGTTGTCGACTTTCGTATTAAGGGTAAGAACTAGTTATCATTCGATTTTCATCCTTTTCTTTTAATATTTGCGAAATCTAGGACTAACCCATTAATATCTTGTTGCCAAACTTTGAAGAGATCTTTCGGATTTGTTTAAGTCAACTACAAGTAGGAGAAGTTCTTTTCCCGAAGGTACACCATAGGCCACGTGTTCCCTAGTTATTCGGTGAGTTTCGGGATTTAAAATCCATAAGGTAAGTATCTATAGCATTCGGCCAAGGCCTGTATTGATAACTAGATCTCTTTCATAATTGTTTAAAAAGTCGAAACTAACCTGTGGTATGATTTAATGTTTGGCCGAATACAATGAGGAGAATAGCAAAGTTTTCGGGATTTGAGTGATAAGAAAATCGGCATTAAGGTAAGTTTTAGTGCACAAATCCTACTAGGATTTGGTTTTATGGCGAATGAGTTTTTCATTAAATCTTTAATATGGGCGAATGTAGGAGTTAAAGATCTAAGATCGAAATTGGGATTTCGATTGGAATTGTTGTTTAATCGGTGTGTACCCACACTACTTTTTAATAAGATTTATGGCAATAATTAATATGTGTATGTTTATAAGAATGTGAATATGGCTAAGGTACCATGCTATGGTACAAAAGTACTCAGGTAAGTTTCCTACTCCTACTAGGATTATGAATATATGTTATTTTTAACATGTGAAAAGATAAGAATGTGAATTAATGCATGATTTTGCATAATGTGTATGATATATGGGGGCATATGGGTTATATGAAAAGGGGAAGTGAATGTGGTGACCTAAGACCACGAAATCTGAATGTGGTGACCTAAGACCACGATAATCATTGTGGTGACCTAAGACCACGATAACCGAATGTGGTGACCTAAGACCACGAATTCGAATGTGGTGACCTAAGACCACGAATTTTATAAAGCGATGAGCACGTCGACTACAATGCCGCCTTCGATGGTGTGTAGCGGATGGAGGTTGACTTAGTAGTCCCCACAATGCGAGGATGGTACGGTGGTGTGTAGCGGATGGCATATAGGTTTGGGTTGGGTTGCATCATTATTTCCTATCTCGTTATATGAATATGCATGGAATATGTGAACATATGCCTAAATTGTTAAATTTTAGTGTTGGTTACACATTGAGTCTCATTGACTCACCCGTTGTGGGATTATTTTTTAGGTGATGACCGGTGATGGACCGGGCGCAGATGATTAGTGGAGGCCATGTGAAGTTCATTTACTTTTATTTGGACTATTTTACTTTAAGTATTTTGAATTTAAATTTTGGGAATTATTTGATGTAATAAGGCCTTAGTAGAACTATTTTATTCTGTTTCTATTTATTAGGCCCACAAACTATTATTTATTAAAAGATTAAGTAAATCTATTTTTAAAACAAAGCCCAAACGTTTTGTCACCTAAAGTAAAGGATTTTTAATAATAAAATAAACTTGTTTTCAACTCAAGCCCAACCCAAAACAATCTTTCTTTCAAAACACACAAGTTTTTCCTAAGTAACAAAAGAATTTGAAACGGTTTACACCGGAGAACATACCAGATCCGGTCAAGGCTCGTGGGCGGGTTTGGGGTGTTTCACTACCCTTAGAACTTACAGGGGACACACGACCATGTTGCATGGCCATATGTTACACACGATTGAGACAAATGCCCGTGTGGGCAAGAAATAGGTCAAATTCAAGCCATTTCTTTCACCCAATTCAAGTATACACCTACAAGCCATTTGTACACACAATCAAGCATTAAAATATAACTAAAACATGCATAATAAGACCAATTCGAATGACCAAATTTCATTCAACCAATATGTCATATAAGGCACCTCAAGAGCAAGCATTCAACTTAACCAAACATATGCATAATTGGTCACCTTGCAATCATTTTAAAACATACAATAATTGACTTAAACCGTGTCAATATAACTTACCATTTGAACCATTATTCTCATGCATCTCAAACACATATATACCTAAACTTATACATATTTGATCATAACTTATCCATATATATTTAGGTTAATTCCATATAAACACATAACCTAATTGACCACATTCCAACCATGCCAACACATACCACTTTGGTCATTTAACCCATGCATCAATTTGATAATACAAACATCAATCATCAGGACATCAAATGCCAAAAGCTCACCAACCATATTACCATATTTACAAGCCAAACATAACAACTAGTTCATTAGCACAAGTCCACCTATACATGTCATTATAACATTGATCAAGATATCAAATCTACCGATATAATCGTTGGATAGTGTGATAGATCTCCGACAAGCTTTCAACTCGACCGAGCTTTCGATAACCTGTAGAGTAAAGGAAAACAACTACGTAAGCAATGAATGTTAGTAAGCTCGTATAAACTTTAAACATAACATTCCATTTCAACAATGAACTTAATAGATTAAATATAAACCTATACCAATGCCTCAAGATTGATAAACTACATAACCATCAACTCATAAATGAGTAAGTATATCAACGTCATATATATATATATATATTTATATTTCATTCCTAACACCATAGGATTTTATAAATCATTATACACTATCATTAACTTTTCATAAAACTATGAATTACTTCCTTTGCTTCCTTTCCATTTCATTTACTAAGCATAAACTTATATAACAACATCAATTCACTAGTTAATATATTTATTCACATCATAGGTAAGTTCATCCATAACATATGTAATTTCTCATATATAAATACATCATTCAACTCATCAATCCCTTTTTCATCATATCACATTTCAATTTTGAACTTACCGTTTCATTACATTTTCTTACCCGTTTCATTTGTATAATACCAGACATAAGCATAAACATCAATCATAATCTCAACCTTGACATAAGCCTAATCATCATCATCAATACACAAGTTAGTGTATTTATGAATATAACTCATTTGGGGTCAATCACATGATAAACCATTTTATTTAAAAAAAAATACACCTTTTGAATCTTACCACATTTTCATGAACATAAGCATATTTCCATTTGGCCACTTACCATTTCAATGTGTATCATTAATATTAAACATGATATAATGAAACCATAAGCTTAGCACAAACCTAAGCATCATCCACAATCTCAACTGATGAATTCATTTATGTTCAGATCAATATTCAATAAATATCAAAACTTTCAAATTCATTAAACAGATTACCTTACTGAGATTTTCCATTCGAAGAACGACTTATGGATAAGAGTATATCGTCAGGTCAACTAAACACACCAAACAGAAGCTCATAATAGCTAATCCAACCGAAATATCCCAAACGGAAGCTCATAAGAGCTGGTCCACCTGAAACACGCCAACAGAAGCTCATAAGAGCTGAACAGAAGCTCACAAGAGCTGACCACCAAAATTACGCCAAACAGAAAGTATAACGCGAGAGTTCGTAACAAATATTGAACCTTGGTTTACTTGGATAATATATAGATATATCCCTCAAATACCATCTCCACTCCAAACCCTCGTAACACACCAAGACACGAATGTACTACATCCTGCGTTCAATTCAAACCGAATATCAAATTCAATATTATAACTTAGATAATGATTCATTTCCAACAATGAAACATATATATACTATATCATGTAATACCAATCACCTATGTATATAAATGTTAAATTTTAACCGTACGAACTTACTTGGCCAAATCACAGAAATGTCAAAGTATAGGTGTTATTTGGTAATTTTTCATTCTCCTCGATTTTTCACTCCCGATCATGATCTAAATTAATAATTTTATTAAATTCATTAATTTAGATAGTAAAAAATTATTTTATGTAATTTAGTTATTTTTGACATTTTTACAAAATTGCCCTCAACTTTTCATTTTTATTCAATTTAGTTTCTGAGCCTAAAACATGCAAATTAACCATTTTTATTGCAAATTCATAACAGTCAAATATTTATGGCAGCCAATATAGCCCATTTATGCAACAATTTCACAAAAAATCCTTATATTTTTACTATTTTAACAACTTAGTCCTTAACCGAAAAATTCATTAAAATTGCTTAACAAAATTCTTTTAAATATCAACCAACATTTCAAATTAATCATTAAATAATTAAAATCACATAGATTCATCAATGGCAACATTCAATATCTTTAACAATTTCAAAATCGAAAGTACTAACTAATTGGACCTAGTTGCAACGATCTTAAAAACATAAAAATTTAAAGAAATGGGTAAAAAATGGCTTACTATGCATAAATATAGCCATAGCCGAACTTTGCTCATCTTCCATGGATTTTTTTCTTTCAATTTCGGTGGAACTTTATTTTGGAAGATGAAAATCAATTTTATCTTATTTTAGTAATTATTTCTTTTTAAATTACTAATTTACCCTTTAATTATACATGCATTTTCAACCTATTTCATGCTTTAACTGTCCACTCATTTATAATATGGTATATTTACCATATTAATCCATTTAATTGCTTTTCCTTAACTATTTAACATCTTTAAATTTTAGAATTCAAATTTTGCATCTTCTATAATTTAGTCCTTTTAATCAATTAACTATCGAAACATTAAAATTTCTTAACGAAACTTTAATACGACCTTAATGACACTCCTTAAATATTTATAAAAATATTTACGGCTCGATTTATAGAAATGAGGTCCCAATACTTCATTTTCTAAAACCACTTAACCTTAGGGCCTTACCACTTGAACTAATTAATTATCCGAATAGCATAATTTACCATATAAAAAACCTTTTAAAAATCATAATTGACTCCTAAAAATTAAATAATAATATTTACGAATTTACTCATCAGATTTGTGGTCCCGAAACTACTGTTTTTGATACCACTAAAAAATACGCTAAATTGAAATAGAAGATTAATTCTTGTAATATTAGTATTTACTTATCATTTGAATCACGGTTACTCTTTGTGTACTCATTGCATTTTAATCAGCCATTGAAATAACTTCTTCATGAAACACCAAAACGTAACAAATTTGATTGAAACATGTGCAATTTTGATTATGGTATTAGCCACTCTTCATTCTCCTGTAGGCTCCCTCTGCTTTTCTGAGAAGTAGCTTCTTTCGATTCCTAAAACCCGAGTCTGTTAATGAAGGATTGACAACACGGTTTGAATGCAGGCTAGCTTTCTTCGCGTCTTTCTTCCCAATCGCCTTTCCTCTCCCCCTCGCTTTTTTTCCCTTTTTTTTTCAGATGGGGTCATCAGTTGTTCTACTATCTCTTCCACCGTTCCACGTATCTCACTTTGCGGCCAATAGGCAGTTCTTTAAAATATACATCAGGTGATACGCTCCTATGATCGCTATTCCCACTTGCAATGACATTTTCATTAGTCATCTGTGCTTCATTCAACTTCGCAATTGAATGCCTTTCACCTTCTGTACCAGCATCTTCAAGGCTCATTAAAATCCCACCATCTAATTCGTCTTAATTTCTATTGGGCTCGTTTTGGGGGTCAGGTCATTGCACTGGGCCAAAGCTTCACCATCCATGCCAACAACCTCTATGTCCATAATCTTGCCAACATGAGACCCATTGACCCTATCAATTTCAAAACCCAATACTTCATCATGGAACCCACCAGCTTCCACCTCTTTATTATTCACAAAATCCACACAAGCTTCTAGTCCCTTGTCTAGTTCAACACACTCTAAATCAACATTTAATTTACCAGCTCAGCCACGTCTAGAGATTTTCTAAATTCCCCACTACTTTGAGCATATCCGCCACATTATTTTCTTTCCCAAAACAACGCATTTAATGAATTATCTCTTCCACCATTAATAGAAAGCCCTTCTCCACTTACCTGCACCGGTTCCACTACTCCAATTCAGATTCCGATTCCGATTTCGATGTTGATGCAGACCCATTTCCTTCTTGTTCGGTTGCTCTACCCATTTCAAATATATGTACACTTGAACTGTCCATCTTCTTCCTTAAGCCTGTCTCCGATAACTCTTCACCTTTGTTGGGGTGATCAGGACATAGAACAAGGAAGAAAGAAGCAAAGAGAAAAACGGTTGCAA
Organism: Gossypium rotundifolium; assembly: GCA_025506655.1. Lineage (NCBI taxonomy): Eukaryota > Viridiplantae > Streptophyta > Magnoliopsida > Malvales > Malvaceae > Gossypium > Gossypium rotundifolium. The sequence goes on along the minus strand of CP106732.1, from coordinate 37,697,066 downwards.
AGGAGAGAGTTCAAAATTTGAATCCAAAAAACTGAAACTGCTTCATGAATTTTCATTAATATTAAAACATAAGTTACATGACAGTTTCCTAATACATAACTGCTCCCACTAAAGTATTGACTAAAAACAAAGCTTAAATTACACACAAAATGTAGCTGAGCTATTACATCAACAACAAATCCTACTAAATTAAAGTACAAATTACAAAAGAACTAAATCAACTTACAAATGAACAAAAGAACAAAATGATGCTGCTACATTTGGTTATGTTTCAATCTTTGATGCAGCATCTTTGTCTCATTCTTTGGTTTCATGTTGCATTGCAGGCCAAATTTCAACACTCCTCTTTTGACTGTATGCAACAAACACCAATGCTTCTTCTTAAAACATTAAACCTTGTAGCACTGAGTGACTTAGTTAGAATATCAGCAAACTAATTTTCTGAGCTGCAATGAGCCAGTTTAACTTCCTTTGATTGTTCAGCCTCTCTAACAAAATGATACTTAATTTTAAAATGCTTGGTTTTGCCATGAAAGACTGGATTTTTGGCTATGGCAAACTGCTGACTGATTATCAACTTTGATTTCAATAGCTTCAATCTGTTCCTCATTCAAATTGCACAACAACTTCCTAAGCCAAATGGCTTGATTAACAACTGCAGCTGCTGCAATATCCTCTACTTCAACTGTTGATTGAGCAACAGTTTGTTGCTTCTTTGAGATCCAACAAAAGACACTTGAGCCAAGAGTGAAATAATATCCAGAGGTGCTCTTCATATCATCAATGGCCCCTGCCCAATCACTATCAGAATACCCTGTCAGCTTGAGCTCTTTTCTTTTCTCAAACTTCACTCTAAAATTTGAAGTCCCCTTCACATATCTGAGAACTCTTTTAGCTATTTTAAAATGGACAGTACCATAGCAATGCATGAATCTAGACAGTAAGCTAACAGCATATATGATATCAGGCCTAGTAGCTGTTAAGTAAAGCAAACAACCTACCAAGCTTCTATATTCCTTCTCATCGACTCTTTTATGACTACTATTGCTTGTTAATTTCTCACCTTGAGCCACTGGTGGGCTGATAGTTTTGCAATTGGACATACAAAACTTGTTTAAAATCTTCAGTGCAAAAGCCTACTGACTTATAAAGATGACTTGGTCAGTTTGAATTACTTCCATGCCAAGAAAATATGTCATTTCTCCCAAGTCAGTCATCTCAAAACATTCTGCATTTGCACTTTGAATTTATCTATCATATTTTCTTTGCTTCCAGTTACTAGCAAGTCATCCACATAAAGTGAAACAATCAACAATGTTTCATTCTTTGATTTCTTCACATAAAGTGTTCACTTACACTTTTCTCGAACCCGAGCCTAGACAAGTATGCATCAACCCTGTCATACCAAGCCCTTGGTGCCTGCTTTAGACCATACAAGGCCTTTTTTAGCCTGTAGACTTTATTCTCTTCACCAGGCACTTTGAACCTATCTGGTTGTTCAATAAAAATTTCTTCTTTGAGGAAACCATTTAAAAATGCTGACTTGACATCAAGCTGGTGTATTCTCCATTTCTTCTGAGCAGTCAAGGCAAACAAAAGCTTTATTGTGTCTAGCCTTGCAACTGGAGCAAATGTTTCCATGAAATCAATGCCAAACTGTTGGTTGTATCCCTTCACCGTAAGTCTTGCTTTGTGTTTGTTCAAAGAGCCATCAACATTGTACTTGACTTTAAACACCCACTTCACACCAATAACCTTCTTTTGATCTAGTCTATCAACCAATTCCCAAGTATCATTTTTGTGAATCATTTGCATTTCTGCTTCCATGGCCCTTTTCCAGCACTCTTCTCTGACAACTTCATCAAAATTTGAAAGCTCAACTATTGCAACATCACACCTTTGATAAATGTCAGCAATGGTTCTTGTCCCTCTTACAGGTACATCGGTGGAGTGGATTGGAGCAATAAGATGCGGCGGATAGGATGAGGCTACTTGAAGAAAAGCACTTGGGAGGCCAAGACTCGACGAGGCTGGGCAACATTGGGCTTCTTTAAGTCTTTGCTCTATTATCGTTACACGACAATGAGCAAAGAGGGGCAGCTGTAGAGCCCAAATTGCCCGGCCCATTTACATACCCAAAACAAAACCAAAATTGTACGACCCAATTTTGCCCGGGCCAAAAGGCCCAAATGACCCAAACCAGCGGGGCCCAACAGGCTCATTTTCTTCTTTTCAGCAAGCTAGGGTTTCTGAGAACCCTAGCGCCGCAACCCTAGCCCCAAACTCAGCACCGAACTCGCCTCGACGTTCTGACATCCACCTGCCCTCTGCGCCACCTGCTCCCGTCACCACCGGCCACCGTCGCCTCCTCCACCTACTCCCCATGCCCTGCAAAAGAAAAGACAACACAAACAGAAGCAAAGGCAGCAAGCAACAATAAAAAAAAGAGGCATATATTTCGGCTATTTAAGCCCGAAAAGAACTTTGTAAAAGGGGATTTTTTCTTCTTTTGAAATCAATAGAAAAACGGAAAGATTCAAGCAAAAAGAGATCCTTTTTTTTAAAAAAAAAAAAAGAAAAGATCAATACAAAAAAAGAGAGGTTTTGAACAAAAAAAAAACACAAACAGAGATTCAAAAAATATAAAAACAAGGTAGATCTGCTAACGCTGAAACAGAAAGTCGAAGAGGTGATTTTTCGAAGCTTTATGTTATTCTTTTTTTAATTTTTTCGCAAATGCTTATAATCGGAAAACAAAATAAAGATACATAAAAAAATATAAAAAATAAAAATTTTTTACCTTCCCCACATCAGAGGCGGTGGCCGAACTCAGCGCCGACCACCAAATCCTCGGAACTCCCCACTGCCAGAGAGAAAGAAGAAAACAAATCACTTTTTTTTTAAGGAAGATGATAAATGAAATTTTGTAAAAAAATTGATTATATAGCGAATCAAAGCAGCGTCGTTTTGGCGGCGATCAAAAGCCCCAAAACGATGTCATTTTGCCCCATCCAGGCCGAATCCGACCCGCCTACCCGAGGATCGCGTGTTTTGCCGAAAAATGGTCTATTTACGCCTTGATCCCTCCGTATTTTATAATTTTGCAATTAAGTCTTTGTAATTTAAATTTAGCCCAATAATTTACTCGGATTCGTAATTAGGTCCTTTCTCTTGTTGAGCGTTTACCAAAGGGGTTAATTGCCTCTTTGGTCCCTCCTTCCTTTCACGCATGAGATAGCCCCCCTTTCTTTTATTTATTTTGAATTAACCCAAAACTTTTATTTTTAATGCAATTTAATCTTGTTTTAATTATTTTGCAATATTTTTAGTCTTTTGTTATTATATTATTGTTATTATCATTATTATATTTTTATATTTTATTAATGCATTTCATCAACTTTATTATTATTATTGTTATTTATTATTTTGTTTATATTTTCATTATTATTTGATTCTATTCTCGCTATTTACAATAACACATTATTATTCATTATTTTGGTTATATTTCTACTATTATTCGTTTTGTTATTACTATTATTTATTATTATGATCGTATGTGCTTTTTTACCATTATTATGATTTGAGATTGTTATTTTATTTATTATTGTTATTTGTTGTCTTCATCATCATTATTATTATCTATTTTATCATTATTTTATCATTATTATTATTACTATTATATTTTATATATGCATATATTTTTATTTGACGTATATTATTTCATGTATTAATTGCAACAATTATTCTTTTTACATATTATCATCATTATTTTATTTTCATTTTAAGTATCATCATTACTATCTTGTCATTGTTATTTCTTATTTTGTTTATTTATTTAGTTATTCATTTTCATTACTACTTTGTATTACCATTATTATTACTATTACTTGTATTTTTTTATTTTTGTAACATTCACATCCCCATTTGTTATCTTCGTTTTGTATTATATTATTGAACAAAACATCTTTAGTAAAATCATCATATTTCATCTAAAAGATTTCAAAATAAGGCAATGTTTTGGTGTTTAGAAACTCGGAAATAGTGCCCTAACGTCTTTGGGTTGCGATTTTCCGTTTAACTAAATAACTTAACATTCCTTTTACGAATTCATGAATCATGAGATGACTTTGATTACGAGAGATTAAAACATCGTGTCCTAACGTCTTTGGATGTGATGTTTGTATCTTTTCGGGACAAAGAAATCTCAAGTTTTGGCTCAAGCCCTTTCTTAAATTCAATCCGTCGATGTATTTTTTAAGATTACTATACTCCATTTAAAGGTTTTGAAATAAAGGCAATGTCTTGCATTTAGGAACTCGGGAATAGTGCCCTAACGTCTTTGAGTTACGATTTTCCGTTTGACTAAATAACTAAACATTCTTTTAAGTAAATTTCGTAACATCATGAGATAGCTTTGATTACGAAGGTTTAGAATGTCATGTCCTAACGTCTTTGGATGCGATGTTCGTACCCTCTCGGAACAAAGATATCTCAAAAATCTTAATATTTTTTAAAAGATCCGAATTTAAAAATCTTTTCAAACTTCCGACATTAAGACATTAATTAATCATTTTGGTACCAATTTTGGGCGTATCGAGGGTGTTAACCCTTCCTCGTGCGTAACCGACTCCCGAACCCAATTTTCAAAACTTTGCAGACCAAAAACACTGTTTTAATAAAACAAAATATTTTATTAAAATAAAGGTGATCCGATCACACCAAATAAAGGTCGGTGGCGACTCCCGTTTTATCCCTATTTTCAAAACCAAAGTCAAACCCCGTTTTATTTTCAAAAAAATGGTTACGACAGCTTGGCGACTCCACTGGGGACGTATTTAGAGAGTCAAGCCATAAATTGATTATTTTCTGTCTTTTGTCGGAAGTTTGAAAGTTCGATTTGAAAATTACTAAATTTGTATTGCATGTGTTTTAATCGCGACATTACATTGCATGACCGTTGTGGTCACACCTTTATGTGAGAGTGAGAAACTACTCCTTCGTGAGGTTTTCACCTCCGTGCAGGATAGTGGATCGCTTTCGGGATACATCCGCATACCTATGTCTTCGTGAGATTTTCATCTCCGTGCGACCATAGGGAAATGTATTCCCTAAACTGAACTTGGTCTATATGATCCTATAATGGGTGAAGATCGAGGAATCTGCTGGTTCAGGTACCCCTCCTTAGAACCAAACCTCATATAGTAAGCCCTAAAGAACTCACCCTAGGTAGAGCCATGCCAAACCCTAGTGGTTAACAGATTAGGTATTTATATTCTTTGCTTATTGTGTATGGAATACTGATTTGCTTTATTTTTATTGTTATTTTTGCATGGCATATTCATCAAAAAGGTGTTGATTCACGTTCAATTGCCAAATAGATAGCTTGTCATGGAAAGAGGGTTTCTTGATAGAGTGGAGGACAATACGGCCGTCCGGATATGGGCCGAGACTGTGCAGCAAGAAAAAGGTGATAGTCTTATAGAAGGACACGTGTCAGAATTATGGGACTTCACGCGTATCAGTGTCACTCAAAATAATCTTCAAGAGATGAAAGAGATATGGAGTCAATGGGACGATGAGATCAAGCAATTATTTTACTGTCATTACGGAGATCTGCCATATCTGCTCGACATCAAGGTAGACCCGCACCTATTCCGAGCTATAGCCCAATTTTGGAACCCTGCTTATAGCTATTTTACCTTCGGAAAAGTGGACTTGGCGCCTACTATAGAAGAATACACAACTTTACTCCGTTGCTCAAAAATCCAAACTGACAAAGTTTATACAAGACCTGTTAACGTCCCCACCTTCTTAAAAAAGCTGATAATATTACGGGAATGAGCGAGCAATGGGTTGCAGCACGGATAAAACAAAAAGGAGATTGTAAGTGTATCCCCTGGAGAAATAGCACACCCGGACGTGAAGAAAAGGGTTGACATTTTGCCTTGAGCATTTATGGATTGATTATTTTCCCAAAGCTCTAGGGCATGTAGGCGAAGCGATCTCGATTTATTCGACATTGTATAGAAGAGTCACACCGTCCCCGCAATTCGCCAAAACTTTCAGTCTCTAAGCGCGTCAAGAAGCGGGCAAAGGAAGATTCACCGGTTGTGCCTGACTCTTGCTAGTATGGTTCAACATCATTTTGGAAGCGAAAAAAGGCCCGGTCGAATCTTCTCGAGGACTATTCCCGCTAAAGGAATTAGTAACTACACCAAGGCGAGGCGATCTTACGGAAGAAAAATGGATGACGATTACGCAAAACTTGCAAGAGGAAGACATAGAATGGAAACTCCTTTAATGATCCCCGATGAGATCCTATATCGGTGTGGAGATTTTGGTAGGTTCCTCTCTTGGAGTATGGGAGCCATCGGATATGCTCCTCTCCTCGTGTTAAGACAGAGACAGATCGAGGCAGTTTATACCTACAACACAAGGTCTAATTCAGTGTGAATTTGAATACAAAGGAGACAATTGTAAAAAAAGAGTTCGTGAAATAGCAAGCGCTTAGAGTCAGACTCATAGAATGAAAAGGTTTGCCACAAACCCGATGACAACCCCCGAATACGATCGATGGAGGAGTCAGAGAATCAACGATAACATTCCCACATCAAGCCGTGAAGGCGCTCGATCAATGGAGGAGCACCTATGTAATCCCATCGAGCTCGAAATCATCAAACAAGATTTTGAGAAAAGGAATGCGGAATTAGGGAAAAGGATAGAACGATTAGAAGAAGAAAATGCAGCTAGGATGGACGTTGACATTCGAAATTTGGAGAAAAAAAGTTGAGAAAAGGGAAAAATAAGGTGAGGAAGATTTGGACGGTTTGAAATGGACTATAAGAAGTCGAGAAGGTCAATGAAACTTCTTTGGATTAGGAAAAACGTTAGAGCAATGGAGTCAAGAACTCGAGAGAGGAAAAAATAGAGCTAGTCAATGGGAAAGAGAACTCGAGATACTCAAGTTCGAGAAGATACTCGAAAAGAAGTCCGTAAAACCCAAAGCGAGAAAGAAGAATTAAAGGCTCGGGTGGCGAATTGGAAAGATCCTTATATCGATGATCGTAGCCGCAACTCTGCAGCTTGAATTAAAGGCTAGTCTGGTAAAATTGAAGAAATGAAAGCGAGAATCGAAGAGCTAGAGTCGCTTTACATGGTTGTGAGCTACTGGTGGAACTTCGAAGTCAATGAGGAGCGTTGGAAGAAACAACTTCATCACTCCCAGAATCAAGTCAGAGATCGGGATTACATCATGGGGGAAGCTGTGGCTCAAGTGCGAGAAGTCGCGGATCACTTGCAAACCTTAGGAGTCCAAGCTGATGTACTAAGTTAATTTTATGAATCAAAGTCAGAGCAAGGACAAGAGTTAGCTAGGCTTCTTGAGGAAGTCAAGGCCTTAAGCATTAGGGCGAGGCCTTATATGTAATCCATTCTATGTAAAGAAACTTATTTTCTAGAAAAGTTATTCTAATGGAAATTGAATCAGAATTAATGCGTTTTTTGCATACATTTCATGCATTAGCATTACATCGCATCATGTGCATCAAATCTCACAAAGGAACCTTAAATTATGACAGTTACCCTGGAACATCGCTACAATACACGAGGTAAAACTAAAATCATGGATCAAAGGATAGAAAGACTAGAGCAAATGCAAAGGGAAATACAAGAACAGATGCAAGAACGATTAACCAAGATGCAACAAGATATGATAGAAGCGGATGCAAGAGTCCCAAAATAACATGATAAGCCAATGGCGCAACTATTGGCCAATGAGCGAGGAAAGGCGCTGCTAGCTCGTGGAATAATGACGACCTCAACACCTCTCGGATTTACCCGCCAAATACCCAAGCACCACTGTAAGTATGTCCCCAAAGGGCGCTTTTGTTATCGAGCCACAGTGCGAGTTGAGACCGCAATGCCGGCGCACTTCCCGATGGCTCGGGCACTAATCCGGAGAAGGTCCGCTAACCCTATAGTCCCCGATTTTGATGAAATGGTGAAATGGATAAGGCAAAAGCGAACCTTCCCAAACAGACTCGAGGATCGTTGCAAATGGTTAGAAGAAAAGTTTAAGGAAATAGAGGCTCACGACCATCGCTACGGGGTGGGCGCTAAAGACTTGAGCCTAGTCCTGGACCTCATACTTCCGCCAAAGTTCAAGACCCAGATTTTGAAAAATACAATGGGACCAGTTGCCAAGCGCACATCACAATGTTCGTCGACGGATGGAGGATATGTTAACAACGATCAACCGCTATTCATTATTTTCGAGGATAGTTTGGCGGGTCAGCGCCAAATGGTTCAATCACTCGGTAGTACCCAAATCAAGTCGTGGAAGGACCTAGCACGAGCCTTCACGAAATAATCTGCGCGCGTAGCGATATAGCTCCTGATCGAATCACGCTCCAAAATATGGAGAAAAAGCCAAACGAAAGTTTCGGGCAATATACCTAGCGGTGGAGGGAAGTAGCCACACAAGTTCAGCCATCGCTCCTAGAAAAGGAGACAACCATGTTGTTTGTCAATACATTGAAAGCTCCTTCATTAATCACATGCTTGGAAGTGCCACTAAAAGTTTTTTTGATATCGTCTTTGTCAGGGGAAATGATCGAAAATACAATCAGAAGCGGTAAAATAGAGGCTGGAGAAAGTACTAGAAAGACGGTCCCGAAGAAGAGGGAGAATGATATAAACAACATAGGTAAAAGTTATTCAAAGCCTATTATCGTGAACCTGACCAATGGTGTGACCCCGATCATCGAGCCCCTTAGGCAGAATCCAACGCAAGGCAAAATACGGAGAAAATCTAATTCACGCCTATCCCAGTCCCATACAAGGAAATGTACCAGAAATTATTTGACGCACACATTGTCTCCCCCCATTAATTAAAACCCTTGCAACCCCCGTACCCTAATGGTATGATGCGAACGCACAGTGTGAATACCATGCAGAATCGTAGGGCATTCTATAGAAACCGCCTCGCTTTCAAGAAACTAGTGGAAAGACTCATCGGATGGGCGTTATAGAAGTCGATGACACCTCTTGCAAGGAGCACCCGCTACCTAATCACGGGTCAACATGATAGGCAAAGATGCGAGAAGAAGAGTTAAGAGGGATATTTTCGATGTGAAACCGCAATGAAACAGGTCCGGAAGGAAATGATAAAAGGGATGGGTTGTGACATGTCCAAGGGAAAACATGAAGAAACACGAAAGAAATTTGTGAATTTCATAACTTGGAAGGGCACGAAATCCAAAGTTGCACCGAGTTCGAATGTTGGTACAAAGACGATGGACAATAAAGAGTTAGAATTCTTTGAAAGCAATGAAGGCCAGAAAGAGGAAAACATCTGCATGTTGGAGGATGAGTTAGTAGCAAAAGCCTCGGGGGCGAGCTATTCTTTAGTCACTATCTCACGATCAAAGGGCGATGGAGTAAAAATAAATCTGAAAATCGTGATTCGAAAGCCTACTGCTTTTTATAACTGCAACGTGACGATTCCTGAAAAGGGGGGTCCGTCCACAAAAGGGAGCCAGGAGTATCCTAAGATCGTGATCCTAAAACTTGCAGCCTTTCCATATAAGGATGACAAGAAGGTCCTCTGGAACTATAACTGCAATGTGACGATTCCTGAGAGAGGAGATTCGCCCAACACTACGAAAGGAAACCAAGAGGAAGGCTCCTACACGCGCAGTGGAAAGCGCTACGACCTGTCAAACACAAAAGGGGAGCACTCAAAAAGGAAAAACTTGATGGGCGAACAAAAGAAAGAAAAAGGGACCAAGCAAGAGACACATATAAACGAACCAGTGAAGGAGGAAGAAGCTAGGGAATTCTTAAAGTTTTTGAAGCATAGTGAATACAGTGTCGTAGAGCAGCTACATAAACAGCCGACTCGCATATCGGTGCTAGATTTACTATTAAGCTCTGAAGCACACCGTAACGCGCTGATGAATGTATTGAATGAAACTTATGTTGCAAATGATATAACAGTTAACAAGCTGGATCGCCTGGTTAGCAACATAAGTGCTGATAACTTCATTTTCTTTAACGATGATGAGATCCCTCCGGGAGGTACGGGTTCCATTAAGGCTCTCCATATTACCATGCGGTGCAAAGGATACACATTACCAGGGGTACTGGTCGATAATGGATCAGCGCTCAATGTTCTACCACTATCGACACTGAATCGATTACCCGTTGATAGTTCTCACATGAAGGCCTGCCACAATGTAGTAAGGGCATTCGATGGAACTGAGAGGAAAGTCATGGGAAGAATCGAAGTACCTCTTTTAATCGGACCAAGCATATATGAGGTGGACTTTATCGTGATGGATATCCGGCCGTCTTATAACTGCTTACTGGGGAGACCTTGGATACACTCAGCAGGAGCAGTGCCCTCATCGTTGCACCAAAAGTTAAAATTAATCTCAGAGGGCCGTCTGGTGACCATAAATCTTTGAAGAGGACATCATCATAGCGAGAACCAATGATGCGCCATATTTAGAAGCAAATGACGAAGCGGTTGAGTGTTCCTTCCGTTCTTTGGAATTTGTTAATGCAACATTAAATCGTAGAAGGAATAAGGTCCCAGTACCTCAATTATCCAAAACCACGAAAATGGGTCTACAATTGATGGTCGGGAATGGAGCTGTGCCAGGGAAAGGACTTGGAAGGTACCTCCAAGGAGAAATCGAAGTCCCAAGGCTGAAGGAAAAAAGAGACCTCTTTGGCTTAGGATTCAAACCGAACGCCAAGCAAAAGAAGAAGGAGTTAGAAAAGAAGCAAGAAAGAAGGAAGGCGCGCTTGGGTGGAGATGAGATTAAATGGGAACCGATGATAATTCCTCATATTCGTGAGACCTTTACATCAAGAGGGGTTATCCATCCGTGACGAAAGCATAAAATGAAGAAATCGTGCATGTCAACGCTTATATCGTAGGGAAAAGCGATGAAGAAAATTGGAATGGCATCGCCTTTATGAACGTGCAAACGTTCTAAACAATCGGATCATGGAGGAGATTCACGTAGCTTTTAGAACTCATTTAGAGTAATACTCGAACACACTTATTGCTTTAAGTCTAGAAGCAATAAGAGTCCCTTTTGTGAAACATTATTTTGTATAAGACGTCTTTATTTCCAATAAAATACATCTCCGCCATCTTTTGAGCAAATTTTCTTTTATGTTCATTTCATTCATTCATTATTCTTTCTTTAGATATTCTTCTAAACATTTCTATTCTTCATTTATCATACCAATAAACATGCCTAGATTCTATGATTCTATGAGCCTCTATTCATTTCCATAACAGGTCCCCAGATATCAATGATTTGAGTAACGCTGCCGATGACTCAGAATGTCCTTTTGAGCAAGATATAGGTGCGGAAGATTTTTAGGATTTTGGAGATGACCAAGGTTGTGATTTAGCTCCTGAGCTGTTAAGGATGGTAGAACAAGAGGAGAAACAAATCATACCTCACAAAGAATCAGTGGAAATAGTGAATCTGAGAGATGGACAAGAAAAGAAAGAAGTGAAGATTGGAGCTAGTATCACCGCAGAGACAAAGCAAGACCTCATTGAGTTATTCCAAGAATTTAAAGATGTCTTCGCATGGTCATATCAAGACCTGCCCGGGTTAAGCACTGATATCGTGGTACACCGTTTGCCCATAAAAGAAGAATACAAGCCGGTCCAACGAAACTTGGAGGATGAGGCGGACATTTCTTGAAAATAAAAGAAGAGGTCAAGAAGCGGTTTGTGAGGTTCTTGCAAGTGGTTAAGTACTCAGAATGGGTAGCCAATATCATCCCCGTCCCTAAGAAAGATGGGAAAGTACGAATGTGTGTAGACTACAGAGATCTAAACAAGGCTAACCCGAAGGACAACTTTCTGTTACCTCATATCGACACCTTAGTGGATAATACGGCGGGTTATTCATTGTTCTCGTTCATGGATGGCTTCTCAGGATACAACCAGATAAAGATGCTTCCTGAAGACATGAATAAAGCCACATTCATAACCATGTGGGGAACCTTTTGCTATAAGGTAATGCCATTTGGGTTGAAGAATACGGGGGCAACATATCAGAGAGCCATGGTGACCCTATTTCATGACATGATGCACAAGAAAATCGAGGTTTACGTCGATGATATGATTGCCAAGTCTCGGACCGAAAAGGAGCATATCCAAGTCTTAAGGAAATTATTTTGAGGTTGAGGAAAGTCCAATGAAGCTTAACTTGACAAAGTGTGCCTTTGGAGCCAGGTCAGGGAAACTGCTAGGATTTATAGTTAGTGAAAAGGGGATTAAGGTTGACCCAGACAAAGTCAAGGCTATACAAGAATTGCCTCCGCCTCGCACGCAAAAAGAAGTTCGAGGTTTCTTAGGAAGATTAAATTACATTGCTCGATTCATTTCACAACTGACTGAGAAATGTGACCCCATATTTCGTCTTCTTAAAAAACACAATCCAGGTGTGTAGAACGAGGAATGTCAGAAGACCTTCGACAAAGTAAAGTAATACCTGTCCAATCCTCCGGTATTGACACCGCCAAATCGGAGAAGCCTTTGATCCTCTATTTGATGGTACTTGATAATTCAATGGGATGTGTGCTCGGCCAGCATGATGAGTCGGGAAGGAAAGAAAAAGCAATATACTACCTTAGCAAAAAGTTCACCGAGTGTGAAACAAGGTACTTACCGATTGAGAAAATGTGTTGTGCCTTGGTGCGGACGACTTCGGAGATCGAAGGCGATACATGTTGTATCATACGACTGGCTCATCTCAATTGGACCCACCGAAATACCTAATGGAGTCGACTACTTTGAATGGACGGATGGCAGATGGCAAATCTTACTTTCAGAGTTTGACATAGTTTATGTAAACCGTAAAGCGATAAAAGGAAGTGCAATAGCGGATTTTTGGCTAGTAGAGCTCGGCGATTATGAGCCTCGGACTTTGATTTCCCTAATGAAGACCTAATGTATGTAGCAACCATCGAAGAGGTACCCGAAAAGTCATCCTTGAAACCGAACTTGACGGGCATCAAATGCTATGGGCAATGGAATTGGGGCGATTCTGGTGTCCCCAAGCGGAGATCATTACCCATTTACTTGTAAGTTGGATTTTGATTGCACAAATAATATGGCGAGTATGAAGCTTGCATCATGGGTATCCGAAGCGCTATTGAGCGCAAAATTAAGGTCTTTGAAGTATCTGAGACTCTGCATTGGTAATTTATCAACTTAAAGGAGAGTGGGAGCGAGGATCCCAAATTGGTTGAATACAAAAGATTGGTCCAAGAAGCGATCAAAGAGTTCGAGGACATCACTTTCGATTATCTACCAAGGGGCGAAAACAAGATGGTGATGCTCTACCCACATTGGCTTCTGATGCGAGCAAACAACAAGGAGGATATGAGGCCTATACAAATGAGCATTTATGAGGCCCCACCCATTGCTACAATGTGGAAGAAGAGGAGCAAAATAATCATCGATGGTATCACGATATACTACAACACGTGAAAGATCATAAATACCCCGATCAAGCAACTGAAAATGACAAAAGGACATTGAGAAGACTAGCTTGTGACTATGTCTTAGACGGAGAGATCCTATACAAAGAAGAAAGGATCAAGTGCTATTGAGATGTGTGGATAGTGCCGAGGCCAAGCAGATCCTAGAAGAAGTCCATGAGGGTGTCATGGAACACATGCCAATGGGTTCACAATGGCGACAAATCATGAGATTGGGTATTATTAGTCTACCATGGAAAGAGATTGCATTGATTATGCTAAGAAATGTCATAAGTGCCAAATTTATGGGGACAAGATTCATGTACCACCTCACCTTTACATGTTATGACCTCCCATGGCCTTTTTCTATGTGGGGCATGGGCGTCATTGGACCAATCTCACCAAAAGCTTTCAATGGACATCGGTTCATCTTCGTGGTAATTGATTACTTCACTAAATGGGTGGAGGCCACTTCATATGCCAACGTGACAAAATCAGCGATGCAAGTTCCTAAAAAGGAGATCATATGTCGATATGGAATGCCTGAGAGGATCATATCTGATAATGCGTTAAACTTGAACAACAGCATGATCACAGAAGTCTGTAGGCAATTCAAAATTAGACATCACAATTCATCACCGTATCGCCCAAAGATGAACGGTGCAGTTGAAGCAGCTAATAAGAACATCAAGAGGATAACAGGAAAAATGACTGAGACTTACAAAGATTGGCACGAGAAGCTACCATTTGCCCTTTTCGCCTATCGAACGTCAGTCAGAACCTCCACCGGGGCAACTTCTTTCTCATTGGTTTACGAAATGGAAGCAGTTCTACCCATCGAAGTTGAAATTCTGTCCCTTCGAGTATTGTCCGAATTGAAATTGGATGAAGCAGAATGAATCCAAGCACGATATGATCAATTGAATCTGATCGAAGAAAAGAGGCTGAAAGCTATCCGTCATGGTCAGATGTACCAAAAGCGAATGATGCGAGCATACAACAAGAAAGTGCGTCCACGAGAATTCCACGAGGAGACTTAGTTTTGAAAAGATTCTCCCATACAAAAGGATTTCAGAGGAAATGGATGCGAATTGGGGAGGACCTTATGTGGTGAAAAGGCTTTCTCTAGAGGGCACTAATCTTGGCCGAGATGGATGGGAAAAATCTACCCAATCCGTAAATTGATTCGATTAAGAAGTATTATGCTTGAAGAAGGAAAGGCTAAGCGAAAACCCGAAAAGGGCGCTTTAAGACCTAAAAAAAAATGGAGAGGCCAAAGTGAAAACCCGTAAAGGGCGCTTTGAGACCAAAGGGGCTTTGAGTCGAAAACCCGATAAGGGTGGCTCAAATTTGCACGAAAAAGGAGGTATGTGACAATCTTTTTCCCCCAGAATTAGCAAAAGGAGGAATGTTACACCTCGGAACATCTACAAAGCACTGCAGATCTCCCAACGTCTATTCAGCTCAAAATGATCTTCGGAAGGATCCAGTAGTGAAGCTCAGGCTGTGATATCTGGGGCACCTACTTTTTCTTTTTACCCATTTTTTGTACTCCAATAATGTATACTTTTGTTGATTTAAATCCAATTCCATTCTTCATAAATTCCATTGTTATTTTAAATCTTTGAGTTGTTTGCAATTGAAATAACGACCCATTGACCCATAATGCTTCCATAAAAGGAGTCCCGCCTATTACTATGGAAGCCTCTAAACAGCGTAGGAACCTAAAACAAGAACTGTTGTTTAAGAATCACCACATTTAAGGGGTTGGAAACATTCAAGGAAGAGGAGTCTAAAATCATGACTATCTCTCCAAATTCTCTAACATAGGTACCAGACGAAATATTGCGTGCTTGTACGTGACCTCAAAGAGCGAACACAGCCTTGAGCTTTTAAAAAGACATCATTCTCATGACATCCTGCATTCATGCAAATGTCCTCCATAATATCATTTAGTTAGAAGTATTCGATCTCTTACAATCATTGTATCTTAATCATCATTCTCATGACATTCTGCATTCATGTAAGTGTCATCCATGTCACACGTAGTTAGGAGCATTTGGGTCATTCTGACCATAGCATCCTCACCATTTGGCATAAACACAAACATATAAAATCAAGTCTACAGGAAATGTCCCTAGAGGATGGTGTAGCAACACTATTGAAGATTACATTATTGCCACTGACCAGCAGTGGAATAGATGTAAGATCGTCTTATTGCCACTAACCAGCGGTGGAATAAGTTGAAGATCACCCTATTGCCATCGACCAGCGGTGGAATAGGTTGAAGATTGTCCTATTACCATCAACCAGTGATGGAATAGGTTGAAGATTGTCCTATTGCCATCGACCAGCGATGGAATAGGTTGAAGATTGTCCTATTGCAACTGACCAGCAGTGGAATAGGCCAAAAATTGTAGATCTTGTCACTCCGACCAGTAGTGGGGCAAGATCGAAGGCAAATCTTGGCTCTCAACCGAAGAGAGAACATGATTTTGGCCACCCTCCTATTGCCTTGACCGGCGATGGAATAGGTCAAAATTGTAGATCTTGTCGCCTAACCAAGAGGGGCGGGATCGAAGGCAAATCTTGGCTCCCTAACCAGTAGGGAACACGATTTAAGCCACCATCATATTGCCATTGACCAGCAGTGGAATAGATCAAAAATTGTAGACCTTGTCGCCCCGACCAATAGTGGGGCAAGATCGAAAGCAAATTTTGGTTCCCTAACGAGAGGGAACATGATTTGGCCACCCTCCTATTGCCCTTGACCAGCGGTGGAATGGGTCAAAATTGTAGATCTTGTCACCATAACCGGTGAGTGGGGCAAGATCGAAGGCAAATCATGGCTCCCAACCAAGAGGGAACACGATTTGAGGCCACAAATCCTATTGTCCTTGACCGGCGATGGAATAGGTCAAAATTGTAATTCTATCCCTAACCAGTAGGGAGCATGGTTAAGCTTTAGTCCATATTGCCTTAACTAGCAGTGGAATAGGCTGAAGATCAAAGACTTCATCTTTTTGGAGAAGCAGCAGAGCAATCCAAAATAAAACAAGTCACATCCCATTGAAGTCGTAGCAACAGCAAATTGAAGCCACATATCGGTGGAGTGGATTGAAGCAATAAGATGCGGCGGACAGGATGAGGCTACTCGAAGAAAAGCACCTGGGAGGCCAAGACTTCGAGGTAGAGCAATATTAGGCTTCTTTAAGTCTTTGCTCTATTATCGTTACACGACAATGAGCAAAGAGGGGCAGCTGTAGAGCCCAAATTGCCCGGCCCATTTACATACCCAAAACAAAACCAAAATTATACAACCCAATTTTGCAGGCCAAAAGGCCCAAATGACCTAAACCAATGGGCCCAACAGCCCATTTTCTTCTTTTTCAACAAGCTAGGGTTTCGAGAACCTAGCGCCACAACCCTAGCCCCAAACTCAAAGACCGAACACGCCTCGACGTTCGACATCCACCTACCCTCTGCTCTACCGCTCCCGTCACCACCGCCACCGTCGCCTCCTCCACCTACTCCCATGCCCCGCAAAAGAAAAGACAACACAAAGCGAAGCAAAGCGACAAGCAACAATAAAAAAGAGGCATATATTTCATTATTTAAGCCCGAAAAGAACTTTGTAAAAGGGGGAATTTTTTTCTTCTTTTGAAATCAATAGAAAAACAGAAAGATTCAAGCAAAAAGAGATCCTTTTTTTAAAAAAAAAAAGAAAAGATCAATACAAAAAAAGAGAGGTTTCGAACAAAAAAAAAACACAAACAGAGATTCAAAAAATATAAAAACAAGGTAGATCTGCTAACGCTGAAACAGAAAGCCGAAGAGGTGATTTTTCGAAGCTTTATGTTATTCTTTTTTTATTTTTTTCGCAAATGCTTATAATCGGAAAACAAAATAAAGATATATAAAAAAATATAAAAAATAAAATTTTTTACCTTTCCTACCACCGTGGGCGGTGGATTTGAGCTCCGCGGCCGACTACGGAATCCTCGGAACTCCCATCGCAGAGAGAAAGAAGAAAACAAATCACTTTTTTTAAGGAAGATGATAAATGAAATTTTTGTAAAAAAAATTGATTATATAGCCGAATCAAAACGACGTCATTTTGGCCGGCGTCCAAAAGCCCCAAAACGACGTCGTTTTGCCCCATCCGACCCGAATCCGACCCGCCTACCCGAGGATCCGCGTGTTTTGCCAGAAAAAATGGTCTATTTGCGCGTGCGGTCCCTCCGCATTTTATAATTTTGCAATTAAGTCTTTGTAATTTAAATTTAGCCCAATAATTTACTCGGATTCGCAATTAGGTCCTTCTCACGACCGAGCGTTTGACCAAAGGGTTAATTGCCTCTTTGGTCCCTCCTTCCTTTTCACGCATCTGATAGCCCCTTTCTTTTATTTATTTTGAATTAACCCCAAAATTTTTATTTTAATGCAATTTAATCTTGTTTTAATTATTTTGCAATATTTTTAGTCTTTTGTTATTATATTATTGTTATTATCATTATTATATTTTTATATTTTATTAATGCATTTCATCAACTTTATTATTATTATTATTATTATTTTGTTTATATTTTCATTATTATTTGATTCTATTTCTATTATTTACAATAACACATTATTATTCATTATTTTGGTTATATTTCTACTATTATTCGTTTTGTTATTACTATTATTTATTATTATGATGGTATGTGCTTTTTTACCATTATTATGGTGAGATTGTTATTTTATTTATTATTGTTATTTGTTGTCTTCATCATCATTATTATTATCTATTTTTATTTTATCATTATTATTATTACTATTATATTTTTATATATGCATATATTTTTATTTGACGTATATTATTTCATGTATTAATTGCAACAATTATTCTTTTTTACATATTATCATCATTATTTTATTTTCATTTTAAGTATCATCATTACTATCTTGTCATTGTTATTTCTTTTTTTTTTATTTATTTATTTAGTTATTCATTTTCATTACTACTTTGTATTACCATTATTATTACTATTACTTGTATTTTTTTTTATTTTTTGTAACATTCACATCCCCATTTGTTATCTTCATTTTGTATTATATTATTGAACAAAACATCTTTCATAAAATCATCATATTTCATCTAAAAGATTTCAAAATAAGGCAATGTTTTGGTGTTTAGAAACTCGGGAAATAGTGCCCTAACGTGCTGGGTTGCGATTTTCCGTTTAACTAAATAACTTAACATTCCTTTTACGAAGTTCCACGAATCATGAGATGACTTTGATTACGAGAAATTAAAACATCGTGTCCTAACGTGCTGGATGTGATGTTTGTATCTTTTCGGGACAAAGAAATCTCAAGTTTTGGCTCAAGCCCTTTCTTAAATTCAATCCGATACGATGTATTTTGTAAGATTACTATACTCCATTTAAAGGTTTTGAAATAAAGGCAATGTCTTGCATTTAGGAACTCGGGGAATAGTGCCCTAACGTGCTGGGTTACGATTTTCCGTTTGACTAAATAACTAAACATCCTTTTGGTAAATTTCGTAACATCATGAGATAGCTTTGATTACGAAGGTTTAGAATGTCATGTCCTAACGTGCTGGATGCGATGTTCGTACCCTCTCGGAACAAAGATATCTCAAAATCTTAATATTTTTAAAAGATTGAATTTAAAATCTTTTCAAACTCCGACATTAAGACATTAATTAATCATTTTGGTACCAATTTTGGGCGTGTCGAGGGTGCTAACCCTTCCTCGTATGTGAATCGACTCCGAACCCAATTTTCAAAACTTTTGAGACCAAAAACACTGTTTTAATAAAACAAAATGTTTTATTAAAATAAAGGTGATCTGATCACACCAAATAAAGGTAAATTGGCGACTCAGTTTTATCCCTATTTTCAAAACCAAAGTCAAACCTGCTTTTGTTTTCAAAAAAATGGTTCTGATAACATATATATATATAATAGTATTGTATCCAAGAAAACATCAAATTAATAAGTCCGGAGGTAGCTATAAATATCAAACATAAAAATTCTTGAATGCCATCTTTGAAGCAATCAAATATAAAATATTAGTCTCAATGCAAAAAATCAAAACCGAAGCAATATAAATTTATTATAATTAAAAATTTATCAATTTACAAAATGCACACAAATGAATATCTTATTTGCACATATATATGTGAAAAATTAAGCAATGTGCATGATCATACTATAAATGCACAACAATTAAACGTTGAAATATAAATGAAACTATGAATCTGAATTTCAACATCAATCTTATTAAAAGTCTTCATATTATCTTCAATTTTCCACTTTTGGTGGTGAGAAGAATTATTGTAATCATCTTTTTTTAGCATTATAAAGCAACTTATCATGCCCACATCCAAGATTGCATCTTTCATATTTATTATGCATTGTTGGATTCACTTTAGGGAATGAAGCAGATCCACTGGGACAGATTGTAACACCCCTATACCTAGTCCAACCATATAGACTGTAACACCCTTCACCCATATTCAACGTCGGAATAGGGTTACAGAGAATTACCAAACTTATCACATGTTAAACATACATTTCATATACAATTTAATTAATTCAAAAACATACGAATCACAACCAATCATATTGTCCCTAATACGAGCCTACGAGGCCCTAAACATGCATTGAGAGTAGTTCGGGACAAAACCGATAACTTTGGAAATTCTTAGAACACTTAGAAAATTTTCTCAAAATAGGGGACACACGCCTATCTTAAAGACCGTGTGGACATTCGAAATGAGATCACATGGCCGTGTCCCAACCCGTGTTCGACCCCGTGTAACTTTCTAACTTAGGTTACACGGCCAACACACACGCCTGTGTGGCTAGCCCATGTGTCCTAAAAATGGCCATACATGCTCGTGTGTCAGGCCGTGCCAAACCTGTAGGGTACACTGACTTATGCCACACAGCTAAGTCACACGCCCGTGTGTAAGGCCGTGTGGAGCATACTGACTTGATTTTAATTTCAACACCAGCGGACACACTGCTATGTAAATGATCGTGTATCACATATGGATGAGACACACACCCGTGTCTCTGCCCGTGTGGACAAAAATAGGCTATTTACCAAGCCATTTTTCCACCCAACTTGTACATACCTATACCAAACCAAATTGCACAATTCATGGCATAAAAATAAACATTTACACCATTCAATTCAAGCCTAAATCATGCACATTTTATACCATTATCTTCAATACACACAAGTCACAAAATAGGCCATATCATTTATACCAAAATTCACTTAACAATTCATCAATATGGCCATTTCCTAAACATGCATTATTTCACCTAATATCACAAACATATCATTCATCAAACATGGACTATTTCATACCTCAAATACTAATTCAAAAACTACCCATCACAATTAGCATTTATAGGACAATTACCAAAATCAAAACAAAAGCCATTAGGACACTTATATACATCATAAAATTCACCAAAATAAGCCAATTCACTTGGTTATAAATACAAACCAAAATACATATCAAAATGACCATAATCCTATACATGTCATATGACCAAAACTTAGTTTCAAAAGTACCAAAGTGATAGTAGGATAATGTGATGAAGTCTTTGACGATCCCCTAATCCGAGCTAGCTTGGAATCACTATAAAACATGGAAAATAAAAAAGTAAGCTTTATAGCTTAGTAAGCTCATATGAAATAAACTTAAACTAATCATAAATACACAATTCAACAATTAACTATATCAACATGTAGCACATTTTAACTAACCAACCTTTCACATCTTTATTCACATGATTATATGCAAACTTCACCATTTCTTCAATTTAAGGCTTATACAGTTTATGTACATACCTGTACCATCTCATATCAATCTCATACTCAATTATGTCTTTCATTTACCCATTGAACCATTCGAAATACTATGAGATACATGGGAAACTCGCACCCGAAGTGCCACATTTATAGCCGAAGCTATCTCAATCTCATATTACATATATTGCTCACACTAGATCTATCATCGGGCCTGCTCACACAAGCTATCAGTCGAGATGTAGCTACATGGTGCTGCTCACACAAGCTGTCAAGTAACCGTAACACGTGCTAGTGTACTCAGCCACCGGTAGGATGTACAGGATCAGCACCCGGATCACATAATCACAATAATCACAATAATTCCTTAATGACATGTCACTAGAATCCAAGCCTATTCCTAAGGTTCAACTGGGATTTTAAATGTCGAATTGTCATCAAATCATTGTCGAACAGATCCGTAGTCTCATAATCTCAGTTCATGCAATATCAAGTCATTTAAAATACATTTATAATGAAATTTATCACATACGAAATTACCTCGGATGTAAAAATGGCTAAACTGGTCGATTAATTGATAACTTTGTTTTTCCCGATCTAGATCCTAGTTTTGCTTTTCTTGATATGGTCAAGGTACCATGGCCGAACCTTCAAAGCACAAAAATGGTGTCTTTTCTTTCTTTAAATTCGGCTAGAAGAAGATGGAAGCCTTAAAATTATGTTTGTTTTATTTAATTAACTTATATTTATAAATTACCAATTTAACTTTGTTATTAATTCATTAAAATTCATTAATCATGTCCATCTTTGTCCACTCACACTAATCTTGGTCTAATTACAACATAAGGACCTCTAATTTAAGATTCATTAACTATTAAATACCTTTAACTAATAAAACATCACTTTTACACTTTACGCGATTTAGTCTTTTTATCAAAGTAACTAATCAAACAATAAAATTTCTTAATGAAATTTCCACACAAACATATTATCATGTTAGACATTAAAATAATAATAAAATAATTATTTTGACTTTGGATTTGTGGTCCCAAAACCACTATTCTAATTTGACTAAAAACGAGTTGTTACATGGACCCGGTATAAGTTTATTACATTTGGTGCGAAAGCAGTTTGGCTAGACACTAAGTAATTTAAGCATTTAAACATAGTGTTTTAACTTATTTAACCCAACATTTATTATTATAAACATTCAGGGTCATTAATTGTTGTTCAATTGCGTTTGGAAATGATTTAAATTTTGTTTTTACTCAAAACAGGGGTAAAATATCATTACTTTAACAAAAGGTATTATAAAGTATCTATACCACTATACAAAAATGATACCGAAATAGCATTCTGGAACTCCAAAAATTCAAATTTTGATGAAGGTATCGATAGCAATATAAAAAATGATACCAAAATTACATTCTATTTTGAAAGTTTTAAGTTTCAAAGCATAGGTATTGATACATATACCCTTGGTATCGATACATTGGGTAAATTTTCATAAAAATCAGTTGTAAATTTTGCTAAAAGTCCCCTGCAACTATTTGGATTCTTTACAACACTTAAAACCATTTCAAAGTGCCTTAAAGCAATTTTAAACAACTCCGAATCAACCAAGTTATCATGTAACACCCCAAACCGGCCTAGATGTTATGGCCGAATCTGGAATTATTACAAAGAGAAGTTAGAAATTGTCTTTTCCTTTAAAAATATTGTACCTCTTTATTTTGAAGAATATGTTATACTCATTAATGAAACCATCATTTGTTTTCTCTTTCAAGTAAACGATAATTTGCAGCGGAAGTTTAAAGTTGTTATATTTTGAAAAATGAGTTTGTGTTCTCAAAAAAGTTCGTTTGCATAAAATTGTTGTTTCGCAAATTGTTTTGTTGAGCATCGCCAGAAACTTAAATCAAATCCAAAACCAAAAAGTCCAAAGAGTCAAAAATTATAAAACTCTCAAAAGAAAACCAGAAAATCAAATAAACTTTTAAGTAAATACAATTTACGAACAAGTGGTCACAACTGAGCCTCCGTCACACTGATTGCTTATGCATGAGGATTACCTGAACAAAATAGACAAACGAAAGTGAGTTTTAAAAACTCAATGTGTAACTCAACGGAAACATAAATTTAGATTTTATCGCATAACAGAACAAATATAGACATGTTTTCTAAATAGAATTAGCTTATCGACAGAATCATATAGAATCAGATATGCATAGTCCTACCCCCATTCTTTACACACCAACTCCAACCATTTCATCACATCACGTGGGGTATAAAGCACCCACCCAACCCTACATACCACATAGTGTCCGTATGACACTTATTAGAATAAATCGCAGCCATGCTGCCAGTATATTGGCGAAATATCGCCTTACAGAATACTTTATCCACATATGCATAAAACACCCCATACAAAAATACAGAATAACAGATAATATGCATGCTCATACATAACAGACATTATACACGCATAAGCGTGACAAAACAGATCATACATACTATATCCCATAAATCTCATATAAACACTATTTAAACTATTTCCAGTCTAACAGAGTGATATGCCTCAAGCTTAAGGGTTTGTTTTACCCATACCGACCCTACAGAAGGCCCACAGTTGATCAGAACGACGTGTGCGACCCTAGGAAGAAATTTTAAAATTTGGGCCCACATGCCTATGTGGGCCTACACTCTCATATGGCCCACACAGCCAAATTAGCTCTGCACATGTGAACCACACGACTTGGCTCACAGCCCACACGCCTAAATTGAACTAGGCCATGTGACCCACATGGTCACGCACACACCCGTCACACGGTTGTGTGTCGCACACATCCTACCACACGGCCGGACACACGCCCTTATGGCATCAATAGGCTAGATTTTTGGCTTTTGCCGATCACCATTTTCTTGCATTTTGTTACACACATGGTTCATTTTTTTATGTGAAAGCAATCCCAATACCTCTGAAACCTATGAAACAGCATTCTAATGACTATTTTAGGAATCAATTTACGAATTCAACAAGACTAAACTGAACAACGCACACGAACTTACCGCCAACGAACACAATCACACATGAATTAGGCCGTCGGAGCGTAATCCTCTGCCTCACAACCTTCTCCTAAACGCAAAACCCACTAATTAATGGCTACAAATTATCATTATTAGCATCCCATAATTCTAAATGCTAAAGATAAGTAAAACTCTACTTACCAAGCCGAATGAAGAACCCGAAAAATCCAAGTTGCAACTGTTGAGCAGATGATTCGCGAACAGAATCGAAAGAAGAAAGAAAAGAAATTTTGCAAAAAAAAAGGAAAAAAACGTCAGAAAAGGGAGAAAGATTTTGGGGAAACAAAATAAAAATAAATAAAAATAAAATCATATCCCAACTTCCCTAACTAACCAACAACCCCACCAAAACCGATCCACTACTCTCATACAACTACCTCAGAATTCTAACTCCATCCAACTTCTACTACTCAACCGGCACACATTCACAGAAGCAAAAGTTAACATATTTCACTTACACGAGAGTTCAAACCCAAGACCCTAAAGCAAGCTAAGAGCTTATCACTTGAACCAGCAAGCTCATTCTGATATGAGTTGACCGAAAGTAATATATAAGCCAAATCACTAAAGATAAGGCTGGGATAAAAAATAGCATAAATTTCCAAAAGTGAGACTTGAACCCAAGACCTCAAACACACAATTAGAACACTTAGCCACTAAAGCAGATACTCATTTATGACAGAATTCACAAAAATAAAGTTAAATAAATCAGGGCGTTACATATCATATTATCAAATCAAAAACGCAAGCATACATATGGTCATTAATAATTCATTTCATGTAGAACCAAAATACCTCAATTTAAAATACCAAAATAGATAAAGTTTTAAGAGTTTACATTTTAGTCCCTAACACTTGGGAACACATTTGGACTACCCATTTAACTCAAAATATAGTACCTACACTTGTTGCCCTTTGAAGATGTGATGAGATGAGAGGTCTCCTAGCTCGAATCTAGCTCTTCAAGTCTAACTGTACCTACGCGTTGAAATAAACGCGTTAAGTCGGTGAAGGCTTAGTAAGCACTACAAGAGTAAATAGGTAAATGAATCATAGCATAATGTTTAAACTTATTCAATTATTACATACTTGCACACATACAAAATTCTACAACTATACCTTACTTTAACAAAATTTAACTTACCTTTGAAAGTTACTAAACTTACCTCAACACTTTGATGATTAACTTTTGTTAACATTTCATATCCTTAGCCCATAGTAGAATTTTATAAAATATACTGGATATACGGAATAAATATAGAGGTGCATTAATATGCTCTAATGAACAGAGAGCACTAAGGCGCAATACAGAAAGCACTAATGTGCCAATAATTAGAGAGCTCACTAATGTCCTTTAATGGCATGCCACTAATATCCTAATAGTTCTAAATTCTATCTACTTGGGCATTAAAAACCGAATTTAGTACAATTTCTCATAATAAATATATCTCAAAAAATATTCAACATCCCTATTTCACAATTTAGTCATTAATAAATAAATCACATGTGTAAGACCTTTTTCACACATATATTCCTTTTTCAAAATCATTACTTAGTATTCAAACAATTATATCATTTCATATGCTTCACCTATAATTTTCTATACATAATTCATAATTTCACAAATTAATCATTTTTAATATTTATATTTATTTACTTTAAATTTTTATCATAAATAATTTTATACTAAAATCATAAGCATTTAAAGAAAATAAATTTAATTCCTTGTAGTACTTACAACAAAAGGGTTGAGATGATGTATTTTCTCTTCTTCTCACTCCTTGGCCTTCTCTTTCCTTTTTTCTTCAATTTGATATTTTCCTTCTTTTATTTTCTTCAATTTCATAACAACATAAAACCTTTATAAGTTAAAAATAAAATCAAATAACTTTTCTATGCTAGATTATGAAAATAAACATGTATGACATGGTAATTTCTTCATCTTTTACCTTTAACTCCTTGAAAACCCAAACCCTAAATCTTTTTTTTCTCTCTCCTTTAACACATATATGGGGTTTTGTCATGAGGTTAAGATGTTCACTAGACTTCTTTTTAGTTTTCACAATAGAAATACGAAAGAAAAATGAAGGTTTTGAGCTTGGTTGGTTCAACAATAAAGGAATGACACAAAGGGAAATAAAAGAAAAGTTTGATGGAAACATAGGGAATGAGTGACGGTGGGCTTGGTGAAAAGATGACAACTTTTAATATTTTCTCTCACTTTCTACACCATTCCACAAAAATATCTAATATTTTTTTTGTTAAAAAGGTCAAATTGCTAATAGGTCATTAAGTCATCCATCTTTTCACTTTAGCCCTAATAATTATGTCCAAAAAGTATCTACTTGGCAAATTACCATCTTATCCTTGATGACTCATACTTTACCTTGTTTAAATTTCTTCTTAATCCTTCCTTCCTTTCCACCACTACTATGTATCTCTTAACTTTTTATTTTTCCTACTTTGGCCACAACAAATTCTCTATTCTTTCAAAGATATCAATACTTTTATTTAAAATTTTCCTATCAAAGGTGCATTTTCTAATCTCCTACCGAGTCTAAATACTTCCTAATTAAATACTCAAAATTCTATTTTTTATATTTCAAGAATTTTCTTTAATTCTTGACCCGATCCATCACTGTACCTAACTCCAAGTTAAAACAAAAATGTTACTGTAACACCCCTAACTTGTTTTCATCGTTGAATTAGGGTTACAGAGTATTATGGCACATATAAAAAAATTTACATAATTAATCTATTCATTTATTAATTTAAATAACAACATATTTCATTCATAGCAAAATAACATTTACGGGCCTTAAAAAGAGTTTACAGGGCCCTAAAAATAGTTTGGGAACAATCAAGGACAAATTTGAATCAAAACAAAAAATATTCAAAAAAATTAAAAATTTTAGAAACATGAGTCACACACCATGTGAAAGAGGCCAGCTCGTGTGACTTCAAACACACATATGCCTATGTGGCTAACCCACACACCCGTATGCTTAGGCCATGTAACTCACTATGACCGTGTGAAAATATTACACTTAAAATTAATAAGGCACGTGGCCGTGTGGCTGGACCGTGTATTACACACGACCGTATGGATAAGCCCAGATTGTGTGCACCTTAAAAAGCTTCAAAAACAAGGTATACTTGCATCCAACACTTAGGTACCAAACCAAATCAAAATCAACGATTTCGACACTTGGAAAACACATTTAAACAAGCCTAAAACATGCCAGAAAAATCAACCTAAGTGCCTAATCAATGTGTCCTCATTGACACCACTATTCAATTATCAACCTCAATTCACATGACACATCAACTAATTTGCATTCAAATTTATAAGTTCATATATAAAACTCATACCAAACTTATCATTTCTTCTTATTCATTCACATTCATTCCTAGCATAATTCAAACACTTAAATATGGTTTATATCAAAAGACCAAAACAACTTTATATAAACATATTCACACCAAGAGTAAAGCCACATACACAAGTAAGCTTATACCAAGCTTAATACATAACATTTGTAATAAGTATCCAAGCATATACAAATACACCTTATAACCCCCTAAATTTTGGGGCTAGAAGTTTTGGGTTTTGTGGTTAGGGTCAGTGAGTTGGTGATGTTATTGAGTTTAGTAGCGCATTTCAGAATCAGAATGGGCTTGCAGGTCTGGTGGTTGAGTGAGTGTTAGTGAACCATTGGGTTTTCAGTTCGAGTCTTTGGGTGTGCATTTTTGGGGATACAACTTATTTTACTTTATTTTAAGTTAATATTATTATTAAATTTATTTTTAGTTTATTATTTATTTTTATTATTTTTTCTCTTTTCACGTTCTCCTCCCCCTCTCCCTCTCCTCTCCTCTCTTGGTTTTCTTTTTGCTCTTCTCTTTTTGCAAAAATGATTTTTGCCGCGGTATTTGGAGAGCTTCATTTTCTTGTCGACAAGTTAGAGTCTGAGCATCTTGTATTGATTTGGTATGCATTTTTGATCTGAATATGTGCTAGTGTGTGTGTTTCGACCCTTAGCTAAGTTTAGTGACTTTTAATCTCCCACACGGCCTAGGCATTACCACACGGCTAGAGCACACGAGCGTGTGGTCTTAAGTATCTTGTGTTGATTTGGTATGCATTTCTAATCTGAATATGTGCTAGTGTATTTGTTTCGACCCTTAGATAAGTTTAGTGAGGGTGTTCAAGACTTGATATCTGTGATGGTTGTATGTGATGTATGATTTTGAATCTGGTCTAAAGAGTGTGCTACGTAACTGTTCTGACTGACTGGTTTTATTGTGTATCTATTCTGTTAGCCTGATATCTGGGTTGTAAAGAGAGGAATAATGTATCTATTCTGATTTGGCAGTTCTACTACAATTTATATGTATAACGATTTATCGCACTGAACCGTATGTACATTAGCTATGCTAC
The DNA here is from genome assembly GCA_025506655.1 of Gossypium rotundifolium. NCBI lineage: Eukaryota > Viridiplantae > Streptophyta > Magnoliopsida > Malvales > Malvaceae > Gossypium > Gossypium rotundifolium. The sequence goes on along the minus strand of CP106732.1, from coordinate 37,668,184 downwards.
GTACTTTATCTCGATCTGGCGAGTAAGCGTAACATGATTGTCTGATGAGATTATCGCATTACACTGTACTATATGTACATCAGCTTTACTACGTACCATTATCTGATTTGGCCTGTACCATGGTCTACCGCATTGCATAGTACAACACATATGCTAGCCCTACTGCGTATTATTATCTGAGTGGCTTAGTCCACATATGTGGAGTGTAGGGTTGGATGGGCCTTTGGAGATCCTAATTGGTGTGATTGGTTGGATGAGCTTTAACAGCTCTTATGAGGTGTAATCGGGGCATGGAGAGGTGTGTTTGTTGGATGGGTGGGTTATATTTATTTGACTGCATTTCATCTATATCTATCTATGTGTTCTGACTTCAAGACTAGTTGTCTGTAATCTATTTTTTTGACCAGCATTTGGGCTGAGTATTTGAGTGAATTTGATGTGCTCTAGTTGTTAAGTTCTGTTGGGACATTAGTCTCAAGTGTGTATTCTCACTCTGTGAATAATTGAAATTCTATTGTGCTACTGTTTTGAATCTTGTATCTTTGTTTGAGACTTGTTCCAGACTCACACTGAGCTTAAGTAGCTCACCCCCTCTTAGTGTTTCTTTCCAAGTACCCTTTTTGAATTCTGACGTTGGACTCAGTATATGGAGGTCTCAGACAATCTCGATGGAAAAAAAAGATTGTTGGCTTATATTTGGTTAAACGATTTTAAGAATGTAAGATTTTTTTGAAAGCTTTGGTACAATCTCCATTTTAGATTCTTACTCATTTATTTAATTTGGGTTATATGTTTTTCTTAATTGTAACTTTACATACTGGGTTTTAAACGGTCAAATATTCTGATTTAACATGAGAACTTGTTTTGTGAAATTTAACTACGGTTACTTCGGTAACCAATGTGACATCCAGAATCCAGTCTAAGTTCTAGGCTGAGTTTTGGGTGTTACATTTAGTGGTATCAGAGCCAAGTTTGTAAAAACTCGGCCTGTGTTTTTACGTGTCTGTGTGCGCACGTGAAGGTTTTAAAAAGATTTTGAGGAAACTTTACCATAGTCAGCTGAAATGATTTGTGTTTTGCAAAAAGTTTTACGGAAAGAAATGCCTGAGACTCCGATACTAATCTAGGTAAAAATTTAAAAGTATAAGATTAGAAATGTAGATTCTTGTACTCATTTTGTGTTTGTTTTCTGAGAGTGTAGATATCCTAAGTTAGCCATAGGATTGATAAGAACTCTGAAGGTAAGCAAGATCACAATTAGTCATCTACTTTTTGGGGCGTGTACCTGTTCAAGAGTTGGAGGATAGTGTAATTCTGCTAACTTAGGGTAGTGATAACCCGGAGCTTGGGACTAAGGCATTGACTCGGGTAATGAGGGAGGTATTAGAGAAGGTGTTCGAGGCTAGGATAAGGGAGACTAGTGAAACCCTTCAAGCTAGGTGTGTGGATTGTGGGAAGAAAAGTTATCGCAGTCCTCCAAAGTTGGAGCCTCATCGTGTTAGAACGCATTTGAGTAGCAATAATGTTTCTGCAGAGGTTCTAGTGGTGGTGCAAGCATTTCGTCTTGCGAGCACTGTAAGAAATGCCATCTAGGCAAGTGTTAGAAAAAGATGAGTGCGGTTGTAACATCCGAGATTTAGAGGCCTGGCATTTTAATTCATATTTGTGTGTTAGTATGCTCTGTATGCTTGTTTGAGTGTGTCTAGGGCTTCGGGAAACCTTGAGGCTAAGTTTGAGCCTTAGGTAAAATTTTTGGTTCTAAGCTGTTAGGGGAGAGCTAGTCGCGTCAGACCTTAAGGGATTTAATGTGGTGTTTAAGGACACAACAAGTGAAGTGGTGAAGAGGCAAGGTGGCGCCTAAGAGCAAGGGGAGTTGACGCCTCAAGGGGGAGTTACAAGGGGGAAGGAGTTCGAGTAGCATGAGTTGCATTTTGAGGATTTATTTTGGCGTCTGGAGGGAAAGTGTGGGATTTCAGCTAGGACAGTGCTAGGGGGAAATGTTGATTGAGTCAACAACTTAAATGTGTGGCTATGAGGGGAGGTGGAAGTTTGAATCATTCAAACTTGTTTGAATGAGTGAAGGGGAGGAAATTTAGGAGAGAAAGAAGGGATGAGGAGTGAGGTTTGAGTGTTGGCCGAATAAGGGGTTCTTGGGGAGAGGATTTTTGTTCATGAGAAGTGTTCGATTGGGGGCTTTAGGTGCCGAAATTGAGTGTTTAGTAGTAGGAGAGTGTTCATTTTCTTTCTTTGATTTTCTCTTCTCTAGTTCTTTGCCGAAGGTGTCAAGCAAGAGTTATTAGTTTTCTTTTTTATTTTTTTCTCCTATAGTCAAATGCCCAAAGTGGGAGTGACCATTTTGGGTGCATCTTGATCATCTTCTTTTCTCTTCATATCTTCTCTAAAGTTGAACCACATCTTCTTCTTCTTCTCTTTTCTTTTTCATCTTGATAACCTTCACTTCTCTTGCAAAAGCCGAATAACCCTTCTAGCCATTAGAACCTTGGCCGAATCTTTCATTCATCACTACTTATCTCTTTGGTGGTAACTCTTTCATTTTCTAATTGCTAGAAGAAGTGCCATCATTCATTTAGTGCCAACTCTCTTAATCGATTTCTAGTAATAGTAGTAAGAAGTTCTCTTTTAATTAGATCTCTCTCTTTTTCTCTTTGGGATTGCCGAAACCAGAGTCTAACTCTATTTCTTGTGTGTGGCCGAATCCTTAGAGGGCTTGATTTCATGCCTTTTGTTTGTAGCTAGCGCGAGGAGCATTAGGGATCAGTTGGGTTCGATTATTCAAGGTAAGAGGGATATACCTTTTTGTTCGGCCGAAGGCCACTTTATTTGGATCATAAGTGTAGGCCAAATCTAACATGGGATTTATGTAGGATCTTTGATAACCTTTAAACTTAAGCGATAACCTTCAGGATTCTGCCGACTTTGGCAAGGGTATTCTTTCCAATCCAAGTATTCTTTTAGGTTTCATTATAGTTTTATTCAACATATTAACCGGTCTTCTGACCAAGATATTATTTGATGGATTCGAGTACTAGCCAAGGAACGAAAGGGGTTGGACACATAGTCCCTATCCCCAAGTTTAATAAGCGGTCAGTTTCAGCGGTTTAGGATTGGCCACCGGGCTGTGGACCAGCGTCTGAAAAGGATAAGCAGATCACTGTAATCTCTTCGAGTGAGGACATTAGGGAGATCGATAGTCTAGTTCTATAGGTTTTAGGTGTGTAATTATCACACTATTTCCTTTGTTGATTTACATTAAATATATGTATCATGTGTGGTAGCTAAAATAGTGGCTGTGGTGGTGTTATTACCTATATGGGGTAATTCAGTAAACCAGGTTAGTATACTACCTACGTTAAAATTGATGATAAATGGTTGTGTATGCATGTAAGCATGTTGAATATATATACTCAAATGTTATCATGTTCTATCATGTTGTCATTAACCAGATTATGTTGCATGTGCATGGGGTTTGGGATATTATGATTAAAAGGGAAGTGTGTATATATATATATATGTGGGTGACTCTGTCATGATTGATGATGACCTCGAGTCTCATCGTGGATTACTGTGATTTAATCACGTGGATTAGTGGCTAGACCACTTAAGTGGACTTTGAGCAGGGTGTCTATCAGCATAGACTGCCAAAGAGGTGTGTAGCAGATGGAGGGTCAATTGTAGAAATCCTCAGTGTGTATGAGGATGGATGTACGGGTGGTATGTAGCGGATGGATACTAGGTTGGGGTGGGTTAACATATTGCATCTTTATATGTGGTATATCGATTTGATGTGGATTTTGGGACCAAACCCATTTGTGGAATGACGTGGAATAATTGGACACTGAGTCTCAATGACTCACCCTGTTTTCCAAACACATTGCAGGTAATCCTTAACTCGTTTAACTGGGTTGGATCGGACTCGAGGTGGCCATCTAGGGTTTTGATTTCAAGTTTGTTTTAAAACGTTAATTGCTATTTTCTGTTGGGATATTTTCATTCTGTAATAAGGCCACTCCTAATTTGATAAACTTGGGAATTTTAAGTAGTTTTACTATTTAAATAGCTATTAAAGAAATGTTTTACTTTACATCCGATAATATTGAAACAATAAAAAAATGGGTTTTCAAAACTTGAGCAATGTAATAAAACAACAGTTTTCTACTTGTAATAATGAGGGTATTAAATTATATTTTTCACTCAACAACTGAAATTTTCTTCAACTACAAACCCCTAATTTTAAAAACCCCAATTCTAATAGACAGTTTTATTTTACAATATTTTTCCTTCCTTAGAAACAAAATTCTATTTTCACCTTTTTCCCTAGTAACATGTTAGGTCCGACCGTGATGTTGGGCCGGGTTTGGGGTGTTACAATTGGTATCAGAGCCAGGTTCAAAAGCTCGACTTTGGGTTTTGGGTTTAAAACGTCTTCTGAAAATGGTTTTAAAACATAGTAGGATGAAATACATTTTTTTTTTCTTTTGCATGGCTCCTGCATCTCCAGCCCTAGTCTACCAAGTAAGTATTCTAACTCTTGTTCTGATATGGGGTTTGATGGGCTTTATGGGCGTAGACTGGAAGGATAGTGATAATGGACCTTAGGGCTCGACTGAACAATTCTGCAAATTTCATAAGATTTAATTTCCCTAATTAAACATGTTTGTGAACAAGTTGCTAAGTTAGGGTGTGGTAACAGGCATACGCATGCCTAGGAATGGATCCAAGAAGAGCTTGGTACTTAAGCGTCCTAGAGACTCACCTCCTCTTTTCGGGAATCCTACCTGGTGCGTAGTGTCTGTTCACCTTAGCCACGAGGACTTGTTGATGAGCCAAAGTCATGACTAAAACCCGAAAGGGACCAGTACCCTAATTTTTGCAAAACTACTTATATGTCCCTGATTTTGTAAATTATCTAAAACATCATAGATTGAGAAAATTTACCGAAACACCCTTAATTTTGTAAAATGACCAAAATACCCTTGTTTGAAAAATTACCAAAATACCCCTAGATTACAAAATTACTGAAATATCTCTATTTTGAAAACCACCAAGAAACCTTATTTTGAAAAAAAATTACAAAAATACCCCTGGGTAGTGAAATAACGGAAATACCCTTACGTTATGAATGTGAGTTCATGGATGTTTACTTGTGTTTCATGTATGTATGTGATGCTCTGCTTGATGTGGATTGAATGTGAACTCTGGAATTAGGAAATATAGACTTGAGAACTGAATTTTGTAAATAGAATTCGAATTCGAAAGAACTACTATTAAAATTCTTTTCCATAAAATTGTTCGTTGTTAAATAGTGGAAAGAGATGCTAATGCATAAAATTTCTAAGTCAGATTAAATCGTGAACGCTAGTCATGAGCACTCGAGGGCGATGGGCGTAATGTGCGTGGTCGTGGTAAGGGTAGGGTGATTTGTGCCGGAACCAATAGGGTGCAGTTATGGGTCGAGAATGAGGTACTGCCATCGTCTGCTTTGTGAAGCGAGCTTCAAGTTCAAGCGGATGGAGCAGCGTAGTATCTCGTGCAATCTGCGAGTTCTAAAGCGTGTGGTGGGGCGAGCACAGGGGACAGCAACACGGAAGTCCATCCCTGAGCGACTCTGAGCTAATAGAGCCGAAATGCTTAGAGGTATCTCGGGAGTAGCTCCAAATGTGGCTAAATATTGGCTGGAGGCGGTCGAGAGAATTATGGATGACTTGGACTGCAGGGCTGAAGAGAAGCTAAAGGGCGCGATTTTTTTACTTCAAGATGATGCCTACCAGTGGTGGCTCACCATCGAGAGGTACTTGGCGGACTTAGTGGATTGGGATTTCTTTAAGATAAAGTTTCAAGGAAATATGTCGGAGCCAGTTATGTGGATCATGAGAGGAAGGCATTCTTGAATTTAGTTCAAGGGGTAAGTCGATGGTCGAGTATGAGGCTGAATTTACGAGGTTAAGTCGATGCATAGAGGATTGTTGAAACCGACTCTGAAGGCGTGTGAGATTTGAAGATAGGCTCGAGGCGAGTGCGGTTGTTGATAGCTCCTCGGAGAAAGAGATTTTCTTTGTGTTGGTGGAAAAACCAAGATAGTGAGGAGGTTAATAACCGAGAAGCGAGCGATGGGATAAGGATAGGCGGGAATAAGAGGAGTTATGGATCGTCAGGGTCATCGAGAAGTTTTAGAAAAGGCCTAGGGTAGATAGACCTGTTCGCGTTGTTACGCCGATTGTTGTTGGGAAATTTTGATAGTGTGCTCATTGTGAGAGATCACATACGAGGAGTACTAGGGAAAAAGCAAGGAGTGTTTTAAGTGTGGGTCAAAGGATCATCTAATTAAGAATTGTCCGCAATATATGGCTAGGGCTCGGATGGTAGGTCAGGGGTATGTACAGCCAGGAAAGGGTGGTCAACAGGTGTCAAGAGGTCGTGGTCCAAATCGAAGAGGGAATGGTTTTGGCCGAGGTCATGAGCAGGCGGAGAGGATCGAGAATCTTGAGGCAAAGCGATCTTGGTTAGTGTCTGTGACCAAGCGTCGTGAGGAGGGGGAGGCACCGGATGTGATAATGGGTCTCATTTTCTCATTTTTGGGTTAATGTTGGGCCAACTCACTCTTACATTGCTAGTATGGTGTCGGAACTTTGAGTATGAATCTCAAAGCTGTCTCTAGGGAGATGGTATACTTAGTCCTTTAGTGCAATCGGTAGTGGTAGACAAATTTTAGAGATGTGCCTCTAGAAGTCCAAGGGTCGGCTTTTTCCATTAACTTGATGGAGCTACCATTTGGGAATTTGACTTAATCCTAGGCATGGATTGGTTGGTAAGGTATCGTACGAATTTGGACTATGCTTCTAAGCGCATGATGTTAAGGACTCTTAAGGATGAAGAAGTCTTGGTGATAAGTGAGAGGAAAAACTATTTATTTAACGTAATGTCCGCTCTCAAGGTGGAAAGAATGGTGAAAAAAGGGTGCATGGCCTTCCTAATGTTTGTTAGTGCTTTGGATGCAAAGGAAGCGACCGTGGGGGAGGTTAGAACAGTGAAGGAGTTTGTGGATATTTTTTCGGAAGAGCTTCTAGGTTGCCACCAAATCGTGAGGTAGAGTTTGGAACCGAGCTTCTACCAGGTATGACTCTGGTGTCTATCGCCCCTTACAGGATGGTACCGAAGGAGCTAGTGGAATTGAAAGCTCAAATCCAAGAATTGTTAGATCACAGTTTTATTCAACCCAGTGTGTCTCCATGGGGAGCACCGGTGTTGTTTGTAAAGAAGAAAGATAGATCTATGCGTATGTGCATAGATTACCACCAGTTGAATAAGCTGACAATCAAGAACAAGTACTCGCTACGAGGATAGACGACTTGTTTGATCAGCTCAAGGGGGCTTTGGTCTTTTCAAAGATAGATCTGAGGTCCGGATATCACCAGCTTAAGGTAAAAGAAATAGATATTCACAAGAAGGCTTTTCGGACTCACTACGGGCACTATGAATTCTTGGTAATGCCGTTTGGGTTGACAAACGCACCAGCTGCGTTCATGGATATAACGAATCGGGTTTTTCAGCCCTATCTGGACCAGTTCATGGTAGTGTTCATAGATGACATTCTAGCATTCTCTAAGTCATAGGATGAGCATGATGCACATCTTTGGGTAGTTCTGATTTTAGGGAGAAAAAGTTGTATGCCAAATTTAGTAAGTACGAATTTTGGCTAAGAGAAGTTACTTTTCTGGTTCATGTGGTATCGGTTGAGGGGATAAGAGTTGATCTTCGGAAGATCGAGGTAGTGCTGGAATGGAAACCACCTAAGTCTGTGGCAGAAATTTGAAGTTTATTGGGGTTGGCAGAATATTACAAAAGGTTTGTCGAGGGGTTTTCCTCAATTACAGCACCCTTGACTAAGTTGTTGAGGAAGGAGGTACCTTTTGTGTGGATGGACAAGCAGCAAGAGAGCTTCGAGAAGCTAAAAAAGATTTTAACAGAGGCTCCGGTATTAATTCAGCCTAAGGCTGGAAAGGATTTCGCGATGTATTGTGATGCTTCTCACACGGGGTTAGGGTGTGTGTTGATGCAGGAGGGGAAGGTTGTTGCTTATGCGTCTCGACAGTTAAGACCTCATGAGATTAACTATCCCACGCATGATCTGGAGTTAGCTGCGGTGGTTTTCGCTTTAAAAGTGTGGAGGCATTATTTGTAGGGAGAGAAATCTATAATCTACACTGACCACAAGAGTCTGAAGTATCTGCTGACTCAGAAGGAGCTGAACTTGAGGTAGCGAAGGTGGGTGGAGTTATTAAAGGATTATGACTGCTCGATTGAATACCACCCGGGGAAGGCAAATGTGGTGGCGGACGCGTTAAGCAGGAAGGTAGTATCAGATTTGAGAGCGATGTTCGCCTATCTTAGCTTATATGACGATGAAAGTTTGTTAGCTGAGCTGCAAGTGAAGCCGACATGGATAAGTCAAGTAAAAGAGAAACAGTTGGTGGATGAGGTTCTAAGTGCTCGACTTCTGTAAGTGCAGAATGGTGGAATAGAGGATTACAGTGTGAACAGTGAATGGGTTTTGTGTTTCCGTAGGAAGGTGTGCATGCCAAAGGATATGGAGTTGAGGTAGATGATTCTTTTGGAATCGCATTGTAGCCCTTATGCTATGCATCCTAGAAGAAGTAAGATGTATCGAGATCTGCGAGAACGGTTTTGTGGCCTGGATTGAAGCGAGAAGTTATAGAATTTGTGGGGAAGTGTTTCACGTGTCAGCAGGTCAAGGCTGAACACCAATTGCCTTGGCGTTATTACGGTAGGTAAAGATTCCGATGGAAGTGGGAGAGAATCACGATGGATTTTGTTAGTGGGCTACCCCTTACGCCTACTAAGAAAGACTCTGTATGGGTGATAGTGGATCGGTTGACAAAGTCCCTTATTTCATACCTGTTCGTGTTGACTACTCTCTTCAAAGGTTAGCTAAGCTGTATGTAACAGAAATTGTAAGACTCCATGGGGTACCAGTATCAATTATATCAGATAGGGACCCTAGATTTACGTCGCGATTTTAGAGGGCGTTGCATCAGGCTTTGGGTACTAGATTGGATTTTAGCACGACTTTTCATTCGCAAATAGATGGCCAGTCTGAGCGGGTAATTCAAATTCTGGAAGATATGTTGAGGGCTTGCGTCATTGATTTCAGAGGTAGTTCGGAAGAATACTTACCTCTGGTGGAGTTCGTGTACAATAATAGTTACCAAGTAAGTATTCGGATGGCACCGTACGAAGCATTGTTTGGCGGAAGTGTCGCACTCCTACCTGTTGGATGGAATTGGGTGAATGCCATGTCTTGGGTCCGAAATGGTTGCGAAAACGGAGGAGAAGGTTAGGGTGATTCAGACTCGATGACTCGATTGAAGGAAGCATCAGACAGACAAAAATCATATACGGATCTTAAGAGGAAAGAGATAGAGTTTGCAGTGGGTGATCGAGTTTTCTTAAAAGTTTCACCGTGGAAGAAGGTGATGAGATTAGGACAGAAAGGTAAGCTAAGTCCCAGATTGATAGGACCTTATCAGGTTCTGAAACGAGTGGGGCCAGTAGCGTACCAGTTGGACTTGCCATTGGAGTTGAAGTATATGCATGATGTGCTTCAAGTCTCGATGCTAAGATGTTACCGTTCGGATCCATCACACGTGGTGCTAGTTGAAGAAGTCGAGTTCAGACCAGATTTATCCTATGAGGAAGAACCTATCTAGATTTTGGAGTGAGATGTGAAGGTACTGCGGAGGAAATCAGTTCCTTTAGTTAAGGTATTGTTGTTGAACCATGGTTCGGAGGAAGCGTCGTGGGAGCCAGAGGAGGCGATGTGACAGCAATACCCTCATCTCTTTTGACCAGGTAATTTCGAGGCTGAAATTTCTTTAAGGGGGTAGAACTGTAACATCCGGGATTTATGGGTCTCGCATTTTAATTCATATCTGTGTGTTAGTATGCTCTGTATGCTTGTTTGAGTGTGTCTAGGGCTTCGGGAAACCTTGAGGTTAAGTTTGAGCCTTAGGTAAAATTTTTGGTTCTAAGCTGTCAGGGGAGAGCTAGTGGCTTCAGACCTTAAGGGATTTAATGTGGTGTTTAAGGACACAACAAGTGAAGTGGTGGAGTGGCAAGGTGGCGCCTAAGAGCAAGGGGAGTTGACGCCTCATTGGGGAGTTACAAGGGGTGTAACATCCTAAAAATGGGGTTATTCGTATTTGCATTATTTTGCTTGAGTTGAATTGCTGAGATAATATTTATGGAATGATAAGATTTAATTAAGGGTTTTGAGTTGGCTCGGAATAGTAGAAAATATTATTTATAAGCTTTAAAGGTGGATAGCCTTAGTAGTTAGGGGTTATAAGAATAAATGAAGGAACATAGGAACATTTGACATAGAATAAGCCTTGGAAAAGTGGCAAAGGAGGCCACTTAGGAGTGAAGTTGAGCGCCATCTAGGAACAAGGAGAGCCTTGGTTGAGTCACAATTCTCCTTTTATTTTTTATTTTGGATGGTATGGGAAGGAGAGTTCTTTCTCTCTTTAAACTCTTTTTATTATAAGATAATAGGGATATTATTTAGATTATTAAGAGATAATTTCTTGACTAATCAACAAAAGTTGGCAAGAGAGAAAGTAGGCATTTGTTAATTCAAATTCTTTTTGAATTAACTCAAATTAAGGAGTTGGTGGTATTTTGAACTCCTTAGTGGAGTGGACGGCAAGGTCATTGGGGAGGGGATAATGCCAAATTTACTAAGTTGATTTTAGGCTAGCTTCAACTTTATGATAACTTTTCTCTTCATTCTTTCTCAAACTAGAAAAAAATCCCATTGCCATTCACTTCTCCTATTCTTTGATCTCTAGCCGAAACACCTACTTTTTCCTTTCTCTTCTCTCCTTCTTCATTATTGCCAAACCGAAACCACCTTCTCTTTACACCCTTCTCTTCTCAAAATCCCCCTTAAGCCGAAACTTTTAACACCTTTCTTTCCCATTATTTTCTTTCTCCCCTTGGCCGAATACACTCCCTTGGAAGTGCCGATTTCCTTTCCTCCTATTTACTCACTTTGGCCGAATAGTATAGTGGCATAGACACTTCGGGATTTCGCTAGTGTTCAATCAATTGTGAAGGTAAGTAAGGTTGGCCGAATGCCTATGTTTCCTTTCCCTATCTTTGTCGACTTTTTAAGGATTAAGGGCCAATGTCGGCATTTATTTACAAGGTGCTAAGTATCTATTTTGAAAATCGAATGCATCTAGGTGTTAGGGATTTTGGAGATCGACAAAGCAAGCCGTCATTAGGGATCAAGCGGGTGGTAAGTGGTGGTAAAATTGATTTTCATAAGATTTAGCTTTCAAGGATTTAAAGCCGAAGGCTACTAGCTTTATCTATTAACCGATGGTAGTTGGTGAAACAGATTCGAGAATCGGGTGTTGTGATTAGTATCCCAAAAGCGAGAAGGTAAGGATTCGGGTTTCAAGAGATGACCCCTTTAAATTATTTGATTTGGCCGAATATACTAACTCATGTTTTGGCCGAATATAGGGACAATAGATCTAGTGTGACCGACTCCTCCATTCGGGATTTAGATCATTCAGTGGTGTCAGGTGTGTACATACACACTTATAGCAATTAATTAAATGCATGCTATGTGTAAATCTGCTTTATGTAGATATGGAATTAGTGCCTTAATGGTACAAGCGAGGATCTCGGTAAGTCTCTATCAATATGTGATTGTTAAATATGCTTTTGGGAAGCATGGCTTATTTGATACATGAGATAAATGTATGTTATTATAAACTCTGTTATAATATGATTTGATATGGGTTGATGAGTGGAGGCGTGATTATTAGTGTCGGCGGACACGGTGTTTTAGTAACACACTTGTGACTACGGTCACCAGAGGTTTGGTACCTCGGAGGTTTGGCACCTCATAGCGTCTCGTCCTCGTGGCTTAGCACCACCGTGGGTTGGCCCCACTTTGAGATATGGGATTGGCGCTTGGTGATTTGGTATCACGCGATGGGTTGGCCCCATCAACCGATTTGTGTCTTCGGACACGGAGGTTTGGCACCTCCGGTGATTTGGTATCACATTTGTGACTTAAAGTCACCGGTGGTTTAGCACCACCGGTGGTTTGGTACCACAGCAGGGGTAGATGCAGGCGTTTGGTTGGCTAGGTTGGGCATATGTATTAATGCATGATTAATGTGTTATATGGTGTGTATGATGTGGTATTTACGGGGAAGGGTTACATCTTGAGTCTTGGTGACTCACCTTCTCCTTAATTTTTTTTTCCGGTGACACATAGTTCGCGGATATGGAGCCGAAGAGACTTGAGGTGGCCATGCAGTGGAGTTTTAAATTTATTAGAATTTGAATTTTGGTTCTTTACACTTTCTCTATTTTTGGTTGATTTTAATTGGGTTGTAATAAGGCCTCCTAAAAATTATTTTATTATTGTGATATGCTTGAAATTTTCGTTTCAAACTTTATGTTTATATGAATGAATCCACATGTTTTTCCAAAGCAATGAAAAAGGGTTTTCAAAGCACCGTCGGTACATATAAAAACATGCATAATAACTTGACTTAACAAATATTTTCAAAAATAAATCCAAATATAAGATTTGTACACCTCAATTATTTTTTAACAAAAAGCTATCTTTTATCAAAACTTAAATCGGTTTAAAAGATTTCAAAGGTTTCTCTCGTAGCAAACCAAATTGATTGAGCGTTTGGGCGAGTTTGGGTCATTACAAATTGGTATCGAGCCAGTTCAAAGCTCATTTGTGGGGCCCAAGGCCCAAAAATGTTTTAGTAGGCCTTTTGAAGTAATTTTGGGTTTTGAATAGCATGGCACCGAGTCTCGGCACCTATCCGCCTGTAAGTGTTCCTAACCAGTATGATTTAATTTACGTAGAAGGGTAGGAAGCATGGAGCGTAAAATAGACTTATAGGAATTTGAACCCTAGGATTAGATTACTCAAACACACAAAGCAGAACATAAGACTTAATGAACTCAACCGACCTATGACCAAGTCATTGAGCTAGGTGTGGTAACCTCTGACGCATGTCTAGGATTGGATCCGGAAGAGCACAGTATTTAAGCGGTCAGGTGACTCACCACCTCTTGCAGTATCCTACAGTGCGTAACCAGTTCACCCTAACTCGGAGGGCTCGGTGGTGTGGTAACCTCTGCGCATGTCTAGAAAGGTTCGGTGGGAGCTTGGTATTTAAGCGATCAGCGTGACTCACCTCCTCTCCACTCGAATCTGCACAGTGCGTAGCTTTGGTTCACCACGACCAAGAGGGCTCGGTCATAGGCTAAACATAACGACTAAAACCCGAAAGGAACTAACCATATTTTTTGAAAAAGAAGAAAACAACAAAACCCTAATTTCTTCAAAATCTTTAAAATCACTCTTTCAAATATAAGAACAACCATTTTTACAATGTTTTCCCCGAAAAAGTTGATTTGTGAAAATTACAGAAATGCCCTTAGGGGTGAAATTACTAAAATGCCCTTGACTCATAAAATATTAATTCAATGGTTTTGCCCAAAAATTTTATTATTTGAGAAATATCCGAACACTATACCTTGCAAATCATCAATGAAATACTTTGGTTTGGAAAATTCCGAAAATGCCTCAACTTGTAAAATTACCAAAACGACCGAGTACAAAATTTTTGCAACATCATCGTTTAAGAAAGGAAAACTCTCAAAAGGACCCTCGAGTTTTACAATTGTTAAAATACCCAGATTTGTTAAAATTATAAAATTGCCTGATTGACAAATTCTTTGAAATACCCCAGTTTTAAAATGATGCCATATCAATAAATTTTACAAAATTTTCAAGTAATACCCTCAGGTTTTGGGAATTTCAAAGTGACTGCTTTATTAAAGTTTGAGATCTCTCAGATTTTATTACAAAAATACCCTCAGAGGAAAATGGCGAAAATACCCTCAGGATAGAAGCAGACGAAATGTCAGGAGTGAATAGGTATGGAAAGTACTAGGAATGAATGTGGCCTTTTGTGAACTAGGGTAGAAGACTTAAAACATTGTTTGATCAAAAGAATCCTTATTAAACTTTTCACAAAATTCTTGGCGGATAATCAAGCGGAACAAATTACTAATCCATAAAATTTTCTCAATCAGTTAAAAGTCGTTAGATAGAATGAGTTCTAGAGGGCGTGGCGGCGTGGGCGTGGTAGGGAAGAATGACCATATCTGAACCCGTTAGGTCGGGACATGGTTACGAAAATGAGGTACCATCGCCACCACCACCCCAACTTTTGGGTGAGGGCGAGGATCGATGCGGGGTGAGCGATGATCGCAAGTCGTATTCTGGGTTCTCGAGTTGGTGGTGAGGCGGTGGAAATCTGGAGCTCAAAAATCATTCCGGCGAATTCGGTCCAACAATTTGAGGTGTTCGGGGTGTCGGGAGTGGCACCGAAAGTCTGTGAGAATCTTGGTTGGAGTCAACAGAAAGGATCATGGACGATCTTGACTGACTAACGAGTAGAAGTGAAGGAGCCATGTAAACGCGAAGGATGAAGCATATCGATGGTGGCTCACCGTTCGAGATGGTACCACGGCGAGAGGATCTTACATGGGATTACTTTAGGCCGCTTTCGGAAAAAGTATGTGGGTACTAGCTACTTGACGCCTTGAGAGAAAGGCTTTTAAGGGTTAGTACAAGGAACTAAGTCGTGTTTGAGTATGAGGCGGAGTTCCTAAAATTTGAGTAGATATCACGAGAGGCATTGTGGCTCTGGAACATGAGCTTTGTGTCCGCTTTGAGGATTTGGTGAGAGATGACTTGAGGTCGCTAATTGCTCATGACGAGTTCGTGAGTTTTGTCCCTAGTAGAAAAGGCTAAGGTAGCCGAGGGGTCAAGGCAGCGGTGAGGCAAAACTATGATAGGCTCAAGCAAAAGAGAGGTTACGGGCCATCTGGGCGGTGGTAATGATCGAGAAAAAGGCTAGGTAGAGTGGGCCAAGTCAGCGATAAGGCCCATGGCGCTAATCGAAACAGATTCGATGTAATCATTGTGGAAAAGCCCATTGGAGAGGTTGTTGGGTGGTGGCGAGGTTGCTTTGAATGTGGGTCTTTGGAGCACCGCGTGAGGATTATCCGAAGCGAGCTCGAGAATCGATCGGAGGAGCGCGAACCGTACTCGGGATAGAAGTGGGGACCACAAAGAGGTCGTGGTAATGGTAGAGGGGAAATGGTGCTAATCGTGGTCGTGGAACTCGAGGCGGAAGCACGAACAATCTGAGAGCAAAGCGACTGGCTTAGTCTATCACGGTGAGGAGTCGCGAAGAGGGTGACGCACCGGATGTCATAATCGGTACATTTCTAATTTTCGGTCTTCCTTATATTGCATTAATTAATGTGGGTTCTACGCATTCATACGTAGCGAGTAGTGTGGTAGAGACTTTGAACCTAGACTCTGAGACTGCTGCTAGGGAGTTGACCGTAATTAGCCCTTTAGGCCATTCTGTAGTTGTGAACAAGCTTTTTAGGGATATACCCCTAGAACTCCAAGGGGTCGTGTTCGTGGCTGATCTGATGAAACTGTCGTTTGGAGAGTTCGATTTGATCCTTGGAATGGATTGGTTGGTTAGGTACCAGGCAAGGTTGGATTGCGCTGCTAAGCGCATGGTTCTTAAGATGGCCAAAGGGGATGAAGTGGTTATGATCGGTAATCGAAGGAATTACCTCTCTAATGTGGTGTCGGCTTTGAAGGCTGAAAAGATGGTTAGGAAAGGGTGTGAGGTGTTTATAGTTCGAATTTATGCCTTGGAGGCTAAGGAGTCGTGATTGAAAAGGTCCAAAACGATGGGGAATTCATTGATGTATTCGGAGGAACTTTAGGTTTGCCTCGGGCCGGAAGTTGAATTCGGTATAGATTTGCTACTTGCACTTTTGTATCTATAGCCGTGTCGAATGGCACCAAAGAAATTGGTGGGTGAAGGCTCAAATTCGTGAGCTCTTGGATAGGGGTTTATTCGACCTAGTATATCTCCGTGGGGGCGCTTGTATTGTTTGTCAAGAAGAAGGATAGTTCTATGAGGATGTGCATCGACTACGTCGATTAAACAAGTTAACGATCAAAAATAAGTATCCGTTGCCTCGGATCGATGACTTGTTTGACCAACTAAAGGTGCGTCGGTGTTCTCAAAAATTGACCTTAGGTCGGGTTATCATCAATTAAAGGTGAAGGAGGTTGATGTGCACAAGACGGCATTTCGAACTCGGTATGGGCATTACGAGTTCTTAGTGATGCCATTTGGGTTGACCAACGCACCAGCAGCGTTCATGGATTTAATGAATAGGGTATTTCAACAGTACTTGGACCAATTTGTCATAGTGTTCATAGACGACATATTGGTTTACTCAAAGACGGAGGAAGAGCACGACAAGCATTTGCGAGTAGTTACGCAAGTCTTGAGGAGAAGCGATTATATGCCAAATTGATGAAGTGCGAATTTTAGCTAAGGAGGTGGCTTTCTTGGGTCACGTGGTGTCGTGAAAGGATTAGAGTGGATCCCGCAAGATTGAAGCGATGTTGGATTGGAAATCCCTAAGTCGGTGGCGTAGATTCAAAGTTTTACGGGTCTAGCAGGGTACTATCAAAGGTTTGTGGAAGGATTCTCGTTAATTCTTTGCACCATTAACTAAGCTATTGAGGAAGGAGTACCATTTGTTTGGTCGAAAAGCAGCAAGAAAGTTTTGATAAGTTGAGAAAGATTCGTGAAGCTCGGTTTTGGTACAACTGGCGGGGAAGTTGTTCTGATTTCTTGTGATCGTCCCATCTGAGGTTGGGATGTGTATTGATCTGAGGAAGGAAGGTAGTAGCCTATCGTCCGTCGATTAAGACCGCATGAGGTTAACTACCCAACTCACGACTTGGAGTTAGCGGTAGTCTTCGCCTTGAAAATATGGAGGCATTACTTATGCGGGGAGAAGTCGATAATCTACACGGATCACAAGAGTCTAAGGTATCTCTTGACCGGAAAGACTTGAACTTAAGGCGTACCGATGGATTGAACTGTTAAAGGACTACGACTGTTCCATCGAGTATCTTCAGGGTAAGGCTAACGTGGTGGCTGACGCGTTAAGTCGGAAGGTCATGGCGGACTTAAGAGCAATGTTTACTCATTTAA
The DNA here is from genome assembly GCA_025506655.1 of Gossypium rotundifolium. Classification (NCBI taxonomy): domain Eukaryota; kingdom Viridiplantae; phylum Streptophyta; class Magnoliopsida; order Malvales; family Malvaceae; genus Gossypium; species Gossypium rotundifolium. Next base: position 37,650,986 of record CP106732.1, on the reverse strand, counting down.
GTTTATATGATGATGGGAGTCTTTTGGCGGAGCTGCAAGTTAAGCCAACTTGGATCGAGGAGATTAAGGATAAGCAGTTGGTAGACGAGGGATTGAATGCAAAGAGATTGCAAGTCCAAAATGATGGTATGGAAGGGTATAGTTTGACTGATCATGGTGTATTATATTTCCAAGGGCGGCCCTGTATGCCGAAGGATGTAGAATTGAGACAAAGAATCCTCCAAGATGCACATAGTAGCCCATACGCTATGCATCCTGGAGGTAGCAAAATGTACGGAGATTTACGGAGACAGTTCTGGTGGCCGGGGTTGAAGCGAGAGGTGGCGAGTTAGTGGGAAGGTGTCGGCGTGTCGTGAGTTAAAGCCGAGCATCGGTTGCCATCGGGGTTACTTCAACCAGTAAAGATTCCTCAATGGAAATGGGAGAGGATCACTATGGATTTCGTCAGTGGTCTACCTCTCACGCCCAGCAAGAAAGATGCAGTTTGGGTAATCGTAGACCGCTTGACTAAATCAGCTCACTTCGTACCGGTGAGAATGGATTACTCACTCCAGAAGCTAGCAAATTTATATGTGGTCGAGATAGTCAGATTGTATGGTGTGCCAGTATCAATTATTTCAGATAGGGACCCAAGGTTCACGTCGAGGTTTTGGAAAGCATTGCATCAAGCTTTGGGAACACGATTGGATTTCGATCTGACTTTCCATCCACGATCGGACGAGCGATCGAGAAAGGTCATCTGATCTTAGAGGATATCTTTGAGGGTTGCGTCTTGGAATTCGAGGTAGTTGGGAGAATTTTACCATTAGCGAGTTCGCCTACAACAATAGTTACCAAGCGAGTATTGAGATGGCACCATACGAAGCAATTGTATGGATGAAATGTCGAACTCAAGCGTGTTGGACGAGTTGGGTGAGCGACAAGTGTTGGGTCGAATTGGTAATGAAACCGAGGATAAAGTGAAGGTGATTGAGCTCGTCTTAAGGAAGCATCGAGATAGGCGAAGTCTTATCTTGACCTGAAGTGCAAAGAAATGGAGTATGATGTAGGAGACAAGGTTTTCCTGAAGGTATCACCTTGGAAAAAGGTGTTGAGATTTGGGAGAAAAGGAAAGCTAAGCCCAAGATTCATTGGCCCATATACAGTATTTTATTATTGTAATAAGGCCTCCTAAAAATTATTTTATTATTGTGATATGCTTGAAATTTTCGTTTCAAACTTTATGTTTATATGAATGAATCCACATGTTTTTCCAAAGCAATCGAAAAAGGGTTTTCAAGTACCGTCGGGTACATATAAAAACATGCATAATAACTTGACTTAACAAATATTTTCAAAAATAAATCCAAATATAAGATTTGTACACCTCAACTGTTTTTAACAAAAAGCTATCTTTTATCAAAAACTTAAATCGATTTTAAAAGATTTCAAAGGTTTCTCTCCGTAGCAAACCAAATCCGGTCGAAGCGTTTGGGCCGGGATTGGGCTGTTACAAGGGGGAATGAGTTCGAGTAGCATGAGTTGCATTTTGAGGATTTATTTTGGCGTCTGGAGGGGAGGTGTGGGAGTTCGGCCAGGACACTGCTAGGGGGAAATGTTGATTGAGTCAACAACTTAAATGTGTGGCTATGAGGGGAGGTGGAAGTTTGAATCATTCAAACTTGTTTGAATGAGTGAAGAGGAGGAAATTTAGGAGAGAAAGAAGGGATGAGGAGTGAGGTTTGAGTGTTGGCCGAATATGGGGTTCTTGGGGAGAGGATTTTCGGTCATGAGAGAGTGTTTGGTTGGGGGCTTTAGGTACTGAAATTAAGTGTTTAGTAATGAGGATTTTTCTTTCTTTGAGTTTCTCTACTCTAGTTCTTTGCCGAAGGTGTCAAGTAATAGTTATTAGTTTTCTCCTTTATTTTTTCTCCTATAGTCAAAAGCCGAAAGTGGGAGTGACCATTTTGGGTGCATCTTGATCATCTTCTTTTCTCTTCATATCTTCTCTAAAGCCGAACTACATCTTCTTATTCTTCTCTTTTCTTTTTCATCTTGATAACCTTCACTTCTCTTGCAAAAGCCGAAAAACCCTTTTAGTCATTAGAACCTTGGCCGAATCTTCCATTCATCACTACTTATCTCTTTGGTGGTAACTCTTTCATTTGCCAACTGCTAGAAGAAGCGCCGTTATTCATTTAGTGCCAACTCTCTCAATCGATTTCTAGTAATAGTGGTAAGAAGTTCTCTTTTAATTAGATCTCTCTCCTTTTCTCTTTGGGATTGCCGAAACCAGAGTCTAACTCTATTTCTTGTGTGTGGCCAAATCATTGGAGGGCTTGATTTCGTGCCTTTTGTTTGTAGCCAGCGCAAGGAGCATTAGGGATCAGTTGGGTTCAATTATTCAAGGTAAGAGGGATATACCTTTTTGTTCGGCCTAAGGCCATTTTGTTTGGATTATAAGTGTAGGCCGAATCTAACATGAGATTTATGTAGGATCTTTGACAACCTTTAAACTTAAGCGATAACCTTCAGGATTCTGCCGACTTTAGTAAGGGTATTCTTTCCAATCCAAGTATTCTTTTGGGTTTCGTTATAGTTTTATTCAACATATTAACCGGGTCTTCTGACCAAGATATTATTTGATGGATTTGAGTACCAGCCAAGGAACGAAAGGGGTTCGACACGTAGTCCCTACCCCCAAGTTTAAGAAGCGGTCAGTTTTAGAGGTTTGGGATTGGCCACCGGGCTATGGACCAGCGTCTAAAAAGGATAAGCAGATCGCTGTAATCTCTTCGAGTGAGGACGTTAGGGAGATCGATAGTCTAGTTCTACAGGTTTTTAGGTGTGTAATTATCACACTGTTTCCTTTGTTGATTTAAATTAAATATATGTATCATGTGTGGTAGCTGAAATAGTGGTTGTGGTGGTGTTATTACCTATATGGGGTAATTCGGTAAACCAGGTTAGTATACTACCTACGTTAAAATTGATGATAAATGGTTGTGGATGCATGTAAGCATGTTGAAAATATATACTCAAATGTTATCATGTTCTATCATGTTGTCATTAACCAGATTATGTTGCATGTGCATGGGGTTCGGGATATTATGATTAAAAGGGAAGTGTGTATATATATATGTGGGTGACTCTGTCACGATTGATGATGACCTCGAGTCTCATCGTGGATTACTGTGATTTAATCACGTGGATTAGTGGCTAGACCACTTAAGTGGACTTTGAGCAATGTGTCTGTCAGCATAGACTGCCAAAGAGGTGTGTAGTGGATGGAGGGTCCATTGTAGAAATCCCTCGGTGTGTATGAAGATGGATGTATGGGTGGTGTGTAGCGGATGGATACTAGGTTGGGGTGGGTGAACATATTGCATCTTTATATATGGCATATCGATTTGATGTGGATTTTGGGACCAAACCCATTTGTGGAATGGCGTGGAATAATTGCTGCTGAGTCTCAATGACTCACCTGTTTTCCAAACACATTGCGGGTAATCCTTGACTCGTTGGATTTGGGTTGGATTGGACTCGAGGTGGCCATGCGAGGTTTTGATTTTAATTTTGTTTTAAAACATTAATTGCTATTTTACATTGGGATATTTTCATTACGTAATAAGGCCACTCTAATTTGATAAACTTGGGAATTTTAAGTAGTTTTACTATTTAAATAGCTATTAAAGAAATGTTTTACTTTACATCCGATAATATTGAAACAATAAAAAAATGGGTTTTCAAAACTTGAGCAATGTAATAAAACAACGGTTTTCCACTTGTAACAATGAGGGTATTAAATTATATTTTCACTCAACAATTTGAAATTTTTTCAACTACAAACCCCTAATTTTAAAACCCCAATTCAATAGACAATTTTATTTTACAATATTTTTCCTCCCTTAGAAACAAAATTCCTTTTCACCTTTTCCCTAGTAACATGTCAGATCCGGTCGTGATGTTGGGCCGAGTTTGGGGTGTTACACGGGTCCACGGAGCATCGAACTAGGGAGTGTCCGTGACGTCATTAAGACAAGTATAGTTGTAGATTGTTCTGAATCTGTGTGTTGTTTTGAATGACATTGATGGTTATTCGTTGGATAGTGTTTGTGATTGTGATTGAACAAGTGTATACTGCTTCAGTGGTTAAGTGTTCTGGGTGTGTGTGAGAGGTCTTAGGTTTGATTTAGTTTTCTTGGCTAGAGTGTGCAATGGGAGCGTAGTGGTGTAGTTGTGATTTAGCACTGTTTAGTTAGTTGGAAATTTCGGGGACAAAATTTCTTTAAGGAGGGGTGAGTTGTAACTCCTCGATTTTTGTGGCTAGAAGTTTTGGGTTTTGTGGTTAAGGTCAGTGAGTTGGTAGTGCTATTGAGTTTAGTGGTGCATTTAACAATCAGAATGGGCTTGAGGGTCTAGTGGTTGAGTGAGTGCTAGTGAACCTTTGGGTTCAGGGTTAGAGTCTTTGGGTGTGCATTTTTGGATTACAACTTATTTTTCTTTATTTTAAGTTAATATTATTATTAACTTTATTTTTAATTCATTATTTATTTTTATTAGTTTTTTCTCTTTTCATGTTCTCCTCTCCCTCTCCCTCTCTTGGTTTTCTTTTTCCTCTTCTCTTTTTGCAAAAATGATTTTTGTCCACGGTATTTGGAGAGCATCGTTTCATCATCGACAAGTTAGAGTCTGAGCATCTTGGATCATGAGACTAGTGTGGGTTCGAAACTCTTCAACTCAATTTGTGAATTGTTTAATGTAGGGAAAATTCATGTGCGGGTTTCGATTATGGGGTAATCAAAACGTAGATTTGATACTAAATTGCATCAAAATCAGGTTACTATAATATGTGTTGATCTTAATAAGGATTAGGAAGTGTTTGAGGGTGAAATTCTCGTTTTGCATGCTATTTTTAGGGTTGTTTCGTGGCCACTGGGGTTTCCACACGGGTGTGTGCTAGTTCACACAGCTGTGTGCTTTTGAGCATTAGGGTTTCGGATCAATTTTGGTGCCATATGGACGTGTGGCCGACTTAGGATTTTATCATTTTGCACACGGTCGTGTCCCTCAGGCATATGGGCATGTGGGTTTGGGGATTAGGGTTTGAGTGATTTTGTGTCACGATCGTGTGACAAATTTGGGAATTAGGGATTACACAAGGGCGTGTCTGGTGGGCACATGGGCGTGTGATACCCTCACATGCCCATGTCAGCCCTGCACTCGAATTTAATGCCAATGGACATAGAGTTACACGGCCTGTTCCCGTGGCCATGTCCCTAGTCCACACGGCCGTGTGCTTCAATTACAGTCGTGTGCCCCTCCTCACATGGGCTTTTAATCTCTTACATGGCCTAGGCGTTACCACACGGCCAGAGCACACGGGCGTGTGGTCTTAATCACTTGTATTGATTTGGTATGCATTTCTGATCTAAATATGTGCTTGTGTGTGTGTTCCAACCCTTAGTTAAGTTTAGTGAGGGTGTTCAAGACTTGATATCTGTGATGGTTGTGTGTGATGTATGATTTTGAATCTGGTCTGAAGAGTGTGCTACGTAATTGTTCTGACTGACTGTTTGTTAATGTGTATTTGTTCTGTTAGCTTGAATGCATTCATGCATTTGCATAAAACAATTTTGGGTTGGGTTGTGAAGAGAAGGAAGACTGTATCTGTTCTGATTTGGCGGTTCTATTGCAACTTACACATACAATGATTTATAGCACTGTACCGTATGTACGTTAGCTATGCTACGTACCCTTATCTGATCTGGCAGTGTAACTGTAACATGACTGTACAGCGGATTACCACATTGCATTGTACTGTACGTACGTCAACTTTGATGCGTACCATTATCTGATTTGGCCTATACCGCAGGTCTACCGCATTACATAGTACAGCACATACGCTAGCCCTGCTGCATATTGTTATCTGAGTGGCTTAGTCCACATATGTGGAGTGTAGGGTTGGATGGGTCTTCTGAGGTCCTAATTGGTGTGATTGGTTGGATGAGCTTTAACAGCTCTTATGAGGTGTGATTGGGGCATACGGAGAGGTGTGTTGGCTGGATAAGTGGCTTATATTTATTTGACTGCATTTCATCGCATCATCGTGTGTTACATTTGCAAGACTAGTTATGCATGTCTGTTTATCGATCAACAATTAATTTGAGTATTTGAGTGAATTTGATGTGCTCACGGTTGTTAAGTTACATTAGGACATTAGTCCCAAGTGTGCGTTCGACTCGTGTAATGGCGAAAGTCTATTGTGCTACTGCTTTGAATTTTGTATCTCTGTTTGAGACTTGTTTCGGACTCACAATGAGCTTAAGTAGCTCACCCCCTCTTAGTGTTTCTTTTCAGGTACCCTTTCTTAATTCGATCTTTGGACTCGGTGTCTGGAGGTGTCGGATAGTCTCGGTGGAAATAAAGGGTTGCTGGTTTATATTTGGTTAAATGATATTTGGAATGTAAGATTTTTTTAAAGCTTTGGTACAATCTCCATTTTGGATTCTTACTCGTTTATTTTATCTGAGTTATATGTTTTTCTTAATTGTAACTTTACATAAACGGTCAAATATTCCAATTTAACATGAGAACTTGTTTTGTGAAATTTAACTATAGTTATTTCGGTAACCAATGTAACATCCAGAATTCGGTTTAAGTTCTAGGCTTTCTTTAGGTTCAAACGAAACTTTTTTCGTCAAGTATTCAATTATCAAATTATTATTGAATCAATTGTAAATAATATAACATAAACAAATAATCAACCAAAATAACATTTAATAAATATAAAATTCATAAGAACTTACCTCGACCACAACGGTTGTAAAAACAAAAATCGAGAATTAATTCGAGACTTTCGCTTTTCCTTAATTCAAGTCCGGTTGATTCTTTTCTTGATCTAAATAATAATTTAACTCAATTAAATATTTCAATTGACTACAATTATCCAATTCAAACCTATAATACATATTAACATGAAATTACAAAATTACCCTAACATTTTAACTTTTCATCGTTAAGCCCCTAAATCTAAATCTTATAATTTAACCAACAAAATAAAATATCATAATACCCAAATATTCTTAAGGATCCAAATAGCCCTAACTTTCTCTAATTCACAACATTAACCATTAATTTTACTATTTTCACCATTAAGTGCTTAAACTTTAAATTCATCAAAATTACTTAACAAAACATGTTTATCTAACAATTAAACATAATAATATATCAAACAAATTCACAAATATTATTAAATCATTCATGGAAAAACCCTAAAATTTTTATAACTTTACAATTCAACCATCGAACTTAGTGGATTAAGCTAAAACGAGTTCAAAAACATAAAAATCATTAAAAACTAGGCTCTCCATGTACCAAAGGAAACTTGGCTTAATTTTCTCAAGCTCAACAATGGTGATTTTCAGCAAACATAAGAAAATGGAAAAAGATGATAGCATTATTTTACTTGTACATGCTTTTATTTATTGTTTTACTACTTTACCCTTTAATTAACACTTATAAAATAACCAACCCATGTCCATCATTGTCCACCACCAGTATAAATGGCATAATTATCTTATAGTGTAACATCCTAGATTAGGGGTTATGCATTCGTGTATAATTCGAGTGATAGTAGGCTTGGAGTATGTTTGGTTATGTTCTAAGGGTTTCGAGAACTTTAAAATATAAGGGAATGCTTTGGAAAAATTTTTGGATTTAAGTGTAAAAAGGGGAAACTAGGTGAAAGAGGTCTTAAGAAAAGTTTTGGGGAGTTTAGGACACAAGGAACCATGTGGTAAAGTGGCATGAAGGCGCAAGGGTGCAAGGGGGAAAGTTGCGTCAAAGAGGAGTGCCAAGGGGGAGGAGGTTCGAGCAATATGGGAAGCATTGGAGACTTTTTATTTTTGGCGTTGGGCTAAGGAGGCCTTAAGGAAAATTGTGAGAGTGTTTGGACACAAAAGGGGCTTGGTAAAGTGGCTTAATGGCGCCACTTAAGGGCCTGGAAATAACGCCAACAATGGCCTTGGTTCGAAACACGGCGGCAACAAGTAGTGTTTTATTTTTGCTTTTGGCGTTAAGGGGGGAGCTAGGGAAGGAGGCTTTAAAATAAATTGTGGCGAGCTTATGTCATAAAAGAAGGCCATGGCAGAGTGGCTTGGAGCGCTATATGTGGCTTGCGGCAATGAGGGCCGAGTTCGAGTTCTGAAGGAAGCAAGAAAGGGCATTTATTTTTGAGCAGCAAGAAGGCGCTTGGGCTAAGTAGGTCTTAAAAGAAATTGAGGTGAATTATGTCACAAAAGAACCAGCAGCAGTGGTACAGGCGTTACTATAGTTTGCTTCAAAGGGTTCAGCGGGTCCCATGTTCGAACCATGTAGGCGACAAATGAGTTGGGTTTTATTTTTATTTTATTTTTCCTTGAGGCAGGGGAGTAGTGGGAATGACATATGGACTCTCAAATGATAAGGATAATGCTTGGTTTTATTTTTATTAATTTGGCTAAGAGTAGGATAAGTGTAGTTTTATTTATTTATTTTAAGATGGTAGATATAAGATAATTGTAGTTTTATTTATTTATTTTAATTATGGTTTTATTTTATTTAGATTAAATGAGATATTAGTAAGGGATATTGTTGTTTATTTTATTTATTTAAGTGGGTGATAAAGAGATAATAATGGAGAAAATTTTGGGATGTGATAAGGGGGAGAGGTAGTGGCCGATTAAGGGGCTCTTGGTGTTGGTAAATTCGGTCATAATGAGGGGGTTAAGTGCCGAAAATTGTTAGTTTTTCTTTAGTGTTGCTTTGCCAAAATTCCATTACTCCTCTCCTCTTCTTTTCTTTTTATTTTCTTTCAACCCCAAATCGTTTCTTTTTATTCCTTGAATAGCCGAATACCCCATCTTTTTTTGAGAGCCATAGTTTAATGTGTAGTCACCATTTAGAGCATAAGTCGAATCATCAAGGAAGGTGCCGTCGACTACTTTCTTGTAGTCTCTCTAAACAAACGTTGGTAAGTACCCCTATTAAGCAGTTGGTTTCCTCTCTCTTTCTTTGGTATATCGAAATCAAGGGTAGGCCTTGATTTCTAAGAATGGTAGAATATGCTCAAGGCCATATTAATGTGTTTCTTTTGTGCCAAGCGTTAGGGAGCATTAAAGGAGTCTTTGGATTTGCGAGATTAAGGTAAGCAATTGGTAATATTCGGCCAAGGGCCATCTTTAGAGTTTTCATGTGCCAAGCCGATTCTAATGGTTGCTAAGCAGGGATTTCAACTATTCAAGGAGCAAGTGGTGATTCGGGATTTAGTTTAGTAAGGGGTAAATCGGCAGAGATAACCAAACCCTCTGAGATTTGGTAGGAGACCAAATCGGCATTAAGGAGGAGGAAAAACCCGTTCATCGTGTTAGAATCAAATAGTTCGAGATTTCGCTAAATAGTCGGTGTGTGATTAACCCACCATTTTTGAGTTTTGCTATATTTGCATGTGTGATTTATGTGCTAACCCGGGCGATGGCGATTATGTGGTGATTACCCTAAAAGGGTATATCGATAATCGAGTTAGTATTACTGTTGATAAGAATGTGTGATCTTGATGTGAATGTGACAATGCCTATAGAAATATGATTGTCACCTTAATAACATGTGCATGCATTTATTATTACGTCAATATTACATGTTGCATGTGCATGGGTTGGGATGTGATATGAAAGAAGGTGCGGGTGTACTTCGAGTACGTGGTTTGATGTTAGCCTTAAGCTACATCGTGGATTGACATTGACTGAGGTCACGTTGTAGATTAATTGCGATTTAGTTCGCGTGGCTTGATGAGTGGCTTTGTGCCTCATCGTGGTTGATATCGGCTAGTGCCATATCGTGGTTGATGAGTGACTATGTGTCCCATCGTGGTTTTGGTGTTAGCTACGGCTACATCGTGGATTGGCGCTAACTGAGGTCGCGTTGTGGATTTTTGTGCTTTATTGCACGTGGACGGCATTGATTGCCTTTTGGAGTGAAAAGGAGAGGGTGATTTATTAATCCCCTGGTGTGTGGTAGGATGGATAAGGGGGTGTGTAGCGGATGGACCCTAGGATTGGGTTGGGTGGACTTTCCATAATTATATCTGATATGTGAATTTAATATGGAAATGGGCCAAGCCCAAAATGTGAATGTGGATTGGAATGAGAAATGGGCCAAGCCCAGTATATGATCTGTGGAATAATGTAGTAATGGGCCAAGCCCAGTATGTGGAAACATGTGGTTATTTACACTATTATATAAGTGTTATGGATATGGGCCAAGCCCAGAATGTGGTAAATTGTGAATATGATATCTTGTTATCTGATATATGGGTTAATATGTGTTAACATGTGGGTGGAATTCAGTGGTTTAATTACACACTGAGTCTGTATGACTCACCCAATTCTTATTAACATCACAGGTGATGCTTGGACCGGGTTTGGAGTGGATACGAGGTGGCCCATGTAGAAGACATTTTATTTAATTAATTAAGTATTTATATTTTCATATTTTGATTAAGTGTTTATTGTAATAAGTCCCATTAAAGTATTTAAGTATTTTATTAAGTATCTTTAATATTATGTTTTATTATGGATTGACAATTGAGATATCTTTAGTAAATGGTTTTAATTTCTTAAATCTATATATATAATAAAGTTTTAATTCGATATTTTATCAAGCTTATATTATTTAAAAATTTTAAATGGACATGGTTTTGAATAAGAACAAAATTTTCAAGTCCCACCACAAGTTAGGATATTTTTAAGCGTTTTCATGATGGCATTTCAAATTAAATTAAGTAACGAATGGGCCGGGTTTGGGGTGTTACATATAGATCTACCAACTTACATTTCCAAGGCCACTCAATCCATTTAATTAGCTGAATTTAACTTTTGTACAGTTTTCAATTTAATCCTTTTTACCTAATTAACCATTTAAACTTTAAAATTTCTTAACGAAAATTTAATACGACTCTAACTAACCCTATAAATAATAAATAAACATTAAAATGTTTACTCACTTGTTGGAATTGTGGTCCCAAAACCACTATTTTTAACACCACTAAAAATGAGTTGTTACAGTTACAATTCTCTCCCTCTTAAATAAATTTCATCCCAAAATTTACCTAACGTAAACCAATATGGATATTGTTGTCTCATCGTTTCCTTTCTTTCCCATCTTTATTATTGCAAATTATGATGTCTCCACAAGACTTTTACCAACAGAATCATTTATTTCTCAATTCCTTTACTTCTCAAGCAAAGATCTTAATTGAATCATATTCATAAGTCAAATCCAGTTGGACTTCTATTACTTCAGGAGTAATCACATGAGATGGGTCGAACAGATATCTTCGTAGCATTGACACATGAAAAACCTTCTGAATTTTGTCCAACTCTGGTGGTAGAGCTAACCGATAAGCAACTGGACCAATCGGTTCTAAAATCTCATATGGCCCAATCAACCTTGGACTCATCTTCCCTTTCCAAACTAAAGAACCTTTTTCCATGGCGACACTTTCAAAAACACTTTCTCACACACATTATATTTAATACCTTTCTTTTTGAGATCGGCATAAGACTTCTGTCTATATAAGGCTACTTTTAAATGGCCTCTGATCAACTTCACTTTCTCTTCTGTCTCTTTAATCAAGTCGGGACTCACCAATTTATTTTCACCCAATTTTGTCCACCACACAAGAGTTCTACACTATCTTCCATACAGTGCTTCATACGACGCCATTTGAATACTAGACTGGTAATTGTTATTGTCATAACGTTGCCTACATAAGGGTATGGGGGCCGTGTAACATCCTGAAATTGGGCCTAGGAGAATTGAGCCCAATGGGCCTTGAGCGTAGTAGCGTTTAAAATTTTTAGGAACAAGAGAACGGCTTTAATGCAAGTTAGATCTAGTAGGTGAGTGATTTTAGAAGGTTAGAGGGATTCTATGAAGTCCGGGTTCAAGTTAGACCTTAGGAAAAATTTTGGTTTTAGGTGAAAAAAACCCTGGAGGTTGATGGGTAGGCCTTAAGAATAAAATGTGGAGGAAAATGACACAAGAAGAGCTTGTGGTGTAGTGGCAAAGTGACGCCACTTAAGGACAAGGGAATGACGCCACAAAGAAGGAAGGAGGTCCAAGGTTCAAGTTGTAGTGTTTGCATTCCTTTTAGATTATTTTTATTAAATGAATTTAGACCTTGGCCATAGGGTTATATTTACTTGCGCATGGTTTAAGACACAAGGAGCTAGTTGGTAAAGTGGCTAGCAGTGTGGGTTATGTTATAGGAGAGTCTGGGTTCGAATCTCATAAGAAGCAAGGGAGTATTTATTTTGTGGATTGGACGGTAAGAGTTTCAGTTGAATTTAAACTCTACTGACGGAGGGATCCCACATTGGAAAGATACAAAGAAGGAAGGTGAAGAGCTAGCTATATAAAGAGCCTTCTAGGAGGAGAGTTAAGATACCTTGGTGGGCGTTTGGGCACAGGAGTGGTCACAGCACGGTTTAACACTAGACTCCTATCAGGTAATCTTTACATCAGGATTTGGGAGCTGAGGTGGACTCGTGGAGGCCATACATATGTTTACTCGTAAATTTATTTCTTTTATTTGGACTTATTTTTATTTGGGTTTTTTTGTTATGTAATAAGGCCTTGGGTATTTTATTTGGTTTCAGCTTTCAATTTGGTTACTGCTTATTATTAAATGATCAATATGGGATTTTCCTAAAATGATAATAAACCGTTTCTTATTCAAAATTACTTAAACTCAATTTTTCACAACAACTATAAAGAACATGAACTTTTTAACGAATGCACAGTTTTTAGACATTCCTTTCATGTGACATGCCAGATCTAATCGTAATGTTTAGGCCGGGTTTGGGGTGTTACAGGCCGAGTAAGCAAAGCTAGACACGGAGGGCCTAAATTAACATAGAGTCCCCACTAACCAATTTGGGTTAGGTTGGTTAGCCACCTATTGTCTAAAAGTCTAGAATTAATACTATGAAAATTCCTAAAAGTCTAGACTCGATCTTATCACCAAACACTACACCAAAATAGACTTTTAGCGGTTTTTTTTTTTTGCTTTTAGCAGCGTTTATAAGCTCCACTAATAGTATGAAAAGCGCCGCAAAAAAACGCCGCTAAAAAAGCGCCGCTAAAAGTCTAGACCTTTAGCGGCGCTTTTATCACAAACGCCGCTAAAGTCTTGACCTTTAGCGACGCTTTTTCCACAAACGCCGTTAAAAGTCTTGACCTTTAGCGCTTTTTTCCACAAACGCCGCTAAAAGTCTTGACCTTTAATGGCGCCTTTTAGTAGCACTTTTTCCACAAACGTCGCTAAAGGTCCTGACCTTTAGCGGCGCTTTTACCACAAACGTCACTAAAAGTCCTGACCTTTAGCGGCGCTTTTACCACAAATGCTGCTAATTTGCACAGATTTGCAAACCTCATTTTCTGCAACATCCTACCCATCCTACATTAAAACCAATCAAAAAACAGTAGCAATTGCATATAATTTCAACCCAAAACAGCAAGTATAACATTTAATAAAACATATATGATATAAATTAATAAATAAAGTATAATTGAAACAATTCTTACAATAATGTTAAATGGAACAATGTTAAAAACAATATTACAAAGAGAAACTAAGGGACTAAGATGGCGGCTTCTGCGACTGCTGAAACATCTACATCATCTCTTTGAAGTCAGAGTGGAGCTCATCGATTTTACGCTCGCTCTGCCTCCTCGCTATTGCCGCTACCTCTCTCGTTCTGTTCTTTGCCTCCTCATTCTTTGCATCTACTCAAGTTCTTCATATTTTCTTTCAACCTCAACAATTTCTTTGAATCATGTTTCGCTTGCATTTGAGATATTTGGTCTTTTAACCTCCGAACTTGACTTGCAATTGAGTCTGGGAAGGCATGCATCGTTGGGAGCCGGATCCAAAATATTGGGTCGGGGTAACACCAGATCCTTGAAATCGGACCCGACCATACCTTTCAGGACCCAAAACATCAGTAATAAAAAATAGCAAATGTATCATATAAATGAAGCCAAAAAACAGCAAATGTAGCATAAAAATTCCGACCATACCTTTCAGGACCCAAAACATCGGTAATAATTATGTTATCGATATTATCAAGATTAACAAAACTATCATTCGAAGCAGTCACCTCATACTGTGCCTTCTTCTCATTTAGTTTCTCCTAATAAATCAATGAAAAAGTTAGAAACGAAACGTATACAATAAGAATGAATGCAACATAACTTAACATTATTAATTTAAAACTAGTAACAAATAATTAAACTATTATAAGTAAACATTATAAATATTTATAATAAATCAAATTTTATTAAGTAAATATACCATGATCTCTCCAGCTTCGGATGTCATCGGAGACCCATCCTTCTTCCTATGCGTAATGTCAAAATGCTGAACGCATCCAACTTTTTGACCGATGGAGAATTCCTACAGTGTAGTAGTAAAAATATAATTTAATAGTATAAAGTTACTAATATTTGATAGAATTAATAAATTATCATACCTCGGCATCAGCTACAGAAGCAAAACTTCTAGACCCTACTGTGTGCGTGAATGTCTATTTCTTGCTACTCGCTCCAACACGCTCACGATCCTACATAATGAAATTATTATTACATATATAGTAAATACAATAAACCGAAAAATTTAAAAGAGTTTAAAACTAGGTAATACCTCTCCTTTCTTTGAGTTCCAAAATCTAACCGCATCTTCCCATTGAAACCTCAACATTCCTGGCGGGACATTTCGCAATTTATCCTCGAGGCTGTTTTCTTTCTTAAAATAATTTTTTTCAGTGTGTTTTTATGGTCTCTCCATTTTTTTCCCAGTGTCTTCTTTATATATTCATCGGAGACCTCCAAAGCAAATCTATCTTAAAAAAACATAAGTTTAGAAAGTAAATATAAATTAAACTTCAACCAAAGTATTATAAATTACATTCACGTTTTGTTACCTTAACGTTATCGAAAGCTTGTTTTTTGTTTGCATCAGGCATGTGATGTCGTGACTCATAATTGATGGGAAACATATTTGCATTCCATGCAATAATGCCTAGATAGCCTGCTAGAAGTCGAGCTTCAGGGCCAACAGGCTGGCCATGAGTGTTTCTCCTTACTTTCACACGTCGACATGATTTAATTCGTATAAGTCTTTAAGCGAGGTGCGTCGCGACCTCTGCGTCCCACCGATCTCGGTGAACAATGACATATTATTGTTATATTAAAATTGAAAATGAATCAATAATTAAAGTCAACATGCATGTAAAATAAACTTAACATTACTTTGTAATTACAGAGGCTCATCATCTATGTCGAGCACACTCGAGGATCCAACTATTGTTTGTTGTTCGCTATTGCCCTCTTCCAAATTTACAATATTTAAATCTCGCAATCTTCTTCTACTCATTTTTCTACAATACACATAAAATAGTTAGAATTTTAGTAACAAATGACAACAATAATGGTACATATAAAATAGTTAAATTATATAAAATGACCAAGATTAAAATTATAATATTACATATAAATTAAAAAATCGTAAAATCTTACTACATCATAATTTGTAAATATCTTCGTCACGTCTGTGAACCCATTGAAATTGTGTACTAGTACTAGGGATATTTTTATTTAGGTTTTGTTCTGGAAAAGGTAGAGTTTCTGATCTTTTGACGATTTCATCTCTACTACTTTCATTGCCCATGTCGAACAAGCCCCTAGGGGTGTTTCGAAGTACAACGTACCAACCCTCATCAGTTGGATCTTTCGAGAAAAAAACTTGTTTCACTTGAGAAGAAAACACATACGGCTCGTCTATTAGTTATTCTTGGTGTGAATCAATCGAGAGAAATTCACCATTGTAAAACCATATTGATCGTTTTTAATTCCGCGAGTCATATTCACATCAGCCCAATCACCTCGAAATAAGACAACTTTCCATTTGCCGTAATAATCCAACTCAATGATGTCAGTATTAAGTCCGTAATACTCTAGGTTCCCCTCGACAGGATTACTGTCCCTAGCACTAGCGTAACTTGTAACTGAAGAATTAACAATAATTCCACAATTTTGGGTTCTCCTCAATCTCTCGCAATACCTTGTATGAAATCTGTATCCATTGATGAGGAAGGCACTATATCCTTTCACTATTCTGTTTGGACATTGTGAAAGCCATTTAACTTCATATTTACTTCATTCCGACTCCAAACCTATTGAATCGAAAGTAAATTGAGTAATTATAAATGTTACGAGAAAACATTATTACTTGTCAATGAAAAATTCAATTGCTTACCGTTTGGCTTAACCAATCATGAAATGATTCTGTGAATAACTTATTAATTTCTCGTCGAGGAAATCTTCAGGACCGTGAACGAGTTCTCAATATTTGTTTGTACTCACTATGTTTAAAAAAAAGGTTACTTTGTTAGAAGACAAAAAAATTATAATTGATGAGTATTTATCAAGTTCTAGAACTTACTTGCGTAATGGTTCCATTGAATCGTGATGAAAAAGAACATATCGATGTGCTTGGACCCACGATATATCGTCTAATTCTGTAATTTTGACTTTGCCGATCGGTTCTCTGAAACTTTGAAATAAATAAGTTTCGACCAAGTTATGATCTGTGAGACCAGCATTTCTACTTGGTCTGTTCAGTCTTGTCTCGACATCTTTCAAATACCTCGAACAGAAAGTCGTACATTCCACTACAAAGTAGACTTCGGCAATTGATCCTTCCGGATAATGTTTATTGCGGCAGTAAAACTTCAATTTGGATAGGAACCTAAACACAGTATAGAACATTATCAAAAGTTACAACTAAAGGCAGGTGAATGAAGGAATAATTTACAAATAAAGTAAGACCTTTCAATGGGATACATCCATCGATAGAAAATGGGTCCACCAAGTATTGCTTCATGAGGGAGATGAATTAACAAGTGCACCATAATTGTGAAGAAGGAAGATGGGAAGATCTTCTCCAGATTGCATAAAGTCAATGTGGCTCGATCTTGTAGTGTCTCAAGTTCTTGAACATCCAAAACTTTTCCACAAATGCCTTTCATTATATTAGATAGTTCAATTACACAAGAT
Source organism: Gossypium rotundifolium (assembly GCA_025506655.1). Classification (NCBI taxonomy): domain Eukaryota; kingdom Viridiplantae; phylum Streptophyta; class Magnoliopsida; order Malvales; family Malvaceae; genus Gossypium; species Gossypium rotundifolium. The sequence goes on along the minus strand of CP106732.1, from coordinate 37,633,850 downwards.
GTCACCTTTTTCGACATACAACACCGCATAGCAACTGGCAGTAAGTCTGCATCAAGATGTGATAGTCATGCAATTTTAAGCCATATAGTCTTCAATCTTTAAGACTCACACATCGGGATATATTTGATGCATACGCATCTGGGACCTTTATATCCTTCAACACCATACAGAACACTTCTTTCTCCGTCTTCGACATTGAAAAAATAGCAAGCGGCAACCAATATTTCATATTCGAAAATGCTTGGGGATGAAGCTCACGCTGAATTCCCATGTGAACTAAATCAAGTCGACTCTGAAGATTGTCTTTCGATTTTCCATGACATTCAAAATAGTCCTAATGATGTTCTCGCAAACATTTTTCTCAATGTGCATGACATCAAGATTATGGCGTAATATCTGATGCTCTCAATAAGGTAACTCAAAAAAAATACTTATTTTTTTCCATAAGTCCGCCTCATTAGGATCATCCTCTTCGTCAGATTCATCATCAGATCCCTTGATCTTCTATTTCTTTGTGGGTTGGCCGGTTGATTCATCTTCCCATAAATGAAATTCATATCTTTCAACATGAACAATATTTTGGATCCACCGGTCTATGAAGAAGCTTTTCTAAACTCTTCAGTACCGTCAAACTGAGCACTCTGATATCTAAATCTATGATTTTTCAGTAACCACCGACAATGCCCCATGTAAGAGAACTTCTTCCCATTATATAACCATTGCGAACATGCCTGCGCAGCACAACAAGGACAAGCATAACGTCCCATGGTACTCCAACTAGAAAAATTAGCATAAGCTAGGAAGTCATTAATAGTCCACATCAAAGTTGCACGTAAGTTAAATTTCTCTTTTCTCATTGCATCGTATGTCTCAAAACCAACCCATAGTTGTTTTAACTCTTCAACAAGTGGCTGTAAATATATGTCAATATCATTCCCGGGCCCTTTCTCTCCAGGTATAATCATAGATAAGATAAAGGATGATTGTTTCATGCAAACCCATGGAGGTAAATTGTAAGGAACAAGCACCACCGGCCAAGTACTATACGCTGTGCTCATGAGTCTGTAAGGGTTAAATCTATCAGATGCTAGCCCAAGCCTCACACTCCGAGGATTGCTTGCAAAGCTTGGAAATTTTGAGTCAAATGATTACCAAGCTAAAGAATTTGCAAGATGTCTTAACAATCCATCATCGATTTGTCCATCATGGTGCCACGTCACTGACTCGACTGTCTTCACGAAATGAAAAGCCTTTAAAGCCTTGGTATTAGCTGGAAATATTGCAAAATCTTAACCGGATGCTTCTTTGACTGTGTATCATGTTCATCCTTGTTACCATCCTTTGCATTTCTATTAATCCAACGGGATTGACCGCAGACATGATAGTACTGTTGGTTTATTCGGTTGTCCCAATACAACATGCAATCATTTTGGCAACTATGAATTTTGTTTTAGCCAAGGCCCAAATCCTTTATCAGTTTCTTCATGTCTTTGGACGATTGAGAGATTTTTGCAAACAGGAACATTTCTTGCAAAACTCTAACAACATTTTCAACGAGTTTTTGGTCCATCCTCCCAAGCATTTCAAGTGAAAAAGACGAATACAGAAATACAATTTGGAAAATTTTGATCCCTCATACAGTTCTTCATTCATTTCACCAAGTAACATGTAGAACCTCGTCGCTTCTTCATTTGATTGTTCATCAGGTACACTTCTTCCCCCTTCGGTGAAAGTATTTTCACCAAAATTATAATCATCGATTGCACCCAAGTCAGGTGGAAATGACTCGAAACCATCACTGCGCATATTAAAAGCATCCCGCAACATGTCTTCCATGTTATCATCTCTAACATTCTGATTGTAAGCACTATGAGGATAACCCAGATTCATCGATGAAGATACTCCACTAGATGTACACTCTCCATGAAAAATCTATTTTTTATACCCCGGGACAAAGCCATCAACAACTAGATGTTCATAGACAACTTCACGATAATGCCAATTGATATTGCAACACTTCTTACACAGGAAAAGAATCATATTCTCTTGGCTTGCATTTTGAAATGCAAAATTCAGAAAAGTTTCTACTCCATTTCGATAGCCGTTGCTTACCCTTGACAAATTCATCCAAGTCCTATCCATTTTGTAGTTGTTGAAGTCTAAAGTTGACAATAAATTACATGGCTAAATTGTTAATTGATAAGAATTTGATTTTTAAAACAAAAATTCTTTTAAGATTCATCATACGTGGCATTGTTACACCTAGGGAGGATCCATTATATCTAACAGCGAGATATAAGGCAACCCGCCAGGTTTCCAGCCTATATACTTTGAATCCTTTTTTTCTTATCTATACAAGTATTATGTAAGTTATGTATTATGTAAGTTATGTAAGTTATGTATTATGTAAGTTAAATAATTTGATGAAAGCTATTAAAATTATGTAAGTTATGAAAGTTGATCTTAAAATTAAGTAAGTTATGTATTCTTTAAGATTTATCATACGTGGCATTGTTACACCTAGAGAGGATCCATTATATCTAACAGTGAGATATAAGGCAACCCGTCAGGTTTCCAGCCTATATACTTTGAATCTTTTTTTTTATCTATACAAGTATTATGTAAGTTATATATTATGTAAGTTATGTATTATGTAAGTTATGTAAGTTATGTATTATGTATGTTAAATAATTTGATGGAAGCTATTAAAATTATGTAAGTTATGAAATTTGATCTTAAAATTAAGTAAGTTATGTATTCTTTAAGATTCATCATACGTGGCATTGTTACATCTAAGGGGGATCCATTATATCTAACAGTGAGATATAAGGCAACCAGTCAGGTTTTCAGCCTATATACTTTGAATCTTTTTTTTTATCTATACAAGTATTATGTAAGTTATGTAAGTTATGTATTATGTAAGTTAAATAATTTGATAAAAGCTATGTAAGTTATGTATTATGTAAGTTAAATAATTTTATGTAAGTTATGTAAGTTATGTAATATGTAAGTTAAATAATTTGATGAAAGCTATGTAAGTTATGTATTATGTAAGTTAAATAATTTTATGTAAGTTATGTAAGTTATGTATTATGTAAGTTAAATAATTTGATGAAAGCTATGTAAGTTAATTATGTAAGTTATGTATTATGTAAGTTAAATAATTTTATGTGAGCTATATATTATGTATTATGTAAGTTAAATTAAAATTTCAAATCGAGAATCGATGAGGTGTGAACATATATGGCATGCATTACATTGTAGTTTTTTTAAATATTATTATATGTTATTATATGTTTTTTAAAATGTTATTATATTTTTTATAATGTTATTAAATGTAGTTTTTTAAATGTTATTATGTGTTTTTTATAATTGAAATTTCTTTGTGATGTTAAATTTAAAAGTTTTAACTTACTTCTTTTAAAAAAGAATTTATTTTCTATATTAAAACATATTTAAATAATGATCTATATTATTATATTGATAACAAAATATTTATAAGTTTTTAAATTTAAAAGTTTTTAAATTACTTCTTTAAAAAATTTACCTTTTATAATAAAACATATTGAAATAATGATCAATATTATTATTATCTTGATAAAAAATATTATTACCATTTTATATCATCTTATATGCATGATTTTAGTCATTTTATTTTACAAATTTTAAAATTTAAGTCTCATTATTATTATTATTTGTTAAATTAAAGTTAATCATCAACGTAATTTTACATTTTATATTTAACAACAATAAATTTAACCAAAAAAAAGTATAAGAATTAAATTTAAAATATAAAAATTTATAACATATTTTAACAATTAAGTTTTATATTTTGTTTATGTTATTTTTATATCGTCTGTACCTTTAATTTTAAAAAATCACGGAGCTTGTAAAAATCTAAGTTTGCATGATTAGATAGCAATTTGGAGGTTGTTCAAACACTATTAATAATAAACAACAATATTAAGCGACAATTTAGGCAGAAATTCTTTAAGATTCATCATACGTGGCATTGTTACACCTAGGGAGGATCCATTATATCTTACAGTGAGATATAAGGCAACCCGATAGGTTTCCAGCCTATATACTTTGAATCTTTTTTTTTTGGACAGCAATAGAACAAACAGCATATATACCAACCAAGCAGGATAATAAACAGAAATTTAGACAGCAATTTGAACAAATTCATCATGATATAACTGTTACTGATCTGAATTTTGAACTAAAATGTACCTTAATAAATTCAAGAAGATGGTCTACTCCACTCTCACGAAGAAATAGAGGCTACAATCAGAAATACAAAAGATTAATAATTTTGACTAACAATTGGATATCTAATGTTTTTCTATTAAATGAATATAAATCAGCAAATTGAATATCGTAACATCCTAAAAATCTGAGTATCGATATGATGCATGTTTTTGGTGCTTAGCTTGTGTATAATTAAAATTTTGCATGTTTAATATAGTCTTGAGAAGACTTGGGAATTATTCGAAATTAGAATAAATTTTAGTAATGAATACTTTATTGAAGCGGATCAAGTGACCTTGAGGTTTAAGTAAATTTAAGTGTCAAAAACTAGCATAAGATGAGCAAGTGGTAAAGGGGATATGGCGCCATGTATGTTTGCTTGAGGAAGAGGTTCGAATCCTTGGTTGTGCATTTGAGTTTTGTTTTTATTCTGTTTCCTCTTCCAATGTGTCGGTCATGGATAAGAATTAGGATGAGTTGGATACCATTTTATGGCAAGAAGACCAAAGGAAAAGGTAAGTAAAATTTAAGGAAAAGAATCTCATGATTTAAGGTAATGGGGAAACACAAGGCTTAATGTATGGTGATTGTCTTGGAAAGTTCTTGATGGCAAAAATTTGGTTTAGTGTCTATGTATTTGGACAGTTTCATGGACTATGGGGGGACGTAAATTTTGGTGGTTAGTATGGGGTTAGGATGGTAGCTTGTTAGGATTTCTTTTGGTCAAAATTTTTATTTTTTTGCTCTTCCAAAACATATTTCCTCTCTTTTTCTTTCTCCCATAGCCGAATGTGTCTTGAGCTTGGAGGAAACAACTTTGTTAGGTTTCATTTAGTCATTTCTTTTTGACCATTTGGTCATTTTTGCTAAATCACTCAAGTATCCCATTTTGTGTTCTCATCTAGTGCCTAAAACATAAAACACAAACATCATCTCTTTCTCCTCTCCCTTGGCCGAATGCACCATTGTTTCAAACTCTCTCCCTTTAGTTTTCTTTTATTTTGAAAATTAAATCATAAACCTCTCATCCTCATTCTGTTTCTTTCATCATTTAATTTTCTTTTCAACCATACTTTCAACATTTTCTTCTCCCTTGGCCGAACGTTAGACTACCTCCATAGCCGAATCATTCTTTTCTCTCCTTTGTTTTAGCATAGCTGAATCTTTCTTTTTATTTTTAATCTTTTCTCCTCCAATCAAATCCTTATCTTTCTTTGTAGTGATATAGTGGAGAGTCGATTTATTTTCTACATCTTTAGTTGATCATAGCTATTATAGATCGGGTGGAAAAAGGAGATTTCATCAGTCAAGGTAAGGGATCATTTCGAAAAGGGATTTTATTTTATCTTTCTATTTTGATAAGATTGTATTGATTAATCGATTCTATCATAGGGACTCTATCAATCGACCTTCACCTTTTGAACGAAAGAATCCTGTGGTAAGCTGATTTCGCTCTTAAAATCAATTGGTGGTGATAAGGGAATATTAGTTTGACTAACATTTATTTGTAAATGGAGGTGTAACATCCTAAATTTTTGGGCCTATGCATTTAATGGGTGAATATGTGGAATGAGTTAATTTAAGTGTTAGGGGTCCAAATTGGGCTCAGGCTTAGGTAAAGGCCTTGATTAAAATTATCTGTTTGGGCATTATAGGGTTTAAAAGGTAGTATCTATGTTTAAAATACCAAAGTGGGCTTGTGGCCCAATCTTAGGAGGTGATGCCACACAAGGGAGTAAGGGGCCCAAATTTAAGTTTCATGGAGCCCAATTCTTTTAATTTAAGCTAGCTAAATTTTGGGCATTAGGATTAGGTGGAGTGGATGGCAACAAGGCTAAAATTTAGGGGTTTTAATGTTTAAAATATGTGGATAATAAGCAGATAAAGGCTATTATTTAGGAATTTATTTTATGTGGATGATAAGCAGATAAAGGCTAAGATCTAGGATTTTAATGATTAAAATATGTGGATAGTATCTTTGATAAAGGAGGAAGAGTTAGAGATAATTAAGTCTCTTTTAGATGAGCTAGTAGATTAAGATAAAGGAGAAAAGTTAGGAATTTATCTACAAAGAGAGTGATGGCCAAGGATCCATCACTGAGAGGACTAAAGAAACCAGCTACTACATGGCAAAGGGTTGCCAAATTTCCTATAAATAGAGTGGGCTATCTCCTTGTTTCTGACATTAAATCCTCTCCCTTTTGTGCCGAAATTCCCTAGCTTCTTTTCTCCAAATTTCTTTCTCTATTTCTTTAAAAGCCAAAACTTTTCCCCACTTTCTTTTCCCTTATGCCGATTTCTCTAAAAAGCCGAAGCATCCATCGCTTTTTCTTTTATTCATCCTATTTGAGAAATTGTTCCACACTTCGGCATTTAAATCTTCCATCGGCATTACCGAATCCTCTCCCTAGTGCTAGCCGAATCTCCTAAGTTAAGGTAAGAGTAGATTTTTGATTAGTTCTCATAATCTATTCCCGATTTTTGAAAAGGCAAAAGCCGAAAGCTAATAGTTTAATGGTTTATGATGGGCGGCAAGTCAGGATTTGAAGGAAGCCTAGTCGACTAGATCTAAAAGTCGAAATTCATAAGTCTCCAATTTCGGGATTTTTAAGGTATGAAGATTTTCCTAGATTTCTATTAGATTTCATCATTATATACAAGATTTTAACTTTATAAAGAGGATTAAAGATTAAATATTATTATAGTAACTCTGATAAGGATTTATGATGGAATTAAATATGATCAGGCAAAAGAAAGAATCCCTAAGTTTAAGAAACGAGCAGTATCTGCTGCTCGAGATTGGCCAATTGGTTGTGGACCGGCTTCTGAACAACACCTTAGGTAGATAGCAGTTGTGTCGACTAAGGATAGCGTCGATATGGAAAGCCTTGTTTTATCGGTAATTAGGTGTGTAGATTCTTGACACATAAGCTTTGTTATATTATATGTATGTTATAGGCTAAAAGCTGAAAAAGGTGTGTAGATCTCTAACACACTACCAATAAACCTGTATGTAAATCTATTTATGTATGTTATGGGCTAAAAGCCGAAAAGAGGCTGTATAGACAGTCGTATTACCCAGAAGGGGTAGGCAAGAGATGCCAGGTACGTAATCATAGAAACTTTTCTATGTGTATCAAAGCATGTGAAAGTATGAGATTTGTTTAGATGGCTTAATATTTTGATTCTTATATGTATGTATGCATGGGATGGGATTGATGGTTTGATTACGAGAAGGGAGGCGGTCATGAGGCGATCGGTGGCTTTGCCACATAGGTCACATAGTGATCGGTCTTTATGAATGACGACAAAGGCATCGAATACTATAATGTATTCTCGAGGTCGCATAGCGATCGGTGGCTTTGCCACATAGGTCACATAGTGATCAATATGGTGTGTAGCGGATGGAGGGTTGATTGTAGAAATCCCCACGGTGTGAAGGTTGGTACGGGGGTGTGTAGAGGATGGACTCTTAGGTTTTGGGATGGGCCATATTGCATGAATTATTCTGTTGCCTTTGTGTATGGGCCAAGGCCCATAATGTGTTTGTGGGCCCAAGGCTTTTATGTGATTTTGGGATTTGCACACTGAGTCTTTGTGACTCACCCTTTTGTTTTTCCCACTTTTCAGATGAGCAGTGATTCGTGGACATGGGAGCCGAGGCAGACTCGAAGGGCCATCAACTTCTATTTATACAAGTTAATTTCTTTTGGATTTTCTTAAAGTTTATTTTATTTCATTGTTATTTGAGATTATTTTTGTAATAAGGCCCCTAGCTTTCATTCAACTCGTAGATTATCAATGTTAAGCAACTTATGAATTTTATAATAAGGTTTATTTATACTTAATAATAAAAGTACAAAGAGGTTTATTTTCAAAAAGTCTCTCCTTTATTCAAAATTTAATTAATTTAACTTGTGTTTTCAAAATGCGATAAAATGTTATGTGTTCGATAACATGCCAGATCTGGTCGGAACGCATGGGCCGGGTTTGGGGTGTTACAGGAGGCAAACAAGATATGTTCAAAAAGGGTTGTGAATAGTGTTCGAAGATGGGTGGATTCACTATTCCCTCTAGATTCAAATGAAGGGCTATTTCGACAATCCAAGATTTTCCATCGGGTTGTGGACCCTCACCCGGTAAAAATCAATTATTTGAAGTCGTACGTATCCCCGAGCCATTGTTTGTTCGTGGTTCTGAACCATTGATCGGAGAGAAATCGCAAATAGTTGTCATTCGAGATTCCAAGGGTAAGGATCTAGATCGTTAATCATTAGAATAGTTTTATATTAAATATTAGTGTTCTAATCCATCGTGATGCGTGTTTAGATATCGACCAGCGGGAAAGTATAGTTCTCACCGTAATCAGGTGTGTAACTTCACACTTATCTCATGGGTTATACTATACCATAAACGTTAAAATAATAATTGTAAATCGGTAAAATTTGAAAATACGTTATATTAACACTTTTTATGTGAATGCATGAAACCGAAACTGAGATTGTGGAAAAAAATTACGGATTTGCCCTTAATGGGCTATTTTGTTAAAGAAAGTGATATTTTGGGCTATGTTATTATTTTGACAAGTTGGCCAAGTGTGGAAATTGTGAAAAGGCCTCATGTGTTAAATGGGCCAAATTGCGAAATGTCCCTCTGGACCGAATTACGAAAATACCCTTTTATGGGCCAAATTGAAATATGTTGTTTTATGGGCCAAATTGAAATATGTTGTTTTATGGGCCAAATTGGAATATGTTGTTTTATGGGCCAAATTGAAATATGTTATTTTATGGGCCAAATTAAAATATGTTGCTTTATGGGTCAAATTGAAATACGTTGCTTTATGGGCCAAAAGTAATATTAATATATGAGCTAAATGTGATATGAGATGAAATGGGCCAATTTGCTAGATCGTTAAATGGGCCAAATCGCTATTTTGACTAATGGGCCAAATTGATAAATTGTAATATGGGTTTTTATTAAAATTACCTTACGAATATTTTGTTATGCCTTATATATATATATATATATATATACATGATTGCATGGGTTGGGATAATTGATGAAGAGAAGAAAGGCCTATTGCCAAAAATCTAGATCGGTGACAATGGCTGTCAAAAATCTAGATCGGTGGTTCTACCACAAATATTAAAATCTAGATCTTTTAAATGGTTCTACCACAAATATTATAAATGGCCTATTACCACAAATATTATAATTGGCTTAAAGCACGCTATTGGTGTGTTGGCGGGGTGGGTTGACTTGATCCCACAAGTGTGATGGTTTGCAACGGGTGGTGTGTAGCGGATGGAAATTAGGCTTGGTTGGGAATTGCATATCACCTACATTATTACTTTTTTTATACTTGATTTATATATATTGAACATTTGCAAAATGGGCTCAAGCCCAATTATATGTTTATATGGTTTTGGCCCAGTGAACACGGTAAGTGGGTTACACATTGAGTTCTAAGTAACTCACCCCATTTTCTTACCCTTCTCAGGTAATAATAATTGATGGAGACTTGGGTCGGAGATGACTTCGTGTGGAGACCATACTACAAATGGTGGTTTATATAACTTTAAAACTTATTTAATTATTTTCATTTAAGTATTATTTTAATTGCGATGTAATGAGGCCTCTTTAATTATTTTCATGGATTTTATTATGCGGATGGATTTTATTATGTTTTAGTTTTCCTAAATTAGACCGATTTAGTTTTCATAAATGTATTCTAAAACTCTCGTATAAAATAAAGGTTTTTCTTAAATATCTTTGAAACTTAGGAAATTCTTTTAAAACTCTTCGATGAAATATTTCAACTAAATAAATTTAAAATTTTAATCAACTACTACTCTGTAAATCAAATGATAAACTCTTGTGTTTTCAATCATGGATTTCAAATAAACCTCGATTTTCGATAAAGTCATTCTCTTAATTGTTTTGAAGATTTGATTTCCTACACCGTTGATGATTTGAATGCACGTTCAATTTGTGTGGCATGCCAAAATCGGGCTTAATGCATATGCCGGGTTTGGGGTGTTACAAATATAAATAAGAATAATACTAATTTCATACCTATTAAGTTATTACTAGCAAATCCAATCCGACAGTTACAGGAGCAGTAGGAAGCAATACAAACAACATAAAAAAATTAGCAAATTAAATATACATATACCTTTTAGAAATTTAACAAATTAAATATACATGCTAACAAATTGTAAATTGGATGGTAGAGTCGATTCAAAGAACTCATTGTCTTTGAGCAAAGGACGCCCAAAATTTTTGAGAAGCTACAAGAAGAATAAAAAATAAACTCCATAAAATAGAAAATAATAAAATAAATGAAGAATAAAACGGTATAAATAGCAAAAGTACGAGTGAATTAACTTACATAACGAGTAAGAATGGTGTAAACAAATCGAACTACAGCAAATACTAAGTATTTTTCCCTTCTATGAGTCAATAACAGAACTTTGTCTATAACATTGTCAGGGATAAAATTATACCTGCAAGCAATGATGATAAAGTAATTAACACCCAAGCCAAAATATTAAAATAAAATTTATAAAACACAGAAAATGCCAATAATCCAAAAAAAAAAAAAACTAATGCAATTAAATGGTGTAATAGAGGGAATAACAAGGTTGCCAAGTTTTGAAGCATACATCGATCATGAATGTGGAAATCGTTCTTAAATGTTTAAGGATTAAGGAATTAATAACAAATAAGAAGAAGAACTATATGTGTAGTATATTGCTATTACTGTAATAATAATTAAGCTGGCATGTATGAGGTTGCTGTAGATGGTGACATCAGAAGCAGAAAGGTCAAGTACATTCAGTCAAAATATTATATATAGGGAATCCTATAAGTAAACCACATGGTCAAGAAAGAGGCTTCTATCTTTGTTGCTCAAAACCAAAACCCCATGAAATAAAAAAAAAAGGAACAAGAAAACAGTAGCAATTTAGACTCCTAGTCATGTATCAATTAGTAAGACCCTAAAACAAGAATTACATAAACAAAGAAACAGGATAATTGAATCTGACATCCAATACACCAAATGGCATTGGTAATACAATTATACATCCTATTAAAATAATCTAATGCTCCACGTATTTCCATTAAAGCTTTTGGCCATGTAACTTCAAAGCTAGAAGTATCTCATTTGCTTCACCACATGAAAAATTTTAGAATAACTCATAGATAAAACATGTGGTCTGCAATGCGAATTCAAACACACACACAAAAAAAAAGAAGAAGAATCATTATAATATACTCCAACTGTGTATACTCAACACATTCCCGGATTAAATGACGCCATATCTTACTGTTTTGTAGAAAATCCAACACATTAGATTAAAGATAGCTAGTAGACTTTTCCCATGGACAATGTAACATAATAATTACTATTACAATCATTTCTGAATTACTAAAGGGCTTTGATTCAATTGTTATTCGATGTTAAAAGATTTAGTTTATTATTATAAATAATACAAACAATCATGGAGAACCAAGGACCCAACGTAGATCATGTAAAATAATAATAAACAACTAACCAAGGCATACAATACCATGACAATATAATGTATCAAAAAACGAGTAACCCACCTTAGATGTAGTGTACCCAGCTGCTAAAGCAAGCACAGAATTCACAGCAATATAAAGACCCGAAATATAAAGACCCTTGCACTCAACAACAGTCAACTTACAAGAAGCATAAGTATACATTCTAGAAATAAGCACACAGACAAGTGAACAAAAACACAAGAAATTTAGGCAGATTAAGCGTGTCAGAGTTATAATTTGGCAGTGTGACAATATGTGAACTCAAGTGAAGGAAGTTATGCATACCATATTTTCTTTCTCACGTGAAGGAAGATATCATTAACTCTAGTTTATATCCCTTTGATTTCGGGGCATGTTTTGTCAATGAACTGATGGAATCTCCTATAATAAAGATATGCATGTAATTTTATGAATTTTTAATTCAATAATAATTAAATAAAATTAATAAAAAATCATAATCGATCAAACTAACAATATTTTAATCATAAAATTTTTTATCAATTCATGATGATTAATTTTATTAATTCACGATGATTAATTATATTTATTAACGGTTGAACCCTTTATTTTTAATTTAACCAATTCAACTAATTACGCGAATATTAATTTTATAAAACTTTAAATGGTATATAATAATAATAATAATAATAATAATAATAATAATAATAATATAAAAGAAATAAATGAGATAAGACAAAGACTAAAACTGACTTTTAGGAGGAACCAAAGGGTGTGGAGGAACCAAATATTCCACTACCAAAATGCAGGTTGTGATTGCTGCCCTGAGCTTCCAAAAGGACTTGATTGAGTGGGAGTAGATCCAAAACCAAATGCTGGCTTCTGACCAAAACTAGAAGGCCCTATGAAAAACAAAGTCATCAGTTAAACACTAAGGACAAGACACCAAGTTCCTAAGAGCTTATGGCTAAAAAGTAAAAAAAAAAAAAAAGCATAAAATTAAAAGCAGATTACTAATAAAACACTAAATTCTTCCAACACCAAGAAATAAGAGTGCAACTAATTGAAATATAAATATACTTGTATAGGTATCTAATTAAAATATAATTAAATTCATATAAGCGTGTATCTAGACACATAACAACTTAATGATCTTCACTTTTTTGGCATTAGAACACTAAAGCACCATAAAATACCCAAAAACAGAATGCATTACAATCACATTCGTTATTATATTTAACTAGAACAAAAAGAATGTAAAATTAAGAACTCAATTATAATGATAGGATAAAGATTGAAAATCTTGGAGATAAGTCCTCTCTGCTAACCAGCTTAAAAAGCTTGGAGATAAGTCCCTATTTTCTTTTGTTATCACATAAATATTGGATGAATATGGTTACATAAACTAGAAACATTTGTGCAAGAAACTTCATGGTCTCTCTTAGCAGTAGAGCCTGATTTCTAAAGTAGACACATAAATATAGTCTGGCCCCAAATACCACAAGTGTATTCCTTTGGAAAAATCCACATTGAAATTAAAAAATATATCAATTTGCTATATGTCTTCTTGTCATGCCGTTGTACCAATCAAAATTAAGAACTTCCTAAGGTCTATATTGGAGCAAAGCAATAAGATACGTAAAGTTTTAACTAGGATTGAAACAGGATGAAGAAAAATGTCACTGAAAATGAGAGACTTCTCCCATTTTTCTTATACTTAGAAACATTTATGCAAGAAAAGTAGTTGTCCCACCTAGTGATGGTGGTTGATTTATAAAACTGGCTCAAAAGTAGACATGAAAACATAGAAAGTCCTAAACACCTACGGTATATTCACCAGTAAAACCTAGATCGAGCCAAACATTATTTGCTATAACTTCCTCTCAATCATCCATGCATTTGCACCAATCAAAGATAAAAATTTGCTAAGGTCAAAACCACAGCAAACAATACAACTGTGAAAAGTCGACATGAAAACATAGAAAAGTCCCTTCTTTTCTCCTACTTAGAACTAAGAAGGAACTTAACAGCGGAAAATTGAAGTTTCTCCATTTTCTTTCTCACCAAATACTACATTAACCAGGGATATAAAAGATATTAACAACAGTATAGAATAACATATCTCATCTAAATCTTTTCTTCCCTTCCACCAATTTTCAGAAATCTACCAAAGCAAAGCAAAGCAATAAAATTATGTAAAAATATAAGTTGGACTTGGAACAGGATGAACACGAAAATTAGATTTTTTTTCCTTCTTTTAACAACAAAGTAAATTGGAGTCCATGACAACGACTTGCCTAAAATAATACATATTTCTGCATTAGTTTAACATAATAAAGCAATAAAGGAACAACATGTTCTAAGGCAACTTATTATGTTGGCTGCTAACACTAGGAAATTGATGTTATTGGAAGAAAATAAAAAGAAAAAAGAAAAACTAGATTTTCCTCTTTTTTTTGGGCGTTTGTGAAATCAAACCTAGCTCGCTTCATTACAATCGTTGAATAATTATAAATTACAGGAAAAAAAATCAATAGAAAGTCGGGATGAAAGATTTTTTCACTTAAAATCATGTCGAGGCTGAGAATCGACAAACCCCACACAAAAACTAAACAAATCCAAAAATACCTAACCACATACAAACCAAAACCCAAACAACAAATAAATAAAGAAATCGAATTATTTATTAAGATTACCTTTGAATTGGTAAAGGCTTGGATTTTGGACAACGTTTAATCTCGCGTGCGATGCAAAATCAAGATGGAAATCTGCATGAAGGAGAGGACTAAAAAGCCAGAGCTCAGAAAAAACCAGCAACTCAATCATCAATTTAGGGATTTCAGAGAGCAAAACGCGATGTTTTGCCTAAAACAATTCAAGCATTGCGGCATTTATCAAATAGCGCCGCTAAAGACATACATATTGCAGCGTTTAACAAAAAAATGCCACTAAAAAATATAAAACTACGCCGTTTTAATTAAAATACAATAACATTTTTGCGGCGTTTTTGACTAGTGCCGCTATATCCCACCTTTTGCGACGTTTTTAATAAAATGCCACTAAAAATAAATAAATAATTTGCTACATTTCTTAACAAACGCCACTATAGCATATACTATTACGGCGTTTTTTATTAAAACGCCACTAAAACCCTGATAAAACGGCTGCATTTTCAGTCTTGGAGAACATATTTGCGGCGTTTTTTAAGAAAATGCCACTATTTTCAATTTTAATTTTTTTTTTCATTTTTTCCTTATTTTTTTCTTTCAAAATTTTTGTTGAGATTATCATTTTTTGGAATTTTTATTTTTTAAAAATTTTGAATATTAAACTTTTAAGAAAATTTGGGAATTTTTTGAAGATTTTATAATTTTTCAATTAACATATAAAATTTTAATTTTAATTTTTTCCAATTTTAATTTTAATTTTTTCAATTTTAATTTTAATTTTAATTTTAACCTATATTTTTCTAAGTTTTTCTTTTAAAATTTTGTCTTGACATTATCATTTTATTTTAATTTTTATTTTATTATATTTTGAGTATTGAACTTTTTAACTAAAATATTAAATATCTAATTTTTAAGTTTTTATTTTTATTTTTATTATTAAAATTTAAAAATTTAATTACCATTATCAACTCAATTTCTTTTTCTTTCTTTTTACACCAACATTAGTTGTTTAGATTTTTATATAAATGGCATTCAATTATATGTATACACCTAAATTTTGATATAGATACATCTCAAAATTGTATATGAATTTTGGTTTAATGTGCAATTCTAGATGTGAAATTCTAATTACGGTTTAAATGTATAGTTGAAACTTTAATTTTCATTTAATCATACATATTATTTTAAAATATAAATACATCAATATATTTTATATTGAATAAATATAACTTTTTATATATGTATGCAATATATAAATAAAAATGATGTTAATTATATCAATAATTGTGTTAATATTTTACAAGATGTAGATCAAATTAAAGTTCGTGTATGCTTTTGGGATTTAACCCATTTTGATATATATATATATATTTAAAATAATAATTTACATTTATCTTATTTTGATTTATATTCTAAAAAATCCAATATTAATCCCTAAATCATAAACCCTGGACCCTAAATATTATACCCTAAACCACAAACACCAAAACCTAAACTTCAAACTTGAAACCCCAAACCATAAATCTTAGACCATAAAACTTGAACCCTAAACTCTAAAATGCAAACCTTAAACCATAATCCGAGACCAACTTTTTGGGAATTCATGTGGCTAATGTTAGTGTAGTACAAAACATATATTTTAATAGCTAACACATTAACCATAAATCCCTCATGAGGGATTTCAGTTTCGGGATTTTGGGTCATATAGCTAACACCTTAAACCCTAAAATCCTAAACTTAAATCATAAACCCTAAACATAGAAACCTAACACATTAACCATTTCCCCCAAACCCCTAACCCTAAGACCATAAACCACAAACTTTAAACTCAAAACCCTAACCCATTAACCATTTCCTCTTAAACTCTTAACCCTAAACCTTAACCCCTGACCACTAACACTTAAACCTTAATACCGGTAAACACTAAGATGTTAAACATATACAATAAACCCAAACAACAAATTTTAAAACACTAAACCCATACACCAAAATAACAAACCCTAAACCATGAAATTAACATACTAAACATTAAACCCTAAATCAATTTTAATAGCTTAATTTGTAACTTAAATGAAAACTTCTAAATTGTTTAGTTAGCAATTTGTAACTTTTCATAATTAAGTAACTAAAATAAAACTTTCTCATTGCTTATAAGTGAATTTATCAAAAAAAAAATAATTCAAAGCAAGAATAAAAAAAATATGAAAAACTTTTAGCGGCGTTTGTGCGCCGCTAAAGCTCAGGTCTTTAGCGGCGTTTTTTCAAAAGCGCCGCTAATGCTCCGGTCTTTAGTGGCGTTTTTTCAAAAGCGATGCTAATGCTCCGGTCTTTAGCGGCGTTTTCTCAAAAGCGCCGCTAATGCTCCGGTCTTTAGCGGCGTTTTCTCAAAAGCGCCGCTAATGCTCAGACCTTTAGTGGCGTTTTTCAAAAAGCGCCGCTAATGCTCTGGTCTTTAGCGGCATTTGAGGATAAGAAGCAGCTATTTATTCTTTTTAGCGGCATTTTGGTAATAAACGCCGCTATTGGTCATTTTTTTACGGTGTTTTCCTTCAAACGTCGCTACTGTGTAATATTTGCGGCGTTTTTTAAAAACGCCGCTAAAAGTCTATTTTGGTGTAGTGAAATTTTGGGTTCGGGAGTACGGTTACGTGTGGGGAAGGTTATAGCACGCCCACAATGCCTATCCGGGGATAGTCCTATGGGGTTTTAGAAGTTGTTTTTTTTTATTTAAGCATATTATTGTCTTAATCTAGGCTAAAGTCTTAAGGAAATCTTAAATAAAAACTCTAAAGAAAATGTATTTGGTTTACTTGTAACTCGACTAAGATGTGTTCACCAAACTTATCTAATTTGAAATTTAAATTAAAGATTTTTACTTTTAATGGGAACCTTAAAGGATACCTAAATAATTCTAGTAAAATACCTTCAATTCCTAAAATTAAATCTACCTTAGAACTCTAAACAAAAAACTAGAAATTACCAATGAATAGAAATTACCAATGAATTAAGAGAAATATAAAATCCATCTACAACTTATTCGATATTTTATTATTATTTAAAGATTTAATTAATAATGTTGAACTGTCAAGATCTTATGAAAGTATCCTATGCCGAGTTCGTGATTTATCTTACTTTAAAATTCTTAATCTAAGGTTTAAGTTCATCAAAATCCTAAAATAATATATCTTAAGTAACATTTATTAACTTTTTAAAAGTTTCTTAAATAAAATACTTAGAAAGACCTACTCATGATTTAAAATTCACCTACAAAATCTTTAGTTTTAATCTTGAATAAAGTCCTAAAGAATATTTACATATTAAATTAAGATTCTAATCTTATAAGATATTTAAAGTTAGTTTAAAACCCTACAAAAAATCTTACATATTATTTATAATTTTTCTAGGGTAAATAGTAGATAAAATCTTAAAGACTAACCTAAATCCGAATGTAAAAACCTTATGGTTTTATTAAAATATGACACCTACTTAACTAACTTCATGTCAACAATTATAGGATGGAAAATGACCTAAAGTTCCTCTTTTAAAACGAATAGTAATAAAATAGGAAAATTAATTAAATTGGCTAAAATTAATGAAAAGTAAAACTCTTTCAAAAATGGAAATAATAAAAAGAAAAGTTAAATAAATGAAATAAATAAGACATTGACATGATGATGATAATAATAACAATAATACACTTTATTCATAATACAATAAAATAATCAAAGTAACATAAATAAATAATATTAAAATGTATGTAAGGGAATGTGTAAAAGAACATAAAAATAAATAAAGACAAAATAAGAATAAATAAAAATTATACAAGTGTGAAGAAATATAAAATATTAAAATAAAGTGCATAATCGGCATTAAATACATAAGGTATAAATGAAAATGAAAGGAAAGATATAAGTGTAAATAATTTATTAAAGATGAAAAAAAATGACATAGCTTAATTTTGGGACTAAAAGATAAAAAATGTAGAAGACAGAGGATTGATGTAGCAATTATTTTACTTTTAATTTTGAAATTTCGGATTAAATCAAATGTTTGAATAAACAAAAAGGTCAGGAGTGCAAATAGGCTAGACTGTGAGGATGGTACTGCAAAAAAGGGGTATTTTTTGTAATTTTAAAAAGTAAGGGATGGGAATAAATTATTCATTATTGGCACCTATAAATAAATAAAAAATACTCATTCTTTTATTTTAACCTCATTTTTTTTCAAAAAAGCAAAAACATTTTCTTTCTCTTCCTCCTATGTTGGCCATGGCTCCACCACCGGAGAGCCCAACGACTCTCCGGCCTCTGGTGGTGGAGCCGCCATGTATGGTGGCTTATTTTTTTTTTTTGCAAAATCAAAGTTTTCTTTTAAAAAATTTATTACTTTTCTTAAAAATTAAAACTTTATTTCGAAATAGTTGAAAAAAAATCAAAACTTTGTTTTAAAAATTTAAACTTTCCTCTAAAATGACTTAAAAATATATTTTATTTTTAAAATCTAAACTTTCTCCTCTCTTTTTTTAAAAAAAAACTATTTCTCTTAAAGATTAAAGTTTTTACTTTGAAATTAGTTGAAAAAATTAAAATTTGTTTTAAAAATTTAAAATTTCCTTTAAAATGACTAAAAATATTTTATTTTTAAAATCTAAACTTTCTCTTTTTAAAAAAAATCAAAACTTTTCTTAAAATAAAACCTTTTTTTTAAAAAAAAAAGAAACATTTATTTTAGATAGGGGAGGAAAAAAGGGGATTTTTGGGGCTCCTAGGGGTGGAGGACCAACGGTCCAGTGACATCCCTTTCATCAGAGCCCAAAACCCGATCCCTCATGACATGTCTATGGCAAAAAAAATAGAAGAAAAGAAAAAAAAGAAATAGAATGTTTGTAGTTATTTTTTTTACCTTTTTAATAACAAAAATATGAAAAGCCTCCTTTTTTACCTTCATTTCGTTTCATGTATATATATTATTTTTAATTTTGTTTATTTGTAAAAAAAAGATAATAATGATATTTAATAATAATAGTAGTAGTGATGATAATAATAATAATAATTTGGGCCTTTGATAGGCACAAAAAGGAAAGAAGGAAAATAAAGAAAAATAAACGTCTCAATTAGACCAAAACTGGGTGGGCTTCAAACGGCCCAAGAGAGAGAAAAATGGGCCTCCAAATGGGCTCAGACAAAATGGGTGTCTACAACTGCCCCTCTTTGTTCGTGGCTTGCGTAGCAAGTAATGTACAAAGACGTAGGCACCTAACCACTATCAAATCCTATTCAACATCGCAGTAAAAGGAATAACAGATTTTTGTAATTACCAAAATCGGAACAGATCAAAACATATTACGTTATCCAAAACTAGAAAAATAGATACCAAACCATCAAAACATGAAGAGTGAAACAAGATAAACCTCACAACCAAATCTTCGAAATGAAAACACATAAGAAATGTAAATAGACCTAATACATGTGCCTTCATATACACTACAATGAAAAGTAAATGGACCTCCATACATGGGCCTCTAAATGCAGTGAAAAGTGAATGGACCCCACACCTAGGCCTCTAAATGCAATGAAGATGGAATGGACCTCCACACTTGGGTCTCTAAATGCAATGAAAAGTGAATGGACCTCCACGACCTCCACACTGGGTTTCTAAATGCAATGAAAAGTGAATGGGCCTCCACATAGGTCTTTAAATGCAATAAAAAGTGAATGGACCTCCACACCTGAGCCTCTAAATGCAATGAAAAGTGAATGGACCTCTACACTTGGGCCTCTAAATGTAATGAAATGTAAATGGACCTCCACACTTGGGCCTCCAAATGCAATGAAAAGTGAATGGACCTCCACTCTTGGGCCTCTAAATGCAATGAAAAGTAAATGGGCCTCCACACTGCCATCTAAATGCAATGAATGCTTTCATTTCTTCCTTTCTTGAAATTTTCATAAAAGGTAATAATTTTGAGAATCATGTTTTTAGGTTGAAAAAGATAAAATCTCTATTCACATACAACAAATCATGAAAATCAAATTTTATGGGATATCACCTTAACAAATTTCAAAATGATTTTATGACTCGTAAACTAAATTCTTAAATGATAATTCACTTAACAAACTTGGTACAATGGATTTTGATAAATCCACCCTTAAAACATAAATTTCTTGCATCAAGAGTCAACTCGTTAATTCTTATGAAGCTAAATTTCCTTTTCCTGACTTTGGACTGTTCTGACTGTGAGCCCTGTACCATGCTCTTTTGTAAAATTGCATTTTAAAGTAGATATTCTTCAATATAGTTCATTTCTATTGCTCTCTCTCTATTTTTTTGGTTTCTTTTTTGTTTTATTATTTTTTCTTTTCTCCTTTTTCTCTTTTTTTGTGTTTTTTTAAGCAAAATCTTCTTTCTATAGACTCTTACATTCTCCAAGTAGATTTGTAACACCCTAAATTAGGGGTTGTTTGTAATTTAATTAGTTTCCCATGTGTGCTTGAAGAAATAAATACTATGATTTTATTTGGCATGTTTTAGGGTCTAGAAATAACCCTAGCTAGGCGACTTAGGGCTAAGAATTTATTTTAGTATGTAAAAGGAGGAGCTAGGTGAGATAGGGCTTAAATAAAATTTTGGGAGAAACACGACACAAAGAATAGCTTGGCTAAGTGGCTTACATGCGCCACTTAGGTGCTATGACGGTGGTGACAAAGGGAGCTTCAAGGGAGGAGGTTCGAGTCTTGGGAGTTACAAGGGGATGCGTTTTTATTTTGGGCTTTATGGGACCTTAAAGAAAGGGGCTGAGTTGGAAAGCCTTAACAGATTTTGTGGGTAAGGAATGGACATGAAAGCCGGTTTGGTGGAGTGGCTTGGGGCGCCACTTAAGGGCCTTGGTGTAATATCCCGGGTTAAGGGCTATTTTGTTTTGGCATTGTTTGCATGTTAATGGCTTGTTATGTTGTTGTTTGTGTGGTTTCGAGGCTTAGTTGTAGGCTAGGAGTGAGCCTGAGTAGGTGGGAAAATTTTAGTTTTAAGCCTTTGGGTGAGAGGAGCTGAAGGAGTTGGGGGTTATATATATTATTTGGTGAATTGTGGTATAACAAAGGAGTTGGTGGAGTGGCAAGCATGCGCCACTTAGAGCTTGTGTTTGGCGTCAATTGCACCAAATAGGTGAATTGTGTTTGGCGTCAAATAGGTGAGTGGCCAGATTTTGGGGAGTGTTTAGGGGAGTTTGGCCGGTTGGTAAGTGATGGAGAATGCCGAAATTCCCTCGGACTTTTGGGTGCATTTTCGGTCATAGGGGGAATAGCAACTAAGCTCTTTCTTTTTTTTGTCAAAAACAAGCTGATTTCTCTTTTAGTCAAAAGCTAGCACAAACCTCAAAATACTTCTTTTCTTTTTCTCCTTTAACCGAATGCTCAAGTAGCTTATTGCCAAAATCGAAACTAGCGCTTTGCTTTCTCAACTAGAGCCGAAACTAGCTTCTCTTACTCTCCTTTTTCCTGCTCATATTTTTCTTCTCTTGAAACCGAAAACCCAAACACTTGTGTGCCGAAATTTTGCCTTGTTTCTTTCTTCTTCTTTTCATTATGCAAAGCCGAACCTAGCATCTTCTTCTCACATTTTCTTTCTCGTTTTCTTGAAGAGTGGTAGCCGAAACTCATCCTCCAAAACACCTTCTCCATTTCTTATTTTTTTTCTTTTTCAAAACCGAAAGTAACCCCCTATTCATCTTTTACTTTGCTTTTCCCAAACCCTTTAGTCGAACCATCATCCCCTTCATAGAAATTTCCTTCTTCTATTTTCTTCCATCTTGGCCGATTGTGAGGTATGGTGTGGATCATTTTTGGGTTTTGTTTTCAAGCGTTGGAAGGGGTAGGTGGTTGGCCGAATGGCCATTTCTTTCCTTTCTTGTTAATCTGTCGATTTTTAGTGTGTTTTAAGGCTGATTTCGGTATCTATTGAGAGGAGTTAACGTTGGTTTGGTAATCGTTTTCATATAGGGCCTTTGGATTTCGAAGCGACTGATTGGAGAAGCCAAGTGGTAAGTAGTGGTAAGAGATTATCTTGATAGTCTATTCTTTTAGAATTCTATAAGCCAAGTTTCAATGGATTAACGGTTCTTTTTAGGGTGTGCCGATTATTCAAAGAGGAACCAGTGTTGGTTCGGGTTGGTTGAAAACCGAACCATTTGCAAAGGTAAGGCTTAACGCAACCCCTTGGGTTATCTATTTTTGGCCGAATGGTGTAATGATTAATCCATTGTTGGCCGATTGTAGGATCGGGGTTGTCAAGGTGATCAAGGGACTTAGACCGGTTCTTAGGATTTAACCTTCGCTATTTCAGGTGTGTAAACCAACACACTTTCTTAACTAAGTAATGTGATAACCTGTTTGTGTAAATGAAACAGTGTGGTTGACTATTTTGGTACCCATTGAGGTATGGATACGGATTCAGGTAAGTCCGTTTCATTACGAAATATGTGATGGTATGTGATATCATGGTTATTGGTGTATGTACTTTGAGATGCCATATTAAGTATGTGAGCATGATAGCATGATTGCACGATTTTGCATTTAGTATGATGTGCTATTGGGTGATATGAGAGGAGGGGGAGTATGATATCCGTGTCTTTGGGACACTGTGTCTTTGGCACCTCCAGTGGTTTGGTACCACATATTTTGTGACTTTGGGTCACCAGAGGTTTGGCACCTCAGCGCCTCGTCCCGTGGCTTAGTACCACGGTGGGTTGGCCCCACGATTGATTATACGGATTGACGCCTTGATGATTTGGTATCACGCGATGGGTTGGCCCCATCATCGGATTTGTGGATCGCGGTCACCAAAGTGATTTGGTATCACATTGTGTCTTTGGGACACCCGAGGTTTGGCACCTCATTGCGACCCGTCCCGTGGTTTGACACCACCGTGGGTTGGCCCCACTTATGAGATCACGGATTGTCGCTAGTGATTTGGTATCACACGATGGGTTGGCCCCATCATTGGATTATTGTGACTTGGTCACCAGTGGTTTGGCACCACATTATGGATATCGTGACTTTGGGTCACCGGTGGTTTGGCACCACCGGTGGTTTGGTACCACAGGGGTAGAAAAGAGATATGGTTGGCTAGGATCGGGTGCATTACTTGCATTTTTTTGTTATGATGTGTGTTGGCATGATATACCGGGAGAGGGATTTATACACTAAGTCTTACGACTCACTCTCTCTCCTTTGATTTTTTCAGGTGACACTTAGACGCGGACATGGAGCCGGGATGGACTCGAGGTGCTCATGCCATGCTTAAATAAAGATTTGCTCAGACTTATTATAAAATTTGGTACACTAGTGATTTATTTCTATTTTGTTATATTTGGGATTGTAAATGGCCTTTTAAAATTATGTTTTGCTATGTTTATGCTTAAAGTAGATTTTAATATGCCTTAACAAATTAATTGGGTTAAAATGTGCTAAATTTGGAAAGACAACGATTTCAAAACTACAAAAGCGATATTTTAAGCTATACCATCTGTATCACCCTATAATCCAGGATAAAAAGAACTCAAATGTTTTTCTAACTTAAACTCGATTTTCTACTAAGTCAAAAATGTGATAGTAATAATGAGAGACAACTTAAACTTCTTAACGAGATAAACCTTTTACCTACCCATCGGAGTAAGTTTTTAAAATTTTTGGGTTTTTAAATACATCATCAGATTTCAATCAAACCTACTCAAGTTTTTCTTCAAATACACAATTTAGTGAAGTGTTTTCCTCAAACTTTTAAACTTAAACCTAAACCTCTCAAAACCTTTTTCCCTGTGACATACCAGATTCGATCGTGGTGTGTTGATCGGGTTTGGGGTGTTACAATTGTGGTATCAGAGTCAAGTTCAAAGGCTCAGCTGTGGGCCCGAGGCCCAAAATGTTTTCAAAAGTCTGTTTTAAGTGTTTTGTTTTAAAAAGTATGGTTGAAAGGCATGGCATCGAGTCTCCAAGCACCAATCGCCTGTGGTAAGTACCCGTACTATTGTTGTGAAAATGATATTAATTGATATGATTGGATGGCTAGTAAGACTACTTTAGAAACTAAAACCGATAGGATCGAGTGGACTCGCGAAAACAAAGCCCCTTTAATATTCATAAGACTCTGCTTAAAAATAGTGGAATAATTACTGATGCATAAAATTCTTTAAATCAGACGAGATTTAGTCATGAGTACCCGAGGTGGACGTGGTCGTGGACGAGGTCGCGGTAGGATGACAATTTCTAAGCCCGTAGGTTCTGGTCAGGGGTCAAAAAATGAGATACCGATTCCGCCACCAGCTGGAGGTGGTGAGGTCCAAGAGCAGACTGGGGATGACGCAGTGTCACAGCGGCGTCGCGAGTGTTAGAAAGGGTAGCTGGAGTAGGTGGAGGTGTAGGAGCTAGGAAATCGTGCTGGCGACTTTCGGCAAACGGGTCAATTCTTTCGGGTTGTCTCGGTGTTGCTTCTAGCATCTTGAATCTTGTTGGGAAGCGACAGGCGGATCATGGACGATCTAGACTGATCTTGAAGAAAAGTTAAAGGGATCGATCACTTCTTGAGATGAGTCATACCAGTGGTGGCTCACGGTCCGAGACAGCGCTGCAGCAGAAGATCTGACTTGGGACTATTTTCGGGCTGCTTATCAGAAAAAGTACGTCAGAGCTAACTACATAAATGAGCAACGGAAAGCATTTCTAAGGTTAGTTCAGGGGAGCAAATCATGCGTAGCACGAGGCGAGTTTTTGAGGCTGAGTCGGTATGCCAGGGGTATGGTGGCTACTGAACACGAGAGGTGTGTTCGTTTCGAGGATGGCCTGCGAGACGAATTAAGGTTGTTAATTGCGCCCCAGCAGGAGCGTGAATTTGCTGTTCTGGTTGAAAAGGCGAAGGTATGGATAGGAACCGACACAAAAGGAGTTTTGGATCTTCTGGGTCATCGAGTAATCAGCAGAAAAGGGCTAGACCGAGTGGGCCGAATCAGTCGGGTAGGTTTGTTGCTGCTAGGCAAGGACCACCGCAATGTAACCGTTGTGGGAAAGCTCATTGGGGAGGATGTTGGACTGATGGTAGAGGCTGTTTTGAGTGTGGCTCGCTGGACCACCGTGTGAGGGACTGTCCGCGCAAGTTGGCTAGGATTCAGTCAGAGAGTCAGGGCCGTACTCAGTACAGGAATAATGGACCACCACAGCAGAGGGGCCGAGGTAATGGCAGAGGAGGTAATGGTTCGGTCGGGCCGTGGAGCATCGAGGCGAGGTGCAGTAGTTCGAGGCCGGACAACCGGTTGGTGTATCTTTGCGAGGCACCGAGGAGGAGGCGACGACCGGACATCATTACTGTGACGTTTTTAATCTTTGGTTCTCCATTTACTGCTTTGATTGATGTGGGTTCAACACATTCATATGTTGCAAGTAGCATAGTGAAGACCATGGATTTAGACTCTGAGATATCTTCTAGGCAGATGACCGTAATAAGCCCTCTAGGTCACTCTGTAGTTGTAGATAAGCTGTATAGAGACGTACCTCTAGAACTCTAAGGGGTAGTGTTCGTGGCTGATTTGATGGAACTGCCTTTTGGGGAGTTCGATCTGATTCTCGGAATGGATTGGCTGGTTAAGTACCAGGCGAAGTTGGATTGCGCGGCTAAGCGCATGATTCTGAAAACAGCTTTGGGTGATGAAGTAGTTCTGATCGGTAATAGGAGGAATTATCTGTCCAATGTGGTATCTGCCCAAAGCCAGAAGATGGTCGAAGGTTGTGAAGCATATGTGGTTCATGTGTATGCCTTGGAGGCTAAAAAGTCTGCTGTGGAGACAGTTCGGACAGTTAGGGAATTTGTTGATGTGTTTCCTGAGGAGCTTCCGGGTTTGCCACCAGATCGTGAGGTAGAGTTCGGGATAGATCTGTTACCCGGAACTGCGCCAGTGTCCATAGCTCCGTACAGGATGGCACCTAAAGAGTTAGTGGAGCTTAAGGCCCAAATCCAGGAGTTGTTGGACCGAGGCTTTATTAGGCCAAGTGTTTCGCCTTGGGGAGCGCCGGTACTCTTTGTCAAGAAGAAAGACGGTACTATGCGGATGTGTATAGACTACCGCCAACTGAATAAGCTGACGATCAAAAACAAGTATCCGCTGCCTCGGATAGATGACTTGTTTGATCAGCTGAAGGGCGCGTCGGTTTTCTCGAAGATCGACTTAAGGTCTGGGTATCACCAGTTAAAGGTGAAGGAGGCGGATATCTGTAAGACGGCATTTCGTACTCGGTATGGGCACTTTGAGTTCTTAGTTATGCCGTTTGGGTTGACTAATGCCAGCGACCTTCATGGATCTGATGAATAGGGTGTTTCAACGGTATTTGGATCAGTTCGTAGTGGTTTTTATCGACGACATCTTGGTATATTCAAAGACTGAGGAAGAACATGATGTGCATTTGCGGGTGGTATTGCAGATTTTGAGGGAGAAAGCGACTTTATGCGAAGTTCAAGAATGCGAGTTCGCTTAGGAAGTGACGTTCTTGGGTCATGTAGTATCGGCTGAGGGATTAGAGTGGATCCTCGAAGATTGAAGCGATTTTGGATTGGAAGCCGCCTAAGTCGAGAGTCGAGATTGATTTTTCGGGCTTGGCGGGGATACTACCGAAGATTTGTAGAGGGTTTCTCGTTGATCGCAGCACCGATGACCAAATTATTAAGAAAAGGGGTTCCGTTCATTTGGACTGAGAAGCAGCAGGAGAGCTTCGACAAGTTGAAGAACATTTTGACTGAAGCTCCGGTTCTAATTCAACCTGAGGCTGGTAAGGAATTCACAGTATACTGCGATGCATCACATATGGGTTTGGGTTGTGTGCTGATGCAAGAAGGGAAGGTGGTGGCTTACGCGTCCCGGCAGCTGAGGCCACATGAGGTAAATTACCCAACGCACAATCTGGAGTTAGCGGCTGTAGTTTTTGCCTTGAAGATATGGAGGCATTACTTGTATAGAGAGATCGATAGTCTACACGGATCATAAGAGTCAAGTACCTTGACTCGTAAAGACTTGAATCGAGACAGTAGCAGATGGATTGAAATTTTGAAGACTACGATTGCTTAATTGAGTATCATCCCGCAAGGCTAACGTGGTGGCGTACGCGTTGAGTCGTAAGGTGGTTTGATTTAAGAGCGTTGTTTGCCCACTTGAGTTTGTATGATGACGGAGTATTCTAGCAGAGCTGAGTTAAGCCTACTTGGGTTGAGCGGATCGAGAAAACAGTTGTTGGATGAGGTTCGAGTCGCAGAGGACACAAGTGCGAACGATGGTTTGGAGGGTTCTGATGTGTCGAGTGATGGAGTCTTTGTGTTTTCGTGGAAAAGCTTGTATGCCGAGAGATCTTGAGTTAAGGCGAAGATTCTTCAGATGCACATAGCAATTTCTACGCTATGCATCCCGGAGGTAGCAAAATGTATAGGGATCTCGAGAAGCAGCCGGTGGCGGATCGAAAAAGGAAGTGATGAGTTTGTAGGAAGTGTCGACATGTCGCCAGTCAAAGCCGAGCATCGATTGTCGTCGTGGTTGCTTGACCAAAGTGAAGATTCCTCGCTGGAAGTGGGAAAGGATAACTATAGATTTCGCGGTGGTTTACCGCACGCCAAGCAAGAAAGATTGATTTGGGTAATTGTAGATCGATCGACTAAATCACTCACTTTATCCCGGTGAGGTGGACTACACACTTGAAGTTGGCAAAGTCAGTATGTGTCGAGATAGTGAGATCGTGACGGGTGCCGATGTCGATCATCTCGGATAGGGATCCGAGATTTACGTCAAGGTTCGGAAGGCATTGCATCGAGCTCTAGGTACGTTGTTGGATTTCAAGACGGCATTTCATCCATGATCGACGGGCAATCGAAAAGGGTTATCTGAGATCTTGGAGGACATGTTACGAGGTTGTGTATTGACTTGAGGGTAGTTGGGAGGAGTATCTACCATTAATGAGTTCGCCTACAATAACAGTTACCAAGCAAGCATCAAGATGGCACCTTAGAGGCGTTATGCGGTAGGAAGTGTCGCTCACCTACTTGTTGGACAGAGTTAAGTGAACGTCGATTGTTGGGACGAGTTGGTTGTCGAGACCAAGACAAGGTTAAGTTGATTCAGAGCTCGATTGAAGGAAGCTTCGGACCGACGAAGTCCTATGCCGATCTTAAGCGAGAGATATTGAATTATTGTGGGAGATCGAGTTTTTCGAAGGTCTCACCGTGGAAGAAAGTGTTAAGGTTCTGGAAGGAAAGGCAAGCTAAGTCCGAGGTTTATTGGGCCGTATAAGGTAATCGAGGACGAGTGGGACTGGTATATCACTCGAGTTGCGGCGAGCTAAGTCGATTCACGACGTGTTCCACGTTTCGATGCTTAGGCGATATCGTTCAGATCCATCGCACGTGGTGGCAGTGGGAGAGATCGAGGTAAACCCAGATTTGTCTATGGAGGAAGAGCCTGTACAGATTTTAGATCGGGATGTGAAGGTTCTGCGTAAGAAGTCTGTGCCTTTGGTTAAGGTTCTTTGGCGGAATCATGGCGTGGAAGAAGCTACTTGGGAACCCGAGGATATGATGAGACAGTAATACCCGCAACTCTTGACGACTGTGTAATTTCGAGGCGAAATTATTTTAAGGGGTAGAACGTAATATCCGGGTTAAGGGCTATTTTGCTTTGGCATTGTTTGCATGTTAATGGCTTGTTATGTTGTTGTTTGTGTGGTTTGAGGCTTAGTTGTAGGCTAGGAGTGAGCTGAGTAGGTGGGAAAATTTTAGTTTTAAGCCTTTGGGTGAGAGGAGTCAAGGAGTTGGGGTTATATATATTATTTGGTGAATTGTGGTATAACAAAGGAGTTGGTGGAGTGGCAAGCATGCGCCACTTAGAGCTTGTGTTTGGCATCAATTGCAAGGGGGGAGATCCCGAGTTCAAGCGAAAATCCCCATTTTGGCTCCCATTTTAACGGCATGGAGGGGAGGAGTTGTAGGCAGTTCAAACTCTGCCTTGGACCAAGTCAATAGGTGGAATGGATGGCAAGGAGTGAATTGTGGGATTTGACTAGTTCAAACTAGTTTGAACTAATGGCTTGGAGAGCTTCTAGGAGGTGGCCGATTGTGGGAATTTCAAATAGGTGAGTGGCCGAATTTTGGGGAGTGTTTAGGGGAGTTTGGCCGGTTGGTAAGTGATGGAGAATGCCGAAATTCCCTTGGACTTTTGGGTGCATTTTCGGTCATAGGGGGAATAGCAACTAAGCTCTTTCTTTTTTTTTGTCAAAAACAAGCTGATTTCTCTTTTAGTCAAAAGCTAGCACAAACCTCAAAATACTTCTTTTCTTTTTCTCCTTTAACCGAATGCTCAAGTAGCTTATTGCCAAAATCAAAACTAGCGCTTTGCTTTCTCAACTAGAGCCGAAACTAGCTTCTCTTACTCTCCTTTTTCCTGCTCATATTTTTCTTCTCTTGGAACCGAAAACCCAAACACTTGTGTGCCGAAATTTTGCTTGTTTATTTCTTCTTCTTTTCATTGTGCAAAGCCGAACCTAGCATCTTCTTCTCACATTTTCTTTCTCCTTTTCTTTAAGAGTGGTAGCCGAAACTCATCCTCCAAAACACCTTCTCCATTTCTTATTTTTTTTCTTTTTCAAAACTGAAAGTAACCCCCTATTCATCTTTTACTTTGCTTTTCCCAAACCCTTTAGCCGAACCATCATCCCCTTCATAGAAATTTCCTTCTTCTATTTTCTTCCATCTTGGCCGATTGTGAGGTGTGGTGTGGATCATTTTTGGGTTTTGTTTTCAAGCGTTGGAAGGGGTAGGTGGTTGGCCGAATGGCCATTTCTTTCCTTTCTTGTTAATCTGTCGATTTTTGTGTGTTTTAAGGTCGATTTGGTATCTATTGAGAGGAGTTAATGTTGGTTTGGTAATCGCTTTCATAGGGCCTTTGGATTTCAAGCGGTGATTGGAGAAGCCAAGTGGTAAGTAGTGGTAAGAGATTATCTTGATAGTCTATTCTTTTAGAATTCTATAAGCCAAGTTTCAATGGATTAACGGTTCTTTTAGGGTGTGCCAATTGTTCAAAGAGAAACCGGTGTTGGTTCGGGTTGGTTGAAACCGAACCATTTGCAAAGGTAAGGCTTAACGCAACCCTTGGGTTATCTATTTTGGCCGAATGGTATAATGATTAATCCATTGTTGGCCGATTGTAGGATCGGGGTTGTCGAGGTGATCAAGGGACTTAGACCGGTTCTTAGGATTTAACCTTCGCTATTTCAGGTGTGTAAACCAACACACTTTCTTAACTAAGTAATGTGATAACCTGTTTGTGTAAATGAAACAGTGTGGTTGACTATTTTGGTACCCATTGAGGTATGGATACGGATTCGGGTAAGTCCATTTCATTATGAAATATGTGATGGTATGTGATATCATGGTTATTGGTGTATGTACTTTGAGATGCCATATTAAGTATGTGAGCATGATAGCATGATTGCACGATTTTGCATTTAGTATGATGTGCTATTGGGTGATATGAGAGGAGGGGAGTATGATATCCATGTCTTTGGGACTTTGTGTCTTTAGGACACGGAGGTTTAGCACCTCCAGTGGTTTGGTACCACATATTTTGTGACTTTGGGTCACCAGAGGTTTGGCACCTCGGCGTCTCGTCCAGTGGCTTAGTACCGGTGGGTTGGCCCTACGATTGATTATCTGGGATTGACGCCTTGATGATTTGGTATCCGCGATGGGTTGGCCCCATCATCGATTTTGGATTGCGGTCACCGGTGATTTGGTATCACATTGTGTCTTTGGGACACCGAGGTTTGGCACCTCATTGCGACCCGTCCCCGTGGTTTGACACCACCGTGGGTTGGCCCCACTTATGAGATACGGATTGTCGCTAGTGATTTGGTATCACACGATGGGTTGGCCCCATCATTGGATTATTGTGACTTGGTCACCGGTGGTTTGGCACCACATTATGGATATCGTGACTTTGGGTCACGGTGGTTTAGCACCACCGGTGGTTTGGTACCACACGGGGTAGAAAAGGAGATATGGTTGGCTAGGATCGGTGCATTACTTGCATTATTTTGTTACGATGTGTGTTGGCATGATATCTGGGAGAGGATTTATACTCGAGTCTTGCGACTCATTCTCTCTCCTTTGACTTTTTAGGTGACACTTAGACGCGGACATGGAGCCGGATGGACTCGAGGTGCTCATGCCATGCTTAAATAAAGATTTGCTCGGACTTATTATAAAATTTGGTACACTAGCTGATTTATTTCTATTTTGTTATATTTGGGATTGTAAATGGCCTTTTAAAATTATGTTTTGCTATGTTTATGCTTAAAGTAGATTTTTAATATGCCTTAACAAATTAATTGGGTTAAAATGTGCTAAATTTGGAAAGACAACGATTTCAAAACTACAAAAGTGATATTTTTAAGCTATACCATCGGGTATCACCCTATAATCTGGGATAAAAAGAACTCAAATGTTTTTCTAACTTAAACTCGATTTTCTACTAAGTCAAAAATGTGATAGTAATAATGAGAGACAACTTAAACTTCTTAACGAGATAAACCTGTTTTACCTACCCATCGGAGTAAGTTTTTAAAATTTCTGGGTTTTCAAATACATCATCAGATTTCAATCAAACCTACTCAAGTTTTTCTTCAAATACACAATTTAGCGAAGTGTTTTCCTCAATCTTTTAAACTTAAACCTAAACCTCTCAAAACCCTTTTTCCCTGTGACATACCAGATTCGGTCGTGGTGTGTTGACCGGGTTTGGGGTGTTACACTTGGTGTGTGGACTCGAGTTCGAGTCATGATGGACGCAAGGAATGTGTTTTATTTTTTGGGCTTTTGGCGTTAAAGGAAAGAGGGCCAGGTAAAAGGCTTTATAATTAAATGAGGAGGCTTTATGACATGAAAGTCAATTGGGAGAAATGGCATGGGGCGTTTAAGAGGGCTGCGGCAGTATGCTTCCACTAGGTCCTGTGTTCGAACCAAGTATACAGCAGCAGTTGGGTTTTTATTTTTTTAGAAGCTGGCGTGAAGAGGGGGAGGTGATGGCCCGATTATAGACTCTTTAAGTGATGAGATTAAGCTTAAATTTTTGCATATTTTTGGCTGGAAGAGTTGTGATGGTATTCTATATTTTATTTTATTTGCTTAAAGAGGAGATTAAGGGATAATTAAAAGATAAAGAATTATCCCATGGGGAGCAATGGCCGAAATAGGGACTCTAGGGGCTTGAGTTTCGATTTTTGAAGGAGTTATAGGGAGTAGTTTCGGCTAGCACATGATACTTTTATTTTTCTTTCATTATTACACAAGTCAAAACTCCTCCTTTGCTACCTTTCGGTTTCTTTTCTTTGAAGCATACCATAGTCCTTGTGCCGAAAACCATTCCTCCATCCTTGCCGAAGTTCCCTAATTCTTTCATCTCCTCTCTTACTATTAAGGCCAACCCCATATTTTCTTCTTTCTCTTGAGCCGAATCCCTTAAAGAAAGGTGTTGTCTCACTTTCAGTTCTTTTCTCCTCTTCAAGGGTAGCCGAACCTCCTCACAACACCAAGTGGTGCTGACTTGTGGTGTTCGAGGCTGATATAATTATCAAGGTAAGGGGCAATATCCTCTTTTATGTTCAAGGTTATGACCGAATGGCCTAAGACTCTTACTAATGTGCTTAAACCGATTGTAGGGAGGCCATAGCCGATTAAAGGAGTAAGGAGATCTTTCGGGATTTGGTTCCCCAAGGTAAGGAGGTAAGTAATATTCGGCCATAGGCCTTGATTATGTGTGATTGTGCAAGCTGACTTTTAACATGTGTTTTGGTAGGGATCTCGAAGACTCAAGTGAATAGTTACTTTCGGCCAAGGGCCATTTGTTAAAAAGTTTATGCTTAAATGCCGAAACTAATGTGTGCCATGGATTTAGGGGCTAATTAAGGCTTCGTGATTTGTTTGGAAATCAAATCCGTTTAAGGTCAGTGCCGCAAGAGCCTTTGGTATTTCTTTTAGTTTGGCAGAATAGGCCAAAGTCCCTAATCATGTTGTTGGCCGATCATAGGTCAAGAGATCTAGTGTCGTAGATCGGATCTTCGGGATCTAGGATTCGTGGTAGTATCAGGTGTGTAAACTCCTTACACACTTTATTAGTAAACTTTGCTATATTGTTGCCTTGTTAATAATTATTGTAGTAATCTATGATATATGCTTGTGGGCTTAAGCATGGATTCCGGGTAAGTCCCCTGTACGTGATCTATTGATATATGATTTTGTATGCCATCACATGCTGTTAAATGCCATGCCTAAATTCATGATATATGATAATTGATATGTAAGCATGATGATGGTGGGATTGATGAGAGGAGGGGGATAATTTTTATGGACTGTCACCAGTGGTTTTGACCACAAGATGGGTTGGCCCCATCAGATTTATTGTGACTTTGGCCACCAGTGGTTTTGACCACACCGATAATAATTGTGACTAAGTCCGGTGGTTTGGTACCACCAATGGTTTTGACCACATTATGATATTTTGTGACCTATGGTCATCGATGGTTTTGACCACACGATGGGTTGGCCCCATCATTTAAATTGTGACACTAGTCACTGTGGTTTTGACCACCAGTGGTTTTGACCACACGGGGTAGTAAAGGAGTACGGATAGTTAGTTGTGTTGCATGTGCATGTTTATTAATAAATTGTGTATGAGTTGTATTTTCTGGGTGGGGGATTTACACACAGAGTCTTGGTGACTCACCCCTTCCCTTACCATTTTGCAAATGAGTAGATCGCGGAGATGGAGCCGGAGAGGACTCGAGGCGGCCATGCTCATCGTTGGATTTGAATTTATTTTGTCATAATTAATATTATTTATTTTCTAAGTCGTTTTATTTTGGGATTGTAATAAGGCCGCTATTATTATTGTTTGGATGTTTATTCTATTGCTTTATTTTACTCTTGTTATTTTACAAATGGAATCTTATAAATATTAAGTGAACCGGTTAAAAGCAACTTTTTCAAACTTAATAAATTCAACGGGTTTTTCACAGATGTTACCATCGGTAACAAAAATAAACCAAGTCAATTATAACCTTGACAAATTTTAAAGTTTTACATGATCAAACGTTTTAAGGGTTCATCAACCCAACCATGTTTTTCAAAATAACCCCAACCGAGTTTTATCAAACCCGATTTAATACCTTAGCCACATTTTCACGGACACTCAACACGAGTCAAATTATTTTACTCTGTGACATACCAGATCCTGTAACATCCTAAAATTTGAGTATTATATGTGTGGTTCGGGTATGAATTTTGTGTGTTAGCATAGTCTTGTGAAGACTTGATTTTTTTTTTTTTTAGGAAGTTAGAATAATTTTTATTATGGTTTATTTAATGAAGTGGATTAAGTGAGTTTGACACTTAAGTTAATTTAAGTGTTAAATTAAAGCACAAGAGGAATAAGTGGCAAGATGGTTAAGGCTCTTGAAAGGGTGCTTGAGGTTAGTGGTTCGAGTATCAAGGAAAGCATTTTGAGGATTTTTATTTCATCATAGCATTTATGGACGGTCAACCTATGTTTATGATAGGTTGGACTTTCATCTTTAGTAAGTTGAATGTTGATTTAAGGAAAGCTTGAAATTGGGGATAAGAATCTTGAAGTTATGGAAGATTGGGGAGACATAAGGCATGGAATATGGAGGATGTTTTGGAAACTTTATTCAAGGCTTTAGTGCATGTATGTGAATGACAAGGGTGTCTAGGGGTGGCTGAATGTTGTTAGGTGGTTTGGGGGAATAGTTGGCCAATTTTCCTTTTGAACATCTTTTGCATTATTGTTTTCCCTCTCCAAAACTCTTTCTTTGGTCGAATGTTATTATGCATTTTGTGCAAATTTAGCTTTTGTTTTAGCTCTTATTTTGTTGAACCAAAAATGCTATTTCCTTTCTTTCATCTTTTCTTTTGAAACCAAAACTTCATTTTGGTGTTTTTGCACTTTTCTTTTAGGCAAAATAGGTGTTGGCCGAATCTCATCTCTCCCACATCTCTCTTTTCTTTTCTTTTTGACCCATTTTCTTTACACTCTTTTGGCCGAATATTTCTCCATCTCAAATACCATTTCTTTTTCATTTGTTCAAAGATAAAACATCTACTTTCATTCTATTTCTTCTTTTCTTTTTCACTTCACCATAGCCGAATCTTCTACTTCCTTTTAGTATTATTTTGGCCGAATATTCAAGGGTAGACTCTCTTTGGTTTTCTTCTATCGATTTAGGATAAAAAGGGGTAAGTGTTCATGGACGTTTTCTTTCTTTTCTTTCTCGTTTCTATGATGTTTTCTTATGGACAAAGGCCGAACCTTTGGGCATTATTTTGCAAGGCTCTAACCATTTTTAGGATTCGATTATTCTCTTAGGCTCATTGGGATTTCGGAAGCAATCGATTAAGCCATTCCTTTAGCAAATCGAAGTTGGTAAGTCAAGTGGTAAGGATTCTATACTCTTAAGTTGGTTGAGGAAGCCTAAGGCTATTTGGATTAAGATATGTTGTTGGCCGAATGGTTTTCATTAAAACATTGTGATATGGCCGATTGTAGGACAAGGATCTAGCACGGTAGATCGGATCTTCGAAAGTTAGTCTTGCTTTGGTGAAAGGTGGGTATCTTACACACTTTATAACTTGGTTTATATATGTATTTCTGTGTGTTATAACTAATCATATTATGAAAGTGAGAAAAACGATGAGATTTGAATATAATACCATGATGGTATGAATGAGGATTCGGTAAGTCCGTTTACACGTTGTTAATACATGTGGATTGAAATCATGATCTATGATTTATGATATATTTGTTATGTGATTTATAATAAAGAATATTGACATGATTTGTTTATTTATTGCATTGGCATGGGCAATATGAGAGGAGGGAAGATTGATATCGTGACTTCACCACCGATGATTTGGTATCACATTCGTGTCTTCGGACACCGGAGGTTTGGCACCTCATAGCGACTCGTCCCCGTGGTTAACACCACCGTAAGTTGGCCCCACTTTTGAGATATGGGATCGCCGCCATGATTTGGTATCACACGGGTTGGCCCCATTGTGATGGATTATTCGTGACTTTGGTCACCGGTGATTTGGTATCACATTTATATCGTGACTTTTCGGTCACGGTGGTTTGGCACCACGGTGGTTTGGTACCACACGGGGTAGAAAAGGAGTTATGGATGGCTAGGTTGGATGCATTATACATATATGTTGCTTTGTTATAATTTGTGTAAGTATGTGGTATTTACCCGGGAGAGGTAATATGCACTGAGTCTTGGTGACTCACCTTCTCCCTTATCCTTTCAGGTGATTCGTGAGATCGCGGATGATGAGTCGGATAAACTTGAGGAGGCCATGCAATAAAAGTTGGTTTTATAAGAACTTCCATTTGGGTATTTTATTTTAATTTGGTTTTCATATTTTATGGATTTGTAATAAGGCCTATTTAATTATGTTTTGGATTATTTTTATATTTTGAACATGTTTTAAATATGGTTTATAAATTTCATGATCATTATAATAAATTGAGCACCAAGTTTCTAACCTACAAAAGCGACGATTTTTAAAATGTTACCATCGGGTAACATAAATCATTTGATAATTTAAACAACTTAAGGGTTTTCGATAATTTAAATGATTTTCAAATATTAAGTTTCTACATTCAAATGCAAATGGTTTTCAAAGTAATAATTGAGTTTTCTTAAAATGATATAAATGTTTTCTAACCTATGATTTATTCACTTCTTTTAAAATTTTATGTAATTTCAAAGTAAATTTTCAGTTTAACTTATTAAACATGTAATTTCTACAAATATAGAATTTCAAAGAGTTTTTCACAAAAATTTAATTAATTGATTCTTTCAAAAATATTTTCCTCGGTGACATACAGATTCTATTAGTAGCGTATTGAGGGTTTGGGGTGTTACAAATTGGTATCAGAGCTAAGTTCAAAAGCTTGGCTGTGGGCCCGAGGCCCAAAATGATTTAAAGTATAGATTTAAAATGTTTTTGTTGAAAATTTTATGTTGGAAAGGCATGGCCCGAGTCTCCGGCATCAATTCGCCCTGGTAAGTACATCAAAACTGTTGATTTTCATGATATGATTTTAGTGATGTTGATATGACTATATAGTAGTAGGAACTACTTTAGAGACCCAAAACTATAGGTTTGGTGTACTCGCGAAACAACCTCTTAATAAAATTTTTCATAAAAATCGTGCTTTAAAGAAAGTGGAATAATGACTAATGCATAAAACTTTTAAATCAGAAAAGTCGAGACTTTAGATATGAGTACCGAGGTCGAGGTCATGTTATGCGTGGACGTGGTCGAGGTAGGATGGTCGTATACGAGCGGTGAGGTCGGGTAAAGGATCCGAGAATGAGGTACCACAGTCCACCACCAGTGGTTGGAGCCGAAGTTTGAGGATCAAACAGGGGATG
Source organism: Gossypium rotundifolium (assembly GCA_025506655.1). Lineage (NCBI taxonomy): Eukaryota > Viridiplantae > Streptophyta > Magnoliopsida > Malvales > Malvaceae > Gossypium > Gossypium rotundifolium. The sequence goes on along the minus strand of CP106732.1, from coordinate 37,595,869 downwards.
ACGCAGTTGTCTCGTGCAATCTTGCGAAGTTCTTGAGAGTAATGGAATAGGAGGAGGCGGGAGCTTGAAAATCAGATTGAGCGACTCCGAGCCAATCTGAGCCGAGGTATTTCGAGTGTTTGGTGTAGCTCTACTCGGTGAATATTGGTTAGAGGCGACGGAGCGAATCATGGATGATCTGGATTTGAATGCCGAGGAAAAGCTTAAAGGATTGTATCGCTTCTTCGTGACGAGTCATATCGGTGGTGGCTCACAGTTCGATATGGTGTCAGAATGGAGGATCTCACCGACTACTTTAAGGCAAAGATATCAAAAGAAATATATTGGGTCTAGTTACGTTGATGCGCACGTAAGGCATTCCTGAGTTTGGTCCGCGGAGTAAATCCGTGACGAGTATGAGGTCGAGTTCTTAAGATTGGCCGGTATCTTTGGAGGTATTGTGGCTTGAACACGAGCGATGTGTCCGATTCAAGATGGTTTGAAGGACAGTGAGATTGTTGATTCTTCGCACATCGAGAGCGAGAGTTTGCTACTTTGGTTGAAAAGGCTAAGATAGCCAAGGAATAAACGAATCTAGAAGGCGAGCTATGACGGAATAAGCATAAGAGAGATATGGATCATCTGGGTCAACCGGTAATGTTCAGAAGAGGGCTAGGCTAAATGAGCCGAATCACCAGGAGGCTTTATCGCTAATTAGGGACCAAACGGTGTAACCAATGTGGTAAATTTCATTGGGGTGAATGTTGGACCGAAGGAAAAGGCTACCGAGTGTGGTTATTTGGATCATCGTGTGAGGATTGTCCACGTAAGCAAGCGAGAATTAGTCGAGGGTCAAGGCGTGTTTCGATTCAGAAGGAGGACCGATTACCACAGAGAGGTCGTAGTAATGGTAGAGAGGTAATGGTTCTAGTCGAGGTCATGGAGCATCGGTAGAGGTGCAAGCAACACCGAGGCAAGATGACTGGTTTGGTGTATCAAATGAGGCGTCGAGAAGAGGGTGACGCACCAAATGTCATAACCCAGTACATTCTTAATCTTTGGTGTTCCATATCGCTTTGATAGATGTGGGTTCGACGCATTCAGATATTGCTAGTAGTATAGTAAAGACTATGAATCTAGATTCAAATCGCTTGGAGGATGACAAAGATTTAGTCCTCTAGGTCACTCTGTAGAAATAGATAAGCTATATAGAGATGTACCCTAGAACTTCAAGGGGTAGTGTTTGTAGTCGATCCGATGGAACCGCTGCTTGAGGAGTTTAACTGATTCTTGGGATGGATCGTTGGTTAAGTACCAAGCAAGTTTGGATTCTTACCGCTAAGCGTATGGTTTTGAAGGCAATGAAAGGTGAAGAAGTGGTCATGATAAGTAATAGAAGAGATTATCTATCTAACGTGGTATCTCGCATTGAAAATTTGTGAAGATGGTCGGGAAGGGGTCGTGAGGCGTTTGTGGTTCATGTGTGTGATTTGGAAGCTAAGGAGTCTCCTGTGGGAAATGTCCGAAGCAGTAAAGGAATATGTTGACGTATTTCTGAAGAACTTCCGGATTGCCTTGAGGATCATGAAGTCGAATTCGGTATAGATCAGATTCTTAAGCAGCGCCAAAGGTGTCTATAGCTCCAGATAGGATGGCAATCGAAGGAATTGATGGAATTGAAAGCTCAGATTCAAGAGTTGTTGGATCGAGGTTTCATTCGACCAAATATTCGCCTTGGGGAGCGCGGTACTTTTTTCAAGAAGAAGGATGGTTCGATGCGGATGTGTATAGACTATCGCCAATTGAATAAGTCGACGATCAAAAACAAGGATCCATCACTGAGGATAGATGACTTGTTTGATCAGCTTAAAGGGGTTGCGGTTTACTCTAAGATTGACTTAAGGTCTGGATATCATCAGCTTAAGGTGAAAGAGGCTAATATCTATAAGACGGCATTTCGCTTTTCGGCCCGGGCACCACGAAGCTCGGTGATGCCATTTGGGTTGACTAACTTACGGCAAAGATTCATGGATATGATGAATCGGGTATTCCAAAGTAATTTTGGATCGGTTTGTTGTGGTTTTTATAGGCGATATTTTGGTATACTCAAAGTCGAGGAGGAGCATGATACGCATTTGCAGTAGTGTTGCGATTCGAGGAAAAGTAAATTTTGCTAAATTTAGTAAGTGCGAGTTCGGCTTAGGGAGGTGACTTTCTTGGGTCACGTTGTATCGGTAGAGGATTAGAGTGGATCCTCGGAAGATCGAGGCGATGTTGGATTGAAGCCGCCTAAGTCGATGGTCGAGATTCGAGTTTCTAGGTCTAGCGGGGTATTATCGAAGGTTTGTGGAAGGATTTTCTTTGATCGCCGCACCAATGACAAAGTTGTTGAGGAAAGGAGTTCCATTTGTGTGGACCGAGAAGCAGCAAGAAAGTTTCGACAAGTTGAAGAAGATTCGATCAAGCTCTAGTTTTGATTCAACTTTGAGGCGCAGTGGAATTCACTTGCCATCGTGATGCATCACATCTTGGTTTGGGATGTGTCTTGATGAGGAAGGGAAAGTAGTGGCTTATGCATCTCGGCAGTTGAGACCACATGAGGTTAATTATCCAACGCATGACTTGGAATTAGCAGCGAGTGGTTTTCACTTTAAAGATTTGGAGACACTATTTGTGCGAAGAAGTCGATAGTCTACATGGATCACAAGAGTCTTAAGTATCTTCCGACTCGTAAGGATTTGAACTTGAGGTAGCGTAGATGGATTGAGTTGTTGAAGGACTACGACTGTTCAATTGAGTATCATCCCGGCAAGGCTAACGTGGTGGCGGACGCGTTGAGCCGTAAGGTTGTATCTGACTTAAGATCGATGTTTGCTCGTCTTAGCTTATATGACGATAGAAGTCTTTTGGCTGAATTGCAAGTCAAGCCGACTTGGTTAGAGCAAATCAAGGAGAAACAGTTAGAGGATGATGGTTTAAATGATCAAGATTGCAAGTTCGTAATGGTGGTTTAGAGGATTTTAGTTTGTCTAATGATAGAGTTTTGTGTTTTAAAGGAAGAGCTTGTATCTTAAAGATGTAGAGTTGAGGCAAGGATTCTTCGGGGACGCATATAGAGCCCATATGCTATGCATCCGGAGGTAGCAAGATGTATCGGGATTTGAGAGAGCGATTTTGGTGGCTGTGCAGGCGGGAGGTAAATCGAAGTTTGTGGGTAAATGTCCGACGGTTAGCGGTCAAAGCTGAACATCGATTCTTTATGCAGGTTACTTCACCATGGTAAAAGATTCCACAATGGAAGTGGGAAAGAATCACTATGGACTTTGTCATGGATTACCTCTTACACCTAGTAAGAAGGATTGATTTGGGTGATTGTAGATCGTCGACCAAATCAGCTCATTTCATTCCGGTAAGGGTAGATTACTCGCTTGGAGGTTAGCTAAGTTGTATGTGGTGAGATAGTGAGGTTGCGTGGTGTGCCAGTGTCAATCATCTCAGACAAAGATCCCAGATTTACGTCGAGGTTTTGGAGAGCGTTACATCAAGCTTTGGGTACGCGGTTGGATTTCAAGATCAAGATTTCATCCACAATCGACGGGCAATGGAAGGGTCATTCAGATTTTAGAGGATATGCTAAGAGGATGTGTTTTGGACTTCGAGGCAATTGGAAGAGTTTTGTCGTTAATCGAGTTCGCATACAACAATAGTTATCGTGCAAGCATTAAGATGGCACCATATGAGGCATTGTATGGTAGGAAGTGTCGCACACCTACATATTGGATGAGTTGGGTGAGCGTCGGATGTTAGGACCAGAGTTGGTTCTGGCGAGGATAAGGTGAAATTGATTGAGCTCGTCTAAAGAAGCGGATGGCGTAAGTCATATGCCAATCTCAAGCGGAGGGATATAGAGTTTGCCGTGGGTGACAAAGTTTTTCTGAAGGTCTCGCCATGGAAGAAAGTGTTAAGATTTGGGAGAAAAGGTAAGTTAAGTCCAAGGTTCATTGGACCGTTTAAGGTGTTGAGACGAGTGGGACGAAGAGCTTATCGACTTGAGTTGCCAAGCAGAATCGAGTCGATTCACGATGTGTTTCATGTCTCCATGCTTAGACGCTATCGCTCGATCCATTGCATGTCGTGGCGAGAGAGGAAATATAAGTGAGTCCAGATTTGCGATATAGAAGAAGAACCTGCAGATTCTAGATCGAGACGTGAAAGCTTTGCGTGGGAAGTCGAGCCTTTAGTGAAGGTTTTATGGCGAAACCATGGCGTAGAAGAAGCTACATTGGGAACCGGAGGATGCAATGAGGCAAAAAGATCCTCAACTCTTTTGATCGTGTAATTTCGAGGACTAAATTATTTTAAGGGGTAGAATTGTAACATCCTAAAATTTGAGTATTATCTATGTGGTTCTGCATGAATTTTGTGTGTTAGCATAGTCTTGTGAAGACTTGATTTTTTAGGAAGTTAGAATAATTTTAGTATGGTTTATTTAATGAAGTGGATTAAGTGAGTTTGACACTTAAGTTAATTTAAGTGTTAAATTAAAGCACAAGAGGAATAAGTGGCAAGATGGTTAAGGCTCTTGAAAGGGTGCTTGAGGTTAGTGGTTCGAGTATCAAGGAAAGCATTTTGAGGATTTTATTTCATCATAGCATTTATGGACGGTCAACCTATGTTTATGATAGGTTGGACTTTCATCTTTGGTAAGTTGAATGTTGATTTAAGGAAAGCTTGAAATTGGGGATAAGAATCTTGAAGTTATGGAAGATTGGGGAGACATAAGGCATGGAATATGGAGGATGTTTTGGTAACTTTATTCAAGGCTTTAGTGCATGTATGTGGACGGCAAGGGTGTCTAGGGGTGGCGAATGTTGTTAGGTGGTCCAGGGGGAATAGTTGGCCAATTTTTCCTTTTGAACATCTTTTTGCATTATTGTTTTCCCTCTCCAAAAACTCTTTCTTTGGCCGAATGTTATTGTGCATTTTGTGCAAATTTAGCTTTTGTTTTAGCTCTTATTTTGTTGAACCAAAAATGCTATTTCCTTTCTTTCATCTTTGCTTTTGAAACCAAAACTTCATTTTGGTGTTTTTGCACTTTTCTTTTAGGCAAAATAGGTGTTGGCCGAATCTCATCTCTCCCACATCTCTCTTTTCTTTTCTTTTTGACACATTTTCTTTACACTCTTTTGGCCGAATATTTCTCCATCTCAAATACCATTTCTTTTTCATTTGTTCAAAGATAAAACATCTACTTTCATTCTATTTCTTCTTTTCTTTTTCACTTCACCATAGCCGAATCTTCTACTTCCTTTTAGTATTATTTTGGCCGAATATTCAAGGGTAGACTCTCCTTGGTTTTCTTCTATCGATTTTGGATAAAAAGGAGTAAGTGTTCATGGACGTTTTTCTTTCTTTTCTTTCTCGTTTCTATGACGTTTTCTTGTGGACAAAGGCCGAACCTTTGGGCATTGTTTTGCAAGGTTCTAACCATTTTTAGGATTCGATTATTCTCTTAGGCTCATTTGGGATTTCGAAAGCAATCGATTTAAGCCATTCCTTTAGCAAATCGAAGTTGGTAAGTCAAGTGGTAAGGATTCTATACTCTTAAGTTGGTTGAGGAAGCCTAAGGTTATTTGGATTAAGATATGTTGTTGGCCGAATGGTTTTCATTAAAATATTGTGATATGGCTGATTGTAGGACAAGGATCTAGTGCGGTAGATCAGATCTTCGAAAGTTAGTCTTGCTTTGGTGAAAGGTGTGTATCTTACACACTTTATAACTTGGTTTATATATGTATTTATGTGTGTTATAACTAATCATATTATGAAAGTGAGAAAAACGATGAGATTTGGATATAATACCATGATGGTATGAATGAGGATTCTGTAAGTCTGCTTGCCACGTTGTTAATACATGTGGATTGAAATCATGATCTATGATTTATGATATATTTGTTATGTGATTTATAATAAAGAATATTGACATGATTTGTTTATTTATTGTATTGGCATGGGCAATATGAGAGGAGGGAAGATTGATATCGTGACTTGGCCACCGGTGATTTGGTATCACATTAGTGTCTTCGGACACCGAGGTTTGGTACCTCCAAGATTTGGTATCACATTCGTGTCTTCGGACACGTGAGGTTTGGCACCTCATAGCGACTCGTCCCTCGTGGTTAACACCACCGTGGGTTGGCCCCACTTTTGAGATATGGGATCGCCGCCAAAGTGAGTTGGTATCACACGTGGGTTGGCCCCACAGATGGATTATTCGTGACTTTGGTCACCGGTGATTTGGTATCGCATTTATATCGTGACTTGGTCACCGTGGTTTGGCACCACCAAAGGGTTTGGTACCACACGGGGTAGAAAAGGAGTTATGGATGGCTAGGTTGGATGCATTATACATATATGTTGCTTTGTTATAATTTGTGTAAGTATGTGGTATTTACCCGGGGAGGAATATGCATCGAGTCTTGGTGACTCACCATCTCCCTTATCCTTTCAGGTGATTCGTGAGATCGCGGATGATGAGCCGAATAAACTCGAGGAGGCCATGCAATAAAAGTTGGTTTTATAAGAACTTCCATTTGGGTATTTTATTTTAATTTGGTTTTCATATTTTATGGATTTGTAATAAGGCACATTTAATTATGTTTTGGATTATTTTATATTTTGAACATGTTTTAAATATGGTTTATAAATTTCATGATCATTATAATAAATTGAGCACCAAGTTTTCTAAACTACAAAACGCGACGTTTTTAAAAGCGTTACCATTGGGTAACATAAATCATTTGATAATTTAAACAACTTAAGGGTTTTGGGTAATTTAAATGATTTTCAAATATTAAGTTTCTACATTCAAATGCAAATGGTTTTCAAAGTAATAATTGAGTTTTCTTAAAATGATATAAATGTTTTCTAACCTATGATTTATTCACTTCTTTTAAAATTTTATGTAATTTCAAAGTAAATTTTTAGTTTAACTTATTAAACATGTAATTTCTACAAATATAGAATTTCAAAGAGTTTTTCACAAAAATTTAATTAATTGATTCTTTCAAAATATTTTCCTCAATGACATACCAGATTCGATTCGTGGCGTATTGACCGGGTTTGGGGTGTACAGATCTGATCAAGGCTCATGGGCGGGTTTGGGGTGTTACATTTTGGTATCGAGCCTGTTCAAAACTTCTACGTGGGGGCCCAAGGCCCAAAATGTTTTGTTTATGTTAGTAGGCCTTATTGGAATGTTTTGAAACTATTTTTGGCTTGAATAGCATGGCACTGAGTCTCCGGCATCAATCCGCCCATGTAAGTACTTCTATCCATTTTTGTGAATATTTGATGAGGGGTAGAAGGGTAAATTGGGAGCGAGACTATTAGAATAGAAATTGTTGAACCCTAGGGTTAGCATACCCCAACAAACAATGCATAAGATTTAATAATTCCCTAAACAACCACCGTGAGTTGTCAATGAGCAAGGGATGTGGCAATCATTATACGCATGTCTAGGATTGGATTGGTGGGAGCACGGTATTTAAGCGATCCACGTGACTCACCTCCTACTCACCGAATCCTACGATCGTAGTAAGCAGTTCATCTGGCCGAGACGACATATTCACAAAGCTAAACTTGATAACTAAAACCCGAAAGGACTAGCCGTTTATTTTTAAAGTAAGTAAAACCTTGTTTAAAAATAAAATGACCAAAATACCCCCTATTTGAAAAATGACCAAAATACCCCGGCTTGAAAATTACCAAAATACCTTCCGTATGAAAAAATTTCCAAATAGAAAATTTTCAAAATATCCCTCTTTGTGAAATCAACTAGAACCAAATTTTGGAAATCTTTTATGAAAAAATTACTAAAATACCCTAGTGGTGAAATTATAAAATTGCCCTAACCAACAAAATTACCGAATAACCACGATTTTCAAAATTTCGAACATCACTATTTTGGAAAATGCAATTCTCAAAAGAACCATCAAAGTTTTATAACTTTACAAATTCACCTTGATTTGTGAAAATTACCAAATACCCACGAGGTCCAAAATTACCGAAAATACCGATTTCAAAATTTTCAAAATACCCCAGAATTTAAAAGCTCCAAAATACTTTTGACAAAATCATCGAGAACTTTTATTTTGAAAAATTACAAAAAAAAACCTCAGAGGACAAATTACGAAAATACCTACGGGTAGTGGGAAAACAATCACAATGAAAACTACAACGTCTCTTTGAATGAATGAATGGAAAGCGTGTGCATGTATGATTGCGAAAGAACCACTCCTAAAACTCTTATCATAAAATTTCTTCGCGGATAATCTAGTGAAACAAGTACAAATGCATAAAATTCTTAAACAGATAAACGCAATCGTTAGAAATGAGTTCAAGAGGTCGTGGACGTCCGCCCTGTAGCTGCAGTAGAGGTAGAATGACCTTGTCCGAGCCAGTAGGGTCCGGACATGGGTTTGGGAATGAGATGTCGGATCTCTGACGAAAATCGAGTTCCAAGATCGACGAGTGGTAATGATGTCGTATCTCAAAGTCAGACATTCGGGTATTAGAGCGAGTTCTTTGAGGTTGAATGCGGATCACAGGAGCCCGTAAATCTGTGGTTGAACGACTTGAGCTATGGAGTAGAAGTATTGAGAGGAGTTTGAGGTGTCGCCCGGTCTGATTTGAATCTTGGTTGGAAGCAATGAAAGGATCATGGATGACCTAGATTTTTCTGGTGAGGAGAAATTGAAGGTATAATCTCGTTGCTTGGGATGAGTCATACTAGTGGTGGCTCACCGTAGGGATGGAGCGGTGGCGTAAAAATCTCACCGGGAATTCTTGAGATGCTTATCAAAAGAAGTATATCGGAACTAGCTACGAGATGCACAATGAAGGCTTTCTTGAACCTGGTTCAAGGCAATAAGACGATGGCGAGTATGAGGTCGAATTCCTCCGGTTGAGTAGGTATGCTTTCAGTATTGTGGGTACCGAGCATGAGCGTTGTGTTAGATTTGAGGATGGGCTTAGAGATGAGTGAGAATGATGATAGCGCCACAACGAGGAGCGTAAGTTCGCGGTCTTAGTGGAGAAATCGAAGGTTCTTTGAAGGGTAAGATATCGGTTAGAGCGGAACCAAGATCGTAATTAGAATAAGAGGAGCTCAGGACCTTCAAAGTTTTTTGGTAATCAAGCAAAAGAGGGACGAGGTTTGGTGGGTCGGATCAAGTCGCTAGGCACGCTCTCGCCGCTAATCCGCAATGGCGCATTTACAGTGTGCCTCGGTGTGGCAAGTCTCACACGGGAATGTTGGAATGGTAATCAAGGATGCTTTGAGTGTGGGTCCTTGGAGCATCAAGTTAGAGACTGTCCGAAGAAGGCAGCTAGACTGAGATCAGAGGGTTAGGATCGTACACCAAACAGGAGGGATAATCAACAACCAGCAAGTGATCGTGGTACAGGAAGAGGAGGTAATGGTGCTGGCAGAGGTCGTGGGGCACCGAGGGGAGGTACCAGTGGTACTGAGGCTAGGCAACTTGGTCTAGTCTATGTCGCGAGGCGTCAAGGGGAGGGCGATGCACCAGACGTCATAATCGGTATGTTCCTGATCTTTGGTGTGCCCTATAATACTTTGATTGACATTGGCTCAACCCACTCCTACATTGCTAGAAGCGTAGTGGAAACTTTGCACTTAGACCCTGAGCTTACTTCTAGGAAGATGATTGTATTAAGCCTCGTAGGTCACTCTGTAGAAGTAAGTAAACTTTATAGGGACGTACCCCTAGAACTCCAAAGGGTCATGTTCTTGGCAGACTTGATGGAGCTACCGTTCCGAGAGTTTAACCTAATCCTCGGGATGGATTGGCTAGTGAAGTATCGAGCTAGCTTTGGATTGCATGATAAACGCATGGTATTAAAAGCGGTGGAAGGTGATGAGGTGGTGATGATAGGTAAAGGAGAGATTACTGTTTATTGTAGTTTCGCGTTGAAGGCGTAAAGGATGGTTAGGAAGCGTTGTGAAGCTTATGTGGTGCATGTCGTGCCTTGGAAGGTAAGGATGTTCTTTGTGGGAGATGTCCGGACCGTAAGAGATTATGTGGATGTGTTTCCAGAGGAACTTCCGGGTCTACCTCTAGACCGTGAGGTTAAATTTGGTATAGACTTGTTACCCAGAACCGCGCCCGTATCTATAGCTCCATATCGGATGGCCTAGAAAGAATTGGTAGAGTTGAAGGCGCAGATTAGGAATTGTTGGATAGAGGTTCATCCCACCAAGTGTATCGCCTTGGGAGCTCCGATGCTTTTTGTCAAGAAAAAGATGGGACAATGAGGATGTGTATAGACCATCGGCGGTGAACAAGTTAACAATAAAGAACCGGTATCCTTTGCCCAGGATAGACGATCTGTTCGATCAACTCAAAGGGGCATCAGTATTCTCTAAGATTGACTTTAGGTCAGGGTACCATCAGCTTAAGGTGAAGGAGGCTGATGTCCACAAGACGGCATTCCCTACTCGGTATGGACACTACGAGTTTCTGGTAATGCCTTTTGGGTTGACAAATGTACCGGAAGCGTTTATGGACATGATGAACTGAGTTTTCCAACCCTATCTGGATCGATTCGTCGTGGTCTTCATAGACGACATTTTGGTGTATTCGAAGTCTGAGGAGGAGCATGACGCACATCTTCATGTGGTTCTACAAGTTCTAAGGGAGAAGCAGCTGTACGCCAAATTCAGCAAATGTTAGTTCTGGCTCAAGGAGGTAACGTTTCTGGGGCATGTAGTTTTAGCTGAGGGCATTAGGGTGGATCCCCATAAGATTGAGGTGGTATTGGAGTGGAAGCCACCAAAGTCGGTTACAAAAATTTAGAGTTTTCTGGGGTTGGCAGGATATTACCGAAGATTTATGGAAAATTTCTCCTTAATTGCAGCACCATTGACTAAGCTGTTGAGAAAAGAAGTTCCGTTTGTGTGGGTGCGAGAAGCGGAAGAGAGTTTTGATAAGTCAAGAGGATTCGGATGAAGCTTTGGTCTTAATTGACTGAGGCGGAAAGGAGTCCACTGTATATTGCGATGCATCACATACCGGATTAGGGTGTGTGCTGATGCAAAAAGGGAAGGTGGTCGCTTATGCATCACGGCAATTGAGGCCTCATGAAGTTAACTACCCAACAAATGATTTGGAATTGGCTGCTGTAGTTTTCACCTTGAAAATTTAGAGGCACTATCTGTACAGGGAGAAGTCGGTAGTGTACACAGATCACAAAAGTCTGAAGTACCTCCTGACTCAGAAGGATTTAAATCTGAGACAGCGGAGGTGGATTGAGTTGTTGAAGGACTATGACTGCTCAATCGAATACCATCCGGGGAAGGCTAATGTGGTAGCAGATGCATTGAGCCGAAAGGTGGTAGCGGATTTGCAAGCTATGTTCGCTCATCTAAGTCTCTATGAGGATGGGAGCCTTCTGGCAGAATTGTAAGTGAAGCCTTCTTGGATTGATGAGGTCAAAGAGAGGCAGTTGACCGACGAAGCTTTGAGTACTCGGAGGTTGCAAGTACAGAATGGTGAGGCCGAAGGTTTCAGCTTGGGTAGTAATGGGGTGCTATATTTTCAGGGGAGAGTATGCATGCCTAAGGATGATGAGTTGAGGCAATGAATCCTTAAAAAGCTTATAGCGGTCGTATGCTATGCACCGGGAAGTAGCAAGATGTATCGGATTTAAGGGAGGCGATTTTGGTGGTAGGGATCAAGCGGGAAGTGACCGAAGTTGGTAGGCAAGTGTCGACATGCCGCAAGTTAAGTCTGAGCATCAATTGCCATCGGGTCATTACGATGGTAAAAGATCCACAATGGAAGTGGGAGGAGATTACTATGGATTTCGTGAGTGGGCTTCCCTTACGCCCGATGAAGAAAGATGCAGCTTGGGTGGTAGTAAACCGGTTGACTAAGTCGGCTCATTTCATACTAGTGGGTTGACTACTCGCCTGAAGTTAGCCAAGTCGTATATTCTTTGAAATAGTGCGATTACATGGAGTACCGGTGTCCATTATCTCAGATCAGGATCCTCGATTCACGTCGAGATTATGGAAGGTCTTACATCAAGAGTTAGGCACGAGGTTGAATTTCAGAACGGCTTTTCATCCGCAGTCTGATGGACAATCTGAGAGGGTTATTCAAGTGTTGGAAGACATGTTAAGGGTCGTGTTTTGACTTTCGTGGTAGTTGGGAGGAGTACCTACCTTTGGCGAGTTCGCTATAACAATAGTTATCAGCGAGTATTGAGATGGCACCGTATGAGGCATTGTATGGTCGAAATGTCGTGCTCCTACATGTTGGACGGAACTAGGAGAACGTCGGATGTTAGGTCCAGAGTTAGTGGCGTAGACGGAGGATAAAGTTAGAGTGTCCGGATCGCCTTAAGGAGGCATCGGATGGCGTAAATCCTACGCCGATCTTAAGCGAAGAGAGGTTGAATATCGATGGGTGCTAAGGTCTTCTTAAAGGTATCACCTTGGAAGAAGGTGCTGAGGTTTGGCCGGAAGGGCAAGCTAAGCCCCAGGTTCATCGGACCGTACACGGTGTTGAAACGTGTGAGATCGATAGCTTACCAGCTTAAGTTGCCAGCAGAATTGAGCCAGATCCATGATGTCTTCCATGTTTCAATGTTGAGGCGCTATCGATCAGATCCCTCACACGTGGTGTCGGTTGAGGAAATTGAAGTGAATCCGGACTTGTCTTTCGAGGAGGAGCCAGTACAAATCCTGGATCGAGATGTCAAGGTTCTGAGGAGGAAGTCAGTGCCTTTGGTAAAGGTGTTATGGCGAAACCATGGTACGGAGGAGGCCACATGGGAACCCGAGGATGTGATGCGCAAGACAATACCCTAGCTCTTTCGATCGGGTAATTTGAGGTAGAAATTCTTTTTAAAGGGTAGAAGCGTAACATCCTAAATTAGGGTTGTTTGTAATTTAATTAGTTCCCCATATGTGCTTGAAGAAATAAATACTATGATTTTATTTGGCATGTTTTAGGGTCTGGAAATAACCCCAAGCTAGGCCTGACTTAGGGCTAAGAATTTATTTTTAGTATGTAAAAGGAGGGAGCTAGGTGAGATAGGGCTTAAATAAAATTTTGGGAGAAACACGACACAAAGAATAGCTTGGCTAAGTGGCTTACATGCGCCACTTAGGTGCTATGAAGGTGGCGACAAAGGGAGCTTCAAGGGAGGAGGTTCGAGTCTTGGGAGTTACAAGGGGATGCGTTTTTATTTTGGGCTTTTTGGGACGTTAAAGAAAGGGGCTGAGTTGGAAAGCCTTAACAGATTTTGTGGGTAAGGAATGGACATAAAAGTCAGTTTGGTGGAGTGGCTTGGGGTGCCACTTAAGGGCCTTGGTGTGTGGACTCGAGTTCGAGTCATGATGGATATAAGGAATGTGTTTTATTTTTGGGCTTTTTGGCGTTAAAGGAAAGAGGGCGGTAGAAGGCTTTAAAATTAAATGAGGAGGCTTTATGACATGAAAGTCAATTGGGAGAAATGGCATGGGGCGTTTAAGAGGGTTGCGGCAGTATGCTTCCACCAGGTCCTGTGTTCGAACCAGGTATACAGCAGCAGTTAGCTTGGTTTTATTTTTTAGAAGTCGTGAAGAGGGGGAGGTGATGGCCCGATTATGGACTCTTTAAGTGATGAGATTAAGCTTAAATTTTTTCATATTTTCTGCTGGAAGAGTTGTGATGGTATTCTATATTTTATTTTATTTGCTTAAAGAGGAGATTAAGGGATAATTAAAAGATAAAGAATTATCCCAAGGGGAGCAATGGCCGAAATAGGGAATCTAGGGGCTTGAGTTTTGATTTTTGAAGGAGTTATAGGGAGTAGTTTCGGTTAGCACATGATACTTTTATTTTTCTTTCATTGTTACACAAACTGAAACTCCTCCCTTGCTACCTTTTGGTTTCTTTTCTTTGAAGCATACCATAGTCCTTGTGCCGAAAACCCTTCCTCCATCCTTGCCGAAGTTCCCTAAGTCTTTCATCTCCTCTCTTACTATTAAGGCCAACCCCATATTTTCTTCTTTCTCTTGAGCCGAATCCCTTAAAGAAAGGTGTTGTCTCACTTTTGGTTCTTTTCTCCTCTTCAAGGGTCGCCGAACCTCCTCACAACACCAAGTGGTGCTAACTTGTGGTGTTAGGGGCTGATATAATTATCAAAGTAAGGGGCAATATCCTCTTTTAGGTTTAAGGTTATGGCCGAATGGCCTAAGACTCTTACTAATGTGCTTAAACCGATTGTAGGGAGGCCATAGCCGATTAAAGGAGTAAGGAGATCTTTCGGGATTTGATTCCCCAAGGTAAGGAGGTAAGTAATATTCAGCCATAGGCCTTGATTATGTGTGATTGTGCAATCCGACTTTTAACATGTGTTTTGGTAGGGATCTCGAAGACTCAAGTGATAATTTCGGGATTTCGGTAAGTGGGGTAAGTGAATAGTTACTTTCGACCAAGGGCCATTTGTTAAAAAGTTTATGCTTAAATGCCGAAACTAATGTGTGCCATGGATTTAGGGGCTAATTAAGGCTTCGGGATTTGTTTGGAAATCAAATCCGTTTAAGGTAAGTGCCGCAAGAGCCTTTGGTATTTCTTTTAGTTTGGCCGAATAGGCCATAGTCCCTAATCATGTTGTTGGCCGATTATAGGTCAAGAGATCTAGTGTCGTAGATTGGATCTTCGGGATCTAGGATTTGTGGTAGTATCAGGTGTGTAAACTCCTTACACATTTTATTAGTAAACTTTGCTATATTGTTGCCTTGTTAATAATTATTGTAGTGATCTATGATATATGCTTGTAGGCTTAAGCATGGATTCCGTAAGTCCCTGTGACGTGATCTATTGATATATGATTTTGTATGCCATCACATGTTGTTAAATGCCATGCCTAAATACATGATATATGATAATTGATATGTAAGCATGATGATGGTGGGATTGATGAGAGGAGGGGGATGATTTTATGGACTGTCACCAGTGGTTTTGACCACAAGATGGGTTGGCCCCATCATTTATTGTGACTTGGTCACCAGTGGTTTTGACCACACCGATAATAATTGTGACTAAGTCCCAGTGGTTTGGTACCACCAGTGGTTTTGACCACATTATGATATTTTGTGACCTATGGTCATCAGTGGTTTTGACCACACGATGAGTTGGCCCCATCATTTAAATTGTGACACTAGTCACCAGTGGTTTTGACCACCAGTGGTTTTGACCACACGGGGTAGTAAAGGAATACGGATAGTTAGTTGGGTTGCATGTGCATGTTTATTAATAAATTGTGTATGAGTTTTATTTTCTGGGTGGGGGATTTACACACTGAGTCTTGGTGACTCACCCCTTCCCTTACCATTTTGCAGATGATAGATCACGGAGATGGAGCCGGAGAGGACTCGAGGCAGCCATGCTCATCGTTGGATTTGAATTTATTTTGTCATAATTAATATTATTTATTTTCTAAGTCTTTTTATTTTGGGATTGTAATAAGGCCGCTATTATTATTGTTTGGATGTTTATTCTATTGCTTTATTTTACTCATGTTATATTACAAATGGAATCTTATAAATATTAAGTGAACCGGTTAAAAGCAACTTTTTCAAACTTAATAAATTCAAGCGGGTTTTTCAAAGATGTTACCATCAATAATAAAAATAAACCAAGTCAATTATAACCTTGACAAATTTTAAAGTTTTACATGATCAAACGTTTTAAGGGTTCATCAACCCAACCATGTTTTTCAAAATAACCCCAATGAGTTTTATCAAACCCCGATTTAATACCTTAGCCACATTTTCACGGACACTCAACACGAGTCAAATTATTTTACTCGTGACATACCAGATCCGGTCAAGGCTCATGGGCGGGTTTGGGGTGTTACAAGATTAATTCCCTAATTTAAACCGACCATGACCAATCAGAGATGGACTTGTTCCAAGGTTATAGTGTTGACTCGAGTTCGGGTCCCAAAGAAAGGGCTAAAATAAGCTCAAATAGATGACTTCAAGGCTAATACCGAAGGATTAATTTCTTTTGAAAATCTTCATTATCTTCCAGGCCATCTTATATCTTTTTTTTTTTTTTTTTTTTTTTTAGAAATCTATCTAGACTTTTCATTACTAAGTTTTCACCCTAGAGTTCATCTCCCTCTTTTATGCTCTTGAAGACGTCACAATTTTCCAAGGATTAACTTTTTGATTTGAACAAACATATTTGATCAAAATGGTCTTTTCAGGGTTGTAACGTGGTCTGAGGGTTAAAGATCAATCAGAGAAAGGTTTTCCAGGCTAAAATATATATTATGTGAAAGAGTATAAAAACCATGAGGAGTTATTTTGAATTTTTGATTACTCCTTCCATCTCTCAATCACTTTTCTTCGTTCTTACTCCTTCCTATTTCCTTTCTTTTTTTATTTCTTATTCGCTTTCCCTATTTCTTCTTTTTTCTTTTTTTTTTTTTTTTTTTGAATGAGATCAAGAATTTAGAATTTTTCTTTTACTTTTTTAGGATCTTTCTTGTCAATCCATGATGTTCGATGGATGGCTTTAATTAGGGTTTAGAAAAAAGATGCATCAAGCTCAAAATGGGGTAGCAAGGGATATAATTTTCTCCAAGTGATGGAGAGAACAAAAGAATGCCATTTATCATTTCAAAAATATGGCTAATCTCATCACAAATGTCATTATTGGGAATACGCCCATCTTTTCAAGTTGAATTGCACATAATCTCGTGTTTGCCTCACAATGTTGTAAAATCATCGATCCATACCCAAAAACTCAAAAATTGTCCTCCAACATGAAGGTTGATCCTTTAGCAAGGGTCAATTTTGAACAAACAAGATGGCCCAAAGTGGTTAACAAAGGATGAAATTTTATTCAAGTGAAGGATATTTCAAAAATGCCATTCGTCACTTTGAACACAACCAACTTATTAAGTAATTAACCGTAAGGAGAATGCAAGATTCCAAAGCAAAATTTAACCACAAATGTGATGCACAATGAAAAGCAAAACAAAAAAAAAAACCAATATTACTGAATGTGAATAACGCTTTAAGAACAATCAAACTTAGTTTTTAAGCAAAGTATTTTTCACTGCACCAAAATTTACAGGGTTCGACATCTTGTCTCTGACCATTTTAGCCAGAATAAATGTTCCACCAGAGAAAGTTTTCTTCACCACATATGTTTTTTCTTCCCCACATATGTTCCCTCCCATTTTTGCATCCATTTTCCCCAATGATCATGAACATATGGGAAAATCTTCTTCAATACCAGATCCCCTTCTCTGAACTGCCTTGGTTACCCTTTTTATTATAGGCCTTCATCATTCTTTACTAATACAACTGGCCATGACATAAAGCTGCTAATCTCTTTTACTTAATTAAATTCAACTGCTCATATCTCTCTTTCACCCATTCAGCCTCCTCTAGTTGCACTTCCCTCAACACTCGTAGAGATGGGATTTGTACCTCGATAGGTAAAACGGCCTCCATGCCATAAACTAATGAAAATGAAACAGCTCCAATTGAAGTCCTCACTGATGTGTGGTATGCGTGGAGAGCAAAAAAGAGTTTCTATTGTCTTGGAAATGATCTTCTTAATGTTCTTGTTTGTGGCCTCGACTGCCCCATTCTTTTTTGGATGATATGGAATAGATTGTGATGTTTGATCTTAAATTATGCATAAACCTCTTCTATCAAGGCATTGTGCAAGTTCTTGGCATTGCCTAAGATGATTCTTTCTGGTAAACTATGCCAATAAATGACCTTTTTTTTAGAAATTTGTAGATCACTAATCGAGTTACATTGACATATGAAGCAGTTTTGACCCACTTAGTGAAATAATCAATCACTACAAAGATGAAGCAATTCCCATTTGATGCTTTCGGTTAGATGGGGCCAATGACATCCATGCCTCACATTAAGAACGGCCAAGGAGGCGCCAACATATGAAGATTGGTAGGAGGAACATTAATACTATTTGCATAAATTTGGCATTTATGACATTTCTGAGCATAATTTAAACAATCCCGTTCCAACGTCAACCAGAAATATCCAGCCCTCATGATTTGCCTTACCATTATATGTCTGTTATTAAGTGCTCTACATACTCCATCATGGATTTCCTTCATTATCTGATTCGCCTCTTCTGTATCGACACATCTCAACAAGGTTTGGTCACATCCTCTTTTGTACAAAAACTCACCATCTAAGAAGAAACCCACAGCTAGCCTCCTAATTATCCGTTTATAATTTTTTGAGGCACAAACCGGGTATTGCTAGCATTATAAATACCGCTTAATGTCAATGTACCACAGTTTCACACTCGTTCTTGATTCTACTCCCGCGCAGTGGGCCGAAGAGTCCATGACCCTTAGTTGTATAGGTTGCAATTCTATTTTAGATCCTACTTTGAACATGGCGGCTAGAGTAGCTAATGCATATGCTAACTGGTTTTTTCTCTTGACAAATGATAAAATTGAACATCATCAAACTCTTTGATCAGTTCATGCACATATGTTTGATAGTGAATTAGTTTGCAATCCCTTGTTTCCCATTCTCCTCTTAATCGGTAAACAACTAACGCTAAGTCACCAAAAACTTTTAAAACCCTAATCTTTTTCTCAATGGCAATCTAAAGTGCCAAAATGCATGCCTCGTATTCAGCTACATTGTTCGTACAAGTGAACATTAGTTTAGCAGTAGCAGGAAAATACTGGCCACTCGGGGATTTAATACTGCCCTAATCCCATGCCTCATCATGTTAGATGCTCCATCGAAGTACACCCTCCAAATCTCTTATTCGCACTTCGAAATTGACATGATCTCTTCAACTGGGAGATCAAAACTCATGGGCTCGTAGTCTTCTTTCATGCGATTCGCTAGAAATTATGTGACTATGCTTCCTTTAATAGCCTTTTATGACAAATAATAATTAGCGAAAAATAAATAATATTAACTATAACAATTTAAGATCAATTCCAAGGAACAAGCAGACAATGTCATACAAAATAGTTTGGGAAGGGTGAGTCACCAAGACTCAATGTGTAAATCCCCACCGGAAATGCAACTCATACACAAATTATTAATAACATGAGAATACAACTTGCCACTACCCCTGTGGTCAAAACCACCTTTGGTGGTCAAAAGCACCGTGACTAGAGTCACAAATCAAATGAGCAACTCTCGATGACCTAGGTCACAATTTATCAATGATGACTTCGAAGTCACAAAATGTACTTCAAAGGGTCTAACATAGCATATGATGAGGAAGGTGGTGTGATACAACATGTATTTTCTTAGTACTACCAAAATTCCTAGATCCCAAGATCCGATCTACGATGCTAGATCCCTTGACCCTATATTCACCAACAACAAGGTTAGTGACACAGCCTATTCGGCTAAACCAAATAATCTCAAGGATATGTCGTGCTCGAAATAACACTCACTTGGTTGCCGATTTGGTTTCAACCAAACCCAAGCCTTTATTTGCCTTGGCCGATTAGCCCCTAAATCCATGGCACATAATCGATTATACATAGATACCCAAAGATGGCTTTTAGCCGAATAAGACTAGTCACTTACCAAACTTACCAAAATCCCGAAATGGTCACTTGTCTTGTCGAGATCCCCGCCAAAACATTTGTTAGAATCGACTTGTACCTTAACCTAAATGAAAATAAACTTCTTAACACTTACCCTTCAAATTAAAATGTGAAGGAAAAACAAGGTTTATCCTTATCACATTAAGAGTCCAAAATCATGCCATTAACTCACTCTCCCATTCACGTCAAGCGTGCACAAAAAAAAAATAAAACCAACTCGCACTTCTTGGGTTCGAACACGAGGATCCGGTGAGGCCGTCATGACCCTTTCAACGCCCCAAGCCACTCTTCCAAATCGACTTTCATGCCCAAACTCACCCACAAAAATCTTTTAAAGCCTTCTAACTTGGCCCCTTTCCTTTAACGCCAAAAAGCCCAAAAAATAAAATACATCCCCTTGTAACTCCCAAGATTCGAACCTCTTCCTTGAACACCCTTTGAATCAAGCCAATCACGCCAATCAAATCCTTGTGTCCAACTTCTCACAAAATTTTCTCTTAACCCTTTCTCACCTAGCTCCTTCCTCTCAAGCACTAAAATAAATTTTTAGCCCTAAGTCGACCTAGCTCGGGTTATGACTAGACCCTAGAACATGCTTAGCAATCATAGTATTCATTTCTTCAAGCACACACATGGGAAAATAATTAAATTACAAACAACCCTAATTTAGGATGTTTCAACTTGCCAACGAGCAACTCTCCCTAGCAATGATGACTTCTCAAAAATGTACTTCAAAGGGTCTAACTTTTCGATGAGGAAGGTGGTGTGATACAACATGTATTTTCTTAGTCGACACACAGTCCATGCTAAAACGCAACACATCTTTTCCAGATGGGAATACTTGGCTTCATATTCCGTGAATTTCTTGCTTAGATAATAAATTGCGTGCTCTTTCTTGTTTGAACCATCTTGTTGCCCTAGAACACAACCTATAGAATTCTCCAAAACTACCAAATACAAAATCAAAGGTCTTCTTGGCATCGATGGAATCAAAATTGATGGCTTAGCCAAATACTATTTTACTTTCTAGAATGCTATTTGACAATATTCAATCTATTCACCATCGCTATCCTTACGTAAGAGCTCGAAGATGGGATCACATTTATCCGTCAACTGTGAGATGAAACAAGACACGTAATTTAACAATCCTAAAAAACCTCTTGCATCATTTTGAGTTTTAGGGGGTGTCAAATCTTAAATTGCTAGAACATTGTATGGATCTATTTCAATTCCCTATTCACTCACTACAAAACCCAATAGCTTCCCCGACTTTACCTCGAAAGTACATTTTGATGGATTTAATCTCAATTTGTATTTCCTCAATCTTTCAAATAGTTTGTGGAGGTTTTCCACATGACTTTCCTCCCTAGCGGACTTTATTATCATATCATCAACATAAACTTCAATCTCTTTATGCATCATGTCATGAAACAATGTCACCATTGTTCGTTGATATGTGGCCCCAGCATTTTTTAAACCAAACGGAATGACCCTGTAACAAAACGTTCCCCAGGTCATAGTGAATGTAATCTTTTCCATGTCCTCCCTTACTATTTTAATTTAATTATACCCCGAAAATCCATCCATGAAAGAGAAGACACAATGTTTAGTAGTGTTATCCATCAGTATGTCTATATGAGGTAATAGAAAATTATCCTTAGGGCTGGCTCGATTCAAATCTCTATAATCGACGCACATTCTGACTTTCCCATCCTTTTTAGGCACTGGTACAATATTTGCCACCCACTATGTGTATTTAGCTACTTCCAGAAATCTCGCATCAAATGTTTCTTCACCTCTTCTTTAATCTTCAACAATATCTCAGGTTTCATCCTTCTTAACTTTTGGTATATGGACTTGTAATCTGATTTCAAAGGTAGCCTATGTTCCACGATATTGGTGTCCAAACCCGGCATATCTTGGTATTACCATGCAAACACATCTGAGAACTCAATGAGTAGATCCTTCAATAATCGACTTTGTTCTAGCATGAGAGTGGTTCTAATCCTCATTTCCTTTCTTACCTCATCATCACCCAAATTGATTAAATATATTCCCTCCAAGTGGGGTTCTATAAGCTTCTTTTCTTGTTCAACTAGCCTCAAAAACTCATCTGGTACAACTTCTTCCTCTTCTTTCCCATGACCGCTATAGTAAACATAATTATGAGAATTTGATTCAAAGATGTCATTAGGATCATTTATCAATTCATGATGTATATCCCTAAAATAATTATGAGTATGTATATTCGTATATGAATGAAAACAATTGAATGAATAAAAGTGACTAGGGACATTATCCAAATTTGATTTTATTAAAGAGAAAATAGTTTTACATGGATTTTTGAAGGAAATTAATTAACTGAACGATATTAAAATTTAATATAAAAACTCTTAAAAATGATTACATCTTGAATGACTCAAAGATAACAAGTAATGGTGTGAATAGCCAATTGTCCAAGGTGAAAGAGTCTTAGCGAACCCAGTCTCTTGACATCGGCACCCTATCGCCATTCATGTTTAGATCCACTACATCTCCATTAATCGTTAACTTGACTAGGGTCCTTTCCTAGTGCTCGAATCCCATTATGTAAAAGGTCTCAGATAGTGGAGGACAAATCAAAGGAGGTTCCACTACCTCCTTTCCAACTATGCGGGCCAACCTCTTTGCTCTTCACTCTTTACACATCCTCTTTACATCCTCCCTCGTAAGCTTATATCTCAACCCTCTTGTATCCTTTTGAGTGGGAACAAAACCAAGTTTTGAGATACCTTGTAAGTCTTTTCCCAAACCTAAGTAGATTTGCCAACCCTTTCCTACTGTTTGGCAAATAACATGTTCGTTGTTCGTGGCACATGAGGCTTAAGGGCTCTCACTCTCTCTGCCACGTAAGATGCAATGGCCATCTCAAAAGTCTAGAAAGAACTCTCTATTGCATCATTATCCACTTCTATGAAAGGAGAATTTGGCAAGCTAGCTACCAACAAGTCCTCTTCGCGCCGCACAATGCATAAATTCTGATCGATTAAAAATTTTAATATTTGGTGCAAAGACGATGGTACCACCCCAACCGAATGAATCTAGGGGGCGTCCTAACAGTATTCTGTAAGAAGGCGTTACATCTATCATCTAAAATCGAATAAGGAAATTAACGGCTACTACCAATAATGGAATCTCTATTTCTCTAATCACGCTTATTTTGGTGCCACCAAAAGCTTGCACTACTAAAAGGCTTGGTAACATGTATGAGGTGTCCACGGATAGCTTTGAAAATGTTGACAAAGGCAAGATGTTGATCGATGACCCATTTTCGATCAGGACCCTAGTCACAAAATAAGCTTTACACTTTACTGAGATGTGTAGTGCCTTATTACTTCCTCTTCCATCCGAGAGTATTTCATCATCATTGAAAGATATGTAATTGGGGCCAAAGTGCTTCTTGCTAAGTGACTGACATTATCCACTGACATGTTGTGAACGGCATAAGCTTATTTTAAAACTCATACAAGAGTCTCCCTATGTGGCCCTAAGTTCAAAATGAGTGATAGCAGAGAAATTCTTACTGGTGTTTTGTTCAACTTCTCAACCACGCTATACTCGCTATGCTTTATCAGATGTAATAATTCATTAACTTTATCATTCTCAACTTCTCCCTTTCGGTCCCCCCTCGTTTCCTTATCGACCTTTTTTATCGCGAATTTCTGGTTGATTTTCTGAAATCACTTCTTACCATGGGGTTCTTTCCCCACTGTGTTTGGCTTGTAACAATGCTCGCTTCGAGTTATACCACTGAGTATTGAAATGTTGGAGCCATTAGACCCAACCACCTCTTAATCATATCTCCAAAGGAACTCGTTGGCCATCTCCATACTTAAAAGGGTCGAGAACTCTGATTAACAACACATCATCTTGTACAGCCTTTAAGGTAGATTCTTTTTCAATAGGGGTTTTCTTTCCATATATGATGGTGATAGGCTTCCCATCTAACGTGTTTATCTCATTGATCTTAACACCCTCTTGTATCTCTAGCTGGAAAGAATCCAAGAGACACTGTATATGTTTCCTAAATGTTAGGCAAACTTGGATAGAGTGTTCTCGAGCTTCTTGGTGGAATTTGAAAATTTGATCCATGTCAATTACCATTACAGACTTGGGTGGCTAGGCGTGAATTAGATTTGACTTCCTCAAGATGTTGAAGAGTCATTCGAACGAGGTTGTGATTTCTTCCACTTTTTTCCTTTGAAGGCTCTTTTCTTCAGTTATAGCATTAACTATTCAATTGTGGTTAGGTAATGGATTTGTGTTAGTATCTAGTGTATTCTCCCATTGGAAATTTATCTTTCCTGCTCTTATGAGATCTTGCACCTTATATTTTAGCACTAAGCTTCTCGATGGTATGACCTGGATTGCCAAAGTGATACTCACATCGAGCATTGGCATTATACCATTTGGAAATGGTGGTTGCATTGGTTCATTGTGTATAGGTACAAAGAGATGCTTCTCCACTAGAATCAAAAAAAGTTTCGCGTAGAAGATGGGAATTGGATCAAACACAGGCCTTTCTCGTGGTGGCCTTAATGAAACTTGGGTCTGTGGGGACCAGGTTGGCATAGTTAACACGGGATTTGTAACTAGTACAGGTGGACGATACATAAACGGTGAAGTATTGGTAGCATTTATAGCCGGGTATTAGAGGCGTGTATGGAAAGTAAGAGTATTGGTATCCACACAGTGCGATTGTTTTCATTTCTACTTCCTTTTTCTTCCTAACGACACCTCTCTTCACACTCAAAAGATCATCTATTTTGCCCGACTTCAATGCATTCTCTATCATTTCTCCAGATAATACCATATCCGCGAAAGTCTTAGAGGCATTTCCTACCATCTTGAAGCGGTAAATCTTCATAATATTCCCTTGTATCACCGTAAAAAGGGATTGGATTGTCCATAGTACCGCTTTCTTCTCCTACCTTGGCCTTGCCTTTGACCATTGTAGTCATCATTTCTACCATCCTTTCCATCTGTTCCTCTAGTTTGGCCATGCGTGCTAATTCTTCTTCCGTCATCTTGGTTTTTGAGCCGGTGTTATACCGGTGAGTTATCCTTGGTCCTTTTTCAAATAACATTTTTTTTCCAAAGTTAGAAAATTATTTGTTCTTGTCATAAAAAATGTTCTTTTTTATTTTATTTTTTTAAAATAATGTTTCTAAATAAACAAATGACCAAATGAGTGAACGAATGGATAAAATTAGGGCACATTATCGTAAATATACTCGAATATAAACATTTTCTTTCATAGAAAGTTCAAAAACTGTTCGGCTTACAAAGTTTTTTTTTCATTTTTCATTCATACTTAAAGAAAATACTAATCGATCCTATTGCCATAGGGCAAATCTCTTCTCATCATTCTTTTTCTTCCTCCTCATGAGCTTGATGAACTTTTGGTAATGTGCCTGAGCCACCTCTAGAAGTTTTATTGTAGGCTCGTTCCTAGTCGCAAAAAGGGTAGATTCTTTTTTGAGTTCTTCAATCTGTTCACATATGTCTTCGACTTGCTAAGCGAAAACCAGACCTTCCCTTTGTATTATTGCAAACACCTCTTGTCAGCTTACTGCCATTTTTTCCACTACAATAAGACGCTCCGCAAGCTCCGTATATTCTTTCATAACCTCTTTGTTTTGATATTCTTTTGTCTTTAATTCTTTAGTCAGACGACAAATTTCATCCTCCAACACCTTAATTTCAGCAGTTTTCTCATTAGACACCCTCCTCCAAGTTCGCTCTTGTTCTCGCGCTTTCTAGGGTTTATTAGCCTGCAGACTCGGATCCACCTCCAACCTCTGAATCTGAGCGAACAAGTCAGATCTTTCTCGTTGATGCTGTTTTAATTGTATTCTTAGTTCTTCCTTTCTTCCCTTCATGTCTAATCGGTGTTGCTACTGTTGTCTCATGATTTCTTCCTCTTTTTCCTTTACATATGCATGATGCTGCTCTCGTTGCCGTCTGACCTCTTCATCTCTCCCCTCGGACACATCTCTAAATCGCGTATTTTTTCAGTTAGCTCAGCTAGTCATCTAAGACCTTCTTCTTTCCCTTGAATTGTGCTAACACAGATATTTTGCTTCTTTTTAGGTGCCACTGGATATAAGTTTCGAGGGGAATGGTTGAAAAAGGCTCTTGATTACAAGCTAAAGGTTTAACCCCACTTGATTCGTATCTCTTCCAATTTCTTCCAAAATCCCGAGTCCTTAACAAAAGCTTCCACCTTATTTAAACTAGTTGTAGCAGATACGCATTGACCATACCTGTATTGGCTCAAAATCATCAACAAAGAATAATTGATAGATCCCTATATGCCAATTAAGGGAACCCACAAATGACCACCACACCGATGATTACCGTGGTCCGAATCATCTATGGAGCCTTCCATTCTATTTCTTGATATGTCAATGTACTAAGGTTCTGAACCCACTCCTCTATCGATTGATTTAGAGACAATTCATTTTCTAGAAACTTCTCTATAGGCCTAGTCGAAGGAACAAACACCTGACAAAAGTGCTTACAGAGGCACCTAAAATGGCTTTTCATCCATATGAACAACAACTATGTGCATCCTAAAAAATGCCCATCTCATTTCCTTTTGATAAAATTGAGTGAAATGATGGTTTCAACTAAGATTGCTGGAGCAGTATTCACCCCTTTTTCAATCTGAAACAGAAAATCAGCTAGCTCCACACTCATATATCCCAAAGCATTTGGGAACACAATCAACTCCTATACGACAAACGCGAACAGTGACAAATGTCTATCATTGCTGGCCTTTCCCATAACATCCCTAATGTCAGACCAGGAAATGTAGGGACCATTTTTATCTTTTAATCTTGCTTTCACCTTATCTACGGTTACGTGTGGGGAAGGTTATAACATCCCTACAACGCCTATCCGAGGATAGTCCTACAGGGTCTTAAGAGCTAGGTTTTTTTATTTAAGCATATTAATGTCTTAATCTAAGCTAAAACCTTATGGAAATCTTAAATAAAAACTCTAAAGAAAATGTATTCGATTTACTTGTAACTCGATTAAGATGTGTTCACAAAACTTATCTAATTTGAAACTTAAATTAGAGATTTTTACTTTTAACGAGAACCCTAAAGGATACCTAAATAATTCTAGTAAAATACATTCAATTCCTAAAATTAATTCTATCTTAGAATTCTAAAAAAAAACTAGAAATTACCAATGAATTAAGAGAAAATTAAAATTCATCTACAACTTATTCGATATATTATTATTATTATTATTATTATTATTATTATTATTATTATTATTATTATTATTATTATTATTTTAAAGATTTAACTAATAATGTTGAACCTATCAAGATCTTACGAAAATATCCTATACCGAGTTTGTGATTTATCTTATTTTAAAATTATTGATCTAAGGTTTAAATTCGTCAAAATCCAAAAATACTATATCTTAATTAATATTTATTAGCTTTCTTAAAAGTTTCTAAAATAAAATATTTAGAAAGACCTACTCATGATTTACAATTCACTTACAAAAATCTTTAATTTTAATCTTGAATAAAGTCCTAAAGAATATTTACATATTAAATTAATATTCTAATCCTATACAATATTCAAAATAATTTAAAACTCTACAAAAATATCTTACATATTATTTACATTTTTCTAGAGTAAATGGTGGATAAGATCTTAAATACTAGCCTCAATCGAATGTAAAAACCTTATGGTTTCATTAAAATGTAAAACCTTATGGTTTCATTAAAATGTAACACCTACTTAACTAACTTCATGTCAACAATTAAAGGATGGAAAAATGACCTAAAGTTCCCTCTTTTAAAATGAATAGTAATAAAATTGGAAAATTAATTAAATTGGCTAAAATTAATGAAAAGTTAAAACTCTTTCAAAATGGCAATAATTAAAAGAAAACTTAAATAAATGAAATAAATATGACATTGACATGATGATGATGATGATAATAATAACAATAATACACCATATTCATAATACAATAAAAGAATCAAAGTAACATAAATAAATAATATTAAAATGCATGTAAGGGAATGTGTAAAAAAACATAAATATAAATGAACATAAAATAAATAAAGACAAAATAAGAATAAATAAAATTATACAAGTGTGAATAAATATAAAAATTAATTAAAATAAAGTGCATAATTGGCATTAAATATATAAGGTATAAATGAAAATAAAAGAGAAGACATAATTGTAAATAATTTATTAAAGATGGAAACAAAATGACATATCTTGATTTTGGGACTAAAAGATAAAAATATGGAAGATAGAAATCTTGATATAGGAATTAATTTCTTCTAATTTTGAAATTTCGAATTAAATCAAATGTTTGAATAAATAAAAGGGTCATGGTGTGAATAGGCTAGAGAGTGAGGGCAGTACTACAAAAAAGGGGTATATTTTGTAATTTTAAAAAGGGGATGGAAATAAATTGCCCATTTTTGACACCTATAAATGAAAAAAAAAAAACTATTCATTCTTTCATTTTAACCTCATTTTTTTTTTCAAAAAAGCAAAAACATCTTCCTCTTTATCTTCCTCCTATGTTGGCCATGGTTCCACCATCGGAGAGCCCAACGGCTCTCCTGCCTCCAGTGGAGAAGCCGCCACGTACGATGACCGAAAATTTTTTTATATAAAATCAAAGTTTTCTTTAAAAAATATATTATTTTTCTTAAAAATCAAAACTTTATTTCGAAATAGTTGACAAAAATCAAAACTTTGTTTTAAAAATTTAAACTTTCCTTTAAAATGACTAAAAAGAATGATTTTCATTTTAAAATCTAAACTTTCTCCTTTTTAAAAAAAAAACACTATTTTTCTTAAGGATTAAAGCTTTTACTTTGAAAGAGTTAAAAAAAAATCAAAACTTTGTTTTAAAATTTAAACTTTCCTTTAAAATGACTAAAAAAATTATTTTTAAAATCTAAACTTTCTTTTTTAAAAAAATCAAAACTTTTCCCAAAATCAAGCCTTTTTTTTAAAAAAAAAGAAACTTGTAATGCCCCAAAAATACCTTAGATATTTATTTTCGTATGTTTGTGACATAAATAATTATCTGCTTTAGTGGCTATGTGTTTTGGGAGTGTCTGAGAGGTCCTAAGTTCAAGCCTTAGCCTGGGCAAATTTTTGTTTTTAAATGAATAAACCCCTATCTCTAATCAGTAGCCTTATAAATAAATGTTGGTAAAATATGTTAGAATGAGACTACTAATTTGGTGGCTAGGGGTGGATGGTTTTGGGGAGAGGATTAAGGGATATGGTGAGAAAATTAAGGCGTGAGGAGTTTGAGAGCATTCAAACTGTGGTTGCAAGTTCGGCTTTCCCTTCACTCTTTCATTTTTGACAATTTGCCCTCTGATGTTTTGTTTCCCTATTACTGAAATTTTTTCTTTTTTGGTTTCTGGAAGTTCTCTGTCGAAACTTCTGCTAGTTTCCCTTCCTCTTATTTTGTTTTCTTTTTGCAATTTCGGTTTCCTCTCATCATCCCAAATATTTTTGATGCTTTCTGTTGTTTCCTTCTTTGTCGATTTTCTTTTCTTTTTTTTACACTCATTATGTCAATTATGTTCTTACTGCTTTCTGCCAAATTAGCGTTCCTGTGGTCTCTCTCTTTTGACTTTCCAGAATATTACTCTTTAGAAAAAGGTGAGCAAATGCTTCCCTTTTCCCTTGGCCGAATCTTCTCCCTCTTTTCATCCTTCCCCTTTCATTTCTTTTCCTGATTCATTTCTTTCCCTTACAGCTGACTGCTTTTCCTTCTCTATTGTTCTGGTTATCATTCTCTACTTGCTGATAAGTTCTTACACTTCGTAGTTGGTACTCTTCTAGCGTTGTTGGTAAGTGTAGATAGTAAATTGTTATCCTGTTGCCTGATGAATCAATGCTTATCTGATTTTGGTTGGTGCCTAGGAGTTATTCGAGGGGTGGAAGATCGTTAATTGGCATTTACGTGGGTGAAACCTCCTTATTTACTCGATTGAAGGTAACGTTGTTGCTAGTTAACTCTTGGTCAACTCGTGTGTTTTCGATTGAGTAGGGGTTTAAGTGATTAATTGGTGATTGTTTGGTTAAACGTAGGTTTTAAAGGCTCGGGGCATTCCTTCTTAATGAGTAGAAACCAGGAGTGTAAACACAACTCTGGAAATAGAAATCGGTAAAAAGTCAAAAAAACGTGAAAGTCGACGCCACACAGGCGTGCTGTAACATCCTGGAAAGGGCCTATGCATTTTCGGTTTAATTGTACGAAGTGACATGTTTTATGTACTAAGAATAAATTTCGAACATTTCTAGAAACCCGAAAATGAATGGAAATGATTTGGAAATGAACATTTTGGAAACCCGAAAATGTATAGAAATGTTAAGTTTAAAATGGAAAGTGAACATTTTAGGAAATGTAAGGAAATGTCAAGTTCTGAGCCGAACGAAAATTTTGGAAACTTAGAAATGACTTAGAAATGTCGAGTTTTAAAGTTTAAAGAGGAAATTAAGGCAAGATGGCCTTAAAAGAAAAAGTTTGTGAAATTTGACACACAATCGGGCTTGGAAAAGTGGCCTGAAGATGTCACTTAGGGCATCTGGAAATGGCGCCACATGCAAGGTGTTGGGCCTCGGTTCGAGTCACTTGGGAAGCAAATAAAAGGAGTTTTATTTTTGCTTCCGAAGCGGAAGGAGTGGACGGCAAGGCTTCTAGAAAAGAGAGTTTTATTCCTTTAAATTTGGAAAGTAATGGGACAAATAAGGGATTTAAATTAGATTATTTTTTGAAGAGATAATAGATGGATAAATATGGATTTATTTCTTTTATTTTGATAGATAAGGAAGAGATAAAAGAAGATTATTATTAGTATTATTTTATTAAGAGATAAGAGATAATAAAGGATATTTCTTTAATTATTTTAAATTAAAGAGATAAAGCTATCAAATAAAGAAGAGTGGTGGCCAAGTGAGGATTACGAGTAGTAGTTCGGCTATAAAAGGGGAAAATAGGGCTACTCATCAATTTGTTCTTCCTTCTCTTCTCTCTGAGAATTCCCTAAGACATTCCCTCTCTCTGCCAAAATTTTCCTAGCCAATTCTCTCTTTTCTCTGCTATTTTGTTAAAACCAAAACCCTAGTAAAGCAAGCCAATCTCTTCATCTTTCTTTTCTTCCTATTTCTCCTTACCAATCCATTCAAAAGCGAATCTAGGAAAGGCTTCAAGCATAGGTCTTGTCGATTTCTTCAAAGGTAAGAGCAAGTTTGGTTTCCATTCTTTTCTTTTAGATTAGCCGAGAGATAATCTAACCCCATACATATTTTGGTTGCGAATATGGAAGGATCTTTCGGGATTATCGAGTAGTCAACTAAAAGGAGGAGTATTGAGATTTCTAATATTAAGGTAAGACACGTGAATATTCTACCAAAGGCCTTGATTTATGATTTGATGATTAAGATTAAGTCTAACGTAAGGTTTTAAGGATTTTGACATTCCTAGGGAAACAAGGAACAGTTTCGAGATTTGTTGGTGATCCAACCGGCAACAAGGTAAGAATACTAATCCTGCTAGGATTTGGAATTTTAGTAGAATGGCTTTTTATTAAGGTAAAAGTGATTAATCAATTGTAGGAACTTGAGATCTAAGGCGAGATCGATCTCGGGATCTCAAGAAATCATTAGCGAATCGGTGTGTACCCACACTATTTCATAATACGTTTATGGTTGTGTTAAATAATATATGTGATATTAAGAATATGAAAGTGGCTAAGGTTGTAATGATCGAATTTGACCCTAATCGAAGCGGTGGTTTGGGACCACGAATCCGAGTCCGAGAAAAATTTTAATATTTTATTTTGTGTTTATTATGTGTGAATTAAAAGGTGTGAAAGTTTCAGTAGAAATTTTATTGTTTAAGTGCTCAATTTGATAAAAGGACTTGATCGCATAAAAAGTAAAAGTGGCGAGGCTAAAGTAAAATGTACCTTTTTGATTGTGGCTTTTAAGTGGATGTCCTAAAAGGACAATTAGTCCATTTCTTTAATAGTGGACGGCAATGATATAAAATAGTTAGTAGGATAGATTTAAAATTTTATTTTATTTGATAAAATAAGGTATTATGAAATAATATAATAATAATGTTATATCATTAAAATATAAGAAAACAAACATCATCATCTTTACTTTGTTATCACCGAAAATAAAAGAAGAAAAGAAGGATTCAAGCTCTCCATCATTCGCCTTCTTGCATGTTCTAATAAGGTTAGAATTTAGCTTAATTTTATAAATTTTAACATTTTTGAAGTGGTTAACATGTATAGTTACTAGCCCATGTTGAATTTTGATTTTGGTGGTATGTTTTAAGTGTTGCCATGGATGAATTCTTGAGGTTTATGATGCTTGATGATGTTAGATGATAGATAGGTTAAAATTAGTATATTATGTGTTGGAAGTTTTGGTGAATTTGTGTTTTAGGGCCAAATTGTAAAAATAAAAATTTAGAGGGCTTAATTGCAAAATAAATGAAAGATATGGACTTGTATAGTCCTCATATATATTCGGCCCTTAAGGAGTATGGGGAAATTTGATGTATTTTAAGTTTTATGCAAATAGGACTAAATTACAAAGTTGTGAAATACTAGGGTAAAATAGTAATTTGCCCATTTATGCGCTTAGGGACTAAATTGAGATGAATTGTGCTTGAATGAGCTAAATTTAGTGTGTTTTAGATCAAGAGCAAAGAAAAAGCGGTGTTAGATCGGGGAAAGGCGAAGGTTCTCGAATATGGATTCACACTACTATCGACAACCGAGGTAAGTCCTGTTGAAATTTGTTAAAGAATTATTCATGAACTTATTAAATGATAATGTTTGATAAATTTCAGTATATAATCATGTTATAGCCGAATGTATATATGTATATTAGATTGATTTCATAAATTGATAATGTGATATGAATAAGTGTATCAATGCGAATTGTGGGATTGTACGATGAAGTAATGATTAATTTGTTTAAGGTGAATAAGTTTAGTTGAATTGGATATGTAATATAGATATGAAGTGTGTGTGGAATGATTGATCACATTGATATATTCGGGCTTAGTGCCTAGCAGGCCTTGTGCCGGTGATATATTCGGGCTTAGTGCCTAGCAGGCTTTGTGCCGGTGATTCATTTCGGGCTTTAATGCCTAGCAGGCTTCGTGCCGGTGTTGTTTATCGGGCTTTAATGCCTAGCAGGCTTTGTGCCGGTGATTCATTTGGGCTTTAATGCCTAGCGAGCTTCGTCTTGGTGTTTAAATCTCGAGACCTTTGGTCTAGTAGTTTTTATATCAATGGTTTTAATATGAGCTTATGCTTATGAATGAAATGGTCTAGTTATGATGGTATTTGAACAAGCTAAGGTTTATCCTTTGTAGTGTTAGACTAAAAGTCATGTATCGAATCAAGTTTATGATATAAGTGATGCTTCTTGAATAATCAAGTTGATAGAAAGGTGTTTATATATATATTTGTTTGGTACTTAAGATATGTGATTAGAAAAGATATTGAGTTGGTATGATTACTTGCTTACTTAAGTTTATTATATGGATATGAGAAATTTTACCTATATAAGTTTGGCCATGAGCTATACTATACATATAGATAAATGTATATATTCAATTATGAACCCTTATTTTAAATGTGTATAGAAAGTATTATTAGGTTGAAGTGAAAATATTTATGTATTGATTAGCAATCCGGGCACCATTGCTAAGTTTTATATTTTGAGTGTATGTTGAATATTATTAGCTAGATGTGAACTTTGATAATCGGCCATGGTAGTTTATATGTGTTTTGTCGGTTCATAAATTGTTAATAATGCTATTCTATTCAATCTAATTGAATACCTAGTTGAGCTATAAAGTCGCTTAAGACTTACTAAGCCAATGAGCTTACTCTATTTATGTTTGTGCTCTATTTTATAGATCTATAATTCAACTCTTGGCTCGGGGATCATCAAGACAGTCAACCACACTATCACTCTCTTCGGTATAGTTATGTTTTGTAAACTTTTAATCAAAGGCATGTATAGGCTTCGTTTTGATAAATAATGAATGATGTCGGATTGTAAATATCAATATAGCCTTGCGAATAAGGCTGTTGCTTTTAGTTAAGTTTGGGTTTCATATTTGATATGGTAGCTCGCATTAAAATACCGATAGATATGTGCATGCAGTCATGATTTAAATCATACATGGGAAGCGATCATATGTTATATCGTGAAAGTTTAGTTCATATTATGTTATGGATAAAATACTCATGGCCTAAATTATGTATGGGATTTGTTTCTGGTATAAATATATATATGTATGGTTAAGGTATAGAGTTTAAATAAATTGAGTAAGGAAGTTATAAACTAGTTAATCATATTTTTGTTGTGAAACAGTTTTTAGTTACAGCAGTGATGTGATTTTGAAAAATCACCAAAAATAGGAGAAATTGAATTAGAAAGTGAATAAGACATAGAATTAAAGTTTATGTGTCTATTTTGATATGAAAGAAACAAGTTAGGCAAATGAATTATATATTATGAGATATTTAAGTTTTAGTGAGACTTATCCTGAATGAATTCGTGAGTCCCTGTTCTGTCTTAGAAAATTGTTAAAATTGTACAAAAATAATTATGGAGCATTGTTTATATGTTTAGAATACTTAATGAGTATATTTTGATTGGAATAAACAAGGACATTATTGAAATTTTGTGCAATGAGATAACTGAGTTTTGTAAAGATAGGTCAGAATTATCAAAAAGTGAAATAGGGTAACTTTGATGAATAAACTGTAATAATTGGCCACATGAAAAATTCTGGAAAAATTATGGTAAAAATTTATATGAGTCTAGTTTCAATAAAAATTTACGGATCTAAATTTCGAGTTTTGTAACTCGAGTTATGGACAATTTAGTCAGCCTGACGCAGTTAGACAGCTTTAAATTTTCATGCCCCAAACTAGTAGTCAAGTCTAGTAATGTCCCATACTCGACTCCGGCAAAGGTTTCGGGTAAGGGGTGTTACAAAGGTACCATGATATGGTACTAAGTACTCAGGTACGTTTCCTACTTCTACTAGGAATATGAAAAATGTTATTAGTAACATGAGAATATGATAAGAATGTGAACTTGGGCATGTAATTGCATAATATGTTAGGGGCATATGGGTTTGTTTGAAAGGGGAAGTGAAAAGTGGTGACCTAAGACCACAGTAATCTGAAAGTGGTGACCTAAGACCACAGTAATCTGAACGTGGTGACCTAAGACCACGAATGCGGTGACCTAAGACCGCAATTTGGAGTGTAGCGGAAGGAGGGTCGACTTAGTAGTCCCACTGTGTATTTGGCAGTGCTGGGGTGTGTAGTGGATGGACAATTAGGATTGGGTTTGGGAATGCATCATAACTTGTATTTTATGTTTTAAATGTGTAACTATTGTATGCCTGATTCTATTATGATTTAGTGTCGTGTACACATTGAGTCATTTGACTCACCCGTTGTGAGACCATGTTCGGTGATGAGCAGTGATGGGCCGGGGGACAGCAGTACTTGTGGTGGCCATGCTCAACATGAAGTTTATATTTTATGGACTCTTGAATTTATTTTAGCACTTTGAAATATTTTGGAAACTATTTGATGTAATAAGGCCATAAGGCCATGATGAGCGATTTTTTTTTATTTCTACTTGTTGTTTTATTGTGTTACAAATTTTGATTAGGTTAAAGACTAAGTATTTTATTTTAAAATATACTCGATATGTTTATTACTTAAAATTAAAAAAAGGGTTTTCTAATATAAAAATCCAGTTTGTTTTCAACACAAGCCCAACCCAAACAATATTTTTTAAAATCACACAAGTTTTCTCTAAGTAACAAAAGAATTTGAAAACCGGTTTACTTGAGGAACATACCAAATTTGGTCAAAGCTCGTGGGCGGGTTTGGGGTGTTTCACGTCTTGATCACCGTGTGGTAGGCCGTGTGACCGGACATGGGCATGTGATAGATGAGGTAGGCTATAACATCCTAAAATTAGGGGTCCAGCATTTTTGCACTATTGCATGTGTTGAGCCTATTTAGCTTGTTATTTGGGTGTGTTTGGGGGTTCTAGAGAGGCTCAGGTTCGAGTCCAAGCCCTGGGAAATATTTGGTTTTTGAATCTTTAAGGGGGGTGAGCTAGTGGAAGCAGGACTTAAGTTTAATTGGGTGTATTTTGTTAACACAAATGGGCTAGTGGCAAGGTGGTGTGGCGTCACAAGGGAAACCTGGAGGAGGGGAGTTAGAATCTCACCAACTACAATGGATGGCTTTATTTTGTGCTTTGGAAGAGGAAGAAGCAAAGTTGGGATCAAACTCTGCCATGGTAGTTGGAGACTTGGTCAAACGGTTTGAATGGGAGGTGGAGAGCAAAGTGGGGAGGAAAATAATGAGAGAATCAAGGGATTGGGGTGAGAGGTGGTTTTTCTTTGCATTTTTGCATTTTGGGTATTTGCTTCCTTAAGCATTTCGGGTCACTTTGTTGCATTTTCCTACTTGTTAAATTTCTTTTCTCCATATCTTCTTCTCCATTTCTTTTCTACTCTTTTCTCCATAAATCGAATCTTCCCTTTTCTCTCATTTGAATCTGTTCCTCTTTTCTTTTGTTAATAGCCGAACACTTAGTAGCCTGAAGCTTGGGGGTTCTTTTGTCTGTCGAATCTACCTTGTTTATTTGATTCTTCTGTGATCACAAGGTAATGTTCCTTTTCTCTTTATTCCTTTTTCTTCTTTTCTCTCTTTTCTCTCTACTAAAACCGAACTCTCACCCTTTTGCCAAGGCCGAATATGCTCATTTGCTTCTATTCAGAATCCATCCTGTTGTGGTAAGGGCCGAATCCTCTAGGGTGCTTCTTGGTGCAAATTGCTTCGTGATCTTTTCCAAATTGTTGGTAAGTTGGGAGCATGGCCGATTAGGGGTGGAAGTTTCCCTTATCTTGTTGAGTTTCTTAAGGCCGAATAGCCTTGTCTTTTTAAACTTGGAGGAACATTGCTGACTTATGATTTTTATTAGGGACCCAACTTCGTAATCGAAAGGAGTAACCAAGCGTTCTAGCATAGCAAGGAGTTGCTGTCGTGGTTGGTAAATATGGTGGATTATTTTATCAATCTCAATTATGGGAGTATTGTAGATTAAGACTAACTGTTACCCAATTATGATATCAGGTGTTTTGGAAAGTACCGAGTATCGCAAACTTGTAAACAGGTGTGTAATCTCACAGCCATCTTGATGATTGCACGTGATGTTTTATGAATCAACAGAAAGTCGAGAAGCCGAAAAACCTGCAACCATGACTATTCGAGCATGCACTCGTAATGGTAAACCGAGACATGAATAATGGCGGTAAGTCGTAGAGAGTGTCACGAGCACTCTCGCAAAACTGAGGCTCTAACAGGCCTGATAGAACTGAAACGGGCTAAATTGGCCCAATGGGTTAATGGGCCCACATGGGCTAAATTGATAGAAAATTTTTAACGACTTATGCGACTGCGAAGTCTGGAAAAACGAAACTGAAATTGTGCTAAATGGGCCACATGAGCGTGTCGGCCCGGTTGGGCTTAAAATAGATTTTTGGCCCAATTGCATCGTAGAGACCCAAAAAGGGGTCCCGAATCGCTCGAGGCGATAGTAGGCCTTCGAAAAGGCCGTTAAATGACTAAATTATCGAAATACCCTTTGAGGGTAAATTACTGAAATACCCCTGATTTATAAAATTACTGAAATACCCTTAAAGAGTAAATAATCAAAATACCCTTGGGTTGTGAATTACCAAAATACCCTTAGAGGGTAAATTATCGAAATACCCCTGGATTGCAAAATTACCAAAATACCCTTAAATTGAAAAATTACCAAAATACCCCTAAAGGGGGTGAAAATGTACGTTATACCCTCGATTAGAGTTGAATATTGTGTATATGATTTTGGTTACATTTTTTTCATATGATTGTTATACTACATTTATATCATTTGCATGGGTTAGGTTTGATGACTGAAGAGAAGTGTAGCCTGGTGGCTCTGCCACATACTATTCTGGTGGTAATGCCACATATACTATTACTTGATCCCCACGGGTGTGATTGGTTGGATTGGGTTGGGTTGCATCCTATTGTTTGCATTATCATGATTATAGGGCATAAGCCCAGATTGATGTCGTAAGGGCTCAGGCCCAATTAGTGACTGTTTAGGGGATTATACACTGAGTTCTCATAACTCACCCATTTTCTCTTCATCTTGCAGGTAATCCCCAGCGTTAGAGGATTTGGAGCCGCGGAGGACTCGATGGTGGCCATACATTAGAGTTATTCCTCACGAACTTTAGTAAATTCATTTTTTACTTCATTTTAAGATTATTTATTTTGGGTTAATATTTTGCAATAAGGCATCTGGATTTTATTTTTCTTTTAACTTTCAATTCGGCTATTTTTAAATTGTTAGATGTCTGAATATTGGGTTTTCTAAAAAGCTAATAACCGTTTTCCAAATATCACGTTTCCACAACTATTTAAGTTCGATTCTCACAACAAAAATAGTTTTTTAAAATAATAGCAACTTTTAAAAAATTTATTTTAAAAAATGGACATTAAGTAAATTGGGTTTTTACAACAAACAACGAAACTCAGAGTTTTCAAAAAGATATAACATTACCAACGAACGCTTAGCTTTTCAACTACCTTTCGTTGTGACATGCTAGATCCGGCCATAATGTCTAGGCCGAGTTTGGGGTGTTACATAGGCCATGTGCGATTCATGGGCAAGGCCGAATTAAGCCGTGTGGGCCCCACACGGGTGAACCAAATGGGCGTGTAGGATTATTGTGTGATCCACATGGCTAAGGCCATTTTGGGCATTGCATGCCACACGGGCATGTGGGCCACATGGGTAAATACATGGGCTTGTGGACCTATTTTCACTATTTTGACTGCTAAGGTTGCACGAGTCACCCGAGTCAACTGTGGACCTACTATAGGGTCTGTATGATTACCTAGATCCCTAATTGACTGAATGACTGTTATATCTGTGTACTTTATATATATACATGTACGACTATATTTTAAGCATGTTGTTAAAACTGTACTGAATACAGATATGATACCATGATTTGGCATGACATGATTGTATGATACATTGCATGGGGATGGGTTTATATGGATCGGAGGAAGTGTACTGAAAGGCTTCAAGCCTACCTTACTGGTAGCTCAACTACAAACTACTGTTTAGTGCTGCATTCGGTACTTTTTGGAGTGTAGGGATGGGTGGGTTGATTATATCCCCACATGGAGTGTAGAGGCTGGCTGGGTAGGACTTGTATATTGCATAATTTGATACTGTACCGATTACTAATATTGTAATAGGCCAAGGCCCAAATGCATGATTGCCTCTGTATTGAGATAGGCTAAAGCTCAAACTGATACTGTCACTGATTTTGAAAAGGGCTTAGGCCTAGACTGTGATTGCCTTCTGTCTATCTGTTTGCTTTATATGAGATTACACACTAAGTTTTCGAAAACTCACCTTCTGATTTGACTGCACAGGTAATCCCTAGACATAGGCGGATCGGTGCGGCGGAGGACTCCGAGGTGGCCACACGACCTATATTATTTGATTAGTATTTAATAATGATTTTTAATTTTATTTTGGGGTATTTTACTGTAATAATGACCTTTTTGGATTTTCATGGTTAATTTGAGATTTCTATTGTTTTGATTTATGACTGCTAGTAGGAGGGTTAATTGAGTTTTCAAAAAGAATCAACCGTTTTAACAAAATACACTCAAATACGCAAACTGATTTAAAAAGCTCCCACAATAAGTGATATTTTGAAAATGAACAACGTTTTGGAAAAGAATAATTTTGGGATAATGAACTACATTTCAAAATTAACGACATATCCTAGAATTAACTCAAGATTTTGTATAGAGGTTAAATAGAAAAGAGGTTTTTATGACAACTCATTTATTCTGAAAAACACTACCATGTGACACTGCCAGATTCAGCCATAACGTCTAGGCCGGGTTTGGGGTGTTACAAGACCTTTCTTTTTAAAAATGGGAGGGAAAAAAATAAGATTTTTGAGGGCTCCTAAGGGTGGAGGACCAACGGTCCGGTGATGTCCCTTTCATCGGAGCCCAAAACCCAACCCCTCATGACATGTCTATTGCCAAAAAAAGATAGAAGAAAAGAAAAAAAAGAAATAGAATGCTTGTAGTTTTTTTTTTTACCTTTTTTTTTTAAGAACAAAAATATGATTAACTTCCTCTCTTTTTTTACCTTCATTTCATTTCATGTATATATATTGTTTTTAATATTGTTTATTTGTAAAAATGATAATAATGATATTTAATAGTAGTAGTAGTAATAATAATAATTTGGGCCTTTGACAGACCAAAAAAGGAAAGAAGAAAAAAAATGTCTCAAATAGACTAAAAATGGGTGGGCTTCGAACATCCCAAGAGAAAACAAAAAAAATGGGCCTCCAAATGGGCTCGGACAAAATGGGTGTCTACAGTTATTATAGGTAAATTCAACCAATGGTAGATATATGTAACAACTTATTTTTCAATGTGTCAAAAATAGAGGTTTCAGAACCACAAATCTGACTAGTAAGTTTGTATTATTATTTAATATTTATGAGTCAATTACAATATTATATTAAATTCTAGCTTAATAATTGTTATAAATTGAACGAATAGATAAGTATAAGTGGTTCAGTCCAAAAGTCAAGTGGTTCTTGGAAATGAGGTATTGGGACCTCATTTCTATAATTTAAGGCCATAAATATTTTTATTAAATATTTATAGAGTCATATTATAGGTGAATTGAAGTTTGGTCTGGTAATTTTGACGATTTATTACTTAATTAAGGTAAAAGGATTAAATTGTAAAAGAGGTAAAAGTTTATCGCTATAAATTTAAAATAGTAAAGGGACCAAAATGGTTATTAAAACGTGGTCAAAAAGTCCAAGAGTTTGTGGATATGATTAATCCACTAGTTTTTGGGCTATTTGCTTATTAAGTCCTAATTAGTTTTAGATTAGATTGAAATTAAACTTGTTTAGTTAAAAATTTAAAATAATTGAAGGACCAATTGTGCAATTAAACCCTCCTTAGACAATAATTATACCATATACTTGTATTATGGACATTTATAGTCATGATTTAATAATTGTACAAGTTATATTAAAATGTTAATTTTGTAAATAGTTAAAAAGTAAGTTAAAATTAAAGGCTTAAAGAATAATATCATTAATTTCATTTCTTCTTCTTGTTGTTGAGAATCAAATACACCATAGAGGACCTTACTAGTTTCGGCCAAGCCAACGTTTCTTATTTAGTATGTAATTTTGCCCTTTTAGTAATTTTTATGTTTTTTAGCTTGTTTTATCTTCATCTAGCTAACCCGGGGATTAATTTGTAAAATTGTCAAATGTTATGGATTATGTAATTTATGAGTTTAGTATGTCTTTGAATTTTTATGATAGATTATTAAGCTTAATTGTTAAATAAGACTATTTTGTAAAGTAATTTTAATAATTTTAATGTTAAATGACTAAAATTTTAAAGCGATAAAATTTCAAGGACTTGATGTAAAATAACAGCACGTATGTGCTGTAGTGAAGTAGTTAATGATTTGGCTGAACTTAGTTTTAATTGGAAATAGTGAAATTTCAAGTTTTGAACTTAGGGACTAAATTGCATAAAAGGTAAAATATTGGGGTAATTTTTTTAAAATGTCTAAAAGGACTTATTTGCATAAAATTAGTTAATTATGTTGCTAGAATTTGATAATTGAATGGAATTATTATTTTAGATCAATAAATAAATCGATTAAGCTTGAATCACGAAAAGGCTGAAGTAATAGATTGATCGTTGTCTTAACTTCGTCTTCGTTTTTTATCAGGTAAGTTCGATCTATTATTTTGATATATTTTGTACTGTATTTCCCGTAAGAGCTTCATCATGAATATCTTATTATCTACATTCGATGATAAGTTGATGAGAATTGAGTTAATGATTTGTATGTAATATTGGTCAAAGATGATATCTCTTGAGCCGGATGAACGTAGGATAAAGTACGATTGGCATGTAAATAGGTTATATTGCATGTAGTACGAGTTTAATATATGGTGAGATGATGATTCATGATATTTCCTGTTCACTGAATATATTGAAGTCCAACATTTATTGCGGACTATCGTGTTATATTTACAGTGTTTCTAGAGTGTTACCAGGGGCTGATGTAAAGCATTCAGGCTTGGCACTTGGTCCTGAGGTGTGTTCTGGAGGGATGTTAGCCTTCGAGCTAGGCACTTTATGTCGATGTGTGTTATCGTTTAGATTAGCTCATATGAGCATTTGATGTGTTCTTTGAAGGTTAATCGTGTAGTCATATCCGTTCATATCCGTATATTATTCATCGAGCTGTGTTCTAGTGAAAATGAATTATTATTAAATTATGAAAAGTTGCCCATAAACTTCTGATAGCTCTATGAATCGATCATGTATAATCATATTCTTGTTGAGTGTTACTTGAAACACCCCAAACCCGGCCCACAAGCCCTGACGAATTTGGTATGTTTCTCGAGTAAAACTTCAATTAAATCTTGTTTTGTTTATTAAGAAAATATGATGGTTCCGTATAAAATAGATCGTCTTAGTGGTCGCATTGAAATCGTGTTGTTAAATAAGTTTGTATCTTATTAAATCGTTAACTTTATGATTTTAGAAAAAATTTATTATTCAAAAGAAGAACCGAATTTAAAACTTATTATTAAGTTGAAGACCATAGGTATTTAGGTATCAAAACAGTTTAATTCGGTTATCAAAAATA
Source organism: Gossypium rotundifolium (assembly GCA_025506655.1). NCBI lineage: Eukaryota > Viridiplantae > Streptophyta > Magnoliopsida > Malvales > Malvaceae > Gossypium > Gossypium rotundifolium. The sequence continues at coordinate 37,553,306 of CP106732.1, read as the reverse complement.
TTTAATTATTTAGTTGAAGTTGAGCGTAGCAGAATAAAAATTTAAAACGTATAAATAAAACAGTTTATGGCGGCCTTATTACAAAAACATAACCCAAAATAAATTCTGAAATAATAAAAGAAAACATAGTAAGTTTAATTAAAAGAAAACCCATATACTGAGTTAAGCAATGGCCACCACGTAGTTCCCGCTGACCCGGTCCATCACGCTAAGTATCACCTGAAAAAGATATCCCACGAGGGGTGAGTCAACAGACTCAATGTGTAACAATACACTAAAAACCCAATCGATCATAGCAATAAAGCCCATTTAAATCACATTTAGCCATAAGCCCATAATATAGCAAATTAGATAATAACCGATTAAATCACATGTACATATAAAATGAAATGCAATCCCGAGCCCACCTAGATATCCATCCGCTACACACCACCCGTACCTGCCAATCACACCGTGGGGATTACTAAATCGACCCTCCATCCGCTACACACCATCGAAGGCAGTCACTGCAGTCAACTGCACATCGCCCTTATAAATTTGTGGCATGGCCACTAGATAATTGTGACAGAGTCACCGGATTCATAATATGTGACCGAAGTCACCGGATTCATAATATTGTGACCGAAGTCACCAAATACATAATATATGACCGAAGTCACTGGATTCATAATATGTGACCGAAGTCACCGGATAATATGGTAAAAACCACCAGAACACTTCCCTTTATCAATATCACCCATATGCCCATGCAATAAACATATTATTTCGATATCATGCCATATACCCCCAAAATCATAACGGAATCATACACATTTCATATTCATGCTTATAGCATTATTAATGAAGAATTAGGGGGTTAACGTACCTGAATATCATGTACCACTGAATGGTACCCGCAACCATTATTAAACACATTTCTTATTAACACATGCAAATATTAATACTATCAATCTATCAGAAATTTAGTGTAGGGCTACACACCTGATAACAGTGATTACGATACTATCGAAACCAACGCTCTCGCTAGCAAGAATAACAATGAATTGCTTATCCCTATCGAACTGCCCCTATAAGATCATAATCAGAATCTGCCAATCTCAAAAAAACAATATGGCCTTTGGCCGAATATCACACTTCACTTACCTTGGATACTCAAATCCCGAATAATCTCCCCTTAATCGCCGGCTACAAAAGGATCCCGAAATCTTCCTTCAAGGTTCGTCCAAAGAAACTAGGAGGATTAGAGTCTTGATTTTTGACAGTCAGAGAAAGATAAAGGAAAAGAAATTAGCCTAGAAGAGATCCTTACCGAAAAAGAATGACCAAAACGCAAATGGTCAATAACCTCAAAGAAAATTGACAAAAGAAACTGAAGTATAGAAATCGGTTCAGATGAGTAAGATGATAGGCTTTTGTGCTTAGGAGCAATCGGTTTCAATAGGTGATAATGAAGTGGAACTTTCGGGTTTAGAAGAGAATAGTAAGGGGTTATAGATTTGGCTTGATGAACAATCGGCTAAAGTCAAATGTTCTTGGCTATTGATGAATTATGAAAGGAAGAAATGAAGGGAATGGAGTGTGATGCAAGTTGGCTTGATGACAAAAGGGAGATTCGGCTTTAACAAAATAGAAGAGAGAGATGGAGGTTTAAGGTGTTGCAATGGTGGGATTAGGAGATAGAAGTTTCGACCTCAGCAAGGTAAAAGAGAAGAAGATGCACAAATGGTTTCGGCTTTAGGTCAAGAAAGAAAATAGTGCACAAGTGATCTCCTATCTCTGTTTCCTAAAGAAAAACACACAAGCTTTCTAGACAACAAAATTGCACAAAAAGAATGCCTAAACCTCACTATGCATATTCGGCCAAGATGAAAAGATAAGAGGAAAAGAAATGTTTTTGGAAGAGCAAAATGACCAAAATGAAAATTCTCTCAAGCTACTAACTTTTCCAAAACTAACCACCAAAATTCGGCTTCCCCCTTTTGTCCATAATGCCGTCCAAGTTCATGGTCAAAATGGCCATGAAATAATTTCCAAAACATCCACCTTGATACATGCCTTGTAATCCTCTACTTTCCCAAAGTTTAAGAAATTCTATCCCCAAGATCAAGCAATTCTATCCCTTATTTCATGCTTACCATAACCTTAAGTCTTCTTGCCATAAAAAAAATTATTCCATCTTATCCATAATTAAAGTTTGAACGACACATGCCATACAAGTGCAAAAATAAAAGTCACCTTAATGCCATCCATGGGATTCGAACCTAAGACCATTAGTGCATTCTACACACCACTTTCCACCTTTACCAATAGAATCCTTGTGATTAAATTCCTCATACAAATTTTCTTAAGGCCTATCTTGCTTAGCTCCCTTTTAAGAATTAAAAAATCTAATATTTTTCTAAGGCATTCTCCTACATTCTAAAGTTCCCAAAGTCCCCAAAACACATACAAACAGTACACAACATGCCACTGCACACATTCAAGTGAAAATGCATAACCCCTAAATCCTGAATATTACAGTTCTACCCCCTTAAAATAATTTCGACCTCGAAATTACCTGACTAGAATAGGTGAGGGTATTGCTGTCACATTACTTCCTCCGGCTTCCACGAAGCTTCTTCCGATCCATTGTTATGCTATAACACTTTGACGAGAGGAACTGACTTCCTCCGCAACACCTTCACATCACGTTCCAAAATCTGAATCGGCTCTTCCTCGTAAGACAAATCTAATCTTAGTTCCACCTCCTCAACTGGCACTACATGAGATGGATCCGATCGGTAATGATGTAGCATCGAAACATGGAACACATCGTGCATCTACTTTAATTCCATAGACAATTCTAACTGGTATGCCACTGGTCCAACCCGCTTCAAAACCCAATAAGGTCCTATAAACCTTGGACTTAACTTCCCTTTGCGACCAAATCTCATTACCTTCTTCCATGGTGAGACTTTTAGGAACACTTGATCCCCCACAGCAAACTCTATTTCCTTCCGCTTAAGATTTACGTACGACTTTTGCCTGTCAGATACTCCTTCAACCGTGCCCGAATTACCTTAACCTTTTCTTCAGATTCTATCACAATCTCTGGACCCAAAACCTGACGTTCCCCTAATTCTTTCCAACACATAGGAGTGCGACACTTCTATCCATACAGCGCTTCATACGGTGCCATCCGAATACTTGCTTGGTAACTGTTGTTGTATGCAAACTCAGCTAAAGGCAAAAACTCTTCCCAGCTTCCTCTGAAGTTTATCACACAGCCCCTCAACATATCCTCTAACACTTGGATTACTCGCTCAGACTGACCATCCGACTGTGGATGAAATGTCGTACTGAAGTCTAACCTGGTGTCCAAAGCGTGATGTAATGCTTTCCAAAATCGAGACGTAAACCTCGGATCCCTATCCAAAATAATCGACACCGGCACTCCATACAACCTCACAATCTTTGCCACGTACAACTTCACCAATTTCTGCAAAGAGTAATCAACCCTCACTGGTATGAAATGTGCAGCCTTCGTCAATCGATCCACTATCACCCATACCGAGTCTTTCTTAGTAGGCGTAAGGGGAAGCCCACTAACAAAGTCCATGGTGATTCTCTCCCACTTCCATCGTAAAATTTTATCGGTGAAGCAATCCCGAAGGTACTTGGTGTTCAAACCTTAACTTGTCGACACGTTAAGCACTTCCTACAAATTCAGAACTTCCGCTTAAGACCAAAGCCACCAAAACCGATCCGTAGATCTCAGATAACTTACTTCCTCCAGGATGCATAGCATAAGGGCTACTATGCGACTCCTGAAGAATCCTTTGCCTCTGCTCCTGATCTTTCGGCATACAGACCTTACCTTTGAAACACAATACTCCATCGTTATTAACACTATAATCTTCCAGCTCCCCATTCTGCACCTGTCATAACTTAACACTTAGATCATCATCTACCAACTGTCTTTCTCTCACCTGACTTAACCATGTTGGCTTTACTTGTAATTCCGCTAGTAAGCTTTCGTCGTCATAAAGGCTAAGATGTGCAAACATTGCCTTCAGATCTAACACAACTTTTTGACTTAAGGAATCTGCCACTACATTCGCTTTGCCTGGGTGATACTCTATAGAATAATCATAATCTTTCAACAACTCCACCCACCTTCGCTGTCTCAGATTCAGCTCCTTCTGAGTCAGTAGATACTTAAGACTCTTATGATCCGTATAGGTTACTAACTTTTCTCCATACAGATAATGCCTCCATACCTTAAGAGAAAAGACCACCGCTGCCAACTCCAAGTCGTGCGTTGGATAGTTAACCTCATGTGGCCTTAATTGTCGAGATGCATAAGTAACTACCTTCTTGTCTTGCATTAGAACACATCCTAATCCTGTGTGAGAAGCATCACAATATACCATAAAATCCTTCCCTGCCTCAGGCTGAATCAGAACCGGAGCTTCAGTCAAAACCCTCTTAAGCTTCTCAAAGCTCTCTTGCTGCTTATCTGCCCATACGAAAGGTACCTCCTTTCTCAACAACTTTGTCAAAGATGCATCTATCGATGAGAATCCTTCGACGAATCTTCTGTAGTAACCTACTAACCCCAAGAAACTACGAACCTCAGTTACAGACTTAGGTGGTTTCCAATCTAACACTGCCTCAATCTTCCGAGAGCCCACCCTTATCCCTTCTGCAGAGACTACATGCCCTAAGAACGTAACTTTCTTCAGCCAAAATTCGCACTTGCTGAATTTGGCATAAAGCTTCTTCTCCCTTAACACTTGGAACACTATCCGAAGATGCTCATCATGTTCTATCTCAGACTTGGAATTCACTAAGATGTCGTCTATGAACACAACGACGAACTGATCCAAGTAGGGTTAAAAAATCTGATTCATCATATCCATGAACGTAGCTGGGGCGTTCGTCAATCCGAACGGCATTACTAAAAACTCATAATGCCCATACCTTGTCTGAAAAGCTGTCTTATGGATATCCACTTCCTTCACCTTAAGCTGATGATATCCTGACCTTAGATCTATCTTTGAGAATACCGCAGCTCCCTTAAGCTGATCGAATAAGTCGTCTATCCTCGGCAAAGGATACTTGTTCTTGATGGTCAGCTTATTCAACTCCCGGTAATCTATACACATCCGCATAGTCTCGTCTTTCTTCTTTACGAACAAGACCGGTGCTCTCTATGGAGACACACTAGGTCGAATAAACCCACGATCAAGCAACTCCTAGATTTGAGCCTTGAGCTCACCCAACTCTTCGGTGCCATTCTGTACGGAGCGATAGATACTGGAGCCGTACCAGGTAACAAGTCAATCCCAAATTCCACCTCCCGATCCAAAGGCAATCCTGAAAGTTCTTCCGAGAAGACATCCACAAATTCTCTTACAGTTCTGACCCTTTCAACAGTTTCCTCCTTAGCCTCCAAGGCACTGACCAACATCAGAAAATCTACACATCCCTTTCTAACCATCTTTTCTGCCTTGAGGGTAGATACTACATTTGATAGTAATTCCGTCTCTCGCCCATCACCACAACTTCATTGTCGTCAGAGGTTCTCAATGACAAGTGCTTAGCAGCACAATCTACATTCACACGATACTTTACTAACCAGTCCATGCCTAAGATTAGATCAAATTCCTCGAATGAAAACTCCATAAAGTCAGCCAGAAACTGCGTCCCTTACACTTCTAAAGGCACTTCCTTAAAGAGCTTATCTACTACTATTGTATGCCCTAAAGGACTAAGTACAGTCATCTTCCTAGGTACAGTCTCAGAGTTCACATGCAGAGTTCCAGATACTTCATTAGCAATGTATGAATGAGTTGACCCTATATCTATCAAAGCAATAAAGGATAACCCAAAAATAAGAAACGTACCCGTTATAACATCAGGTGCATCACTATCCTCCCTCCGACGAACTGCATATACCAGACCTGGCTGTCTAGCCTCAGTGTTACCACCACCTCTGCCCGGAGCTCCGCGACCTCTACCAGAACCATTACCTCTGCCATTCAAACCACGACCCCTCAATGACTACTGTCCACCTCTGCTTGCCTGATTAAAACCCTGACCTGCTGAGCGATTCCTATCTGTATCCATCGGACAATCCTTAATCATATGATCCTTGGACCCGCACTTAAAACATCCCCCTATTTTTTTCCAACATTCACCTGGGTGCATCTTTCCACACTGAGCACAAGTATGGTACTGTCCTCCCATAGTAACCTGCTGACCTCACGGCCCATCAACTCTAGGTTTCTTTTGAAAATTCTCGGATGACCCTAAAGACCCATAGCTCCTCTTATTCTTATTCTGACCTCTATCCCGGTTCTGTCTCTCAGTCCGCTTAACTTCTTCATCTATCCGCACTCTATCCACTAAGACTATAAAGTCCCTCTCTCGATGCGGAACAATCAACACTCGCAGCTCATCTCGCAACCCATCCTCAAATATAACACACCGCTTATAATCCCTCTAGCATACTGACTTAATCGTAGAAACTCCGCTTCATATTCAGCTACTGACTTATTTCCTTGTACTAAATTTGGAAACGCCTTTCTCTGAGAGTCTATGTAGCTAGCTCTAACGTATTTCCCTTCAAACTTAACCTTAAAATACCCCCAATCCACTCGATCCGCAGGGATACTCTCCTTAACGGTGAGCCACCACTGGTAAGCCTTATCTCAAAGCAATAAACAAAGACTTTTCACTTTTTTTCAAGGTCAGTCCAAATCGTCCATGATCCTCCCGACCGCCTCTAACCAAGATTCGCTTACATTGGGAGCTACCCCAGATACTCCCTAAAACCTCGACTCGTTTGATCTAAGTCTCTCACCATCGACTTTCAAGCCCCATTACCCATACTAGCTCTGCTATTCGCTCTAGAACTCATGAGATTGCTCTGCGATCATCGTCATCTCCTCCAGTTTGCTCTTGAAATTTTGCCCCAAAAGCCGATGGCGGTGCCTCATTTTCAAACCCTAACTGCACCTAATCGGTTCGACACGACCATTCTGCCTCTACCGCGTCCACGATGACCATGTCCCCTAGAACTCATGTCTTTTTGCGTCTTATCTGCTTTTATGAAAATTTTATGCATTGAGTCTTTTCACTTTCTTGTTTAAAGAAAATTTTATGCAAAAGAGTTTTAATCAGTGGTTTTTCCGTGAAGTACACATATACCTAGGTTCCATGTCTCTAAAGTATAGTTTCCTTAGGCTTATTAACTAAAGTATCATATATTAACATACTCATAGCAATTTATCAACAAAAGAACTTACCTAGCGGACTTGGGCCGAGAACTAGGGTGTCATGCTTCCATAAAAACCAGTTTATCCAAAACTTTTCACAAAAACTCATTTTGGCTCAAATTTTGAAAATGTTGTGGCCTTCAAAACCCAAGGCCGAGTGTTTAAAATTGGCTCTGATACCAAGTTGAAACACTCCAAACTCGACCAACAAGCCCTGAGTGAATTTGGTATGTTTCTCGAGTAAAACTTCAATTAAATCTCGTTTTGTTTATTAAGAAAATATGATGGTTTCATATAAAATAGATCGTCTTAGTGGTCGCATTGAAAATCATGTTGTTAAATAAGTTTGTATCTTATTAAATCGTTAACTTTATGATTTTAGAAAAAAATTATTATTCAAAAGAAGAACCGAATTTAAAACTTATTATTAAGTTGAAGACCATAGGTATTTAGGTGCCAAAACAGTTTAATTCGGTTATCAAAAATATTTAATTATTTAGTTGAAGTTGAGCATAGCAGAATAAAAATTTAAAACGTATAAATAAAACAGTTTATGGCGGCCTTATTACAAAAACATAACCCAAAATAAATTTTGAAATAATAAAAGAAAACATAGTAAGTTTAATTAAAAGAAAACCCATATACTGAGTTGAGCAATGGCACCACGTAGTTCCCCGTGACCGGTCCATCACGCTAAGTATCACGAAAAAGATATCCCACGAAGGGTGAGTCAATAGACTCGATGTGTAATAATACACTAAAACCCAATCGATCATAGCAATAAAGCCCATTTAAATCACATTTAGCCATAAGCCCATAATATAGCAAATTAGATAATAACCGATTAAATCACATGTACATATAAAATGAAATGCAATCCAAGCCCACCTAGATATCCATCCGCTACATACCAATTGCATTCGCCAATCACACCGTGGGATTACTAAATCGACCCTCCATCCGCTACACACCATCGAAGGCAATCGCTGTAGTCAACTGCACATCGCCCTTAAAAATTTGTGGCATGGCCACCAGATAATTGTGACAGAGTCACCGAATTCATAATACGTGACCGAAGTCACCGGATTCATAATATTGTGACCGACGTCACCGGATACATAATATATGACCGAAGTCACCAGATTCATAATATGTGACCGAAGTCACCTGATAATGTGGTAAAAACCACCGGAACACTTCCCCTTTATCAATATCACCCATATGCCCATGCAATAAACATATTATTTCGATATCATGCCATATATCCCCAAAATCATAACGGAATCATACACATTTCATATTCATGCTTATAGCATTATTAACAAAGTATTAGGGGGTTAACGTACCTGAATATCATGTACCACTGAATGGTACCTGCAACCATTATTAAACACATTTCTTATTAACACATGCAAATATTAATACTATCAATCTATCGAAAATTTAGTGTAGGGCTACACACCTGGTAACAGTGATTACGATACTATCGAAACCAATGTTCTCGCTAGCAAGAATAACAATGAATTGCTTATCCCTATCAAACTGCCTCTATAAGATCATAGTAAGAATTGGCCAATCTCAAAAAAATAATATGGCCTTTGGCCGAATATCACACTTCACTTACCTTGGATACTCAAATCCCGAATAATCTCCCCTTAATCGTCAGCTACAAAAGGATCCCAAAATCCTCCTTCAAGATTCGGCTAAAGAAACTAGGAGGATTAGAGTCTTGATTTTCGACAGTTAGAGAAAGATAAAGGAAAAGAAATTAGCCTAGAAGAGATCCTTACCGAAAAAGAATGACCAAAACGCAAATGGTCAATAACCTCAAAAAAAATCGACAAAAGAAACTGAAGTAGAGAAATCGATTCAGATGAGTAAGATGATGGGCTTTTGTGCTTAGGAGCAATCGGTTTCAATAGGTGATAATGAAGTGGAACTTTCGGGTTTAGAAGAGAATAGTAAGGGGTTATAGATTTGGATTGATGAATAATCGGCTAAAGTTAAATGTTCTTGGCTTTTGATGAATTATGAAAAGAAGAAATGAAGGAATGGAGTGTGATGCAAGTTGGCTTGATGACAAAAGGGAGATTCGGCTTTAACAAAAGAGAAGAGAGAGATGGGAGGTTTAAGGTGTTGCGGCAATGGTGGGATTGAGAGATAGAAGCTTCGGCCTTAGCAAGGTAAAAGAGAAGAAGATGCACAAATGGTTTCGGCTTTAGGTCAAGAAAAAAAATAGTGTACAAGTGATCTCCTATCTCGGTTTCCTAAAGAAAAACACACAAGCTTTCTAGACAACGAAATTGCACAAAAAGAATGCCCAAACCTCACTATGCATATTCGGCCAAGAGGAAAAGATGAGAGGAAAAAAAATGTTTTTGGAAGAGCAAAATGACCAAAATGAAAATTCTCTCAAGCTACTAACTTTTCCAAAACTAACCACCAAAATTCAGCTTCCCCCTTTTGTCCATAATACCGTCCAAGTTCATGGTTAAAATGGCCATGAAATAATTTCCAAAACATCCACCTTGATACATGCCTTGTAATCCTCTACTTTCCCAAAGTTTAAGAAATTTTATCCCCAAGATCAAGTAATTCTATCCCTTATTTCATGCTTACCATAACCTTAAGTCTTCTTGCCATAAAAAAAAAATTATTCCATCTTATCCATAATTAAAGTTTGACCGACACATGCCATACAAGTGCAAAAATAAAAGTCACCTTAATACCATCCATGGGATTCGAACCTAAGACCATTAGTACATTCCACACACCACTTTCCACCTTTACCAATAGAATCTTTGTGATTAAATCCTCATACAAATTTTCTTAAGGCCTATCTTGCTTAGACCCCTTTTAAGAATTAAAAAATCTAATATTTTTCTAAGGCATTCTTCTACATTCTAAAGTTCTCGAAGTCCCCAAAACACATACAAACAGTACACAACATGCCACTGCACACATTCAAGTGAAAATGTATAACCCCTAAATCCGGATATTACATTACTCACCTGTTATAAACTGTGGTTGACAAGAAACTCCGTTTAATAATTTTTTATTTGAATTATTATGTTTTATTCAGTAAGCTTTATCGATTTAATCATCGAACTTACTAAGATTATAAAAGTTTTCTCGTGTTATTTATCTTACTTCCTTGTAGATAGCGTTTATTGGAGAATAGGGTGATCGGATCAACTCGAAGAAATCACACTATCTGGAGACCTTTTAGTAGTAATGTATTGTTTATTGTGGGTTATATGGCATGCAATAGGTGTTTTATAAATGTTTTGAGCTTGTATGCTCATTTATGCCTTGGCTTGTAGTTGTAAAAGTTTTTATGTGTGTGTTTGTCTTTTTTATTCATGCTACATGTGAATGGCTAGACTACAGTTAAGCTAAAGTAGAGTGAATGAATGGGTTAAAATGGTAAGTTTAGCATGAATTCATGAGTGGTTCTTTGAAAATGAATGTAAGTCATTTAGAAGGTGTGTTAGTAGCTTGAGTATCTAACTAAGATAATGAATTGTTTAAGTGTTTGAATTGTGGTGTCATTGATGGCATATTGGTTAGGCCTTAGGTTGATTGTTTGGCATGCTTTTAAGTGTTGTGAAATGTATTTTTAAGTCTTGAAATCATGAATTATTGAGTATGTTTAGGTACCTAAGCATTTAGGAGCAAAAAAAGCATGATTTAGGCTAATTTTTTATGCACACGGCCTGAGGCATAAGCTGCCACACGGCCATGTGAAACACACGAGCAACCCACACGAGCGTGTGCCTCTATTGTGCTAGGTTCAGGGTTTACACGAGCTGGCATACGGCCGTGTGACCCAAGTTAATAGCCAACACAGGTGGACACATAGACTAAAACACGGGCGTGTAAGCCAAGTCAATGAGCTCAGCGGCCCAAGCACATGGCCATGTGATGTATAACACGGGCGTGTAGGATAGCCACACGACCATGTCTGGAGCCACACAATTTGGGCTTTGTCACACGGCTTGGACACACAACCGTGTGATCCCGTTTCAAAATTTTTCATATTTGCCCTAAATCTTCAAATTTGTTTCAAATTGGTCCCTAAATGTTTCTAAATAATTTTTAAGGCCTATTAGACTCGATTTAAGGCCTATAAGTGTATATTTTAGTTGAAATTGAATGACATATGAATGTTGGTATTTAATTTGTAAACTTGATGTCAGTTGATATTGAATGTTTTGAATTGCTCGATAATACTCCGTAACCCTAACCTGACGACGGAAGCGGGTTACGGGTGTTACAATATCTTTCCCAATTGCTTTCAAATTCAATAATACAAATTCTCAACATGTCTTCCAACATCTGAATTACCTGTTCTGACTTCCCATCAGTCCGAGGTGATATATTGTGCTGAAATTCAATCGAGTACCCAAAGCTTCATGTAGTTTCTCCCAAAACTTTGATGTAAATCTTGGATATGGATCATAAATGATGGATATTAGCACTCCATGAAGCCTTACTATTTCGTCTATATACAATTGTGTGTATTTATCCATGAAGAAATCGGTCCGTACTGGAAAAAAAGTTGGCAGATTTCGTCAACCGATCCACTATTACCCAAATAGCATCCTTATTCTTCGGTGAGAGTGGTAGCCCTATTACAAAATCCATAGTAATTCTTTCTCACTTCCTGAAACATCCGCATTTTAACTCAGAGTTAGGTATAGTGATGGATCGGGTTAAGAATTAGTGCAAAACTCATGAAATATAATAAATAGAAATTTTGAGCATTAAATTAGGAAGTACTTAGACCGATAAGAAATTATAAAATACTCCCTAGATAGGGAAATTTTAAATAGATGCATTGACTTAATTGGAATAATAAAGAACTTGTTGTGGCCAAAGTAGGAAAAATAATAAGTTAGGAGGTACATAATTGTGGTGGAAAGGAATGATTAAGAAAAAGTTTAACCAAAGTGAAGTATGAGTCATCCTAGGAAATATAAAAGATGAGGAAGGATAAAGAGGTAATTAGCCAAGTAGATATTTATTAGGCATAATGATTAGGGGCTATAGAGTAAAGATGGATGGCTAGAGGACTTATTAACAATTTTACTTTTTTAATTAAAAATAGTGAGATATTTTTATGGAATTGTGTAGAAAGTGGGAGAAAAGATGAAAAGTTGTCATCTTTTCACCAATCCCACGTTACTCACCCCTCAAGTTTCCATCAAACTTTGTTTTTATTTCCCTTTGTGTCTTTCCTCCATTGTTGAACAAACTAAGCTCAAAACCTTCATTTTTCTTTGAAATTTCTTTTGTAAAAACTAAAAAGAATGCTAGTGAACATCTTAATCTCATGAGGAAACTTTCATAGATGTGTTAAAAAAGAGAAAAGCAAAAGTTAGGGTTTTAGGTTTTCAAGGAGTTAAGGTAAGAGATGATGAAATTATCTTGTCGTACATGTTTATTTTCATTAACTAGCATAGAAAAGTTATATGATTTTAATTTGAACTTATAAATGATATATATTTTATATGAAATTGAAGAAAAAGAAAAGAAGGAAAAGATCAAGTTGAAGAAAAGGAAAGAGAAGGCCAAAGAGTGAGAAGAAATGAAAATACATCATCTACTACAAGATTTTGTTTTATTTTATTTAAATGCTAATTTGTAACATGAAATTACTTAGGTTAGAAATGTAAATTATATATATTTATGAATAGATATTAAATAAACTGTTAAATTATGAAATTATGGGATTTGTAAATAGAGGAAGAATATGAAATAGTATATTTGTTTGAATACAAAGTAATGATGTTGTGAAAGAAATATATGTGTGAAAAGATATTATACATTTGACTTATTTATTAAGGACTAAATTGTAAAATAGGAAAATTGTGGAATATTTTTCAAGACATATATTTATTATGAGAATTTGTACTAAATGCGGTTTTAATGCCTAAGAAGATAGAATTTAGAACTACTAGGATATTAGTGGCATGCTATTAAGGGGCCTTAGTGTGCTATCCAATTATTAGCACATTTGTGCTCTCTTTATAACACCTTAGTGCTCTTTGTTCACTTGTGCATATGATGCACCTTTGTATTTGTTCCGTATATTTGGTATGTTCTATAAAAGTATACTATGGGCTAAGGATATGAAATGTGAACAAAAGTGAATCATCAAAATGTTGGGGTAAGTTTAATAACTTTCAATGGTAGGTTGGGTTTTGTTAAAGTAAGGTATAGTTGTAAAAATTTGTATGTGTGTAAGTATGTATTAATTAAATAAGTTTAAAATGTTTATGTTATGATTCATTTACATATTTATTCTTGTAGTGCTTACTAAGCCTTCACCGATTTAATGTGTTTATTTCAATGTGTAGGTACAGTTAGACTTGAAAAGCTAAACTCGAGCTAGGAGTCCTCTCATCTCATCACATCTTCAAGGGTAATGAGTGTAAGTACTATATTTTGAGTTGAAATGGCAAGTACATAGGTAGTCCAAATGTGTTCCCAAGTTTTAGGGACTAAAATGCAAACTCTTAAAACTTTACCAATTTTGGTATTTTAAGTTGAAGTATTTTGGTTTTACATGAAATGAATTATTAATGGACATATGTTTGCTTGCGTTTGTGGTTTGATAATACGATAATTTGGTTGATTCAGAGTTGTTTGTTTTAAATAGCTTTAAAGCACTTTGAAACGGTTTTAAGTGTTATAAAGAATCCAAAACTTTGTAAGGGGTTTCTAGTAAAATTTACAACTGCTTTTTATGAAAATTTACCCAAGGTATCGGGATTAATATTGATACCAATATAAAAAATGATACCAAAATTACATTCTATTTTGAAAGTTTTAAGTTTTAAAGCATAGATATCGATACCTTAGATAAATTTTCAATGTGTATGATTAAATACATACTTATAACTAAACTAAGTATTTTTGGAGAAGATCAACCGCAAACCTCTTATTAACCCCGATTCCGTTGCTACCGTGGGTTTTACGCAATCGATAGGATCATATAAATATCCCTTCAACACAACATAGGTCATCGAAAGGATCTCGGAGACTCACCAAAGCATGAAAGCTAAGATCTTTTAGAAAATGGATTCCTATTCGAAGAGTGCATAACCACATGGATAAGCTCACACTAACCTGTCAATTTGGGATCCAATTCAGGATTTTCCTTTGGGGGTATCAGTAAGATAATATTGATTCCGTATAGGAGGAAAGGGTTCTCTATTGATTCAAATGTTGTACCTATGGGATAGGGATAGAGAAAGAGGAAAAGCCGAAGATTTCACATAGTGCTTTTGATCAAAAAATCAATTTGATTTATTTCGTACCCCTCGCTCAATGACTCGCTCAATGAGAAAATGGGTCAGGTTCTATAGGATCAAACCTATGGGACTTAGGGAATGATGGAAGGGAATAAAATAAAAAAAATCAAAAAAAGAAGGGAAAAATAATAAAAATAATAAATAAGTAAATAAAAATGAAGTAGAAGAATCCAAATTCCAAATGAACAAATTCAAACTTGAAAAAAATCTTTCTGATTCTCGAAGAATGAGGGGCAAAGGGATTGATCGAGAAAGATCTCTTGTTCTTATTATAAGATTGTGTGATTGGATTCGCAGATGTTTGCTAAAAAAAATCTTCTCTTTTGAGAATAATCAAAAATGGAAAGTGTTCAATTAAAACATGAAAACGTGACTGAATTTGTCCTAGTTTCAATTGAAATCATTGAAACTGAGAATATCGTGGAAGTAGAGTAACTCATTAGGGAAGAGATGAATCAATCGTAGCAACACATCATGAACATATAAAAAATGTAAAAGCAAACTGAAAGCAAATAAAGGGGGGGGGGGATTTGATTAATTTAATACGAATGGATAGAGAAAATCAACAATGGAGAGAATCTTAATGTTGTTTTTCATTTTAGTATGAAACAAAGAGAATTGAATTGAATTTTTATTTATCTAATTATTGGTATTTTTCATTTTAATGGGCTAAAAATGCGCTTAAAAATTGGGCCTTTGATGGCATTTTTCTTAGGCTGATTAAAATTAATTTTTTTTTTTGGGTAAGCCAGCCGTTATTTTGTTGAACCCTTGCGAACAAAATGCCGTTAAAATTCACTTTTGTTTGTGGTGATATTTTATTAAAGGGGAAGGATTGTATGAAACAGTGCTGTCACGTTATTTGTATCTCTTTTTAATAGATTTATGTCACATCAAAATTTTTATCTTGAATTTCAACATTTTATCCTGAAAAAAATTAAATCCAAATTAACATCCTAAAATTCAGGATAAAAATACTGATGCGACATAAATGTATTGGAAAGGGATACAGATGACGTGACGTCACTGTTTCATACAATCTTTCCCTTTATTAAATTGCCTTTACTATTAAACTTTTTAATCTCAACTTTTATATATTTTTTTTATAAACTATGATGAATTTTATTTTATTACAATTTATATATTAATAAATATATAATGTTAAAATAAATTTTAAAAATATAATTATAATAATTTATAAAAAGTGGTTGCATCAACAACTATAATTTTAAAATTATAATTATAATCATAATTAATAAACTAATAAATAAATATTTAGAATAAATATAATCATTATAATTTTAAAATATGAAATTTACTATTTCGCTATTTAAAATACGAGAGATTTTGTTCTTAATTAAATTTTAATTTTATTTGAAAAAGAAAAGATGAAACCGATTAAAATAATAAAAATAAAGAGTTAATTAAAATTTTAGATTACACCTATAATCTTGGATGGTTTAAGGAATGTATGTTGTTGAGATTATATCCTATATTTTAACATATTAACACTATTTGAAAATATTAAATTAAGGGATGACTAAAATATTGAGAATCTAAATAATGTAATATTATTCTAAAATATAACATTATACGTGGAATGTTATTTTTGACGAACAAAACTCAACCTATAATATTGGTCTCTTTTAATAATTTTTCTATCATGTCAAAATAAATAAATAATTATTAATATGTAATTTGCCACTTGAACTTATTTAAAAGTATCTAATTGGTACCTACTTTTCTAGACCTAGTTAGTACTTAAACTTGTATCCCCTCACACACTTTGATACTTCTACACTAACACCATTAGTTTATGTTAATATAGCATTACTAGTGAATTACATAGTGACACGTGATAGATTCTCATTGTAATAATTAATTTGGTCAAGTCCAAAAACAACATAAACCTAAAAAAAAATTAAACAGTCCAAATAAGTATCCAGTTACAACAGACAAACACAGCCCAAATCATTCCAAACCCAACAAACGCAACCTAGCCCAACTAGAACAGGCCCAAAAAATAAAAATTTTAGGAAACCCTAGCGTCGCAACCTAGGCCTGCCTTGGTCAGTAACCGCACGTCCACGCCTTTGATGCCTCTCACGTCGCCTGCAGAACGAAGACAAAACAACACGCAAAGAACAAGCAACCAAGGAACAGAACAAAAAGAAAACGACGAAGGCAGCAAAAGAAACAAGCAGAAACAACAAAAAAATAGAAGTAGAAAGTCGTTTGTTCGGCTATAAAGCCAGAACTCACTCTTTTTTTTTTTACGAATTTTGACGAAATATCAGTAACCAAAAAAACGAATAGAATTTGAGAAGGTTGATTTTAGTCCCTTTGTTTATTTTCTGCTATTTTAATCTGTCATTTTTTATTATTTATTTTCCTTAAAAATCCTCACGAACAAAAACAACAAGGAAAAAGGAGGAAAGAAACCTTACCTGAACCCCTATAGGTGCGGCGCCGGAAGGCTCTTTCTGTTGCTGCCTTTGGTTTCGAAAGGGGGACCGAAGGTTTCCTCCTTCGTTTACGATGAGGCGTTGAGGTCGGGGCTTCAAAAGGGGGCTTCGAAAGAGGGCTAAAAGGCCCGGTCTTGGGCATCGCCGGCCACCGATACGGTGGTGGGACGAATCGAGAGAGGGCTGCCTTTTCGGTTTTGAGAGAATGAGGGGGGAGGCCTTTGACTTTTTTTCTGAAGAATTGAAAGAATGAGTAAAAAAAATTTGGACTTAAATAATAACAGGAAACGGCGTCGTTTGAAGAAGGAGTGACCTGCGCGTCAACCCGATCCATGCATTGGGTCCGCGCGTTCGTGCCCTAAAGGGCAATTTGCGCGCTTGGTCCCTCTATTGCGCCAACATTCGATTAAGTCTTATTTTTATTTTTTTGTATATTTCTTAATTGGTCCTTAAAATTTGTGCGCCATTCCAAAGCAATCCTCGTTTACACGATGTGCGCAGGATTTTGGTTTAATTCAATTTTAATCCTCATTCATTTTCGCGTATTTTGTTTAAGTCCATAATTCTGTTTTCATGGTTTTATTTGTTTAAAAATTATTCCTCTTGATTTTTTATTTATTTCAATTGAGTCTCTTTATTTTAATTTTGTAATTCTTTTATTCTATTGAATTTATTTACTCTTCGTGTTTTTTTTAAATTGTTTTAATATATTACTTTGAATTATTTATAGATTTTGCTATTCATATATGCACATATATTTTTGATGTATACTTTAAATCATTTTTATACATCTATGCATTCTTTTGTATATTATAATTTCCGTTACTTGTATTCTTTTAAATCATTAACATTTTATTGTATATACATTATTTGTTTTGGAATTTTATATGAATTTTAAATACTTGCATGCATTGTATTATATACATAAATTTTATTAGATCTTTATTGTTTATAAATTTTGTTTCAAATCGTATTATATGACACCATTTTTATATGTATAATTTCAATATTCATATATGTATATTACTATTAAATGTAATATCTTTTTATGTTAAACTCTGATAATTTGTTTTAATTTTTGTTTTCTATGTAATTTATTGATTGTATATTGATAATTTCATTTTTTATTTTTTTCGTTTGTTTTAAAATTTGTTACTTTTTTATTTGTGGAAATTTGTTTAGCTTTTAATTTGTTTTCTATCAATTGTTAATGTTAATATTCATGTAGTGTAATGTGCGCCTTAATTTGGATTCCTTATGGCTCCATATGATCATTATCCATTTTTTGTTGAAATGATATTGTTATATATCTTTATTTCATGTTATTTGTTATGCCTTTGTTCTGTATTCTCGCATTATGATTTCACTCCGACTTTCATCCAATTTCAAACTAAGTATTTTGACCTGGTTTTAAAATTACCTATTTGAAAACCTTTCAAAATAAGGCAATGTTTTGTGTTTAGAAATTCAAAAAATAGTGCCCTAACGTGCTGGGTTTCGATTTTCCGTTTGACTAAATAACGAAATATTCTTTTAATGAATTTTATAAATCACGAGATGATTTTGGTTACGAGGGTTTAAAACATCATGTCTTAACGTTCTGGATGTGATGTTTGTATTCTTTTGAACAAAGGAATCTCAAGGTCCAACTCAAATTGTTCAAATTCTTTAAAGAAATCATGTTTTCAAATCTTTTCGAACTTTCGACATTAAGACACTAGTTAATCAATTTGGTACCAATTTTAGGCGTGACGAGAGTGCTAATCCTTCCTCGCACATAACTGACTCCCGATCTCGTTTTCTCAAAATTTGTAGACCAAAAAATACCGTTTTAGTAAACCAAAACGTTTTATTAAAACAAAGGTAATTCGATCACACCTAACAAAGATCGATGGCGACTCTCGTTTTAATTTTTATTTTCAAAACTAAATTAGATTCCGTTTTACTAAAAAAAATAGTTTCGACACTCATTATAGCATATCATAGACATAAATAAAATAAATCTTTAAAATATATAAATTAATAAATATATATATATATATATATATATATATATACTTTTACATCTAAGAGTGAAACTAGATGCATTTCATATTCACTTTTATTAATTTATAAGTTTTTATTTTTTACAAAATATCATTTTATAATACTATTCTAAAATTGAAAATATATAAAATAAAAATATAATTAATAAAAATATTAAAAAATTCACATCAAGAATGAACTTGGACATATATAGATTCAAATAAACTTAGACAAATATTTATCTAAGTCCAATCCAGATTTTTTTTATAGTACTTTTATATATTTTCTTTTTATAAATATTATTTTTGTTATATTATTTTGAAAAATATAAAAGTTATAAATATATAAAATATATACAATTAGAAATATATAAAACATATAATATTTTGAAAAGTATATAAAAATTTATAAATTTATAGGAGTCTATAAAATTACTAAAAGCACTATTAAAATGAAATTAGACAAATAGTTGTTTAAATTCATTTGAATATGAAAATTTGTTTAGGTTTATTCTTGATGTGAAATTTTTATACTCTTTTGTTAACTTATATATTCTTAATTATATATATTTTATAATTTCAAAATAATAATATAAAGTAACCTAATATTTATAAAAATTAAATATATATAAAATTGCTAGAAATAACACAATTAGAATGAATCTTGACAAATGATAATTCAAGTTCATTCTTGATGTGAAAAACTATAGTTCATTTTACTAATTTAAATATTTTTAAATATTGTTTATTTATGACTACTACATGTCATAATGATAAGTTATCGCATGTCACCATGTGATTGGCTATCAATATCATGTAAGCACAAGTCAACGGTATAGTGTAAAAGTATTGAAGTATGTGAAGGAATACAAATTCAAAAACTAACTAGATAAAAAATAGCATACTCCAATTAAGTATTTTTGGACAAATTCAAAAGGAAAATAGCAATAAAAAAACACTATAAAAGCCCTTATATACTATACATTAGATTGTATTCCTAAACCCTAAAATTTTAAATTTTAAATCATAAACCTTAAACCCTCTGCTGAACCCAGTTAAAGAATTTGGTAAGAACACTCATATGTTTGAATGGTTTTAAAAAACGTGGTAACCAATCTTCTACCCTTTCTCTCTTTTTGATAGACTGCTGTTGAAATATATGAAAATAAAAATATAGATTAATAGTTATTTACTCGGGCCTGTATCTTTGATTTGGGCTCTTGGGGGTCATCTTTGCTTTCGGCTAATAAAAAATATTTTTAAATTAAAATTTAATTATTAAAAAATATAAAACCGTTATTAAACTTTTTAATAATAAAACAAGTTTTTCGAGCGGAATAAGGAGACCCAAAAACAGGTTTAGTAATATTTTATATGTTGGTTTTTTTGGTTTGGAAAGCAGTGGTTGTGAGGGGATTATTATTGGTTTAAAGGAATGATATTGTTGATTAAATTTTATTATTCTGTAATTCTTTTTCAACTTATAGGAAGAAATGGGTTTTAAATTTATTAAGGGTAAAGATAAATTGGGTAAATGAGTAATCAATTCAGTAAAATTATATAAAAATTAATTTTCCACCTCATTAACATTTAAAAAAAAAAAGATGCAATCTAAAATGAGTCAAATGTGAATAAAAAAAAAAGGGAGAAGAATCGTTCGATATAGGGCGTTTGACGCAGAAAAAAACTGGTATCTCGCGCGACATTGCGCGATATCGCGAGTACAGCCCGAAAGCGGGCGAAAGCTATAAGTAAGAGTGAGAGGAAAAAGATGATTGCAGTGCTTAGTCGAACCTAGTCTCCCCTTGCTCTTCCTTTTAATAAACCCCATTCTCGCATTACCCTCAAAAACCATCACCAGGTATTTTATTTTCATTTTAATTTTTAAAATTGTACTCAAACTTCTTAGAAATGTAAATGATAATATATTCATCAAAGAAGCAAATGGTGCTGCTGCTTTGAAAATATTAATCATAATTTGATTAATTTAATTTTTTGCCCTCATACCCTTAATAATTATTTTTAAATGTAGGATATTATTTGTTAAATTTTGTTTAATGTCAGAAGAGAACAATGAAGGCAGATGAACAAATGGTGGAGGAACAGCCACGTCAGAAACAGCGAAGGTTAGAGCACTAAGTTATGTCTCACTCAGCAGCCATACACATTTTACTATTCTTGACAGTGTGGTTTAATCACAACTTTAATTTCAGACACTAACTTTTTCACCGCACGACCCAAATCCAACTACTATCTCAATAGGTTTATTTATAATTAACGTAAAAATAAGGATGATAATAAAATTAATTATTATAGCATGAAATAGAAAGAAAATTTATTACACCATATTGAAAATAAATATCCATCTAAAGGACCATAACAATATGAGAAAAACATGTTCAAATAATTAATATAAATTTTAACTTATTTTAAAATTATTAATAAAAACAAAACCACCGCTATTTACAGGTGGGACTGAAGCATAGCATGTAACTTTCTAGTTTTCTAGTCTGTTGGCCTGGAAGCAGTCGACAACATCGTAAAATAGAATATTTTTCATTTTAACTTTTTTATAATTTATAAAATTTTAAATTAATAATTATAAAGTTTTATTTATCCTCTAAAATTATAAAATTTTAATTTAATTTTTTAAAATTATAAAATATAAACTATTAAAATAAATAAATTATATTTTATTATCGTAAATATATATAATTTAATTTTAATCCTAAAAAGTTTTGTAACTTATCTCTATCTAGAAACTTAAATTATTGTTTACTATAATAATAATTTTTATATAATTTTATAATTAAATATAAATTAATTATATAAGTCACATCAATCCAAATTGTAAATTTCTTTGTCCAATCTAATACTTAATAAAATTTCTTCGTTTGTTTCTAAAATATTTTTCTACTAAAATTGGAAATTATATTTGATAAATAAACACAAAAATTTTAATAATAAAATTTTTTGATAGATATTTTCTATATTAAAAATGTAAGAAATAAATAAAATAAATTCTGTATTATATAAATTCAAATTAGCTTACTTCATTTAATATTTGAAAAATTATTAATATATATATATATATATATATATTATAATTACGTGAGTTTGAATTAGTAGCAATTAATTTAAAGTTATTTTTTTATTTTTATCATTTTGAATTTTACAAAACATGAAAACAACTTTTAATTTATTTTCTAATTTTTTCATAATTTTATTTTTCAAAAATTAATTTTAAAATTTATAATCAAACACGTTTTTAATATTTTCATTTTTAAAAATAAAATAAAATGATCCTTTTTATTTACTTAAACCTCAAGAGTCTTAAACCCCAAATTATATATTAAATATATATTTTATTTTTAATTAAATATACTTTTTAAATTTATATTTTTTATTTTTTGTTTTAATATTTGTTTTAAATTTTTTATTTAATGAAAAAACTAAAAAAAATTAATATGGGCCGAACCAGGCCAAGCTCGAGTTTATCAATTTTCTTTTGAGTCGACTTGAATAACTTTTAGGCCTATATTTTAGGCCGGGCCTAACTCGGCATAGAAAATAAACATAAAATTTTGTCACCCGAGCCCGGCCCATGATAGGCAGCGTTGGCAGCATCTCCTCTTTTTCCTTGTATTGCTACAGTTCATTTGGGGACTTTTCGGAAAGAGATGAGAAAGCAGGCATTAAGAAATCTTCATCTTGTGGGGCAAAAACTGGTGAGGTTTCTTCCCCCTCTCTCTTTTGTTTTCAATTTCTTATTTGGTGCTCGAAACCTTTTTTAAAAAAAAAACTTTGATACATGGAAAACCAAATGATCAGCTAATATAACTAAAGATTTGTATGTATACAGAGAACCCAAGAGGAAAAACAAAGATAAGGAAAAAGGTGGAAAGCAGCGGCAAAATTTCAAAGAAAAAGCTAAACAACTTGAAAGTATTCAAGGTTAGATGGATTGATGATGTTGTGGTTAATAATATGAAATGTTCTTGATGTTTGGATTTTGTCCAAAACAGGAAGCAAAGAAAAGAATTAGGAAGGTAGAAGTTGGGATTGCAGAAATGAAAAGCTATACAAAGTGCTTGAAACAGTGGGTAATGGAGGAAACAACAATCATGGAAAGAGCGATCCTAGAGATGGAAATAGAAGTTGGTCGGGTGAAGAGAATGAATGGGATGCTTTCTTTAAACAACCAAATTATCAATGATTATATGAAGAGAATGATAGGTGTTTTTTGAAGCTGAGGATCACCTTGTTTCATCCCTTAATTCCAATCTCTGAAACCCTTTGCATGAATAAGAAGAGCTTTAGGAAGCAATGATACCATCAAGTTTAATAACTTGTAGACAAGTGTTCTGATTTATGTATGAATCCGGGTTTTATCAACTTTTGATTTTTCCTTTTTGGTTATTTTTAGATTGGGTGGGAGGAAACACTATTAGTATATATTGAAGAGAGAATTTAGTTTATAAAATGAGGTGGAAAAAATGGCAATGGGTTCAGTGTGTTAAGGAATGAATCCTAGTGTTTCCTCTTCAATTTTTTATTAAAATTTATTAAGCATATCAATTTAAAATTATTTATTTTTTAAGGATTTAAAATTAAAATTTTAAATAAAGTCGCAAATGTTTTAAAATATAATTAATATAAGGCACTTTAATAAGTAAATTTATCATGTAATAAACTTGGTCTAAAATGTCTGACTATGTATAATGACACAAGATTAATTTGACAAAATTGATGTTGAAATAAGTCTATAAACCTAACAATAAAATAAATAAACAAGGCTTTCAAAATTATATCGATAGTTAAATAAGTCAGTTATCGATCCAATCAATTTGATCGGTTTAATTAAATAATTAATTAAAAATATAAATATTAGAAAAATAGAAACAATGATATGTTCAATAGGTCGATTACTCAATTCATCCGGTTCACGAATCAATTAATTCAACTCTTATTTTGGACTAATACTCAAGTCGGTTTTCAATTCGATCAATCGATCTACTCTAATTATAGAAACAATGTTAAGAGAGAAAACTTCATGCATATTAGTACTAGTATGAAGGATTGCCCCTTCATGCATACTAGTACTAGTATGAAGGATTGCCCTCAAGTTGTTGGGTCCAATTCAAAAAAAAAAAAAGATTAAATAGGAATAAATTTTAAAATTATACATTAACTTTGATTTAATATGTAATCAGTCGCGAATCTAGAGGGCTGGCAAGGGGCCTGACCCCCCCTAAAATAAAAAATTTTCATTTAGGCCCCTTAAAATTTTTATTTTGTAATGGTAAAATTGCACTTTGCCCCCCCCAAATGATAAAAATTTGATTTAATCCTTTAAAATTATAAAGATATAGGCTATTAAAATAGTAAAATTACATTTTACTATCGTAAAATTATCTGATTTAATTTCAGCCCCTCAAAAATTTTACGGCTTTGCCCTGTATGTATGTATGTATAAATTTTAATTTTGTGTAATTTTATACATGAAATTTTAATTTGATCTGATTATAACAAATTATTAACACAAATATTGATAAAACATCATTTTACGTTTATATATTGTATACACAAATAGCCATATTTGTCCAATATAAAAATAATTTGATATATTTATTTCTTTAAATGTGTATAATTGAATCAAAATGAAAGTTTCATGTATATATTTGAATCACAATCAAATCTTCATAAGTATAATTGTAATTGTTGGGAATTTACTCGATTAACCAACGAATAAGTAAAAATAACTGAAGAAATTGAGAAATTGAATGTTCAAATTTAACATGAAAAAACCCCTCAAAAAAGGATACAAAACTACGGATAAAGATAATTTTACTATAATGGAAAAAGAACGAAGAGTACAAAAGATAGAGATAAAAACTAAATCTCGAAACATGAAAATAAAGAACTCTCAAAACGTAAACACAAAATTCTCCAAAAGTGTTATGAGTTCTAATCTTTTAATAGGTGTGTTTTCTAATGTTGTAAAAGAGCCTATTTATAAGCTAAATTCGTAGGTCAAATAAATTATGCTAATAAATATTAAATATATTATACTAATAAATACTAAATCTTCTAAAAAGAAAATATATTTTGTTTAACTTGACTTGCAAGCAATCTCTTAGAATTTAGGTCACACAACTCTAATAATTTTCCATCTTGACACGAATTCTCACAACGCCATCTTTGTCAAAGCCCGCCATGGGCCTATCTTAAACTATGCATGGAATTAACTAAGTCAAATATGTGCTTGGAAGTTGGAAGACTAGCATTCGACTTGTATACTGTCAAATCAAAAATAACACATGTCTAATTTTTACAGACACAATGCCCTAACTTTTCAAAACCTATATACAAAAGAGAACCTCTATTCAACAAAACAGTCATACATTTTTCCCTCTTATGACCAAGTTGCCTCCACTCTAAATGAGTTGACTTCAACTCCGTAACGAATGAGGGACGTTCGGTTTCATCGGTCACTCTAGAACCTTCCAGAATATAAAGATTGCCTGTCACTTTACCTTTTAACAAAACGAGAGCCCCACGAGACACTTTAGTGCTGCTTGACTAGATGTTGATTCTACAACCTTTCGATTCTAAAATACTCAAGGAGATGAGATTCTTTTGTAAATCAAGTACATACCTTACATCTAAAAGTATCTAATCATCCAATAGTGCATCATAATTTTAGCAGTACCAATACCAATTACCTTAGTGGATGAATCATTTTGTACGCGCACAGCTCCACCTTCAACCGAACTGTATGTGGAGAATCATTCTCTATTGAAATACATGTGGAGCTCGGAGCTATTGCTTGTTGACACTAACAAGAAATCATCATCGCTTTCGTGGGCCAAATTAGCACCAGCTACATCTTCCTCGTTACTTTCAGCAGCCCTTTTATTTTTTAGTTTATAACAATTTGTTTGACAAGACCTAACTTTTACAATAGCGACACCTTTTATCCCGCTTCTTTGATGCTACCAAAATGGAAGCTTGCATATCTACCTTACTATCCGAACCAAACTCATTGTCGAGTTTGTCTTTACTCAACAAATGACTCTTCACATCCTCGAACGAGAGTTTGTCTCTGTCATAAATCAAGGTCTCCCTAAAAGACTTGTATAAAGAGGATAGAGAGCACAACAGTAGCATAGCCTGATATTCGTCATCAATCTTAACCTTAACACTCTTTAAATCATTCAAAAGAATAATAAATTAACTAATGTGATCTCTAAGAAGATTATATTCATTCATGCGAAACGTAAATAGACGTTGTTTCAACACTAAACGGTTAGCTAGAGACTTAGTCACATAAAGAGTTTCTAACATTTTTCACAACGTAGACGAGGTTTTCTCCATCAATACCTCCTACAATTCCCTATTCACAAGGCACAACTGGATTGCAGATAAAGCCTTTTCATCAAACTCTTCCCATTCTATTTGATTTAGATTCTTAGGTTTTTTTTCTTAGGAATGACCTTTTTCAAGCCGGTTTGAACTAGAATTGTCATCATCCAAACTTGCCACAGATTGAAATTTGTGGAACCATCGAACTTCTCAATGTCAAACCTTATTGCCGTCATCTCTAAACGGGCTGATCTACGGAGAATTGAAGTAGCTATGATACCACTTGTTGGGAATTAACCTATTAAGCAACGAACAAGTACAAATAACGAAAGAAATTGAGAAATTGAACCCACAAATTTAACGTGGAAAACCCCCTCAAAAGGATAAAAAATCGCGAGTAAAGATAATTTTACTATAATGGAAAAAGAACGAAGAATACAAAAGATGAAGATAAAAACTAAACTCTAAAACTCGAAATTGATGAACCCTCAAAATGTAAATACAAAATTCTCCCAAAGTGTTATGAGTTCTAATATTTTAATAGGTATGTTTTCTAAGGTTGTAAAAGAGCTTATTTATAGTCTAAATTCATAGGTTAAATAAATTATGCCAATAAATGCTAAATATATTATACTAATAAATACTAAATCTTCTAAAAGAAAATATATTTTGTTTAATTTGACTTGCAAGCAATCTATTAGAATTTGGGTCACATAACTCTAACAATAGCAAATAATACTAAGTTCATGTATAATTTTGAGATTTGTCTTTAATAATTGGACTTAAAGAACTTGTGTTCAAGAATCCTAAGTTAAAATAATATTATTGCATTATGACACATCAATTATGAGAGTGACAAATAAAATTAAGTAATAAATATATTTGGTCATTGTATTTTTTATTTTGAAATTTGGTCATTTTACATTTTAAATTTTAAAATTAGGTCCAACTAGTAACGCTATTAACTTTATTAAAATTTAGGTTCATTACAACGCCATTTTTTTAGTTAAATGACTACCAAGTGAATTTCTTTTTATATTTAAAAATGTCACACGAAAAATTTAAAAGTAAAAGAACTAATTTTTTTTAGAAATAAAAAATGTGGCGTATGTTTGAAACCGAAACATCTCTAGTCCCACCTCACTAGCTCTGATATTAGAACTTCTTGTTCTATAAAGGGGGAGGGCTACTCTCGACTTTCTTCCCATATCCAAATGCTTTCCCAATACCTTCGTCCTCAATACCTCCCTATTGCTTCTTAAATTTCTTCGTTTATATATATATAATCGTGGATGCTTCGCAAATTGATGCTCAATTATCTCAATTTCATTCTTACCTGGACATGGCTACAATCCATAGCCAGGTGAGAAAGAAATTGATAGAATTGAGTATCGATGTAGAAAATCATCATTAACTACTTCAATTTCTATTTTTTAAATTTTTTTGTTAAACTAAACCTTATTGGATAATATGTTTTGATATAACAAATTAAAGTATTTTGAATAAAATTAAAGTTGAGCAATTTCATAAAAATCAAGTTGAAATGTTTCAATTAAGTCAAATATTTTCAATATATTTTAACCATTTTCAAAAAAAATTAGAATTGCTCCAAGATAAAAAAAAGTATCGATATTTTTTGTTTAAGTATCGATATTTTACAAGATATTGATACAAAATTGACATTCTGGCATTTTCAAACCCTGGTAGGTATCGATCCAGTATCAAAACTTTTTATTAAGGTATCGATATTGCCGCTCCAACAGTCACTGAAATCAATATTAATTACAAAAAATATTGATACCCTTTTAGTAGGTACTGATACTCATTGTTGCAGGTGAAGTAAATAACTTTGTATTTCATCCCCAACTGCTATATTCACTTCTACAACAACCACAACAGTTAAAAATCAATTAGAGGGTATAAATATCATCTTCCAAAGGTTTCACAACAACAAGAAACATGTGCAAATTTTAAAGATCAATCAAAATAACCTAGAACTTAATTCTTTCATGCATTTTCTTGTAAACACATGTGAGCTTTCATTGTATTCATTTAGCTAAAGTGTTCTTCTTTGTATTTGTGCTTAATTGGCAAACATCCTAATCTTGTAAGGATTGTTTCTTTTTTTGCTTATTTGTTTCTCTTCGAGAAAGGGTTAATTCTTAAGGTTTGGATGGAAACCTTATGGGTGTTGTATATTAAGATTTTGGACCATAAATCTTAAGAAAGATTGTAAGGTTAAACATTATCCTCAAAGGTTACCAAATTAGTGAATTTGGGAAAATCCTTAGTAGTGGTAAGTTGAAGTAGTAGAGTAGGCATTTGGGGTCGAACCACTATAAATCATTGTGTTCTTTGTTGCATATTTTTCATTGCTTCCACCACAATTTCTCAAAGGCCAATTCAACCTCCCTATCGACGATTTCGAGTTTATCTTTTTGAGCTAAAATTTTAGTTTCAACATCTCTTTATTTATATTTGTATTTAACTTAAAGCTATAGTTTTGTCAATATATGACCAGGAAGTGGTGTTTTGCATGTGGTGTGTGTGTATGTACATCAATATGGTAAATGTAACGCCCTAAAAGTTAAGAGTTTAATTGTCAAAATCTGTAGTAATTGGATTTATGTATATGTGGTTCTATGCTCTGCTTTGTGTTAAGGGTTTGAAGTTTGAATTGCGTTGTTAAAGTTTTGTTTGTTAAAATTAAAGTTTTTTTTTGTTTAAAATAACCCCTATCCATGTGTTAGGTGGTTAAGTGCAATTCTGGGTAAATCAGTGACAAAAATGGGCTGTTGGTTCACTGGTTAATCATATGTCTGTATTCTGTTTGGTTCAGAGTTCGAATCCCGTAGTATACATTAGAAAATATTTTTTTTGTAATTGTCGGAAGAGGGGGTGGTTAACATAAAGAATGTTATTGTTCTTTTCATTTTGTTTCTAAAGAAAAACATTAGTTCTTTTCTCCTTCTTCCTTCATTTATTCTTTCTCTTCTTCCGAGAATCGATTGTTATCTGCATTGTGAAGTCTGGTTGTTTGTAAGGTCGATTTTACGTAAGTTTAACTATGATTTCCTTTTGTATGTGAATTTCATTTTATTAACATTCTCTGTCTAAATCGATTTTTGCTTGTTTATTTGAACTCACTTAAATCTTCGTTTGATTACTTTATTAAGCAAGGATATTGCAGAAGGCATTAATATGTCGTATTAGCTTGATTTCCTTTGTTTCGTATGAAGTGAGTGTGTGAATTGGAAGAGAATAGCGTCGAATCTTTCAACATGTTTTATTAGCAATAGGTTAGCTTCTCAAAATGTTGAATTGATTGTGTAATTGGTTGTGAAATGGTTAATTAGGTTATGGGTAGTCTCCGTATTGTTTCTCCATCAAAACGATATCAGGTGCGTATAAAAAATTCTAGCTTTGCATGTTTTGGGTTGTTGAAAATGATGGCTGTCAATACCACACAGGCGTGTGGCAGGCCGTGTGAATAGTTGTGTAACTCACCATTTGTTGAATTGGGGCCACACGGGCTAGCACATGGGCATGTGTCCAGGCCGTGTGTGGCCAAAATAATGCAGGGTTCACACAGGTATGAGACACGACCATGTGTCGAGGCTATGTAACTCATTGTTTGTGACTTAGGACCATAGGGTGAGCACACAGGCGTGTGTCTAGGCCGTGTGAGTTATGTAGAGAAGGACACGGTCGTGTGTCCAAGCCGTGTAACTCTCTATTTGTAGGATAGAACCACACGGCTGAGGGCATGGGCGTGTGTCAGGCCATGTGAGCTACACGGGCAAGGACACGGACGTGTGGCAATATAATGTAGGCTGATACCCTTTTTTTGAGGCCGTAAATGTGGAATATAACTGATAATGATTTTTCCATGTTGTATGAATGGTTTAAACTTGATTGGTTGGGAGCTCTCTCTTACTCTGTAACTGACACATGCATGTCATAACTGTAAGTGCACTATGAATATCTGTACTATGCATATCCATAGGTTGGGTTGTGGTAAAAGAAAAAGTAATCTGCTCTGAACTGGTGGTATAGTCACTATGTGACTATTTATGATTCTAGCGCTTTGACACAATATGATTCAGTAACTAAGTTGTGTTCTGTAAACGTGTCAAATAGACACTTCGTGATGTGTAGGGATGGAAGGGTATTGAATGCCTTAAATGGTGTGTTAGGATGGTTGAAGATGGTGTGTAGCGGATGGGGTTTAGGTAATCTGCATCTAAATCTGTTATGCGATACGTATATATATGTAATCGCATATATATAGTTTTGTGCACAACTGATCTATTCCGAATCTGAATTGTAAATTGTAACGCCTAAATTTTCTTAATTCGATTTTTGTAATTTTGTGACACAATATCTGTCTGCTTTAGTGGTTATGTGTTCTGGGTGTGTGTGCGAGGTCCCAAGGTCAAGCCATGTCTTGGGTAAATTTTAGTATTTTTCTGATTAAAGCCTTAACTGGGTTCAATAAGCTTAAGTTTAGATGTTGGTAAAATTATATCAGAATGGGCATGCTGGTCTAGTGGATAAGTGGAGTGTTAGGGTGAATGTGGTCTTGGGTTCGATTCTTTGGGACGGCAATAGCTGTAATTTTTGCTCCTAACTTCTGCTAGAGTTGTGCTAAGATGGGGAACTGAGTGGTGGTTTGTGAATAGAATTAGTGGGGGGAAATTAGGAAAGGATCAGACTTTCTAAGTAGTTGTGTTTTTCTAAAATTCTCTCCGCCAAAAATACGGTATCCTCGCCTCCCACAGTCAAATTTTTCCTCTTCCTTTTTCCTTCTCCTTTTACCATTCTTTCTCTCTTCCTCGCTACCATCTTTTAATTTTTATATTCTCTGTAGTCGCTTCTCTTCTGTGCAACACTGATTCACGTCTTGATTTGGTAAGATGAGCAACGTAGTTTTATTTTCGTTGTTAGCTTATACTGATGTGCGTCATTAATGCTGGATAGGAGAAGATTCAGAGACTCGTAATCGTGGTTTGGATACTTAAGTTCGGGAATTTTGGTGACTTGATTGAAGGTAAGGTTTTTAGAACGTATCGGGTTTAACATCTCGATTTAGTTTTATTTTAAACACTGATTTGGGTGTTAGAATATCAATTCTTAGGTTCAGGAGTGCTCAGTGATCGTCTTAGCTTCAATGGAAACCAAGTGTGCACCCGAATCACAAGAAAACGTGTTTTTGGAAAAAAGTTGAAAACTTTTCTGTCGACATCACACAGCC
The DNA here is from genome assembly GCA_025506655.1 of Gossypium rotundifolium. Taxonomy (NCBI): domain Eukaryota; kingdom Viridiplantae; phylum Streptophyta; class Magnoliopsida; order Malvales; family Malvaceae; genus Gossypium; species Gossypium rotundifolium. The sequence goes on along the minus strand of CP106732.1, from coordinate 37,521,617 downwards.
GTGTGGTAGGCCGTGTGCAAGGCTATAAGCCACAGCACAACCGTGTGATCGATGACCTAGGCCGTGCGCAGGTGTCACGACATTGTGATGGCTGAGCGAGGCCGTGTGCGAGACATAGGTTCAACTAATTGGACCGTGTGGGTCACACGGGCATGTGGGCCCACACGGGTGAACCATACGGGCGTGTGGAATTCTAGGTCAGGCCATGTGATCCACATGGCCATGGCTAATTTGGGCTGTGTAGGCCACACGGGTGTATGGGTCTACACAGGCAGGCCACATGGGCATGTGAGCCCATATTTCTAAAATAATATGTAAGGTTACACGGGTTGCCCAAAGACGACTGTGGAACTATCGTAGGGTCGATAAGCGATACTTAAACCCTTATATGAGTGATTTGTTTTTCTGATTTATGTACCAAGCATGAGTTATGATATCTAAATGTATGTACTTTTAATTGCATAATAACATGACATTCCTTGTATGTTGCATTGCATCGGGGTGGGTTGATGATATTTGGAGGAAGTATCTGAAAGGCTCTTAAGCCTGTTATCTGGTAGCTCAGTTGCAATTATCTAATTTTGTGCCGAATTTCGGTACAACATAGTGTGTAGGGATTGGTGGGTTGATTTTATCCCCACATGATGTGTAGGGTTGGATAGAGTTGGTGTGTTGAGGCTGGTGGGTAGGACTCTGTTATTCTACTCTGTTCTGCATATTAATCTGAGATGGGCTGAGGCCCTATTATACATCTGATTCTGTATTTGAGTGGGCTAAGGTCCACACCGATTCTGTAATGGGCTAAGGCTCGAACTGGGGATTTATGACTGATTTCTGATATTATGTTGTGTGCATGTTTTCTGTGAGGAGTACACACTGAGTTGCGAAAACTCAACCTTTTCTATTTGATCTGTTCAGGTACTCCCCAACTTTAGACGGATCGGTGCAGCGGAGGACTTGACAGTGACCACTACTTCTACCTCATGGTTTTATACTTAATTCATGGTTTTGCTTATATCTGGGAAAGTTTTATGTAATATGGCCTTTACGTATTTTGTATAATTGGAATTTCCAACGTTTATGGTTTTACCGTAGCAGTAAGAAAGCTCGAGTTTTTAAAATAAACAAAGGTTTTACCAAAACACCACGATTACGCAAATTGATTTAAATGCTTCCGCGAAATATAAATATTTTTGAAAAAGTATAATGTTTTGAAAATGGATGATGATTGAAACAAATGAAACGCATTTGAAGGTGGCATAAGATAACAAAAATGGTCTTATTGTAATTGTGTTTTCTAAAGCGGTATCATGTGACACCGCCAGATTCGGCCGTAACGTCTAAGCCGAGTTTGGGGAGTTACATAAATAGTTCTGTACCAAATCGAACCTCTGATTGTATTACTTTACAAATGAATATTAACTGAATAATTTGACTACGGTTACGTACTGAGTTTATAACAGCCCGTTTTTGGTAAAATCAGAGCAGTGGTTTTGAAACCATAAATCTAAGGTCAAAAATTTATTTTATTATTATTTTAACGTTTATAGTATGATAGAATAATTGTGTGAAAATTTCGTTATGAAATTTTATCGTTTGATTAGTCAATTTGATAAAAAGGGCTAAATTGCATAAAGCGTAAAACTTGAGTTCTAATAGCTAAAGGTGTCTAATAGCTATAGAACCTTAAATTTAAGGTTCTTAAGTGGTAATTAGACCATTTTAATTGTGAGTGGACATATATGGACATATTATTAAGTGTTTTAAAGGTTATTAATCAAGGTTATATGTGTAAATTAGTAATTAACTAAAAAAAATAAAACAAAACAAAATTTAGCCTTGATATCATCTTCCATAATAGAATATTAGGACTAGAAAACACCGTTGTTGTGTTCTTCATTCGACCAAGCTTGTATGGCTAATTAAGGTAAGGTTTTTGTCCCATTTTTAATGATTTTTATGTTTTTGTGATCGTTGTAACTAGTACTAGCTAGCCCAGGGACTATTTTGCAAAAATGTTAAAGATTTTGAAAGTTACCATTGATGAATATGTATGAGTTTTGATGATTGATGATAGATTATGAAAGCTTGTTGATAAATATACAAGTTTTGTTAAGTGATTTTTAGTGAAAATGCAAAATAGGGATTAAATTGTGAAATGTGTAAAGTTAGTGGTTAAAATGTGAAATAAATGAAAATTATGGGCTACTAAGGCATTATGGAAATTGCTAGCATGGGTATATTTGGAATTTCATTAAATTGTGATTTTATGAAATAAAGACTAAATTGTGAAAAATGTGAAATATTAGGGGCAAAAGTGTAAATGAGTTTTTAAGTGTGTTTTGAACTAAATTGAATGAATAGATGATTGAATAAGTTAATTTTGAATATATTTAGATTAAGAAAAGTGGAATTTGGATATAGATCGGGGGAAAACAAAAGTTATCGACTAATCGAATAATTTTGTCGTTTACATATCCGAGGTAAGTTCGTATGTTATAATTTCATTCTAAATGTATTCTATATGCTTTGATATTGCATAAATTGTAGTTATGTAACTACGAACAAGTTTGGAAATGATTCGACGATGATTCGATAGTTGGAATCCCGATTGAACCTTAGGAATAGTTTAAGATGCTAGTGACATGTCATTAGGGATACTTTGAGTTTGCTTCGGGCCATGATTTAGCACTTTGGGTGCGAGATAAATCAATTTGGCTTCGGGCCATGCATATCGGCTGATTTGGCTTCGGGCCATGATATAGGTACTTATCATGTGTGACCCTTGAGTATCCGACTTTTATTTCGAATGGTTCAATCGGTAAACGTAAGACGAGAATGCGTATGAGATTTGTACGAGATGGTACAGGTATGTGCATAAACTATTTTAGCATTGAATCGAAGAAATGATGATGAAAGTATATAGTTTTGTGAATGATTATTTGAAAGGTTTGTTAGCTAATGTAAGCTATATGTTGATGTATTCAAATTATTGAATTATATTTATGTGAATGCATTAAGTTTATTTCATACGAGCTTACTAAGCTTTATAGCTTACTTTGTTTATTTTTACCATGTTATAGTGTTATCAAAGCTTGCTCGAATTCGAGGACAGTCGGAGATTGCATCACACTATCCACCTATCTTTTGGTACCTTTCAACTTTGGTAAATTAGGTATATGGCATGTATAGGGACTTTGAGTTATTTTTGTATATGTAGTATGGTTTTGGCCATTTGTGTTGGCTTGTAAATATTAAGTGTTTTGTTTTATGATAGCCATGTAAATTGGCTTATTTTGGCAAATGTGTGATGTATATACATATATGTTTTAATGCTTCCTAGTGATGTGGTTCATGCTTGCTTCGTAATGAATTGTTGAGTGCAACATTCTAGGTAGCTAATGGTCTATGAATTGTGGATGGTTGTGCTTATAGTTATAGGCTAAGAAATATTTAGTTGAAGTAGTGCATATTAATGTTTTGGAAATGTGAAATGACATGTTTTGAATAGGCCAAACTATGGTATTATCAGTATGTTAGTTATTGATATTGAAATGGTACATTTTAGTCTTGGTTGTGGTTGATTTGGATGTCCAATTATGTTATGAGTTGGTGCTATTTTGGTTGTGTAGGTATATGCATAATTGGGTGGCAAATTGGCTTGGTAAATAGCCTATTTTTGTCCACACAGGCATTTGTCTCAGCCGTGTGTGACACACAGTTAAATACACGGTTGTGTGTCCCCTGGTGTGGTTTTAAAAATCAAGTCAGTATGCTCCACACGGCCTCACATGCGGGCGTGTGACTTGGCCATGTGGCATGAGTCAGTATACCCTATAGGTTTGGCACGGCCTAGTGCACGGTCTTGCACACCGGCGTGTATGGACATTTTAGGGTACACGGGCGTGTGTGTTGGTCGTGTGACCCAAGTTAGAGAGTTACATAGGGTCGGACACTGGCTGGGACATGGCCATGTGCTCTCATTTCGAATGTCCACATGGCATGCGACACGGGCGTGTGTCCCCTATTTTGAGAAAAATTTTTAAAGTTTTATAAAAGTTTCTTAAATTATCGATTTAGTCCTGAACCACTCTTAAATCATGTTTGGAGCCTCATAGGCTCGTATTAGGGACAAATTGATTGAGATTGAATGATTAATGCTTGAATTGAGAAAATGTGTGCTAAATGGATGTTTAATTTTTTTGTAAGTTCAGTAATGCTTTGTAACCCTATTCTGGCGTTGAATATGGGTGAGGGGTGTTACAGAGTTTACAACTCATTCTATTATGGTTGGATTTCAGGTAATCCCCAAGCTTGATCGGGTCGGTGTCGCAGAAGCTCGGTCAACTTTTATCGGTTACTTTAAGTGTTACTATTAGGGATTGACACTTTATGAATTTATGAGGATCATATACTTTAAGTTATTTTTATCTGGAATGTAATTTATATGGGAATTTTTTCGTTCAACTGTGTTATGAGAGTAGGTTTCTTGTGTGGATAATGTAACTCTCCAGATTTGTTCTGGACGTCTAGACCGAGTTTAGGGTGTTACAGTAAAAGATGATTCCATTTTTTTCTATCATTTGGTCTTTACCTGTAAGTTCATATACATTATTTGAATCTAACTCGGTTGTCAAAAGCTTGACTATATATCGACAACATCAATACTTAAATCAATTTTCTCTAAACTTTTATCTATTTAATAGACTACTTTATGAATATTGCAGCTTTAATTTTTGTAAAATATGATCAATCGTTTCTGCATTGTTGTTGCAAGAATTATATTTTGTTTGGTAAAAGAAAAGAATCAATTGTTAAACCAAACAAGACATTGATAGAAAATTAAAAGCTAAACACATGCCAGAATATTGTATGTATAATTTTATAAAACATGTATGTGTACATGAAAGAATGAATTGGATTCAAGCTAGCTTCTTTAGATAGTAAATTACAAAAATCCACTATATTTATCTTATAGGATTGGTGCTTTTGAAATGACTGTATAATCGTCATTTGAACCAAATAACTCACAATTGAATTAAATGGTTGTTGCACTCATTACTGACAAATTAAATAATAATAATTGAAATCCAACTTGAAACATTTATATTTTTCTTTCTCAAGTTCTTGTCTTTTTTATATCTAGAAAAGAAAAAGATGGATTATAAATATTTTGGTTCAGTGATGACATATATATTAATTAAGATCAAGGAAAAAGACGAAAAGGTAAGTAGCTTATTCTTTTTCTAATAAAAAGTATGTTTAGGTGAATTACTTTTCAAACTATGATGGATTGATTTGAATTAATCAAATGGCATGGGCCGCATTGTCGAGACACGCAAGAACTCTCGCATATTTGTGGATTGTAGTCAATAAGCGCGGTTGTCACATTATTATGGTGGGTCTATTTGAAATTAAGCGATCACACGGCTGTGGAAGACTTTTTGTCATTAACACTACAATGCACGAGATGTGGGGTTATTGGGGTGGGTCTATTTTTCATTATTCACTCGCACTATTATGGAAGGTTTAAGTGATCAACATACAATGAGCGCACGCGAGATGTGGGGTTATTATAGTGGTGTCTATTTGTTATTACTCGCATGATTCCTATAGACTTCTAATCGTCCATAGTACAAGTATCACGGGGTTAGAACTTTTGTCTAGTGTTTCATGTGCCTCCTTATTTAAAAACATTGAAAAGGCCTCTACGTTCTTGCCAACCTAACAAGTTACAAAACACTACCATAGTGTTTAGAATGTAGCTTACTCATCGCATTTACTCGAGTAAACTGTCCAACTTGCATAACCACTATCCTAAAGTTTGATGTATAACTCACATTTCCCAAAGGTGGTAGCTTCTCTGATGAATCAATAGAAGTGAGACTCATTGATCCTAGCTTCAAAGCTTGCATCGCTATTTCTTCCCCTAAGTCTGATGCCAAACTTACCTCTTTCATAGGTGGAAGGCTCACCGATGACTCGGCCAACTCTATCACTTCCCTTTAATTGAGCCTTATTGGTCCTAGCTTTAATTTTTTTATTGTCATTTTTCCCTCAAGTCCAATGAAGAATTCACCTCTTCCTTGGGTGGAATCCTTTCGATGACTCAACGAGATCCAATGTTGCCTTTTTTTTTAACACGATTTGTTTTGGATAGTTCTACAACTCGTGCGAACCACGATAAAAGAAGCACTTTACTCGTTTCTTTTTGCTCCTTTTTACTCCATTAGCTTCGACTTTTTCGTTGCCCAAACTAAGTTTCTTGGGCTCCTTGTCTAATGCATCATCCCCTTCGATGGTAGACTTCCTCGGACATTTCCACAACCTATGCGGACCATGACATAGGAAGCACTCCACTGGCTTCTTCTCATTTTTAGCTTCCTTGGCTTCGGCACCCCTTGCGCTCAAACCAAGTCTCACGGCCTTACCTTCCGGCTTGTCCTTCTTAGAAAGCGCAGATTTCTCTGGACATTTCTTCAATAAATGTGGACTATCACAAAGAAAGCATTTGATATTGTGTAACAGACTGAATTTGACCCTAATCAGAACGGTGGTTTCGGGACCACGAATCCGAGTCTGAGAAATATTTTAATATTTTATTTTGTGCTTATTATGTGTGAATTAAAATGTGTGAAAGTTTCGTAGAAAAATTTTATCGTTTGGGTGTTTAATTTGACAAAAAGGACTTAATCGCGTAAATTTTAAAAGTCTCAAACTATAGTGTAAAGTGCCTATTTGATGATGGCTTTTTAAAGTGGAGCATTAAAAGGGTAAATAACCCATTTTTTAGAGTTAGTGGGTGGCTTATGTCAAAAATAACCATAGTATATATGTTAGTTTTATTTTATATTAAAGGTTATATTAGTAATTTAATAATTACTTTATTATATGTTAAAATAACATAAACAAAAGCCACCATCTTTTTCATTCTCTCATGGCCGAATATTGAGAAAGAAAAAAAAGGGGGTTTTGTTCTTTGAATTTTGGCACTTGGAGGCTTGATTTCAAGGTTAGTTTGATTTTGGTTTTTGTAAATTTTACGTTTTGAGATCGTTGCTTGAACAGTAGCGACCCATGTTGTAATTTTGAATCTAAGCATGCTTGATGTTCGGCTATTGATAGGTTTATATAGTTTTGATGTTTGATGATGTTAGATAAAAGATAAGTTAAAAATTAGTATATTATGTATTGGAAGTTTTGAAGAATTTTTTGTTTTAGGGCCAAATTGTAAAAATAAAAATTTGAGAAGGCTTAAATGCAAAATAAATGAAAGAAATGGACTTATATGGTCCTTATACATATTCGACCCTTGAGTGTTATATTGAAATAATGTATATTTTATGTTTTGTGCAATTAGGACTAGATTGTAAAAATTTGAAATAGTAGGGATAAAATGGTAAATTGCCTATTTATGTGCTTAGGGACTAAATTGAGATGAAATGTACTTGAATGAGCTAAATTTTAATGTGTTTTAGATCAAGAACAAAGAAAATGGATTTAGATCGGGGAAAGGCGAAGGTTCTCGAATAAGCCGATTTACGGTCTATCGACAACCGAGGTAAGTCCTTAAGCTGAAACATATCAAAGAATTATTTATGAAGATATTAAATGATAAAGTTTGATAAATTTGAGTACCTACTTATGTCTTAGCCGAATGTATATAAGTGAATTGGATTGATGGCATACTTTGATAATGTGATATGAATAAGCTTAGTTGAATAGTATATGTAATGTAATTATGAAATATGTGTGGATTGATTGACCATATTTATATGTTTCGGGCTAAATGCCTAGCAGAGCCTCGTGCATTGATATGTTTCGGGCTAAATGCCTAAGGGCCTCGTCTTGGTGATATGTTTCGGCTAAATGCCTAGCGAGCCTCGTCTTGGTGATTTATTTCGGGCTTTAATGCCTAGTAGGCTTTATCTTGGTGATTTATTTGGGCTTTAATGCCTAGCGAGCTTCATCTTGGTGTTTAAATCTAGGACATTTGGTCTAGCGGAGTTCTATACCGATGATTGTTAATCTGAGCTTATGCTTATGAATGAAATGATCTAGTTAAAGGCTCGGTAAGCAAGTAAGGTATGTTATGTTTAATGTTACTTGAGTCGAGTTAATACTATGAGAACGATGTTATTTACATTTGAGATTACGATTGATGTGCATGAGTATTAAATGATTGAATTTGAGCTTGATTGTACTATTATGGAGATTCGGTTTTCAAATAGAAATGCTAAGAGTGAAAGAAATTTTAGTACGATAACATGGTTGATATGAATGTTGTAATTATCGATTTGGAGCATGTGATTCTTGTAATATACTTACTTTGTGCTTTGAAGAGATACAGGTTTATGGAAATGAAGTACAATTACTTCGGTTTATGAACTATTAGTATTTGGCCCTGTAGAAATCAATATATTTAAATGTATATGGGCAATGTCATAAGTTGAATGATTTAAATGTTTAAGTGTTTGTATGTTATATTATCAAGAGCTTAGGACTTACTAAGTTAGTAAACTTATTTGTGTGAAATGTTCTCCTCATTTTATAGATTAGGTTAGGGCTACAAGCTCAGCGGGATCGTCAAGAAAGTCGACCACACTATCAATCTAATTTGGTACTCTTTCATTTTGGTCTTCGGATAGAGGCATGTATAGGAAAGACTTTGACTTTATTTTGATGAAAACTTTTTGTTCATGTATATAATGGCCATGCGAATATGGCTATTTCTTTTGTTAAAATTTACTTATGAATTAGGTATAATGGCATGTCCAATTGTTAATGTTTAAGTCTAATAGTTATGTTCGGTAATGATACTGGTTATGTTAATGCTATTATTTTGCATGGTTGTGAAGGTTTTAGCTAGTATATGTATTCGGCCATTGTATATGTATATAATAGGTATGGTTTGGTTTGTGGTTCATGGCATTTTGAGTCTAAATAATGCTTTGATGGTGCATATTCGATTAAATTATATATATATATTCAAGTTGTATAATATTTCATTTTTTTATATATACAACCGTTTGATGTATATGCATTTATATATATATATGCATGTTTTACAATGGTGAATTACTAGCATATTTAATTATATGGATTCGGTGTATAATGGTAAGTAATAAGGCATTACATGACATATTTGTGTATGATTTATATACGAAAATGATATATGTTAAATAGGAAATTGCAGCCATTACATGTATATGGAATGTATCGAAATTTCGTTTGATTAAATTGTAAATAACCATTTAGTTTCACTTGGTGTTTAAGTGACGGAGAGTGAATAGTATTTTGATACATGATTTAGTAACGTGGTAAAGTTATGCATAATGTATATATATATTAGGCCATATTGAACATAGGATATGTTCAGCCATAACATATTAATAATAAGGTTGCATGTGCGTTTGGTCAATGAGTAAGTATGTTTTGGCTGACTATATATATATATGTTGTGCGAGTACTTATATATACATACATATTTGTTTGTTTTTGGTTAGTTGCTAGTAGATGAGTAAAATATGGTTATAAAAGAATTTTTTTTTATGGTATTACATTTGTTAGCCAAATTGAATACGAAACATATGGATAAGTTCTATGTGATTATGTGATTGTATGAAAGTTGTATTTTCTTTAAAAATACCTCGTAACCCTAATTCGGCGACAGATATGGGTTAAGGGTGTTACATTTTATTGGTATCAGAGCTACGGTTTAGTCGATTCTAGGACTACCGTATACGTAAAAATCTAGCTATACATGCCTTTGAATTTTATATGTGATAGTGTGGTGACTTCGACAATTTCAATTGTATTTTATATAGTAAATGGATTTCGATCCCGATAGTAGTGGTGATGATGTGGAGAGTGTTGCGCTGGTCTCGCACATGGATCGGCGCCATTAGACTCTCAACCGATTCACGGATAACCACGAGGAGAAGCTAAACAAGCCTTCTACCAAATGATGAATGAATGGTTTACCCGGTTTGTTCGAATAATCCATTGTACAACAACCTCCACCCCGAATAATCCAACTCGGTACCTTTTTTTTTAGATGATAGATCCAATGAGATCTAGTAGGCCTCTGTTGATAAAATCGGAAATTTGGGGTCGAGGAATTCAAGGCTAATGATGATGATGATGCGAGCAAGGTGAAATGTGGCTTGATAACACTATTCGGGTACTTGATGAGCTATCCTGCACTCCAGACGAATGTTTGAAATGTGCTATATCTTTACTTCGAGACACTGCCTATCACTGGTGGAATACACTAGTATCAGTGGTTCCAAAAGAAAAAGTGACATGGGATTTCTTCCAGAATGAATTTCGCAAGAAATATATCAGTCAGAGGTTCATCGACGAAGCGAAAAAATTTCTTGAGCGAAACAGGGAAAATGGCCATGGTGAATATGAGCGAAAATTTGTCAGATTGAGCCGATATGCTCGGGAGTGTGTATCAACTGAAGCCATTATGTGCAAAAGGTTTGAAGACGGTTTGAATGAAGATTTAAAGTTGCTAGTTGGCATTCTTGAGATCAAAGAGTTTGTGACACTAGTCGAGCGAGCTTGCAAAGCTGAAGAGCTTGGGAAAGAGAAAAGAAAGGCTGAGACAGAAGCTAGAGACACTCGTAAAAGACCGTCGGGTAAGAATTTCCATTCCACATCTAAGAAGTTTAGAGATGACTTCAGCCGACATAAAGCTACTTCAGATTCACCTAGACATGATCGACCTTCAGTGGGCTCCCGAGCTACCTCGATGGCCAGTGTTGATAACGTTCCACAGAATCGAGTTGAATGCAAACATTGTGGAAAATGGCATTCTGGGAGTTGTAGAGTTCGTGATCAGTCCTGCTTTAAATGTGGATCCTTAGACCATTTTATTCGAGAATGCCCGATATTAGGTGAAGCGAATCTGGCGAGAACTCTAGACCAAAGCGATGCATCGACGCAGGCGGACCACCGAGCATTACGGCAATGTAGGTGGTAGTCGAGAGGGACGAAGAACACAGCGATTCGATCGAGGCTAGAGCTCGGCTAGAGCTTATGTTACTCGAGCTAGGGAGGATCTTGCTTCTCGGATGTCATTCTGGTACTTTCACCCTTTATGATACTACTGTGATTGCATTGATTGATCCTGGTTCGACCCATTCATATGTATGTGAAACTCTGGTATTCAGTAAGACTCTACCAGTTGAGTCTACTGAGTTTGTGATTCGCGTATCCAATCCTTTGGGTAGATGTGTGTTTGTTAATAAAGTGTGTAAAAGTTGCCCATTGATGATTCGGGATTTTTGCTTCCCAGTCGATTTAATCTTTGTTGCCTTTCGATGAGTTTGATATAATTTTGGGAATGGGTGGTTAACCGCATGATGCGGTGGTGAATTACAAAAGAAAGCTTATTGATTTGAGACACGAATGGTGAGATCATTAGAATTGAATCCGATGATTTAGGTGGGTTTCTCTGATTATATCCTCGATGTTAGCGAAAGTATGTGAGAAAAGGGTGCGAAGCTTATTTGGCTTATGTCTTTGGATAATAAATTGTTTGAAAGCAGATTGAATCTGTCTGATTGTATGTGAATACTCGGATGTGTTTCTGAAGAACTACTGGGTTTACCCCGAAGACGAGAGATTGAGTTTGGCATTGAATTAGCTCAGGAGCGACTCGATCTCAATAGCTCCATATCGGATGGCACCTCTTGAGCTAAAGAGTTGAAAGCACAGTTGCAAGAGTTAACAGATAGGGGCTTTGCGCGACCAAGTTTCTCTCCTTGGGGTGCACCAATTCTTTTTGTGAGAAAGAAAGATGGAACGATGCGAATGTGTATTGATTATCGGCAACTGAATAAGGTAACTATAAAGAATAAGTATCGTTACCTCGGATTGATGATTTGTTTGATCGGTTGAAAGGGCTTGATATTTTGAAGATAGATTTGAGATCGGGTTATTATCGATTCTTGAGTCAAAGATACGAGATGTGCCAAAGACGCATTAGGACGAGGTACGGACATTTTGAGTTTTTGGTTATGCCTTTTGGGCTTACTAATGCACTATTGTTTTTATGGATTTGATGAATCGGGTTTTAGGCAGTTTTGGATCGATTTGTGGTAGTGTTTATTGATGATATATTGATTTACTCCAAAGATGAAATTGAGCATCTTGAGCATTTGAGATTAGTGCTACAAACTTTGCGAAATCAGCGGTTGTATCGAAATTTAGTAAGTGTGAGTTCGGATGAAAGAGGTGACTTTTTGGGACATGTTGTTTGACATCGGGCATTCGAGTTGATCCGAACAAAATATCGGCTATACTTGATTGGAAGCCACCGAAAAATGTTTCAGAGATTCAAAGTTTTCTGGGACTTGCGGGTTACTATCGACGATTTGTGAAAGATTTTTCTATGATAGCTACCCCGTTGACAAAGTTATTGCAGAAAGATGTCGATTCGAGTGGTCAAAAAGTGTCGAGAAAAGTTTTGATCATTGAAAGCCCTTTTGTGAAGCTCGGTGTTAGTTCAACTGAATCGGGTAAAGAATTTGTTGTTTATTCTGATGCTTCTTTAAATGGTTTGGGCTGCGTTTTGATGTAGGAAGGCAAAGTTGTAGCCTACGCTTCAAGACAATTGAAGCCGTATGAAAGAAATTACCCGACGCATGACTTAGAACTTGCAGCCATTGTTTTCGCATTGAAAATTTGGCGTCACTATTTATTTGGCGAGAAATGTCACATTTATTCAGATCATAAAAGTCTAAAGTATTTAATGACTCAGAAGGATCTAAATTTGAGACAAACAGATGGTTAGAATTGTTGAAAGACTATGAGTTGGTGATTGACTACCATCCGGAAAAGCTAACGTTGTTGCAGATGCGTTAAGTCAAAAATCATTGTTTGCTCTTCGTGCAATGAACACACAGATAGCTATGTCTGGTGATGGTTCGATCATAGCCGAGTTACAAGCAAGACCGATGTTTATTCAGCAAATTTGTGATGCAGAGAAAGTTGACAAGGATTTGATTGCTAGACGAATTCAGTGTGAAAAAGGTGCAGAGTCAGATTTTCAGATTGATGCAAATGACTGTTTGAATTTTAAAAGCCGAATGTGTGTTCTAAAAAACTCAGATTTGATACAGATGATTCTGAGTGAGGCCCATAGTGGTCGATTATCAATACATCCGGGTAGCACAAAGATGTATAATGATTTGAAACAGTTCTATTGGTGGCCGGGCATGAAGCGGGATATATCTGAATTTGTTTGAAATGCTTAGTTTGTCGACAAGTAAAATTTGAACATCAAGTGCCATCCGGATTACTTGACCAATCATGATACACGAATGGAAATGGGATAGAATTACAATGGATTTTGTATCCGGTCTTCCTATGACACCGAGTAAGAAAGATGCCGTCGGGTTATAGTTGATAGGTGACTAAATCAGCTCATTTTGTGCGGTTAAATACAGACTTTTCACTCGATAAACTTCTTGAATTGTATGTATCGCAAATTGTGAGATTGCATGGTGTACCAAGTTCCATTGTTTGAGACAGAGACCGAGATTTACATCGCGGTTTTGGAAGAAGTTGCAAGATGCCTTAGGTACTAAACTACATTTTAGTACTGACTTTTCATCCGCAGATGATGGTCGATCTGGCGAACTATTCGAGATACTTGAGGACATGTTGAGATGTTGCGTTCTCGAGTTTGAAGGTGCGTGGGAGCGATACCTACCTTTGATTGAATTTGCTTATAATAACAGTTTTCAATCTAGTATCAAGATGGCGCCTATGAAGCCTTATGCAGGCGAAAGTGTCGAACACCATTATCTTTGGTGAGCTCGGTGAGAATAAGATACGAGGTTGATTTGATTAAAGCTGAGAAAGTAGCTATTATTAGAGACAATTTGAAAATTGCCGGATCGTCAAAAGTCTTATCTTGATTTGAAGCGTAAAGACATTGAATTTCGGTCGGAGATCGAGTATTTTAAAGGTTTCTCCGTGGAAGAAAGTGCTCCGTTTTGGTAGGAAAGGCAAGTTGAGCCCGAGGTTCATTGGACCGTATGAAATCATTGAGCGTGTTGGGCTTTTGCTTATAGGTTGAAGCTACCCTCTGAATTAGAAAAGATACGATGTATTTCACATTTCTATGCTCGTGAATCTGATCGGATCCGTCACATGTGATTGCTCCATCGAGATTGAGATACAACTGATATGACGTATGAGGAAGAACCGATCCGTATTTTAGCTCGGGAAGAAAGAGTTAAGAAACAAGAAAATTCCATTAGTGAAAGTACTTTGGAAAAGGCACGGAGTTGAAGAGGCTACGTGGGAACTGAAGATTCAATGAGGCAACAATATCAGACATTGTTTAATGGTAAGATTTTCGGGACGAAAATCCTTAAGGGGAGAGTTATAATGATCGAATTTGACCCTAATCGGAACGGTGGTTTTGGGACCATGAATTGAGTCGAGAAATATTTTAATATTTTATTTTGTGCTTATTATGTGTGAATTAAAATGTGTGAAAGTTTCGTAGAAAAATTTTATCGTTTGGGTGTTTAATTTGACAAAAAGGACTTAATCGCGTAAATTTTAAAAGTCTCAAACTATAGTGTAAAGTGCCTATTTGATGATGGCTTTTTAAAGTGGAGCATTAAAAGGGTAAATAACCCATTTTTAGAGTTAGTGGGTGGCTTATGTCAAAAATAACCTTAGTATATATGTTAGTTTTATTTTATATTAAAGGTTATATTAGTAATTTAATAATTACTTTATTATATGTTAAAATAACATAAACAAAAGCCACCATCTTTTCATTCTCTCATGGCGAATATTGAGAAAGAAAAAAGGGGTTTTGTTCTTTGAATTTGGCACTTGGAGGCTTGATTTCAAGGTTAGTTTGATTTGGTTTTGTAAATTTTACGTTTTTGAGATCGTTGCTTGAGCAGTAAGCCGACCCATGTTGTAATTTTTGAATCTAAGCATGCTTGATGTTTGGCTATTGATAGGTTTATATAGTTTTTGATGTTTGATGATGTTAGATAAAAGATAAGTTAAAAATTAGTATATTATGTATTGGAAGTTTTGAAGAATTTTTGTTTTTAGGGCCAAATTGTAAAAAATAAAAATTTGAGAGGGCTTAAATGCAAAATAAATGAAAGAAATGGACTTATATGGTCCTTATACATATTCGGCCCTTGAGTGTTATATTGAAATAATGTATATTTTGTGTTTTGTGCAATTAGGACTAGATTGTAAAAATTTGAAATAGTAGGGGTAAAATGGTAAATTGCCTATTTATGTGCTTAGGGACTAAATTGAGATGAAATGTACTTGAATGAGCTAAATTTTAATGTGTTTTAGATCAAGAACAAAGAAAAACGGATTTAGATCGGGGAAAGACGAAGGTTCTCGAATAGCCGATTTGCACGGTCTATCGACAACCGAGGTAAGTCCTTGTTTGAAACATATCAAAGAATTATTTATGAAGATATTAAATGATAAAGTTTGATAAATTTGAGTACCTACTTATGTCTTAGCCGAATGTATATAAGTGAATTGGATTGATGGCATACTTTGATAATGTGATATGAATAAGCTTAGTTGAATAGTATATGTAATGTAATTATGAAATATGTGTGGATTGATTGACCATATTTATATGTTTCGGGCTAAATGCCTAGCAGGCCTCGTGCCGGTGATATGTTTCGGGCTAAATGCCTAGCGAGCCTTGTCTTGATGATATGTTTGGGCTAAATGCCTAGTAGGCTTCGTCTTGATGATTTATTTGAGCTTTAATGCCTAGCGGCTTTATCTTGATTGATTTATTCGGGCTTTAATGCCTAGCGAGCTTCGTGCGGTGTTTAAATCTAGGACCTTTGGTCTAGCGGGTTCTATACCGATGATTGTTAATCTGAGCTTATGCTTATGAATGAAATGATCTAGTTAAAGGCTCGAGTAAGCAAGTAAGGTATGTTATGTTTAATGTTACTTGAGTCGAGTTAATACTATGAGAACGATGTTATGTACATTTGAGATTACGATTGATGTGCATGAGTATTAAATGATTGAATTTGAGCTTGATTGTACTATTATGGAGATTCGGTTTTCAAATAGAAATGCTAAGAGTGAAAGAAATTTTAGTACGATAACATGGTTGATATGAATGTTGTAATTATACGATTTGGAGCATGTGATTCTTGTAATATACTTACTTTGTGCTTCGAAGAGATACAGGTTTATGGAAATGAAGTACAATTACTTCGGTTTATGAACTATTAGTATTCGGCCCTGTAGAAATCAATATATTTAAATGTATATGGGCAATGTCATAAGTTGAATGATTTAAATGTTTAAGTGTTTGTATGTTATATTATCAAGAGCTTAGGACTTACTAAGTTAGTAAACTTATTTGTGTGAAATGTTCTCCTCTGTTTTATAGATTAGGTTCAGGCTACAAGCTCAACGGGATCGTCAAGAAAGTCGACCACACTATCAATCTAATTTGGTACTCTTTCATTTTGGTCTTCGGATAGAGGCATGTATAGGAAAGACTTTGACTTTATTTTGATGAAAACTTTTTGTTCATGTATATAATGGCCATGCGAATATGGCTATTTCTTTTGTTAAACTTTACTTATGAGTTAGGTATAATGGCATGTCCAATTGTTAATGTTTAAGTCTAATAGTTATGTTCGGTAATAATCTTGGTTATGTTAATGCTATTATTTTGCATGGTTGTGAAGGTTTTAGCTAGTATATGTATTCGGCCATTGTATATGTATATAATAGGTATGGTTTGGTTTGTGGTTCATGGCATTTTGAGTCTAAATAATGCTTTGATGGTGCATATTGATTAAATTATATATATATATTCAAGTTGTATAATATTTCATTTTTTATATATACAATAGTTTGATGTATATGCATTTATATATATATATATATGCATGTTTTACAATGGTGAATTACTAGCATATTTAATTATATGGATTCGGTGTATAATGGTAAGTAATAAGGCATTACATGACATATTTGTGTATGATTTGTATCTGAAAATGATATATGTTAAATAGGAAATTGCATCCATTACATGTATATGGAATGTATCGAAATTTCGTTTGATCAAAGTGTAAATAACCATTTAGTTTCACTTGGTGTTTAAGTGACCAGAGAGTGAATAGTATTTTGATACATGATTTAGTAACGTGGTAAAGTTATGCATAATGTATATATATATATTAGGCCATATTGAACATAGGATATGTTCAGCCATAACGTATTAATAATAAGGTTGCATGTGCGTTTGGTCAATGAGTAAGTATGTTTTGGCTGACTATATATATATGTTGTGCGAGTACTTATATATACATACATATTTGTTTGTTTTTGGTTAGTTGCTAGTAGATGAGTAAAATATGGTTATAAAAGAAATTTTTTTTTATGGTATTACATTTGCTAGCCAAATTGAATACGGAACATATGGATAAGTTCTATGTGATTATGTGATTGTATGAAAGTTGTATTTTCTTTAAAAATGCCTCGTAACCCTAATTCGGCGACGGATATGGGTTAGGGGTGTTGCATATTGCCCCTCTTTTTGTTGGGTTTCTTTTTCCCAACTTGTGGTTTCTTATTGCCACCATCATTGCGATTGCCATTGCCATCATCTTCCTCGTGATTCCCTTCACATGCGCCCCTTTCCTCGGACTTGGAAGACTCAAACTTGTCTTTCCCTAGACCAAGCTTGACCACGGGCTCCGCTATCATTATGGCTTTCGACAACTCTTAAACACCTTCTTCTAATTCTCGTCTGACCCATGGCTTTAACCCGTTCTTGAAAGCAATCAATGCCTCTATTTCAGTGACATTTGAAATTTGGAGCATGAGTTCCTTGAACTCTTGAACATACTCCTCCATTGTGCCTCATTGCATAATCCATCACAACTTTTCCCAAGCTTCCTATTTAGTAAATTCTAGATAAAACTGCCCTTTCAACTCATATTGGAACTTTTCCCACGTCGCAATCTCACTATGCCTTTTATCTGTGGACCTGCCTCACTACCATAAAAGCGCAATATCAGTAAGAAACTTGGAAGCATTATTTACCTTACTCGTATCCTCCATGATGCCTTTGGCATGGAAGTAGTGCTCCATCCTCCACAAGAAATTATCCACATTACATGCAGACCTTGTCCCCGTAAACTCTTTTGGCTTTGAAACATCCTTACAATTGAGTGCTACACTCGACACAAGGCTAGCTTTCCCTCGAGCTCCTCAATTCTTGTGCTTGAAGCCTTTGTCGTAGCCATTATTTTCTCCTTCAAAGCCATTACCATGGCTTCAAGAGTATCATTCCTATGTGAATTTAACAACTTATTTACCTTATCCACAGTGGAATTGAGAGACATGGTTATATAATCTCTAGACTGCTCCATCTAGTCGTCTATACGATCATTTATGTCCTCTATGGACTCTTTAAGTTTGTCCACTTGTTCATCTACATCTAACAACATATCCTTTAAATGGATTGATTTTCTGGCCCACTCCTGATCGGTAATTTCTTTCAACATCTCGATAGTTCCTTCGTAACAAAAGCTCAGATACCACTTGTCACGGGGCTAAAACTTTTGTTTCGCATTTCATGCAACCTTAGGCAATCCTTTCGATGCAAACATGTCTAAATCAACCTAACCACCAAATAATTGAGGATTTACAAAGAATTCTTCCAAGGTAAAAGCAACTTAGCCAAAAGAAGGCACAAAAAAACAAAAAGTAATAGAAAACTATGCACAATAGGTGTTTGAGTAAATGCTCCTAATTCTATTACTTTCTTTAAAAGAATATAAGAAACAGTGAAAGAATGAAGTAAGTTACAAGTGATAGGGAGGCTTTCTATTTATAGTTGAGCTCCTCCAAAACTGATGGTGTAGATCAAGTTACATCGATGGACAAGATTATCCTATCCCTTAAATCTAAGGATTTACAAGATTCCATAATCAATTTACATAATCAAATCCAATCTAATCTTACAAGATATAATTCCTTTCAATCTTTTAAGATTGATTTCCTATTTACCTAGGTAGCCTATGTTGCCATATCTTTATTATTGGGCCACCCAAGCTTCAATCTAATGGGCTTCTCCAACAGCTCTTTGAATCAGGCCAGCTCTTGTGAGCCAAATGATCCCCATATCAATAATAGACCTCTATGGGATGCATTGTGTGCGATAGTCATGGCTTTGAACTGCGGCCCGTGACATGAGAGCGCACGATCCTGGCAATTAAATGGTGGATCTATTTAGTCACCATCTTCTTTTTCTTTCGAATATTTCTCACAATCATATTTAGATTTAAAGAATATTGATATTAATTCAATTAATTTATATAATTAATTAAAATAATATTTTGCTTTTTTTTCTTGGAATAAATGTATTTTTCATATTGATTTTATATTTCATAAAGATTAATCTTCTCTACATTTGTAGTCGATTTTTCCAACAACTTTATCTTAAAAATTTGAACATGAGTTCTCCATTTAAGAATATATAGTGTCTTGCCATTATATCTAACACTTATTGATAATATTTTACATATTTTAATGTAAGATGATAGTACCTACAATTTATTTATTTTAAATTACATTTTTTTAAATTTAAAAACATAAATCAACCAAAAGTTTATGTAGATTTGAGAAAGGATAATAATTCTATCCACTAGGATGAAATAAAAATTTCCAAAAATGGATTTAAGATAATGCTAAGTATTTTTTAATTATTTTATTGTAATTTACTATATACTAATAATAAATGTCATCCTAAATTAGTGTGGATAATTAGTTCAAGTCTATTTTAAAAAATTTAAATTCAAACTTGAACCAAGTAAATAAAAACCTATATTATTATTTGAAATTAATAAAATATATTTTATTAATATTTATATATTTTAAACTTAAATTTAAATAAAAAATTTAAAATCATTTTATTTAAATTTAAATCCAAATCCAACCCAACCACTAATAAGTTCACCTAGCCCATGTACAACACTAATTAATTGATATCTAGATATTTAATAAATATAGTTTTGCATATCTTTTACCTACATGATAAAGGTGTTATAATCTAATATTAATAATTTATTCTATATTAAATTTGAAATGTTTACATTCACATCATAATATCATATTATTTTAATTATTTTTATGTTACATTGCAAATTTGTGCAATGCTTTTAAAAAATATATTAACTTTTAACATTAATTTTAGGGGAAAGGATTATATGAAATAGTGATGATACATTATCTGTATCCTTTTTCAATAGATTTATGCCATATCAAGTATTTTTATATTAAATTTTAGCATTTTCATCATGAAAAAATTAAATCTAAATTAAAATCCTGAAATTAAGGATAAAAATATTAATGTGACATAAAATTATTAGAGATGAATAATATCTCAGTTTTATACTATCTTTCTCTAATTATAGGTATTATAACAATTAAATTTGCATTTTTTTAAGTTACCAGAACTAATAAAATAATAAGCTTTGCAGGGCAGAAGACTTCTCCTAAGCAATGGGTCCGACACTGGAAGCTGAATTTGCTCCATTTTCTACATCCAAAGTGATCGCTAGACCTGCGCGCGATTGAACGTTCGATAAGAGAAAAGGGCGGCTGGTGCTTTCATAAGCACACCACCATGCTCTACTCCTTCCTTCCATTTAACCACTTGCCATTTCTCTTTTCTTCTCCTTACAGTCTCTTGTCCCAAACCACCCAGAAAAAGAAAAGGCCTTTCCATTTTGTAGCTTTCTAACTGCATCTATCTGAAATGGAAGGGTTTCGGATTCGCCGCAAGTTTTGCCTGCGTTGCTTTAACATCGAGGTCAGCCTGTCGGGTTTCTTTGTCTTTCACTTTAGTTTCAATGTTTTCCATGTTCTGTTTATCAAAGCTGTAAAATGGAGCAAAATTTTCCTTTTTCATTATTTGGAATTGTGAAGTGTGTTGATCCAAAAGAAAAAGATGAGACCTTTGTTTAAATATATAATATAAGCTTTGCTGGTGAAATTAAAACTGTGACTTTTATTCTTGAAAACGTGCTTGTGCCTTGTGGATTGTGGAAACAGGGTCGAGACCCGAGAGCTAGATTTGGAAGGGAGCGTAAGGTTAATAGGCGTATGATGCGGTCACTGAAAGCTTTTCAAGTTGCAGCTTCAGAGATTGAGGAGCTGTATCGGAGGACTAGGGCAGTGATCCAGCAGTTGTCCGAAGCCAATAAACTTGCTGATGGGGGGATTTATGAGTTTCTTATTATGATTGAAAACGACCCTTTGATGAGGAACGCTTTTGAAATGATCAATGCTCAGAATCTGGATGTGACTTCTGTGGAACACATTGATCAGAATCAGAATGACCTGTATGATTTATTCTCTTCCATGAGTTGGTAGTTGTTTCTATCAACTACACCATCTTCAAAATTTAAACTCACGTTTTCTTCGTTAGGCTAAGGAGGGCATTGTTAGAGTCAATAATATGCTTATGTTTATGGAATAAAGCTTCTGTTAGTGTCCTGGTTATGTGTATGGTAGTTCTAATGCCGTGGTGTATTCCTATTTCATCATCGCCTTACTGTTTCCCCCTAGTTTTCCATCTCCTAAATGTTTATTGTTACTGCTGGTGTACTTTGATATTTCAGCAATGAAGTCTAATGTTTAAAAAAAAATGTATGGATGATTTCATCTGTTTCTAAGACTCGTGTATGGAACATTTTATATTTTCTCATACATTTGCCTGCTTTCTCTGTAATATCTTATGTTTTGGAAGAATATTTACATTTGACTTGCTGGATATCATGCTCCCTCACTCATTTAATTCTTTTTAGGCAATAATATCATCTATTCAGGTATTTTGATTAGACCTGATTATGGGCTGAGTCACTCAATCTAGCCCGAAAGTCTGTTCGAAATATGAGAGGGTTTGGATAAAAATATAGACTTGAAAAATAGACTTAAATAAAAAAATAAGGCCCGTTTAAAAAATAGGCCGGGCATCGGGTAAGACATTTTTAGCCCGAGCTTAACTTGGTCCGACCCAAATCCACTAAACAACAAAAAAATCTACTTATATATATATATATATATATATTATTTTCTTGTTGTTTATTCCTTATTTTACTATCATTTTACTATTATGTTGCTACTATTTTGTTATTATTTTTAGATATTGTATAAAACTTATTTTATTATTAATTTTGTTATTAGTTTAGAGAAATTTGTTTGTTAAGTTGTATCTATTTTAGTGTTATTTAACTATATATATTTTTTAAAATTTATTTTTAATTTATTGGAAAACATTTATTTTGATATTTTTAATATTTTTGATATATTATATATTTTTAAAATTATATAAAATAATAGTATAAAATTAATATGAGTGGGCTAAGTCGATCCTAAATTTTAATATTTTTATCTAGATCAAAAATAAAAGTTTAGGTCCATTTTTTAAACTGAACTCAAATTTAACAAATAAACCTAAATTTTTAGCTCAACTGGGCTTAGTCCTGCCCATGCTGACTTCTAAATTCTGATTCCAGGATTGATGAACTTTTTGTTAATAGCTGTGTGGACTCTTGATATTCTTGGAGTTCAGAAACGGGCCTACAATAAATGCCCTTTTTCTATTGGATCAAACAAAAACAACTTTATCAATGTCATGTGGTTAAAATTAGAGCTGAGCATGGTGGCCACTGCCCGCCCAAGGCCCACCCAAAAAATAGGAGGGTTCGGGTAAAAATAGAGGCCCGAAAAATAGGCTTGGACAGAAAATGAGGCCCTTTTAAAAAATGGGCCGGGCCTCGGGTAAGAATTTCTTGGCCCGGGCCCGGCCCAAATTCATTAAAGGCAAAAAATTATTTTTAAATATTATTTTCTTATTATTTTCTCTTTATTTTGCTACCATTTTACTATTATATTTCTATTATTTTGTTGTTATTGTTTAGATATTATATAAAACTTATTTTATTGTTAATTTTGTTATTATTTTAAAAGTATTTGTTAATTTTGTTATTATTTTAGAGGAATTTGCTTGTTAAGTTGCATATATTTTAGTGTTATTTAAGTCTACATTTTTTTAAAATTTATTTTCAATTTGTTGAAAATTATTTATTTTGATTTTTTAATATTTTGATGTATTATATATATTTAAAATTATATAAAATAATATAAAAATTAATACGGGCGGGCCGGGCCGGGTCCAAATTTTAGTATTTTTATATGGGCCGGGCTTGGGCAAAATTTCAAGCCCATTTTTGGGTCTGCCAGTGCCCTAGCCCAATGAACGGGCTTAAATTTTTAGTTGGGCCCGACCGAACCCGGCCCGGCCCGGTCCATGCACACCTCTAGTTAAAATGTCATTACTCTAATTGTATACAATTTGAGATTTAGTTCTCTACTTTAAAATGTTAAAAATCCAATCTTTCTATTTTCTTTTCAATTTAAAATTTCTATTTTAATCATTATCATCACTAATAGTTTCTATTAAAATTTATTAGCGTATTATGCTTATTTCCTATTAATCATGTGAGGATAGTCTAATCAGAATTCTAAGTTAACAAATTTTAATAGAAAAAACTTACGATACTAGGTAGCGGTGTTCAAACGATCGACGAACTGAATTACTCGAAATGTAAAAATTTTAACTATTAACCAATTGAATTATTTTTCAAATACATTAACCGAAATTTATTTGTTTTGTCTTTTAGTTAAAATAAGTATAAAACATATAAAAAATATATTGCTAGTTGTTCTTTTTTTAACAGTTCAAAAAAATATTATATATAATATATATTATTTATTTCAGTTAATTACTTAATTTTGAATCGAATTAACCAATAATCAAAATTTTAAACAATCATTAACCGATCTTTGACCGAACTAAATTCAACCACCGACCGGTTAATTTAATTTTAACTGAATTATAAACAACCCTAAATTAAAGTTTTAAAATAAATAAATAAAAATAAGACTTGATTTATAAGATTTTTAACAACAAAAACTAAATTTGAAATTTTATTGAAGTAAAAAGAGTAACACAACATATTTTAATTAACCTTGAAAAGTATTTCAAACCAAACATCTTGTCCACACTCGAAAGTTTTCCTCCCTTAGTTGGAAAGTGGTGCACGATTAAGACTCCCAACCTCTATAAAATGGGGTAGCAATTTGCTTAGCAGCAGGTATAAAGATTCCTCTTCAACGCCTCCCTCTTTCTTCTTTATGTTCTTCACTTTCCAACAAATTTCTGATGCTCCATTCTATCAATTTCTTTCTTACTTGGGACTGTGAAGCCACCGAGTGAGAAGGAAATTTGAGTTAGTCGAGTATCAAGGCACAACATCATCACTATCTGCTGCGATTTCTCTTTATGAGTTTTCGCTTCAGCCTCTCTTTAAATTCTTTGTTTATTTATTTATTTATATGTATCACTAACTTCGAACCCACAGTATTGTCAATATATCCATATATTTGTGTTTTGCAGGTTTTATATGTGAATATGGCAAAGGTGACACTCCGCTTTGTTATTGTTTAACCATAGCAGTACGTTCATAGGAAGTGAGAAGGTATCCCTGGTGCCAAAGGACAAATAAATGATTTCTAACTTCGATCTATTTAGCAGACAAATTCAGGTTCACTTCCTTAATATATTATTAATTATTTCTAACTTGTGGCTTAAACTCTTCGCCTCCTTCTCAACTTACACAAAGCCTCATTTGTTCCCTAGAAAAAAATTACAAACAAAATATTTATGGAAAATTATAAATTAAACAAAATATGCTGATGTTTATCTTATAGACTTGGTGCTTTTGAAAGGACCGTAAAAACCCATGGCTTAATCTAATTAATTCATGTTGTGATTCTTAGAACTGAACATCAACTTCCTACATTTTTAATTTTTTTTTTAATTCAAAAAATGAAAGGAATGATGGATTCTAAGTTATTTTTTGTTTAGTGATTTTACCTATATCTCATTTTATGTCGGGAAAAAGAGGAAAATGAAAAGGATTTATTCTTTTTCTCCTATAAAGTATTTTTTTTTTTTTGGGGGGGTGGGGGTTAGTAGTGCTCATAAGGTAAATGAACATCAATGTTTATCTTCTTTGTAATCTCATGAGTTTGAGCTTTGGGCGCTAAGTCGATGTGGATGATACGTAAAATGGCAGGACAAGGTCTTGAGAGGACGCACGTATTTGGTGGATGTGAGGCAGCGAACGTGCGATCAGCGTACGACTGTGGATTTAAAAGTTAATATGGTGGGAGCATCGCGAGACCACTTAGTATCGGTCGATTTTAGCCATCAACCAAGCGATGACCGCGCGAGTCGCCGAATTTCTCACCGCCCATATAGATCTCGTTGAAAAAGAAAAATCTCAGCGACTTACATTATCTCTTGTCATAATTTTATATGTTTAGACAATCTCTACAACTTAAACTCACTAGTAACTATGCTAAATATTGGGTTCATGTCATAATCATTTAAAACATTATGTTTTAAATAAATTTGGACATATTAAGATTCTCATTATATAATGTTGGTGAAGATATCAACGTGAAACAAAATAAAGAGGATATGATAGTTCTGAAAAACACTGATTCATCCTTACTTCATCATTTTAATTCATGTTATTTAAAAAACATCCCCGTAAGGGTAAAATCTTATTGAAGCGTCGATAATTAAACTAATATGTTTCATATGTATTGAATCGATGAAAGCACTATTTGATAATTATGTAATGCTCAAACTCCTTGCAAATTGTCATGTTACACTGGTTTTTTGCAACCATTTTAGTATATAGTCCTTTTCTTTCAAAATATATAATATGAGAGTTAATGTGGAATATCTATTACAACATTTAAAATTTAGTGGATTACCCATTTTATAGGCCTAATTCTGTTATTTTTATTATTTGGAATTTAAATTCTTTTATTAGTTTGATTTAATAATTGAAGTCTAATTAATAATATTGTTGAATTGGATTACATAATTTTTAAAAAATTATTCACTTTCACCAATATCACAAATGTGGAAGGCTAAATAAACAAGATTATAAAATTTTTCATTCTGAATATAAGATAGTAAAATTCTTTAACACTCTTATATATTTTTTCTTACATAACTTTTACGGGCTTTAAATTAGCCACGTGATATTCTTTTAAAACAAAATTACCATTTAATTTAAGGATTTTAATTTATGAAGAGGATAAGGAGGGAAAGCAAATTTATACATTTTTTTTCGTATAGTACTTGATTTGAACTATTTCAGTTTAACCCAATGGAAATGAATCCTTCTTGGCGAATGAGAAGACTTTTTTGCAAAATTATTAGAGCAGCATACAATTTATATTTTTTGGATACATACAGGGTGTTCATAAAAGCTCAAACAATGAGGTAGATTACTGGCATCATCGGGTTTCAATATTCCAATTCATCTTGATTTGAACAAAAAGGGAAGGCAAGGCCTTCCCACCTTTGCCTTAATCTAATTCAAAAACAGAGAGACGATTGCTTTGTTTTTCTACTTCAAATGGTTGGGTTTTTCTTTCATCGTATTTTGCAGCATCGCTCTCAAATCCTATTGGTCAGTTTCTCCTCTTTTCACTTTTGCTGTTACTGGCTTCTTCTACCCTAACAATGATGAGTAAATTTATAATAATAATAAAAATGCTGGTGGAATTGAACTAATGGATCTTGAAACTTGCTTGTGGAAACAGGGACAACGATTAAGACTGCCTTTGATTCAACAGTTATTGTTAATGAGGTGTAGTTGTTGTTATCAACTTCATTGCACTGCTATTTGGTTCAACATGAAAGTCTAGTGAGGATACATTTTAATCATACTGGAAGGCTAAAAATTGACTGAGATTTCAGCTCCAATGAAAAAAAAAGCAACCCCAGTCAACATGATTTTTTACAATTTTAACCTTTTGTCTAATATATGTTTGTATTGATGATTTTTTTAAATAGTAGTTATATATATTACCATTATAAAATTAATATTAATTAATTAAAATAAACATTTTAATAAATATATTTTATTAAATGAATTTATAAATTTACCTATTTTAATAATTTTGTAAAAGTAAAATAATTAAAAAATTCTATTATATATCATTTCTAATTTAATGTCCTTATTAGTCATTTTATATTTTCACCTCACCACTACAGCTGCGTTTGAATCTAAACACACACTCCACCATTGTTTCTAATCTCACCGCTACAGTATCTAATCTCACCGCTACAGTAACTAATCTCACAGTCACCGCTATTTTTAACCTCACTGGAAGTAAACACACCGTCCATCCAAACTAAGTCTAAGAGCTATGAAATTTAGATTGGGAAGGGAGGGAAGGCGTAATAGGCGTGCGATGGAATTTTTGGAAGATTGGGAAGGTGCAACTGCAGAGATGGAGGACCAAATTAGGAGGATTAGGGGAAAGATGGAGCGACAACTTGTAGCCGATATCTTTACCGATCTGTGGGTTTACGATTGTCTCATTCAACCTTCAATGACGGACGCTTTGCAAAGAATCCACGCTCAGAATCTCGATCCAAGGAACCTTATTTATATAAACCAACTTCGGCCTTTTCCGAACGATGTCGCCGCCACTGCCACCGCCACCGATTGTCGCCATGAATAGTTCGATAGTGGGGGCGTAGTTTTCTTTTTCTTTTTTCAGTATTTTTAAGGGTAAACTATCAAAATAATCACTTTTGTTTGCCTCTAGTTACGTTTTAGTCACTTATATTTGAAACGTTACGTTTTAGTCACTTACGTTATTATTTTATTACGAAATGGTCAGTTGCTGTTAAGATCTATTAATATCTCAAAAGGCAGCCCAACATGGTAGTTAAAATGAGTTTTAAATGTCAACATAAATGTCCAGTTAGGATGAGAAAATTAATTTTTTTTATGAAAATAGAATACAAAATTTTGTCCTAAAACTTAATTTTCTCTAGTTCAAAAAAAAGTAACAGTTGGGGTTTGTTTTGTTCATTTTAAGTGTCATGTCGGACTGTCGTTTGGAAGGTAACAGATCTGAACGGAAAAATGATTATTTCGTAACAAAATAATAACATAAGTGACTAAAACATAATATTTTAAACATAAATAACTATTTTGATAATTTACCTTATTTTTAAATATAAATAAATGGCTTTAGGATTTTTTTTTTTTTAATTATAGTTTCGCGCATGCACGTTCAGTTAATTATATAATTAAAATGATGTTAATAGAACACATTTTATTGAAAAGATCACATATGAGCAATTGTTAATGAAATCAACTGTCAAATTCCACATCCATTTCATTGCACATTCAATATTTATATTTAAATATTTTTATTAAATTGATACATTTTTAATTGAATTATTAATTCAGTTATGAAATTATAAATAATTAATATTATTAAAAAATTATTTTTTAATATTATCTTTAAATAATATAATTATAAATTCAAAATCAAATACTTATTTAATATAAATTCATACCTACACTTACTATTAAACGAAATTTTAAAATATTATTCTCATAAATTATGTTGTTTTATGCCATGCCACAAAATCTAATTTTATTTAATACTGTATTAAAGTCCACTTCATTTAATCTGAATAACGTAAGGCTTCCATATCATCTCAATAATTATCCATTAATTTTTGAATATTTAAATTTGGAAGTCCCATTCTTCTAAACATCAACCAATGTTTTACTCTTTCTTTTTTTCTTTTTAATAAACTCCAAGCGATTTGTTTTTTTAACAACTTCATTATAAGTTCTGGTTATATTCGATATTTTTTTTGACACATTATCTAAAATTATCCGTACTCTCTCTTAACCTATAAATAAGAAGATAATGCTTCAACGCACTCAAACATATATCTTCATACATTGGCAACAATATTCATATCAAATGAATTAAAATTCAATCAGCATCTCATCTTTCAACTAGAGTGAACCTATCTAAAATTTAAATCCATAAAAATAAAATTAATAAAAAAGCTTTTGCAGATTTGGAAAATTACATTATCATCAAATTTCTAAAATTTACTTATTCAAAAATTATAAATTTTCATTATTTAAAATATTTTTAAATATTTCGATCTTTTATAATACTTTTTCATCAATAACAAGTACATATAAAAATTCAAACCCTATATTCCTGTTATATTTTGTTGTAATTTTATTTTAATTGATGGGATATATATTATTTGTAATTTGTACTATTATCAAACCAATAACAATACTTGAAAACTCCTTAAAATTTATAAACTATTATAAAATAAATAGACAGAAAGTAAAGAACAAAGAAAATGGGAGAGTAAAAAGAGAGCATATTTTATTGATCAATCGGAATATTTACAAAGCTTCTCCAAATTCTCTATTTATAGGCATAAGAAGTATAAATGAAGTAGAGATCTACCTCTAATAACTATTAGAATTTAAAGTACATCAAAACTTATCATGATCTTGATGGACATCCACTTAATAAGATATTCATAATACTCCCCATTGGATGCCCATCGATGAATAATGTACCTCGTTAAAACCTTACTGAGATAAAAACCCGTGGAAAAAAATCCTTGTGAAAGGAAAAGAATACACATATCTATAATACGCATAATATGTTGCCTCATTAAAAACCTCACTAGGAAAACCCAATAGGACAAAACCTTAATTAAGGGAAAAAGATTACAGAGCGTATTTACTCCCCCTCATGAAAACATCACATACTTTCTCATATTCTACGTATTCAATCTTGAATATTAATTTTTCAAATGACTATTTGAATGTATTTGCTAAGCATTTACATTGAAATTCATGAGTGAGGGAAAATTTGGGAGAAAAATATTTTGATCTCTTTAGGAGTTTCAACAATAATCATAGCAAACTTTAATCATGATTCTTCTATAAAAACACAAATAGGTATTTTGGATAATTTTATAATCCTCCTTCAACTACTATTTACCAAATATGTTCAAATTAATTCAATTCATATAAATGAACAATTTCCTGAGAATTTCGATATGCTTCTAGCATCCTAAATCCTTCAAGGATTTTAATATAAACTTTACTATATAGTGGTTCATAAAATGTTGCAACAACAACCATGTAACGCCCTAAATAATTTAATTCTGCTTCTATGAATATCTTACATAAGTATCTATCTACTTCAGTGGTTAAATGTTCTGGGAGTGTGTGAGAGGTCTTGGGTTCAAGTCTCACTTTTTTCAATTTTGTTAATTTTTGGGTCTAAGCCTTATCCTTGTTCAGTGGACTTATAGAAAATTATCTGTTAATTCATATCAGAATGAGCCTGTTGGTTCAAGTGGTAAAGGAATTGTTGTGCTAGAGGTCTTGTGTTAGAATCCCTGCGTGAGCGTGGGTGATAATTTTTGCCTCGGGTATCTCACAGAAATTGGAGAGAATCGAAATTCTATGGTGGTTGTGAGTTAGTGGGGAGTAGGAGAAAATTTAGGGATAGGATATCAGATTTTTTGAATGGTTATCTCGATTATTTTCTTTTTTCTCAAAAACCCTATTCCTTTTCTTTTTCTTTTTCCTGACGTTTTACTTCTGATCTCTCTGTCAATTTCCTCTCCTCTCTTTCCATCGTGTTTTTTTTGTCTTCATCTTCCTGTCAATTGCAATGTTTCTGATTCTCTACGTTCGTACGAGTTGGTAAGTAATGGTGGTAAGGTTTTGCGAGTTAAGGAGGTTTCTTTTAATACCAGTTTAGGTGTTGTTTTCTGTTCATTAGTTGATTTTTGGGTTTTTGACAGTATAAAATCGTGAGGATCAAGACTCTTCTCTCACAGAATCGTAATTGGTCCTTGAGGTGTTGGGGTAAGTGATGAACGTGTAACAGCTTGGTTTAGACCCTAGTCAAAATAGTGGTTTTGGGACCACAATCCGACATTGAAAATTTTATTTTATTACTATTTTAATATTTACAACATGATATTAGAGTTGTGTGAAATTTTCGTAAAGAAATTTTATCGTTTAAGTGGTTAATTCGGTAAAAAGGACTAAATCGCGTAAAGCGTAAAAGTTGGGTTCTATAAGTTAAAAGTATCAAATAGCTATAGAACATTAAAGGAAAGGTCCTTATGTGATAATTAATCCAATTGTGAGTTAGTGGATGATATTTGGTTTGGCATTTGTGTAAATTTGATTAATTTTAAAGGTTAATTTGGTAAAAAGGTAAATAATGATAATAAAATAAAAATAAAACCAAATTTCATCTTTCTATTAACTATCTTCCACCGAAAATGAGAAAAAAGAACAGCCATGGAAGAGCTTGACATTCGGCTATGGTATTTTTGCTAAAATAGGTACGATTTTAACTCCGTTTTTAATAATTTCTACATTTTTGAGCTCGTTGTAGCTTAACCTAGATAGCTCGTATCTCTATTTTTTGAAACCGTTATAAATTTTGAAAGATGCCATTGTTGAATTCTTGGTTGTTTAGATTTTTTATGATAGATTATTAAAGTTTGAAGCTAGATTAACAAGTTTTATAAAGTGATTTTTGACAAAAATGTCAATTAAGAACTAAATTGAGAAATGTGCTAAATTGTGTGGTAAAAGTTTGATTAAATGGAAAATATGAGCTGATTTATGAATGGGTAAAATTCGGTTAGCTTGTAATTGTATTAAATTGCATGAATTTGCAATTTTATGTGTTAAGGACCAAATTGTAAAAATAAGTGAAATTTTAGGGGCTAAAGTGCAAAATGCCCATTTATGTGATTTGGATGAAATAAAATGAATTTTTGAATAAATTAGTTAAAATTTGATATTATCTAGATTGAGAAAAATGAAATTCGGATCTAGATTGAGGGAAAATTAAAGTATCGGATTAGTCGACCTAATTCGTCGTTACAGCGAATGAGGTAAGTTCGTATTTTAATGGGCATTACAAAATCATGTTATAAATGTGAATTATTTGTGTGATTGAATTCAATGGAGAATGGTAATGCAAATATATATGTATTTTGAAAAAGTTGTGTATATTATTATGATATTGAATTTTTCGAGAATCAGATTATAGGAATACGAGAAAGCATCAACAATGTGATAACATCTGAAAGCCCCGTATGAACCATAGGAATAGTTAGGATACATATGTCATGACATAGGATTCCGATATGTGTTATTGTGTAAGACCATGTCTGGGACATTGGCATCGATTTGAGATTTACGTGTAAGATCATGTTTGGGACATCGACATCATATATAATTTCGTGTAAGACCCTGTCTGGGGTAGTAGCATCGATATTTGATCACATGTAAGACTACGTCTGAGACGTTGGCATTGTCCGAGCTTTTCGAGTTATCTGAGTATCCTATTGATTTCAAACGGTTCAACGAGCGTTCCGAGAAATAGTGAATAAGTGAATGACATTCCGATTCAGATACATTGATATGTATACAATATTTGATAATGAAGGTAAGTATATATGTGCAAAGAATGTTATGTGATATATATGCAAATGAAATGTGAATATGTGCAAATGAAACATGAACAAATGAATAAGTTATGGTTTATAAAGTGGCATATGTGAAATTATCAGATACTTTATGAATGAAAGGTGAATTTGGGTATAAATGTTGAATTGAGATTCATATGAAAAAGATATATGACTAGATAATGTTTTGATTTGTATATATAAACCATTTGATATGGCTTGTAAATGGGATGTAAATATGGTAAATGTCATTTATGTTATGTGATGCAAAGTTGGTATATTATTGATGAATGGTTAGATACAATTGATCTAAAGAAGAAATATGAATATGCTATAGAGATAAGTTGTATTTTGGCATGTGAGATAGTATATTATGTTTATGACATTGAATTGAAATTCTTTGTTATGTTAAGTTTATTAAGATACGAGCTTACTAAGCTTTCAAAGCTTACTCTGGGTGTTTTTCCTATGTTTATAGATTTTTTGGAGATTTGCTCAGGTTGGAAGTCGGCGGAGATTGTATCACACTATCTGGTTAATAAAGTCCGTATTTTTATCCTTTTGACTTGGTTATATGGCATGTATAAGCTATGGTATTTGATATTATAGTTGGAATGTATTTGGTCATTTGAAATAGTTGATTATGAATGTGGTTGTGGAATTTAGGATAATTTGATAAACTTGATATTGACTAAATAGTTTAGAGTTGTTATGAGATTGGCTTGATATGATCTAAGTGCATATGATCATTTGATAGATGATGAGTAATTGCTCAAGAAATGCATAAGATTGAGTTGATGAGTTAAGAATTGACGTTTGAATTGGGAAATATTGGGAAATTGAAATATGTTATATAAATGATTATAGCTTGTGTATTTAAGATGTTCGTAGTTAATCAAATGGTATTGAAATGGTGAATAATATTATGGTTTAAGTATGCATGAGGAAGTTGAGAAATATGGCTTAAAACAAGCCTAATTTCGTGTCACAAGGTTGAGCACACGGGCGTGTGTCTTGACTATGTCTCTTAAGATAGTAGTTCGAAATAAGTTAGACTCGCACACGGGCGTGTGACTGGGCGTGTGAGATAAGTCAGTTTTGAACCACGGTTCGGACACACGGGCGTGTGACTGGCCGTGTGATGCAAGTCAGATTTGACCATGGCTTAGAGATATGGGCATGTCTGAGGCTATGTGAGGCACACGGCCTACCCAAACGGGCGTGTGACCCTTGTAACTTTGAGAATTGTTAAGTTTTCGAAAAAATTTTGTATGAACTTGGTCTAGTCCGGACCCCTTTCTAACGCATGTTTAAGGTCTAGTAGACCTGTTTAAGGGACTCTATGTTTTGAATATGTTATGATTTGATGATGATATAATTCATGTTGTGAAATGTTTGTGAAAGTTTCGATTTGTCCGGTAATGCCTCTTAACCCTATTCTGACGAAGATTTCGGGTTAGGGGTGTTACAGAAAGTGAATTGGACTGTTGTCGATTTTGGTGGTTTCAATTTAATCATTGTATCATGATTGATGTTGGACTTGGGTTTATCGATTTTAGGTTTTGGTGATCTCGGGAGTATTTTTCACATCAAAACGGTACCAGGTGTGTACTCAAAACGCAGAAAAATGAACTCAAACAAAAGTTGAAAAACTGCTCTGTCGATGCCACACGGGCGTGTGGTTGCTCATGTGGTAAACTGTGTACGAGACACGGCCGTGTGGTCAACGAAGGCATGGCTGTGCGCAAGACACGGCCATGTGGTGGCCAGAGTGTGGCCGTGTGAGCCACACGGGCTAGTCCAAGTTGGGCGTGTGGGCCACACGCGCAAGGCAAATCTGGGAGTGTGGGCCACACGGGCAAGGCCAATCTGGACGTGTAGGCCCATATTTTTGTAATTTTCCCTAGGGTCACACAGGTCGCTCCGGTCGACTGTGGGCCTATTGTAGGGATGGTAAGGGCTAATTTAACCTTATTTTGTGTGTTATGATATTCTGATAGACTGAACTGAGTAAGATACTAAATGTATGCCTGACTGTGCTGCAATATGTATATTTGTATCTATATATAAGCATGTCGAGCATGTTTAATCTGTTATATCTATATCTGATTTTCTGTACCTGTTATTGGAGGGAGATTTGTATATGAGAAGGAAATGTTCTGTATGGCGATCATCGCCCATATTCTGGCAGCTTGGTTGCGTACTATTTGATATGTCTCGTAATGGAATGATTAAGTGTGTAGGGTTGGTTGGGTATTTTTAACCCCATATGGTGTGATAGGATGGTCGGAGATGGTGTGTAGAGGATGGGGGTAAGATTCTGATTATCTGATCTGTATTTCTATATTCGTATCTGTATTTGGGATGGACATGCCTCTGAATCTTTATCTGACTATATATATATGATTACTGTATGTTTGTGTGCTTAAATCTGTTGGGTTACACACTGAGTTTATGAAAACTCACATCTGCTTGTCTGTCATGTTCAGGTAATCCATAGACCCAGGCAAATCGGTGTGGCAGAGACTCAGCGGTGACCACTCAACCGTAAAACAATTTAAACTTAGTATTTATGGTTTATTTATTTTTGGATTTATTTGGGAATTGTAAATTCTGGAACTTTCTAGACTGTTTGGTTTTTAACTTTTGATTTTTGGTCAGTTTGATATTTTAATTACTTTAGTAAAGTATTTTATGAAAACGACGGTTTTACGTAAACT
Organism: Gossypium rotundifolium; assembly: GCA_025506655.1. Taxonomy (NCBI): domain Eukaryota; kingdom Viridiplantae; phylum Streptophyta; class Magnoliopsida; order Malvales; family Malvaceae; genus Gossypium; species Gossypium rotundifolium. The sequence goes on along the minus strand of CP106732.1, from coordinate 37,486,385 downwards.
ATAGTTTTTCTAAAAACATGAATGCATTTTCTAAATATATCAATTTTAAGGCTTCCGTTGTAAATTATGTTTTGGCAAATGAACCAACAAAATGACGTTTTCAATGGTAATTATGAATGTATAGGAGTTATAAAGTTGAATGGTTTATCGAAACAACTCAATTTTTAAAACCCATTTTTTGAGACATCTCCGGATTCGGTCGTAACGTCTAGACCGGGTTTGTGGTGTTACAAATCATTAGACACAAGTTCAATCTTTTATGAATTGTCAAAATAATATATCTAAAGGTTATTGCATCCACCACAAAAGAATATTATATCTTTTCATAATCAATGCCAAGAAAAACTTCATATTTTTATTCCACTTCTACAAAACTACTTCATTTGCACCCTCATTGGCTTTATATGTTAAGATATATTGCATAAAAATCATTATCGACCACTTTTTTTATTTGGTTCCACATTTTCTCGAATTGACATAACTTATCGAGATCTTTTATTTTCATTATTTCAATCTTCAATTTTAGGTACCTGAATCTCTTTTGGAGTTTTACTTGTTAGTTATGTCTTGGGTCTCTTTTAGAGCACCCACCTTCACTATAAAACCATTTAGAAGAAATTTCATCTTTGGAACCAATCAATCTATTATTTATTCTAACTGATTGTACTACTGGGATTTTGATTCAAATTAAAATATTAGATGGTATATAACACTTGGTTATTCTCATTAAGTTTGTAAATACATCATACAGTTAACTTGTAATGAGTTATTCTTGTTGAACTTCTAGTTCAAATTACTCCCCCCAACTCATTACAAGTTATTATTTCTCTCCCCCTAATGTCGGGAAAACTATCGAATCAAAATTATAATTACAAATCATGTCATAATTAAATCTCCAATACATTCAAATCATCTAATAGAAATAAACTTGTAATTAATATATATATTCCCAACTTTCTTTAAAGATTTACTTATTTTTTGTGTTATGGTGGAGCAATTGGAACATATATGCACATACAAAAATTCAAAGATGAGAAATATTTAGCTCTTGATCAAAAACCAATTTTAATGGGGAGTATTTATAACTTATTATCTTGATGCGTACAACACGTAAATCAACATAATCTCATGTTGAAATAGGAAGTTTAGTTCTTATAAGTAATGTTTTAGACATTAATCACCGACGTTCAACCAATAATTTCTCTAAACCATTATACGTATAAATAACAAACTTTTACAGAAGTTTTCCAAACTCAATCAATAAAAGATTAGGATATAAACTCATCAGTATTAGCAAGATGAACTGTCTTTATTGCATGATTTGAAATTAATTATTTAACCAAGCAATCTTGCAAACGACAACTTGCAAGTTGATAACACATACGTGATTATTTAAAAAATGTAAGACATTAAATCTCAACTTTAGCTAGTGAATTTCTAAGAATCAATTTTCATTAAGATCAAGCAACAAATGAGAATCCTTTAAATTAAAGAATCTTTTGGTTCTTTAATGAATGTCCATATGAATTCTCAATTAACTTTTTGCACCATATGCTCCAAGATGGTCTAACTAATCATGCTAAGTAGTAAATGCATTTGTATCAGTAAACTTCTGGTTTACTTTAACATGTGTTTCAGTTGTACTAAATTGTAACAAATTGATAATTTTACTATTATTCATTTTACTTTGTATCCATATATAAGTGCTATTGTGACATTTACTAATGGAAATGTCTAAATTAATGTGAAGTTTATAATGTCACTAAGTCAACAAAATAAATAAAATTTTCAAACAATTATATGCAATATTAGCTTCAGGAATATGCAAAAATCTTCAAATCAAATCAATAACTTAATCCTCCCTTTTTTTTTTCCTTTCAAAATAGATATTTATAGCAATAGTGAATCGTATGAAATATAATTTTTCCTTATTCACAATCTCAATATGAGATCCATTACAATGAATATCTTTTAAAACTATGGATTAATCATCACAAGATATTAATATACTAGCTCTTATGGAGCTTTCAACTAATTTTGCACTATCAAATATTGGAATAATATTTGTTTGTTTCAATACCAAATAAGATAAATATTTTCTATCTCGTAATGATAGAATTCATGACTACATTCTCATATCATTTCTCAAAGAATATTAACATAAACAAAATATTTGAGATGAGCCACGTATGTGGCTAATAATCTTTCATATCACATTGATAACATAAGTTATATTTACCCTTTGAAAAGTTATTTTGGGAACTCTCATTGTTCTCTTATTTATTACTATGTTCCAACTTTTAGTGGTCCATGATTATATCTTTTATTTTTTTATGTTTGCGTTCACTTCAAGGAATGCAATAGATTTACTAGGATGAACTTATAAATGTCCCAATAGATTTATGTTTGCGTTCACTTCGAGGAATGCAATAGATTTACTAGGACTAACTTATAAACATCCCAATAGATTCTTTATTTCATAATCACCATCGCAAACATGCATGGATTTCAAATCAAAATTTATCTATTCATGTTGTCAAGATTAGTCTCCAATTAAAATAAACATGATATAATAAATAAATTATAGTAAAATATACCTAAAGATGTTTACCATTATCGTCATCACCTTGGTTATTATCACGAGCACTATTGCAAGTAGTAAAACAACTTTGTTTTCATAAAACATTTATAATCTAATAGTAAAAATCATTTAATAAACAATAAAATTTTCGTATATGATGCTTGAAAGTTATCCGATATACATTGTACTAAATTTCAATACCACATATATGTTATAAAATCTTATGAAGCTTCTAATTAAATATTTATAAATTCAATTTAAAAGATATAATATAATCTTTCAACATTAGCAAGTTAGTAAGACTCAATAGATCCTATCGATTTCCCTTTAATCAATTATGGTAGGTTAATAACACTTTCCACCATAATTTTAATCAAATTACAATAATATTTAATTAAAAAATTTAATAATCATATATTTAAACATCTAAATATTATGCATATTATAATTTAATAAAAGAATCTTAGTTTAAAAGAAACCTTAAAGTAATAATATTTTTCATAAAATAAATTTACCAAAAATCAATCAACAAAGGAGAAAAACATGACAAGTAAGGATTATATATATTTCTTTGCATAATGATTACCCATAATGAGCAAGCCTCAATTAAAAATTGAAATAACAGAGCTCTTAAAGGCAATCGACAACAACTTGAGTAGCAAATTTGAGTGACCAACTACTACATTGGTTGTTGCTTGAAAGGGGTATGGCTTGGTGAAAGGGAAAAAAATTTGTGACTTATGTAGAAAAACAATTAAAAGAAAATTGTGCTGATAACGTATTATAAAATAAAAGACAGAGAATAAAGAACATAGAGAAAAGAGAGAGTATTTTATTGATTAATCGGAATATTTACAAAGCTTCTCCAAAGTCTCTATTTATAGGTATAAAAAGTATAAATGAAGTAAAGATATACTTCTAATGATTATTAGAATTTAAAATACATCAAAACTTATATTGATCTTAATGGGCATCCACTTAATAATATATTCATAACAAAAATAATATATTTAATATTTTGAATAAAATGTTTAGTTGGTTACCAATTTTAGGATGCTTTCATTTTGTCACTCAAAATAAAATCCTTGCAATTTTGTCATCTAACTTTTAAGGTACTTTCATTTTAGTAAGTCAAGTGTTAAATATCAAACAATGATTAACTTTACATGTCACATCATATTTATACTTTCATTTTAGCCACCCAACTTCTAAGTCACTTTTATTTTCGTTACCCAAAAAAAATCTTTTTTTAAAGTATTGATTGAGATAAAAAAAAATTGAAGATTAAAACGAAAAACAATAGAAACTAAAATAATGCATTAAAAATTTGTCAAATTGTACTTCTTTATCCCTAGCGAAAGTTCTAAATTTATTTTTCAATGTTGAAAATTTAATTTTAAAACATCAAAATCAATTAAATACATTATTTAAAAATTTATCCCTTGATAGTGACAAATGATTTATTACTATAATATTGAAATTAATTAATTTAATTAATTTAATCTCTTAAAATTTTAAAATTTATTTTATATTTCTAAATAAAAATCAATTCAAATAATTCATTTTTAATAATTGTTTATGAAACACAAATTTTTTTGATTATATGATCTTAGATCTTCCATGCTAAGCTAAAAACAAAAAAAAAAATCATTACATTTAATTTAATTAATTAATTTTATCTTCCATACCGAACAAAACTCATACTTTTTTCATTACTTGTTTACCCAAATGAATAATAAACAATTAATTTAATTAAGTTTTGTAGGCATTTATTAAATATGAGTTATTTTAATTGATTTTATTAAAGATAATTGAAACATAAATTAAAATTTTAGAAGGATATTAAATAATTAATTTCAATAGGCATAATGACAAAATTAGCCCCTAATGTTTGGGTGTTGGGTCACATTGACGCCACACGTATGTAGATGCTAACGTCACATATAAGACAAAATAACGTCACGTCAGCAAATAAATTTAAACTTAAAAAATAATTAAAATTAAAAAAAATTAAAACCCCTAACTAACACATACGGGCAGAATTAAAAGAAATTAGTAGCTCCTAAATGAATAACCCTAAATCTCAAATTGTAACACCCCAAATTCAGCCTAGACGCTATAGCCGAATCTGGCAATGTCACATTGAAGTATTTATCGTAAAGTGTGATATCGATGAAAACCCCTTTATGTTGTTTAATGATGATTCCAAGACGTGTTATTCATTTTCGAAACGTGAGTCATTATCAAAAGTTATTCACTTTTAAAACATTATTAATTTTTAAAATGTCATTTATTGTGGAAGCTTTTGCATAAGTTGCGTATTCGTGATATTTTGCTAAAACATTTGTCTTTTTGAAATCTCGCGTCTTATCTTACTGCTAGCATTTATAAATCACATTAAAAATCCCAAATTAAAGTAAAAACCCATAAAGGTCATTTACAAGTAAAAATTTTTCGAATAAAATAAAAAACAATAAATAAAAATAAACACCATAAAAGTCCAGAATCGTGGTCACCGCCAGTCCTCTGCCGCACCGATCCGTCTAATGTTGGGGATTACCTGAACAGATTAAATAGAAAAGGGTGAGTTTTCGCAAACTCAGTATGTGATCCCCACAGAAAACATGCACACAACATAATATCAGAAAATAGTCATGCATTTATAGTTCGGGTCTGAGCCCATTACAGAAATAGTGTGGACCTTAGCCCACTCAGATACAGAATTAGATATTCTTTAGGGCCTTAGCCTATCTTAGACATAATATGCAGGACAGAACAGAATAGCAGAATCCTACCCACCAACCTCTACACACCAACTCCATCCAACCCTACACACCATATGGGGATAAAATCAACCCACCCATCTCTACACACCATGCTATACCGAATGCGACACATAATCAAAAATTTGCAGCTGAGCTGCAAGATATCAGGCTTAAGAGCCTTTCAAACACTTCTTCCAGTAAGTCATCAACCCACCCGATGCAATGCAACATACATAGAATGTCATGCTAATATGTAGATAACAGTTTATCCATTCAAATCAGTATACAAGCTAAGTATAGCATGCTTAGCACAGATTTCACATAATCAAATCACATAACTACGGGTCTAAGTACTGCTTATCGATCCTTCAGTAAGTCCACAGTTGACTTGGGCGACCCGTGCAACCTTACAGAACATTTTAGAAAAATGGGCTCACATGCCTATGTGGCCTGCCCGTGTGGGCCCACATGGCCCCATTTGGCCTTTGCCGTATAGATCACATGGCCTGGCCCAGGATCCTACATGCCCGTATAGTTCACCCGTGTGGGCCCACACGGCCCAATTGGTTGAGCTTGTGTCTCACACACGGCCTCGCTCGACAATCACACAGCCATGTCGCCAGCGCACGGCCTGGCTCGTCGATCACACGGCCGTGTTGTGGCTTACAACCTTACACACAGACTACCACACGCCCACGTAGCGTCGACAGAAAGGTTTTAGCTTTTGTCAAAACCTTATTTTTTACGTTTCCAAGTACACACCTGGTTTCGTTTGAAGCTAAGACAAACCTCAAGCCTTCTCGAACCTATATTTGCCCAAAACTACTCAGTTAAACACTTAATCATCGAATTGAAACCAACCCAAACAAATTACTCAGTCAAGGAGCAATTGAAACTTACTCCTAACGCTTCAAATTTAGTTTCCTAACGAAACACTACGAGAAGAGTCTTGATCACAGAGATATGATGCTGCCAAGACATCAGAAAAGATAACCTCAATCAGAATTTAGCCTCATAACTCACAACCCACAAGAACTACTTACCAAAGTTACTTAGATAAACGCAACAGATGGGGAAGGGAGTACGATTGCCGTCCAAAAAGGAAGCAAAAAGAAGAGTGAGGAGAAAGGAGAATTTCAGCTGGGAAAAGGAAGAACTACAGTATTTTCAGCAGAGAGAAACTTTTGGAAAAGAACTACTCAGAAAATCTTAAAATCTCCTAACTTCCCTCCCACTAATTCTACTAACAAACCACCACTCAGTTCCCTATTTTAGCACAACTCTAGCCTAAGTTAGGAGCAAAAATACAACCCTTGCCGTCCCAGAGAATCGTACCCAAGACCTCCTTCATACCAACACTCCACTTATCCACCAGACCTGTAGGCCCATTATGACATAACCCTACTAACATTTAAATTTAAGCATACTGAACAAGAGTAAGGCTTTAGTTAACTAAAACAAAAATTTTGCTCAAGTGAAGACTTGAACCCAAGACTTCTCAAACGCCCCAGAACACATAACCACTGAAACAGATACACATTGTGTGCCAAATTTATAAAAGCCAGAATTAAGAAAATTGGAGCGTTACACAAATGCTCTCTCTCTCCATTGAAATTCTTTAGAAATTAAAGCTTGAAATTTAGTGGGTTTGTAAAAAAAATTGAAAATATTGTTTGAAAAAAGTGATTGGAAGACATCAATGGAGAAGTTACCTTATTCGAAGTTGGTTTCATCATCACAAGGAGAGTTCGTTTATGATGAAAAGAAAAGAAGATGTTTTTGTAACAAGTTAGCTCTGAGAGAGACATCATGGAACTATTAAGCCTAGGCAGAAGGTATTATGGTTGCTCAGATTTTTGGGTAAGCATATATTTAACTGATTTGTTTTAGGGTTTATAAGAAATTGAGAATTTTTTTTATTTTCTTTATTATTGTGTCGGCTGGACTAAATTGGTGCAACAGTTCATCATAGCATTAGAATTAGGATTGGAGTAGTCACTGTATATTTAGCAAATCTATTTTAAGGTTCATAAGAAATTGTGTGATTTTTTTTTATTTTTTTAATTGGAAATTGATGAAACATTTCTTTTCCATGAGTGAAATGTATTCGGGTAAGCATATTTAGCCGATTTGTTTTAGGGTTCATAAGAACTTAGAGATTTTTTTTATTTTTTATTTTTTAATTGGATATTGATGAAACATTTTTTTCTCATGCGTGAATATTAGAGTAGTCACTGTATATGAACTCAATTGTGGATATTTCATTTTTCTTGAATAGTGTTACCAGATTACAAAGTTGACAAGTATGACATTGAAACTGCATTTGGTCATTTTGGGTTAGGTGTTGAGGATGTAAGCTTAAACATTGGCCTCCATGAATTGTGTTAGGTTTTCTATTTTTAACAAAATGATTGTTCTTGTATTTTGGAAGTGATGGGTAAATCTGAATTGGGGATGTAGAATTTGTCTTATCTTACAATTTTGTATGTAGAAAGACGAACGAATTTCTTATGGAATTATGATATGTGTAAAAGAGTAATTGAATTTTTATACGTATACAAAATTGTATTTGGGTAATTTATTATTATTGTATCGGCTGGACTAAATTGGGGAATGGTAGAGTTTATATAATAAAAAGTCAATTTTTTGTGTGAAATTTAGGTTGGTGGCTGCGGATTTTTTAAGTGGTATGTTGATAAGCTGTGTAACAGGGAAAATGAAGTAATAAGTGATAGCGAAAGAAAACATGCAAAAGAGAATACAAGACTTCGGAAGCAAATAATAAAGTGTGGAAGTGGTGAGATGTTTGAGAGTGGCAGTAAAAGCAGTAATGTTAAGATGTCTGAGAGTGGTAGTGTGCAAAATGTGGGCAAGGACAACCAAACAAAATAGATGAATCCTGATATTATGGATAACATTAAATTAAACACAAAGATTAAGAGCTTGAAGCAAAAATGTAAATCACTCAAGAAAGAGAAAGAGTTTTATAAGAAAATGTTTATTTGCAGTGTATTATTAATTTACCTTATTTGTCACATTATTTAGGAATGTTATAATTTGACCCATTTATATGTACTAAATGTTCGGGTATTGCAAACATTTTTAATGTTTTTTTAGTATTTGGTAGCCTTAAGGGAACCTTTCTAATGTTGTGGATTATTGTTAGATCATTAGTTTTCTAATGAATAGTTTATCCATAATATAGATAATAGTGTTACATGAAAAAACCATTAGACTATAACTTCCAGAAACAAAGTCTTCTAAGATGGTTTTGGGCAGTTTCATTTTGATTTTTATTGGATTAAAACCATTAGATTGAAATTGTTTTCTATAATTTAGTTTTTATCGGATTTGTTCATTCCATTATTCTTTGTTTTGATTTCAATTTCACGTATTTGAACAGCTTAACTAAAACTAGCAAGCAAGGCTGACATTAGTAAAAAAATATTCCCTCACAAAAAAAAAACATCTAATACACTTGCCAATTTCATGTTCACTCTTTTCATATGTGAGGCTTCACTAATTTCATGTTAAAAAAGCTACTATAGCATTAATGGATTCATTTCTTCATCTTCTTTAATGCAATGGATTCTTGTGTGCTGATAGGTTCCTAATACGCCATCCTTTTTTGGCTTCTAGTTCTCATACTTGTACCAGACTGAGAACAAAAATTAGAACCCCAAATTAGATTTAAATAATTTGAAATTGACATTTAAAAAGTGTTAATGATAACATGATTATTTTGCATGATTTCTTGTATTTAATTCGGTTTATTTCTGAATTAATCTCTGCTAAATTAGTATTTTTATGATTTAAATCTTGTCAAGGATGCAATTGATCAAAAGCAAGCTGAAAAGGGCCAAATTGAAAGAAAATCATAGAAATGGGGCCAAATAAAAAAGATGGAGGAAGCCAAGGACACATCAAATAATTTGACTTTGTAAAAAGCCAAAAATAGAAAATTCTATTTTAGTTTATTTTATTTTTATTTATTTATTTATTTATTTATTTATTTTAATTATTTAAGATTTTATATTAAATTAATTAAGCCTATTTTTAGTAAACCCCATGTATATAAATAGGGGCCTTTTGTTATTTGAGAATAATCAATCAAATATTTCTTTTCCTATTTCTACTTGGAGTTGAATTGTTTTCTTTGTCTTTTTCCACTTCAATTTGGAGTAGGATTTCTCTTTTTTCTTTTCAAGATTGGCGTCAAGCATTCTATAGCTTTGTTTCCAATTTTTGTTTCTTTTTGGGTCCCTTCATTTTTTTTCGGTAATTTTTATATACTCTTAGCTACTGATTATGTCTCTAAGTGGATAGAGGCAAAAGCCACTCGCAATGATAATGCTAAGACCGTAGTTGACTTTTTTAAAAGTTCTATTTTTTCAAGTATGCAACTCCACGAGCACTAATTAGTGACAGAGGAACTCATTCTTGCAAAAAGCTCGTAAGCTCACTTATAGAGAAATATGGAGTGACTCAACGAATTGCCACTGCTTACCATCCACAAACAAACGGGCAAGCCGAACCATCCACAAACAAACGGGCAAGCCAAAGTGTCGAATCAAGAGATCAAGTCTATTATGGAAAAGACGGTTAAACCTAACAGGAAGGATTGGAGTTTGAGACTAAATGACACACTTTGGGCTTATAGGATAGCTTACAAGGGGCCAATAGGCATGTCACCTTACTGACTCGTTTTCGGTAAACCGTTGCATCTTTCGGTCGAGTTAGAGTACAAGGCATTTTGGGCAGTTAAGCGGTGTAATATGGAAATAGAGTCTGCAGGAAAATCTCAGAAATTAGACATCCAGGAACTCGAGGAAATTAGAAACGATGCATATGAAAATGCTAGAGTTTATAAAGAAATTGGACAAAAAGTTCTCCTATACGACTCCACCTTAAAAATCTTCGATGGTAAGCTTCGATCCAAATGGATAGGACCATTTACTATTACTAATTTATTTTCAAATGGTGCAGTGGAAATTCAAAGCGAAGAAACAAGAAAGTGTTTTAAGGTGAATGGTCAACGACTAAAACCCTTTTTCGAGAATTTTCAGACGCACACAGTTGAGGAGATTGTTCTCGATGAGCCCAGAATTTGAATAATAGGTCGTCGAGCTAACGACGTTAAACAAAAGTGCTTTTTGGGAGGAATTTCTTTTTATTTATTTTATTTTAAATATTTAGATTTAATGTGTAAATAAATAAATTTTTATTTAATTTAATTAATTTCATGTTTTCAGGAAAATAATGGGAGCAAGAGTTTTTCCGAGAGTCAGATAACAGTGGTGGCGCGGGCATGACATGCTAATATGGTGACAAATATTTACCAAAATAAAAAACCCCAACCTTTATAACACACACCAAAACCTAACACCCACCAACCCATTTAACCTACCCACAAACCCAAACTTAACCCAATACCCATCCAATTAACCCACCAACACCTATCCAAATACCAACCTAACAAAAATAACCCAATAATTTAACCATTTTACCCATTCACCCATTCAACCCATCTAAACTCACCTAATAAAAAATAAACCATACCCAAACACATAACCAATAAACCCAACACCCAATTAACCCAACACCTAGGCCCAATCGAAAATCCAAAGAAAAATAAAGAAAAAAAATTAAACACCCAAATCCCAAAATCCCCAAACCTTTTCCCATCTTTATCTTTTTCAAAACAAACCCCTCACCCCAAAACCACCCCACGCCGCCATCACCGTCACCATCACCCATTACCATCGCCGTTGCCACTGTACAGCGTTTATTGTCGCCGTTGGACTCCACCTCACCATCACCGTCGTCACTCCTTTCTTTGCCGATGCCGAACATCCCTCCAACACAACTCCATTCCATTTTTCTTTTCCCCACCACGAAAGCATCTTACACACCGTTCAGCCCCCCATCGTTGCCATCGACACCCCCGGATAGCAGTACTGACGTTGCTGAAGGTGCGAGCCCACCCGATCGCCTAACGAGCACGTTCGACCACCCCGAGACAGTCAACGCAATAGACGTAGTCGGGCAAACACAATTCCTATTGAAAGTCATCTGCGAGGATTTCTAGACTTTTCGACATCAAAGCATCAAACACGATACGACGCCATCCGACAACGCTCGCTCCCGGTCTGTAAGCAAATCGATTTTCCCACTCTTGAACTTTTAGATATTCATGATGCTGTGCTTCATTATTTTGATGCTATCGGTTATTATGAATTAGTATATGAATTCTATACCACATTTAGCTTCGATATAAATGCATTGGGAACTGTTGAAACGCAAAATATTGTATGCTTTTGCTTGCTTGGGAGGGACTTTCGGATGTCAATTTTAGAATTTAACATTGCCATAGGTTTCATCGACCCTGACGATATTCAATCTGATTCCTATCATTCTGCTTTGTTAGATATTCCAAGCAACTTTGATGCTAAACATGTTTCTCGTGTTTTAACTAATTCTAATCATCTTCATAATCCGAAGACCACAAAAGACTTATTGGTGCATGAACCTGCTTTGAGATATATACACCGATTTTTGGCATTTAGCTTTTCAGGTAGAAATGACGCATCATCTACTTTGACTAAAACCGAACTGTTCTTTTTGTGGTGCATGCATTCGAGTTTTAAAGTTAATTTAGGATATTGGTTCGCACGAAATTTTCATGCCGTTTTGCATTACAACCGTCCACTTATACTTGGATCATTTATTTTAAATTTAGCCTCTCGACTTTTTCAATCTGAAATTGATTTCTCAACCTTCACATGTGCATATAGTATGGACAGCCTAGATAAATATTGTTTGGATTCTATGGGATTACTTGTCGGCACCCCTAGTTTGTGTTATTTTGTTCCTCCAGGTACATGGGCTACTCACGAAAACATGGTTTTTCGCCAACATCCACATGTCAATACTAGAGAGTAAGAGGAACAACCTCTATCTGTGGAGGCACGTTTAGGCCGAATCGAGGCAAGACTTGGAACAATGGAAAATCAAGTCTCCACAATCTTTGATATCCTGCAAAGTCGCTACCCCAACACCGACAAAATTATTGAAGCACATGGGGAGTACTCTGAACTTTTCATTTTATTTATTAATTGAGCTGCTGTTTTTCTTTTCTATTATATGACACATGCTCGAGGACAAGCATAGAATAAGTAGGGGGGATGAATATAGTAAGTATGCATGGATGGTTGTTGCTGCATGTTTCTCTTTTGCATATGTTCAATCTTGCATTAAATTCATTCAATAGTTTATTCGACATTGAGCCTTTAATCTCATACTTAGTCAATGTGGACAATTGGGCAAAAAAATTTTAATTTAAATGCTCAAATATATAGATTAGTTGACACTTGTGTTTTAAAGTTAATACATGTAACTAGATTTTCTTGAATTGATTGTTTGGAAAAAATATAATTGCTTGTGCAGGACTTTAAAAAAATTAAATAAAGGCTCATGTTATGAGTGAAAGTTTCGAAAACGTGACTGGATTGAGTAACCGGGGTGAGGTGCTTGGGTTGTCATCTCATCTCGCGTAAAAAGATTCGAGTGACAGGTCGATAACTTAATAACATTCCACTAACAGAGCCTAATAATAATATTAATAAAGACTGTTTGAACTGAGTATCCGGATAGGGTGTTTGAGTTGTCATCCTAGTTCGCGTAAAAAGGTTTGACCATGTCTAGAATCTTTCTAAAGCTTAGTTAATTAATAATACCTTGCAATTTATTGGATTCAAACTCAATTTAATGAAATTATCTAGTTTGCATATTTCAAATTTTATGACACTTGTCTTGTTGATTAAACTATATGTTTTGAGCATTTTTTAATTATTTTTCCTATGTTGTTTACATTGAGTGTGGATGTAGAAAAGAGTCTCGATTTTTAATAACTTGTAGAATTAATTCCAATGTTTGAAAGAACAATATGCTTGAGGACAAACATGAGATAAGTAGGGGGATTTGATAACATGATTATTTTGCATGATTTCTTGTGTTTAATTCGGTTTATTTATGAACTAATCCTTGCTAAATTAGTCAGGAATGCAATTGATCAAAAGCAAGCTAAAAAGGGCCAAATTGAAAGAAAATCATGGAAATGGGGCCAAATAAAAAAGATGGAGGAAGCCAAGGACACATCAAATAATTGGACTTTGTAAAAAGCCAAAAATAGAAAATCCTATTTTAGTTTATTTTATTTTTATTTATTTATTTATTTAATTATTTAAGATTTTATATTAAATTAATTAAGCCTATTTTTAGTAAACCCCATGTATATAAATAGGGGCCTTTTGTTATTTGAAAATAATTAATCAAATATTTCTTTTCCTATTTCTACTTGGAGTTGAATTGTTTTCTTTTTAGTCTTCCACTTCAATTTGGAGTAGGATTTCTCTTTTTTCTTTTCAAGATTGGCTTCAAGCATTCTGTAGTTGTAGGACATTCCATAACTAATTTACACAAGGAAAAGTTGGTGTCCGAGGCGTCCTTGGTAGCTATAACTAGCTTATTGGAAAGGAGAAGTTCATCTAATTTCGAGGATCGGTTCAAAGATGGAAAAACTCGCGCTTAAGGCTGAGCTAAGTTTAATTGATTTTTCTTCAGATTACTTCATTGTTATTTTTATTTCATCTTTTACTTTTTACATTTTTTTCTATATTTATTTCAGGTCTCATATTTTATTCCCCCAAACTTCACGGGCACGACAACTGCCTAGATATAAATCTGGTCGAGATAGAAACAATTTTCAGTAAACCCAGTCTCTGTGGGATCGACCCTACTCCCTATACTACTTAAATTTGCAAATTAGGTGTAGGTTTATATTGGTGGAATCGACAGCCATCAGTTTACGATATGCCTGTGATCCTATTGTGTTAGGTTAAATGCATGGTGTTCTATTTTTCTTTTTTTGGCTTCTAGTTTGTGTACTCGTACCAGATTTAGACCAAAAAATCAAAACCCTAATTTAGATTAAAATATTTTTGAATTTACATTAAAATAGTATATACGATATACCTGTGATCCAGTTGTATTAGGCTGAATGCATGGTGTTATGTTGTTTTTTTTTTGGGGGGGTTTCTAGTTCTCTCACTCGTACCAGACTAAAACCAAAAAAATTAGAACCAAAATTAGATTTTAATATTTTGGAATTGTCAATGAAAAAGTGTTTACGATATACCTGTGTTCCCGTTGTGTTAGGTAATGCATGATCTTTTGTTGTGACCCTCACCACCACATTTCTTACATCTCATAATTAGACCAACCCTACTGAGTTGTCCATGCTTCACTTTTTTCGGTTCATTTTTTACCTTCCTTCTATTCTTCTTTGGCCTACCAGGCATTGTTTTCTCAACTGGTGGAAGCACGAGCTCAATACAGATTTAGTCCATTCATGTGACCCATTTATGGTTTGCAAAGCATATTCATATGCTTTCAAATATGTGTCCTTAAGGTAGTACCTATGTAAGTAGTCATTAGGATTTTGTTAAAGATGCCATATAACACAGAAGGCATGGGGCAAGGCATCCCAGATAATTACCAACTTCAACAACTGCAAGTTTTATGCTCTACATTTATTACGTACTATTTTCTGTCTTTTTAATTTCACACTCATTTTCCCCATTCCAAATCATCTTCCAATCAACACATTCCTTCTTACTGTCATCAAATTTATATTTTATTAATGGAACATAATTATATTTCCATGAATTGTATTACTTCCTTTTACCCACTATTTTGGTCTTCATATTAATTCTAATTTCCTCCAACATGGTTATTATACTCTTAAATCTAGACTCCACAATACTGGAGTTAAATACTTCACAGAGGTTATTGTCTATAATATCTGACACCGAGTGTAACCCTTGGAAGGCCTTGGTCCAAGTTTTCGAATTCTTAGAGAATAACTCCTTTGCAATAGATTCATCAAGTTTATACAAGTCTTTTTTATTTTGTTCTCACTCCCTCTTTGTTGTAGACTTCAAAACTTTCCAAAAAGCAAATTCGAATATCTTTGATTTCTTCCTACCAGACCAGTTTGATAAGACACGCCTAACACAATTTCTATGTTCTACTCTAGGCAGAATGTCATTAATGGCTATCTTGAGACATGTAAAGTAATTTATAAAACATAAATAAATCATCAGTAATAATTGATAGTATTAGTAATAAATAAATGCAAAATAAATAGTTTACCTTTTTTTGGTCACTGATGATGCTATACCAAAAATTATCTTCCATTCCTAAGTCTGTTATCAATAGACTAAGAAACCATGCCTAAGAATCAATGCATTCCCCTTTAACAATGGCTTGGGCAGGTACATCTAATTGTTTCCATCTCTCCCAATAGCTCACCCTTAAATGGACCTTTTTAAAAGTAACCATCCAAACCTAAGATAGGTTCGCACCCTTCTTTTCAACCACTTTTCAATGCTTCAAAACAGATATAAAACCTCTTGAAATGTGGTAGAGATTCAGGTGTAACTCTATTTACTGCCATCTTTATACTACTTCCAGGATTCTTTAGTCTCAACTCATCAGCATAATCCCACAGCATAGCAAATTATTGTACGAAGTTCCCTCCCAACTTATCCTTCACCATTTTCTTGGCCCTTCTACACCTTGTCATATTAACATTGACATGTATTTTGAAGCTACCCTTCTTTGTATCTCCCTTAGTTTCATTTTTGGGTGGTCCACAATAGTAGCTTCAAAATGTTCTGCAATAAATTTTACATTGATCATTTTGTTTCTAAAACTAA
The DNA here is from genome assembly GCA_025506655.1 of Gossypium rotundifolium. NCBI lineage: Eukaryota > Viridiplantae > Streptophyta > Magnoliopsida > Malvales > Malvaceae > Gossypium > Gossypium rotundifolium. Next base: position 37,470,261 of record CP106732.1, on the reverse strand, counting down.
CACAATAGTTGTGCTCATCATGAAAACTTTTCACTTGCATGCATCTGATCATGTTACTGTAACTTGCAAATATTCCCCATTTACACTTTTTTGATGCAATGCATTTAACTCTAACCCTATTTGGTTCATTATTAATTATCTTAAGTTCCCTTCTACAACACATTGAGTACTTATGAATTACGAATTTGAATTGCTCACCATCTTTAAACAGCATCCTAATACAGAAGTGTGAACTTGCTGAGTTTGGATTGTATATAGGGAATCTACTTTTTCTTCTACAAACATTTGTATTGTCATCATTTTCTGACCCAAGTATGCTCCCATGATCATCATTATCAAAATATTCAATCTCATTTCCATCTTATTCCCTACCAGCACTATCATTTAGTCATTCACCATCGACTTGTTCAAGGACCTCAGCCTCAAACTATTCTCTAGGGCTTTCACTTTTAATCTCATCAAGTATTGTTTCCTTACCTTTCCCATTGGTTTTCCCATCCACTTCCCTAACACCCTCCTCACCACCTTCACTAACAGCAACATCATCAACCTCCACACCTAAACCTTTAGCAACCTTACCACCCTCTCCAACACTCTAACCCTCAACACCCTCACCACATTTACTGCCAGCAACCTCACCACCCTCGTCCTCACCACCCTCACCACCTTTATTTCCATCACCACCAAATTGCAATCATGTTACAGTTAACATTGACTCATCATCGACAAAAATAGTAGTGTCAATCTCGTGCTCGACATATAAGTCTATCTCCTTATGCTTAACCCAGTAGTTTATCATGTCAATAATGTTACTATCATTCCACACAACCCTAAGGTTATCCTGCAAAGTCCTACTGCCACGCACATGGAAATAAATTAGTTGTCACTGTATTAAACCCTAACCCATCTTTAACTATTTTACACAACTCAAAACACGATATTGTATCTAGATACTCTTTAAGCCTTATCATCTCACCACCTAAATACCTAACATGGAGATCATGTACAAATTTGCCCCAACATGCAAGTTGATGTAGTATTCCTCTTCTACAGACATATGCAGTTTAAGGAATAAAAAAACATAAGCATAACAACAAACAATGTGCAGCCAAAAAAGGTATATACAAACAAATTATTAAATAATATAAATCATAAACAATTATATAAATTTAAATGATTTAATAATTATATATATGTCATAACAACACAATAATAAAACATGGAGGGACCACTCCCATTCCTCGTGCAGTGAAAAATCTAAAATTATTGCCCCCACTAAGAGTTATTACTAAGTTCGCAGAAAATCCAAAATTATTGCCCCCACCAAAGCTATCAAGAATAAACAAGCGAAGCTTGACAACCGAGAGACATATTAAACATAAAGCTTCTTCTTCGAAAAGGACATGTTGAAGGCTATATATAAAGGTTATTGTTTATAACGGTGCTCTTGAACTTAGAGTTACAAAGGATGGTAAGGAAATAATTGGTGAAGGAATAAGGCATATTTGCCAAATGCTGTAACAACCTGATTTAGGGCCTAGTCGGAATAATGGTGCGAGGCTACGAATCTGAGGTGAATTTATGAGTTTTTAAGGTTTATGCCATGTTTTCATTCTAGTGTGAAAGTTTCATGAAGCAATTTTATTAAATTGAGGTTGAATGGTCCAAAAGGACTAAATTGCAAAAGTTGCAAAATTTGAGTTTCTAGAAGCTTTTTGTATGAAATAGCTTTAGAATATCAATTAAAAGTCCTTAAATAGCAATTTTCCCAAATTATAATTTTTGGACAAAATTGGACATGAGTTAGTACTATAGAAATTTTTAAAGAGAAATGCATTTTAGTTATTTGTCTAATAAATGATTAAAATAGGAAAAAGATGATAAAAATCTATTCATCTTCTTCCTCACAGTGCCGAAAATTTGGAGACTCCATAGCTAGGGTTCTTCATTTTTTTCAAGCTTGCTAGTAAGTTCATCTTAGTCCCGTTTTTAATATTTTTCGTATTTTTGGAGTTCTTGTATTATGAATTAGCTATTTTTAGCTATAAGTTGAGCTAAGATGCATGTTCAAAAATATACTCATGGATGACATGCATGTTAAATTATGTATTATGGAAGATTATAAGAGTTTGATGTTAGATAAACATCTTTTTCTATGTGAAATTCATGAAAAGTGCATGTAGGGACTAGTTTATTAATTTATGAGATTTGGTCATACATGGTAGAAATAGTGAGAATTTGCTATTGCTATAGTTGAGATAATGAGTCATCTAAGCATGAAGTTTATGAAAGTTGAATGAGAATCATTTTACGAGCCTTGGGGTAAAAGTGCAAATATGATAAAGTTTAGGGGCAAAATAGTAATTTTTCCAAAGTATGTGTTAAGGGCCTATTTAGTCAATGTGATTATTAAATGAGTTGAATTATTATTATAGATCAAGAAAAATGAAGCCCGGATTGAAACCGAGGCAAGAACAAAGTCGAGGACTAAATTGCATATTTACATACATTTTGTATATTGAGGCAAGTTTGTATGATTTCTAAGCTTTATGATTTTTTTCATTGAATTTATTAGTATAATGTATACTATTTTCATGGAATGTTTAATGTTATGTTAAACAAAAAAATCAATGAGATTAAGTATGAGCAAGTCCCGATTGAAGATGAATTTTTCAGGATACTCGATTTACCACATGAGATAAGAAAGTCCGTATAAGACCAAGCCAAGGCATGGCATCAGCAATCAAGCACAGATATCATGTAAGTCCAAGGCAAGCTTGGCATTGAAAAGCTATCAAGAGAAAGAGATCCCGTGTAAGTCCAAGCCAAGGCATGGAATTGGTGAGAACAAGAAAGACTTTGTATAAGTCCATGTCAAGACATGGCCTCGAAACCAAGATGAGATATTCCATGTAAGACCGTATCTAGGGTATGACTTTGGTATCAAGTTCGTGGGAAGAGATTTAGTATCCTCGGTTATTCGTAGACATTTATCGGGCAAATGAGTAAAGTTAAAATTAGATGACAAGAAAGATAAGTAAGAAAAGCTATTATCAAGTTGGAAATGAGTAAAGTTAAAATTAGATGATAAGAAAGATAAGTAAGCAAAGCTATTATCAAGTTGGAAATGAGTATTATCCATGTTTCGAATGATGAAGGAAAGATTATGATTATCATGTTAAAGTATACTGATCAATGTGATCAAGTGATACATGTACCTTATTTATCCAACGGGGATGAGTCTAGTATGTATCATGAGATATGTAAGAATCAGTATGAGTAAGTAAGCTTTATAGCTGAAATCTATGATACCATTGTTTATGTCAAATGGTTTATATTAATCAAGTATGTTGCTATGTGCATTATATGCAAACTTACTAAGCTAAATGCTTATATCTTTTATTCTTTCTTTCTATGTAGTTCCGCCAAGCCAATATTGTGGATCATCATCATCGAAGTTCGGAGCACACTATGAATTGCTATTTTGGTATAGCCAGGTTATTTTACTAAGTATGACATGTATAGGAAACATTTCATTTTGAGAATATGTTCTAAGAAGAGCCAAAGTGTTGGCTATTAAGTTTATTATTCTTTTGTATATGGCTAAGTGTTTGGCCAAAATTGACTAAGTATGTATGTTTATTGAGATCAATGAAGTATGTAGTAATGTTTATGAAAAATGTATTGAATTAAGCATGAGTTTGGTCTGGATTTCAGGATGACAATTGGTTTGGTAAATAGCCCCTAAGTGCCCACACGGTTAGACACACGGGCGTGTGTCTAGGCCGTGCATACCCTGGACCTTAGTGTTTTAAGTCAGAATAGGCCACGGGCATATCCCACGGTCGTTTGTTTAGACCGTGTGTGATACACGGTCAGAACATGGGCGTGTGCCCCCAGATCGTGTGTATAAGTCAGTATATCAAGGTATATCACAGGATTTAAATCCACGGGCGTGTCAAGGTCGTATGTAATTAGTCAGTGTCGACCACAAGTGGAAGACACGGGCATTTGTTAGGGGTACACGGGTGTGTCCCAAGTCACATGGGTGTGTGACCCCTGTTTTAAGGAAAAGTTTTCATTTGAGTTCCGAAAGATTCTAGATACGTGTTTAAGGCCTCGTAGGCCTATGAAATGTATGATTAGACTAAGAAAGAGAAGTTTTTAATTCGGAACAAAATTTTATAGCCCGTAAGTATATGTTTTAAGTGAGTTCAAGCATGGTAATGTCTCGTATCCAGTCTTAGCATCGGACTCGGGTATGGGGTGTTAGAAATGCATTAGCAAAGTCATTGGGAAATTGTCTGTACCAAGGATGCAAAACTCAATGAAACTACGAGTTAACATTGCAAATGCTGAACCTGCAAAAGATGGGATCTCTAGTTTGGCAAAACAGGCAGAAAAACTTTTTAGCAAAAGGAACTGCATATAGAATTCAATTTAAATTTAAAAAATACAAATTATTTACTAAACATAAAAAAAATATTCTTTAACCAAACAAGTAGTAATCTTTTTTATTAACTCCACAAAACTGTAATTATATTGGTAAAATGAGTATAAATTGACAACAATTGTGAAGGCTCAAATACTCTTCAATTAATTACTTCTTCAAATTTGTAGTAAGAATAGGAAAAAAGAACACAATATAATATAGTTTCTTAAATTATTAAAATTATTGGAGAACCTTTTACATGGCTAAGCCATCGAATTATATACCACTATAATAACTAAATTTTAGAAAAATAATAACAATAATTCAACTCCTCCAATTGTTAGTTAATGATAATTAAAAACCATGGAAAGACAGATAATATTTGAACAAATAAAGAAACTAGTACAGTACTAAATTTTTAATTGACATTAGGCCATTCCCCAGTGGATCTATCCTTAAAGTTCTGCCGAGAGTGTAACAAAACTGCCTTTATGCACCAAGCTCAATCCGCACTACCTAAACATGGAGAGGCCTATAATTTAAGCTCAATTTAAATCCCTAGAATCTTTTAATTAATAAACAAAATTGTTTTTAGTGATATTAATTTTACATTCCATGACAATTTCAACCAGCAACACAAAGCAAAATGATGGAATTCAAAATCTGACAAAGAGTATATATTTATGTTCAAACCTAAAGGCTTCAAAAATTTTCAAACTTCAATTTTTTATTACCTTTTCCTTCTCCCTCTCTCACTTCTCTCTCACTTCAAAGATGTTTTATTGTTTCATATTAAATATATTAACTCGAGGGGAATCTTCCTTTAGTCAGTCCTCAATGTATAAAAAGATAAGACACAGACAAGTTTATTGGTGGGAGAGCTTACATAAACTAATTTATCGAGAGGAATCTTCCTTTAGACATATTTATTTAACTCCAAATACATGAAAAAGTTACAGTAAAGTAAAAAACAAAAGTAAATCCCAACAAATACAAAAAGAAACAATCATACAAAACAAAGCATTAAAATGAAGAACAATTTGTTTGTTTGTACATTTTCTTCTTTGTGATTTGGAACATGAACCTTCACCAATCTTCATTGCAAAAGAGCCAAGAGAAAACACGTTATAAATGAATTGTAAACCCGAAATTCCCTAAAATCAACAATCCCATAACCCGAAAATCCCTAAAAATCCCCAAAATTTTGAAACCTAAACTGAAGTCCGCAAACCCAAGAACCCTAAACATTAACTGAAATAACATATATAATAGTTTGAAAGTGAAAATTATAAAAACATACCCCAATTTTTTCCTTTCTCGAGTTAGGGTTCTAATATTTTGTTATGATTAACTGATTCAAAAGTTAGGGTTCAGTTTTTTGTTGTGATCGATCAGGTTTCTCTTTGTTGGTTAGTGTTTAACTTGTTTTCATTTTTTTAATTGTGGGTAAACCCCAAAAATTTTCTAAATGTTTTTTTAATTTTAATTATTTTTTAATTTAAATTCATTTACTGACGTGACATTATTTTGTCTTATATGCCACGTCAGCATCTACATACGTGTGGCACCTAGGTGGAAAAAAAAAACTTTCATGTCAACAAGACCGTTAAAAATGACCAATTTGACAAAAAAACAAAGGTTATGTACGAAAGTGCTCCAAAAAAAAACCCTTAAGGGCTAAAGTGACCCAACACCCAAACGTTAGGGGCTAATTTTGTTATTATGCCATTTTAATATTATAGTATCAACTCAGTTGGTATTATCAAGGGATAAAAAATTTTCATCAATTTATTTATTTTATTTTGATGTTTTAAATTTTAAATTTTAAATTTTAAATATTAAAAAAAGAAATTTAGAAATTTTTGTGATGGGATAAATAAGCACAATTTGATAATTTTGTATATTATTTTAGTTTCTACCAACTTTCCATTTTAATCGTTGATTTCTTTTTACCCAATCAATATTTAAAAATATATATTTTTAGGTGACCAAAATGAAAGTGAAAATATGATATGGCATGTACAGTTAATTTCCATTAAAGATTTAATACTTGGGTGATTAAAATGAAAGATCCTTAAAAGTTGGATAATAAAATTGTAAGGATTTCATTTTAAATGTTCAAAATGAAAACAACCTAGAAATTGAGTAACCAAAATAAAAGTGTAAATATGATGTGGCATGTATTGACATTAGAAATTTAACGTTTGGGTAATTAAAATAAAATCTCCAAATTTAGGGACTAAATTACAAAATTTTATTTTAAGACACTAAAATTGAGTAACCAGTTTATCCTAGTTTTGTTTTATTTAAACCTTTTTCAATTTATTTTTATTCTAACACTAGTAATTTCAGTTAAGGGCAAAGAAGTTTCCAAAGATTAGGATAAGGGTGAAGAAGTCCAAAAGTCAAATTGTTGACTCTTTCCTACAACTAATTCCACTACTACGTTTGCACGTGCGCTACCCTTTTTTTTTAATTTTCTACATCTAACGTGTATTTCTTAATCTACGTAAAAAATTAATTTAGAAAATACTAAAAATAAATATTTATTTTTAGGGTAAACTATCTGGATAGGTCACTCAAATTTTAGAGGGCTTTCATTTTGGTCACCTAAAATAAAATACTTATAATTTTGTCACTTAACTTTTAGGACGCTTTCATTTTAGTCATTCGTTCGTTAAATCTCTAACGACAATTAAACTTTACATGTCATATCATGTTTAAACTTTCATTTTGGTCACCTAGTTTTTTTTTTTTTTTTCCAATATTGAAATTGTGAATTTCAAAACATCAAAATCAGTTAAATAAAATGTTAAAAATATTTATCCCTTGATAATGTTAACAAAATTGTTACTTTAATATTGAAATCAATTAATTTAATCTCCTTCTAAATTTTAAAATTTATTTTATGTTGCTAAATTATTCTTAATGAAATCAACTTGAATAACTCATGTTTAATAATTTTCTATAAAGAATAAATCTCAGATCTTCCGAGCTAAGCTAAAAGCAAAAAATCCTTGCAATTAATTAAATTAATTGCTTGTTCTTCGCTTGGGTAAAGAAATAAATATATATAGATAGATAGATTTTGTTTGGCATGGAAAATAAAATTAATTAATTTTAATGTTTTTCTTTACTTTTAGCTTAGCACGGAAAATATAAGATAATATAATCAAAAGAAAGACAAATATTAAATATGAGTTATTTGAATTGATTTTACTTAGGAAATATAAAATAAATTTTAAATTTTAAAAGGATATTAAATTAATTAATTTAAATATTATTGTAACAAGTTGATTGATATTATCAAAGGATAAATTTTTTCATAATTTATTTATTTGATTTTGATTTTAAAATTTAAATTTTAATATTGAAAAAATAGACCAAAATGAAAATGTAAACATGATATGGCACGAACAGTCTAATTGTCGTTAGAGATTTAATGGTTAAGTGACTAAAATGAAAGCATCCTAAAAATTGAGTGACAAAATTTTAAATATTTTATTTTAAGTGACCAAAATGAAAACACTCTAAAAAGTTAAGTAATGAACTAGGAAATTTATCCTTTTTAAATGTAACGTGATTAGGTGGAATATATAATAATTCTATATTTGGCGTTAAAGACAAATAAACCTTTTAAAAGTTAAGGTATGAATCACAAATGGGGTTTACAGTTTAGAAGATATTTTCTTCTAAAAAAAGGACCAACGTGTCTACTGAATATACGTACGGGTCAGATAATTATGTCAACAGACAGTAAACCTAGAATTCTAGATGGAAGTATCCAGAAATTCAACACTTTTGAACTTCTTTTAATGAATGGAATAAAAATCATTGAAAAGTTCATTACTTTTTCTTTTTCTGTTTTTTTTTTCAACCTGTTAAAAAGTTCATTTAAGAATTTTATTTAAAATTACTTCTTTTAAGTTACAATTATATTATTATTTTAATAATTTTATAATTATTCAACTGAACAATTAATTAAATTAAAATAAAATCCGACAAGACTTAAATATACATTTTAAAGTCAAATATAGGGTAAATATACATTTTGATACCTGAATTTGACTTCAACTTCAATTTGGTATCTAAGTTTCTTTGTTCAATTAGGTGCTTAAATTTAGCTTTAAAGTTTAATTTAGTACCTAAAGTCTTTTTAGTCCAATTAAATACTTGAACTTGATTTTTTTGTTTGAATTAATACGTATTATTTGAACTATTAACCTAAGTTTAGGTACCGATATAAACCAACAAGCCAAGTTCAAGTACCTAATCTAATAAAAACAAAACGTTTAAGTATCAAATTAAATTTTGAAGCCAAGTTAAAATACCAAAGCATATATTTACCTTTAAATCTAATATATTTATGGAATGGAGAAAACAAAGTAGGGCAGTGGGGGATGGGTAAATGCACTTTCTCTAGGTGGTGATGGTTGTAGGGTAGCTTAAGCTTTTTTATTTTATTATAAACTGAATTCCAAGTGTAGAGATATTTTTAGTCTTTATGAATGAAACTTTTATGGTAGTAATAGTGTATTATTGTTTCATAATTAAGTACCATTGGGTTCTTTTAGGAGCAAATTATTTTTATTATAAATGATAGTGATAAAAGTAAACATAAAAATTAATATCATTATACTTTCTTCTTAATTTAACAACTAATTCTTACCATTTTTAAATTATCAAAACAATGATCCTAACTTTTATAACAGATTAAATTAAAATTCATGTTCTCAAACATTAATTAATATATATATATATATATATATATATATATATATATATATTACAAATCCAATGGCATTCATATTTACATTTTATTATTTAATAACATTATATCTGTATTATAATTGTTTAACGAAATTCCAATATTTAAAATCTTTTTACAAACCATTTATTTCAACTGCAAATTATAATTTTTAATATTCTGAATGAAAATAGATTATTGGTATAAAAACATCATGTGGTTTCATAAGTGGAAGGTCAAATTCTACAATTACACTTTATATTTTGCATATATACTTTAAACTCATCACGTTTATCTCATGAACTTTTTGAATTGGACATTTTAGTCCTTATACTTTTAGGATTTTGAAGTTTTACTGCTAATCAAATGATAGTAGTTAAATCTGTTTAGTTAAATTCTACTATTATTCCTGTGTTATGTGTAAATGTGTAGATTTAGTCCATGTTCTCCAAATAGATCATTCTTAATTGGTAGATTTTTTTTTTAATTTCAAAATTTCAATGTTAATGCAAACAACAGTTGTTAAGGCTCCATTTGTTTCACTGAAAATGACTTTCGGAAAATGATTTCTGGAAAAGCTAATATTTTCTGGTGTTTGGTCGATTTCTATTGTTTGGCAAATTTTCTAAAAATATTTTATAAAAGTTGTTTTCAATGAAATAAATATTCATTTGAGATTTATGATAAGTAGTGAATTGATTACAAAGTGATGTTAAGGTGAAATTATAGTAAATAATGAATCTTCATGATGTTAAAGATTAAATTATAAATTTTGTGAAATTTATAATTGAAACAAGAGAAGTGATATGCATGAAAATTATAATGAATTATTTCATTATAGTGCTTGTCGGAACCATTTTTTGTTTGGAAAAGCGGGCCGACTTTAAAAGGAAAAACAGAGCCGTCACCAATCATTTTTGAAGTGTGATTGGGTCACTTTAGAAAATATTTTGGTCTCTGAATTTTAAGAAAAGCGGGCTCGGGGCCGTTGCATACGAGGAAGGATTAGCACCTCATAACGCCCAAAATTGGTACCGTGTTGATTGATTAATGTCCTTAATATCGAAAATTAGAAAATATTTTAAAATATGAATCTTTAAAATGTTTGGATAACTCGCATTGGATATCGAAACTCTCTTGTTCGAAAAGATGAAATACCACATCCAAGACGATAGGACACGATGTTTCAAACCCTCAATACCAAGATCGTTCCATGATTTCTAAAATCCCTGCATCCGATTTAAAAAAGGGTATTCCTCTATTTGGTCAAACTAAAAGTCGAAAACCAACACGATTGGGCACGATCCCTCGAATTTCCAAACATGAAATATTGCCTTATTTAAAAAAACACGATAAAGAATCTTTGAAGGATATTTAGTTGTTTGGATGAATAGAAAATCGAGACCCGGCACGATTGGGCACGAATCTCTCGAACTTCCAAACACGAAACATTGCCTTATTTTCAAAAACATGATCAAAATCTTTAATGAATATTTAGTGACCTGACGAGCGAAAAATCGAAACCCAAAGACGATTGGGCACAATTTCGAACTTCCAACCACGAAATATTACCTTTGTAAAACCCTTTTTATGAATTTTGAAAAAACAAAATAAAAATATCAATAAGAAAATAATAGTAATAATATTAGAATTAATAGTATAAAAAAAGTAGTAAAAAATATTAACAATGAAAATGAAAATATAATAATATACAAAAGAAATAAGCAAAATAATATATAAAATCATAGTACATATAATAGAAAGTATATAATTATAATAATAATAGTACTAGTAAATTAAAAATAACATTTATCAATAAAACAACAAAGAATAATACTAAAAAAAGTGAAAATAAAAGTGATATTAGCGGTAACTATAATAATAATTAAAGTAATACTAAAAAATAATAAAAACAATAATATATAGTTAAAAGAATTAAAGCAAACAAGAATATGTATATAATAATAATAAATAAATAAAAATAATAAGAAAATAAGAAAATAATAGTATTAATAAAATGAAATAATAAAAAGAAAATAAAAGTATTTAACAACAATAAAATAATGGGTATAATCATAATATATAAGAAATTAAAGTAAACAAGGATATATACATATAAATGATGGTAATAAAAAATAACAAAATAATTAATTTAATGGTAAAATAGCAAAATAATCGAAAAGGGACTAAATTGAATTGAAAACTGAATATTTGGGGCCAAATTTAAAAACAAATAATGATAAAGGAGTAAATTGAAATACGCGCGCAACTTAGAGGGACCAAAATAGAAATAAACCTCACTCTTTGAAATGCAGCGCTCAACTGAGGACTCGATTGAAATGAGGAGCGAACTTTTGGGCCAACTGGAATAAAAAACCAAATTATGAAGCCATGGAAAGAGAAGGGCTAAATGCGCAATTAGCCCCTCCCAAGAAAAAACACGGATCCTTGGTGGATTGGGTGGTCGGTGACCCATCTCAAAACGACGTCGTTTTTGTGTTAAATGGTCGAGGTGAAACGACGTCGTTTCACCCTTCCTATATAAGTAAAATTTTGACAAAAATTCATTTTCTTTCTTTTCTTCAAAAACCAAAACTTTTCTCCCTCTCTCTCTCCTTGCGATTTTCGGTGAGTCATCCATGAAGTCTCCTACCAACCGTCTGTCGTAAATCACCGGCCACCGTACGGTGGTCAAATTTTAAAAAGTAAGTTTTTTTTTTTTTTTTATTTCAATATGTATATATATTTTCAAAACGAAAAAATAAAGAGAAAAGAGAAAAAAACAAGAGAACAAAGACCTTGCAAATCTAACTTTCTTTGAATCTTTTGTGTATTCCAAAATATTTGTATTGCTTTTCTCTAGAACGATATCCCTCAGATATCTCGAACAAAAGAACCCCCCACTTTCTGATTTTGATTTGGCTTTTTATAATGGATTTTACAATAAAATCTATTCATTTGCTTGTTGCTTTGTCCTCCTTTTCTCGCAGTGTGTGATCAAGAGGTGGATGAGGCACGTCATGGAGGGTTGGAGGTGGTTTGGCGTGGGGTGACGTGGCGTTGGGCGTGAATTTCTTGGCTAGGGTTTTATCTCTTTTTGTTTAGGTTTGGTGGTGAAAAGTGTTAAGGTTGTGGGCTAAATGGGCTAGGTCTAGGTTTGGGTCCATTTGGGTTTAGTGTTTGGGCTTGGGTAGTTTAATTTTGGGTCTTTTGTAAACTTGGACTTTTTTATTAAAGGACTTTATTGTTTATTTTTGGTTTATTACGGTTTTTGGTATGGGCTAAAATTGGTCGTCTGATGGCCCTTCTTTGCTTGTTGTCGTGTAACGAGAATGAAGCAAAGACTTTAAAAGGGCCAATTTTGCCCCGTGTTATTGAATCTTGACTTCTTGTAGCTTCATTCCATCCACTGCATCTTCAGGGGTATAGGAATTTTGTTTCGATCGCTTCACTCCTCGCGAAGAAAGATAAGATCCGTAATTTTAGCTGTTACCCTCTTGCTTAGGGGTTAGTGGTGGTTTGAATCGCCCATTGAGCACATGAAGATAAGATTCGCCATTTTCGATCCGCCCCTCACAGTCGGTGGGAATAAGATCTGTAATTTTCTACCGCTACCCCTACCGCTAGGGAATTAAGGCTTATCGTCTTCGATCCGTTCTACTCCTTTCAGTGGGATAAGATCTGCTATCTTTCGACCGCTTTACTCTCGCCAACAGAGATAAGATCTACTTTCTTGACTGCTACCCTACTACATAGGGAATTGAGGCTCATCGTTTTGACTGTTCCCACTCGCTCGGTGGGATAAGGTCATAATTAACTGCTACCCCACCGCTTAGGGAATTGAGGCTCATCATTTTCGACTGCTCCACTCCTACTCGGTGGGATAAGATGCGCTTTAGCTGTTACCCTCTTGCTTAAGGAATTAAGGCTCATCGTCTTGATCCGTTCCACCTCGCCGGTGGGATAAGACTTGATCTTTTGATCTCGCTCTACTCCCCGCCGGTAGAGACAAGATCTGTTGTCTTCAATCCGCCCACTCTCGCTCGGTGGAGATAAGATCTACTATCTTTAGCCCGCTCCACTCCGCTTAGTGGAGATAAGGCTTGATCTTCGATCTGCTCCACTCTGCTCAAGAGAGATAAGATCTATTATCTTCAATCGCTCTACTCCCCTTTCGGTGGAGATAGGATCTATATCTTTAGTCTGCTCCACTCGCCAAGAGATAAGGCTTGATCTTTCGATCCGCTCTACCTTTCAGAGAGATAAGATCTGTTGTCTTCAATCCGCCCACCTCGCCAGTGGAGATAGGATCTACTATCTTTAGCTCGCTCCACTCCTCGCCAAGAGATAAGGCTTGATCTTCGATCCGCTCTACTCCCTTCAGAGAGATAAGATCTGTTATCTTCAATCCGCCCACCTCGCTCGGTGGAGATAGGATCTATATCTTTAGCTCGCTCCACCTTTCGCCAGAGAGATAAGGCTTCAATCTTTCGATTCGCTCTACTCTTGCTCAAGAGAGATAAGATCTGTTGTCTTCAATCCGCTCCACCCGCTTTCGGTGGAGATAGGATCTACTATCTTTTAGCTCCTCCACCCCGCGGTGGAGATAAGGCTTCGATCTTCGATCCGCTCTACTCTCGCCAGAGAGATAAGATCTGTTATCTTCAATCCGCCCACTCCTTTCGGTGGAGATAGGATCTATATCTTTAGCTCGCCCACTCCCGCCAGAGAGATAAGGCTTGATCTTCGATCCGCTCTACTCTTGCTTAGTAGAGATAAGATCTGTTATCTTCAATCCGCTCCACTCGCTCGGTGGAGATAGGATCTATATCTTTAACTCGCTCCACTCTCGCCAGTAGAGATAAGGCTTGATCTTTCGATCTGCTCTACCTCGCTCAGAGAGATAAGATCTGTTGTCTTCAATCCGCTCCACTCCTCGCCGGTGGAAATAGGATCTACTATCTTTAGCCTGCTCCATTCCCGCTCGGTGGAGATAAGGCTTGATCTTTCGATCTCGCTCTACTCCCGCCAAGAGAGATAAGATCTGTTATCTTCAATCCGCTCCACTCTCGCTCGGTGGAGATAGGATCTACTATCTTTAGCCTCGCCCACCCCTTTCGGTGGAGATAAGGCTTGATTTTCGACCGCTCTACTCCTACTCAGAGAGATAAGATCTGTTATCTTCAATCCACTCCACTCCTCGCCGGTGGAGATATGATCTATATCTTTAGCCGCCCACCTCGCCGGTGGAGATAAGGCTTCGATCTTCGATCGCTCTACTCCTACTCGGAGAGATAAGATCTGTTATCTTCAATCCGCTCCACTCGCTTTCGGTGGAGATAGGATCTATATCTTTAGCCCGCCCACCTTTCGGTAGAGATAAGGCTTGATCTTTCGATCCGCTCTACTCTCGCCAGAGAGATAAGATCTGTTGTCTTCAATCCGCTCCACTCCTACTCGGTGGAGATAGGATCTACTATCTTTAGCTTTGCTCCTCACCGCCAGTAGAGATAAGGCTTGATCTTCGATCCGCTCTACCCCGCCAAGAGAGATAAGATCATTATCTTCAATCCGCTCCACTCCGCTTTCGGTGGAGATAGAATCTATATCTTTAGCTCTGCTCCACTCCTCGCCGGTAGAGATAAGGCTTGATCTTCGATCCGCTACTCACCTTTCGGTAGAGATAAGATCTGTTGTCTTCAATCCACTCCACTCCTACTCAGTGGAGATAGGATCTACTATCTTTAGCCTGCTCCACCTCGCCGCGGAGATAAGGCTTGATCTTCGATCCGCTCTACTCGCCTTTCAGAGAGATAAGATCTGTTGTCTTCAATCCGCTCCACTCCCTTTCAGAGAGATAGGATCTACTATCTTTAGCCTCGCCCACCTCGCCGAGAGAGATAAGGTTTGATCTTTCGATATG
Organism: Gossypium rotundifolium; assembly: GCA_025506655.1. Taxonomy (NCBI): domain Eukaryota; kingdom Viridiplantae; phylum Streptophyta; class Magnoliopsida; order Malvales; family Malvaceae; genus Gossypium; species Gossypium rotundifolium. The sequence goes on along the minus strand of CP106732.1, from coordinate 37,455,159 downwards.
CTCTACTCTTGCTCAAGAGAGATAAGATCTCACTCTTCAGAACTCCCATCAACTTTGCTACATTGTCCTCTGGGAATTTACCTAGAATTGATTTCATGGGGTCTATGCTTATGTCAAATGATTAGGTTGTCATGAAAATGCTCCTAACCATATGTATCATGAATGTTATGAATGGATGCAAAATGTCATGAGAATGATCTATTTTTAACACTTGGGCTGTAATTGCTTGTTGTTTATTAAGGTGATATCCCTAACGTATGTCTTCTTTGTTCACCTGATACCTCTAACAGAGAATCCGAAGATGTTGTCACTGCTTAGGCCCTTATCTCAAGTGCTCTGAGCCTTTTAAGCCTGGTTAGTTCTAAACAATTGTCCTGTTTCGGATTCTTGTATTTTTTAGAGACTTTCAGAGTAATACGTAAAACTTCTTTTGTGAAAGCATTATTAGTTCAATAATCATTATTTTAATATGAAATGCTTGTAAAAGGTCATAATAATGGACAAGAAAGAAATTAATTAGGAGCATAGCTCAAAACGAATGAGATAGCAAATGCAATCAAGAAGGAAATTTATTGGTAGTGTATTTTGAAACGAGCAAATTAAGAATGGGTAAGATGGCAATTAGGTGCCCCAGATATCGCCGACTGAGCTTCTCTGTTCAAACTTCTTGAGGACCTTTTAAGCTCAATATGTGCTTAGGGATCCGGAGTACTTTGTCGATGCCCCAAGATGAAACATACTTCATCATTGTTAATTCAAACGTAGCAAAACCATCAGATGCCCCATCACGATTTGATCACAACTTGAACCGCTTTTTTGGTTTTCGACTCAAAGCCCTTTGGTCTCAAAGTGCCTTCATGGGTTTTCACCTTGGCCTCTCCATTTTTTTTTGTGGAAAGCCTCAAAGCGCCCTTTGCGGGTTTTTGCCTTGGCCTATTTCCTTCTCAAGCGAAGTGTTTCTTGACTAAGCCTGCATTAACTGGTTCTACCGACTCTTGTCGTCCATCTTGGCTAGTATCAATGCTCCTCTATAAAAGACCCTCTTTTCGACATAGGTCATTCCCATCTACTTTCCTCTGAAGTCCTTTTGCCTAGGGAGAATCTATAGAACACTCTGGGGTGAACTTTTGTTATAAGCCCGCATCATTTGTTTCTGGTACATTTGACCATGACGGTTGACCCTTAACCTTTTTCCTCGATCGGGCCAGATTGATTATGCAGAGAGTGAACCCATTCGCTTCGTCCAACTTCGATTCGACAAAATCTAAAGAGTAAGAATTTCAACTTCGATGGGCAAGATCAGATCCATCCATAAACCAATGAGAAGGGTGTTGCCCCGATGGAAGTCCTCGCCAACATTCGAGAAGCATAGAGGGTAAATGGTAACTAGTCTATGCCAATATTTACAAGTTTCCATCATCTTTCAAAATCTTTTTTTTTTGAATGGTTTCTTTCTTTTCTTTTCTTCTTTCTTTCTTTTTCTTTTTCTTTTGTTTTTTTTTTTTAAATTCGAACTTGAACTCGAAATTGAAATTGAACTTGATGATTGACCCTGTAACTTTGTCATAGGAACCGACCCTCACCCTCTTAGTGGAATAGTTGACAATCATGAAAATGAATAGGCCAACTAGATACTTTTGACGTAAATCATCCTCAGTAACATCTATGCCCCACGATAGAAAAAACATATAAGTCATGTCTTCTCAATTTGGCATTTACTAACACCGGCGAAATCTCCCTTTCATGGTAGCCTCATCGTGCCTAGGCATATCTTGATGCGATCACACAAAGACATCTTTAAATTCTTTGAATAACTCAATGTCGCCTCGCTTTGTTTCTATGGTGGGCAATGTTTCACTCTTTTCCTTGACTCGCAATGTTCATCGACCCTTTGCGGTAGAGAGTCTATTCTTATTTTGCTCTACCATCCTTAACAAATCAAAAGATAAGTTACAATCTCGATATTTTCAAAATCCTCGGATCCCTTTAGACTCATATCTCACTGTAAGGAGTCATGAATAACGTTGCTCATGACATCGATATCCGGGGACCCATTGTAGGTACGAAGGCAAATTCAAAGAATAAACATTTCTTAGGATGATGAAGAATGGAAGAAATCCCCAAAAGACAAAATAATGTATAGTATGACACAAAAAATGAAAAATATTTGCTCGGCATGAAACACAAGAATGCATTTTTATTGAAAATAAAGATGTTTGAACATGAGCCTATTGCACAAAAGATTCTTATTGTTTCTAGGCTTAAAACAACAAGTGTGTTTTGAATGTTACTCTATGTCACTCTAAAACTACAAGAATTTCTTTCATGATCCGTTGTTTAGAACACTTCCGTGCTCAAAGGCGAATGCCTCCTAGGTTTCCTTCATTCAATCCTCCTCGAATACTGGCGTTGATGCTCAAGGTTTTCATTATATCCTTAGCCGCTTCTACATTCGTGTAGTAATGATGTTCCAGGGTCATTATAATATTATATTTAGTTAATAAGGTTGTTTTGCGCTATTAAATGCATATGATGAATGCAATGCAAATGCATGATATGAATACAAAAGGATGTCGATTCTGGTTCAATTTCTTATAGAAAACTTATTTAAAGAACAAAATCCTTTACATAGAACAGAGTCACATATACGGCCTATCCCTTCTCAAGTCTGACCATATACACACGGCCGCATTATCTTCTACTTTATCAAAGAATTCGTTCTCCATAACAACCCTTCTAACTTAGTAATTAAAATAGGAATCGATGCCTTTTAAGTATGAAATGATATACAAACATGGCCAAAATAAAACAGGTAGTATCGCATAATAACAACCAAAGCAAGTAAAAAATGTCAAACCACTGTATGGGTAACCACTAAAGTGTAGCATGGCTCTACCTAAGGTAGGCTCTTAGGGTTCACTATATGTGGTTTAGTTCTAAAGGAAGGGTACCTGAACCAGCAGATTCCTCAATCCTCACCCATTATAGGCTCATACAGATCGAGTTCGGTTCAGGGGAATACATTTCCCTATGGCCATGCGGAGGTGAAAACCTCACGGAACCATAGGTAGGATGTATCCCGGGAGCAGTCCCCTAGCCCATACGGAGGTGAAAACCTCACGAAGGCATAGCTTCTCGCTCCCACTTAAAGGGTGTGACCACAACGATCATGCAATATGAATGCAAAAATATTCTATGTGTCTCAAACCAAAGTAGATATATGACGCGACACAGACTCATGCAAATGAAAACGAAATCAAAAATTTATTTTCGATAAAAAGGACATTAATCAACCAATTTTACTACTTGACTCTCTTATTTGTCCCCTGGAGTCGCCAAGTCGTCGGAACCATTTTTTGTTTGGAAAACGGGCCGACTTTAAAAGGAAAAACTGAGTTGCCACCAATCATTTTTGAAGTGTGATTGGGTCACTTTAGAAAACATTTTGGTCTCACTTAATTTTAAGAAAACGGGCTCGAGTTTGATACGCATACGAGGAAGGATTAGCACCTCTTAACGCCCAAAATTGGTACCGTGTTGATTGATTAATGTCCTTAATATCGAAAATTAGAAAATATTTTAAAATATGAATCTTTAAAATGTTTGGATAACTCGCATTGATATCGAAACTCTCTTGTTACAAAAGATGAAATACCACATCCAAGACGATAGACACGATGTTTCAAACCTCAATACCAAGATCGCTCCATGATTTCCAAAATCCTCGATCCGATTTAAAAAGGGTATTCCGCTATTTGGTCAAACTAAAAGTCGAAACCCAAAGACGATTGGGCACGATCCTCTAATTTCCAAACATGAAATATTGCCTTATTTAAGAAAACACGATAAAGAATCTTTGAAGGATATTTAGTTGTTTGATTTAATAGAAAATCGAGACCAAAGACGATTGGGCACGAATCTCTCGAACTTCCAAACACGAAACATTGCCTTATTTTCAAAAACATGATCAAAATCTTTAAAGAATATTTAGTGACCCACATGAACGAAAAATCGAAACCAAAGATGATTGGGCACAATTTCTAACTTTCAACCACGAAATATTACCTTTGTAAAACCCTTTTTATGAATTTTGAAAAAACAAAATAAAAATATCAATAAGAAAATAATAGTAATAATATTAGAATTAATAGTATAAAAAAGTAGTAAAAAATATTCACAATGAAAATGAAAATATAATAATATACAAAAAGAAATAAGCAAAATAATATATAAAATCATAGTACATATAATAGAAAGTATATAATTATAATAATAATAGTACTAGTAAATTAAAATAACATTTATCAATAAAACAACGACAATAATACTAAAAAAAGTGAAAATAAAAGTGTTATTAGCGGTAACTATAATAATAATTAAAGTAATACTAAAAAATAAAAACAATAATATATAGTTAAAAGAATTAAAGCAAACAAGAATATGTATATAATAATAATAAATAAACAAAAAATAATAAGAAAATAAGAAAATAATAGTATTAATAAAACAAAAATAATAAAAGAAAATAAAAGTATTTAACAACAATAAAATAATGGGTATAATCATAATATATAAGAAATTAAAGTAAACAAGGATATATACATATAAGCAGATGGTAATAAAAAAAATAACAAAACAATTAATTTAATGGTAAAATAGCAAAATAATCGAAAAGAGACTAAATTGAATTGAAAATGTAATATTTAAATAATTTAAAACAAATAATGATAAAGGAGTAAATTGAAATATCGCGCAACTTAGAGGGACCAAAATAGAAATAAACCCCACTCTTTGAAACGCAATACCAACCGAGGACTCGATTGAAATGAGGAGCGAACTTTGGGCCAACTGGAATAAAAACAAATTATGAAGCCATGGAAAGAGAAGGGCTAAATGCTAATTAGCCCTCCCAAGAAATCCCCAAGAAAACACGCGGATCCTTGGTGGATTGGGTCGGTCACCGACCCATCTCAAAACGTCGTTTTGTGTTAAATGGCCAGGTGAAACGACGCGTTTCACCCTTCCTATATAAGTAAAATTTTGACAAAAATTCATTTTCTTTCTTTTTCTTCAAAAGCCAAAACTTTTCTCTCCCCTCTCTCTCCTTGCGATTTTCGGTGAGTCATTGGCAGTCTCCCGCCACCGCTTGTCGTTGTCGCGGCCACCGACTGTGATGGTAAATTTTAAAAAGTAAGTTTTTCTTTTTTTTATTTCAATATGTATATATATTTTCAAAACGAAAAATAAAGAGAAAAAGAGAAAAAAAAACAAGACCTTGCAAATCTAACTTTCTTTGAATCTTTTGTGTATTCCAAAATATTTGTATTGCTTCTTTCTCTAGAATGTATATCCCTCTCAGATATCCGAACAAAAGAACCCCCACTTTACTGATTTTGATTTGGCTATTTATAATGGATTTTACAATAAAATCTATTCATTTGCTTGTTGCTTTGTCCTCCTTTTCTGCAGTGTGTGATCGAGAGGTGGATGAGGCACGTCATGGAGGGTTCGGAGGTGGTTTGGCGTGGGTGACGTGGCGTTGGGCGTGAAATTGCTTTGTAGCTAGGTTTCATCTCTTTTTTGTTTAGGTTTGGTGGTGAAAAGTGTTAAGGTTGTGGGCTAAACGGGCTAGGTCTAGGTTTGGGTCCGTTTGGGTTTAGTATTTGGGCTTGGGTAGTTTAATTTTGGGCCTTTTGTAAACTTGGACTTTTTTTATTAAAAGGACTTTATTGTTTATTTTTGGTTTATTTTGGTTTTTGGTATGGGCTAAAATTGGGTCGTCTGATTGCTTATATGGTGAAAAATAAATTATTTAAATATATTCGTAAAGTTGAAACAAATGAAGTCTAAATCTATTAATTGGTTTTCGGTAAGTAATATGTGAAAATTATAACAAGTTGACTTGGTATTATACATGCAATAATATGTTTGTTGTATCAAAATTTGAAATTTGAATATTTTAACTTAATGAATTCAATAGTTATCATTTGATTAAGAGTAAAATTTTAAAAGAACAAATATTAAAAAGACCAAATTAAAGTATAGCGACTAAATTCACAACTTACATATAGTATAGGGACTAATAGTAAAGTTTAACCTAAGTGGAATTGTGGCTGGTCTGGGCTCTAATAGGCCGCCGTTTTGATCTCCCATAATTTTGTCTGTTGCTCATAAAAGGATATTCCCTTTCTTTCATATTTAAATTACAATATCTAAAAAAAAAAAACAAATAAAGAATACAAAATGCCAAATTGCCAATCACGATTGCAGTAAAATTACCATAAAACCTCCTATTGTTTATTTTGGATTGTATTTTAGTTTTTCTATTAAAAATAGATAAATTAATCATTATATATTAGATAAGTGAATAAAATAATTCTTCTATTAAAATTGCACCTTTAAAATTTTAGTGTTATGTATAAGATATAATAACTACTTTAGTCCTTAAACTTTACACATTTATTAAATTTGACCTCTACTATTTTATTGGAAGTAAATTAAAAATTTTGAAACTAAAAAGCTAAAGAGTAAAAGATGCCTTAGGAACAAAAAAAAAAAAAAACAATTAAGCTTTTTAAAATTTTAAAAATTATAAAATTATAAAAAAAAGTCTTATCAACATTGGTAGGTAATTCAATTTTAATGGATTGGTATTGTTATTTATAATAAAAATTATAATTATAATTTTTATAGTTTTTATGAATTTTAATAAATTTTAAATTTTTAAAAGGGTTTAATTGATTTTTTAAATTTTTCTAAGGCCTTTTTGACTTTTGTTAGTTTCAAAAATTTTAATTTATTTCTAATAAAGTAATAGGGTTAAATTGAATAAAAGTGTAAAGGTTGAAGATTAAATTTTTATTATACCTTATATATAATACTAAAACAAACATTTAACGATGTAATTTTAATGAAGAGACTGCTTTACTCACTCATATAACATACAAGAACCAATTTACCCATTTTTTCAATAAAAGAGCTACAATACAATCAACATATAATATAAGGGTTTTGTGATCATTTTCCGGTAATTGGTAAGATTGATTGTTTTTTTCTTATTATTTAAGTTTAATTTTATCATATCTGAATTTTATGTCTACATTATCTTTTAGATTATTATGAATGAGTTTTATTATGTGTATGTATTATTTATGATTTAAAAGATTATAATGCATAATGAATTTATTTTATACAAAAAATTTATCATATGTTTATGTGTGTGGAAATTACATATTTAAATTATATAAGCGTGTTTAAAGTAACCTACAATAAATAATAAAATGTGTGGTTTAAAATTTCATGTACGGTATAAAAATAATAATAAATTGAGAGTAAAATGAGATTTAAATACATAAATACATCTAATTAAGAATACTAAATGAATACGATTATTTATCATGAGATTGTCATTAATCTTGAGTGGTGTCAATAAAATTATGAATAAAATTGATGAAATTAATAAAGTGTGCAAAAAATTTTAAAATAAAATTTTAGTTGAGTGGTAAATTAATTTTTTAATGCAATTGTGTGGGTTCAAATTTTAATATGTCAAAATTTTAATATTTTCAAAATAAAAAAACTAAATTTTCCTTATACAATATGGTTTTATTTAAAAAAAGTATTTTAATAACCGTGAATTCAATTAAGAATTAAAAAATAACATAGATGAAAGGAAGCTGAATTTAAAATTAAAATATATAAATATAAATTGAGGAAGAATTGTAGGAATTGAATATAGAGTTATATATTATTATTGTTGAAACCATTTTTTTTGTTTGGAAAACGGGCCGACTTTAAGAAGAAAAAACGGAGTCGCCACCAATCTTTTTTGAAGTGTGATTGGGTCACTTTAGAAAACATTTTAGTTCACTTGATTTTAAGAAAAGCTGCTCGGAGTCGATTCGCATACGAGGAAGGATTAGCACCTCGCAACGCCCAAAATTGGTACCGTGTTGATTGATTAATGTCCTTAATATCGAAAATTAGAAAATATTTTAAAGCATGGAAAAAATGTTTGATGACTCAGATTGATATCAAAACTCTCTTGTTCAAAAGTGAAATATCATGTCCAAAGACGATAGGACACGATGCTTCAAACTCTCGATACTAAGATCATTTTATGATTTCCAAAATACATGTAGTGCAATTTGAAAAGAGTATTTCACTATTTGGCTAAACTAAAACCGAACCAAAGACAATTGGGTACGATTCCTTGGATTTCCAATCATGAAATATTGCCCTTATTTGAGAAATACGATAAAAAATATGTGAAGGATATCTAGTTGTTTAGGCGAATGTAAAGTCGAAACTCAAAGACGATTGGGCACGAATTTCTTGAACTTCCAAACACGAAACATTGCCTTATTTTCAAAAATACGATTGAAATCTTTAAAGGACATTTAGTGATCTCGATTTAACTAAAAAATCAAGCTCAAAGACGATTGAGCACGATTCTCTAACTTCCAACCACATAATATTACCTTTGTAAAATCCCTTTTTTATGAATTTTGGGGAAAAAAAAGTAAAACGTTAAGATGTAATTCAAAATTATTGATCGACATAGGATGATAAGAATAAAATATATAAATTTCAATAGTAAATTACCAAAAAGATAAAAATAATGAATTAATGAAATAACGAAAGTAGCAATATTAATATTGATAAAGAAAACATAAAATAATAATAACCATAGCAATAAAAATAAAAATAATAGAGATATATATATACACATAATAAATATAATAATAAAATAATAGTAACCATATTGAAAATAACGGTGAATATAATAGAAATAATAATAATGGATATAATAGAATATAATAAAAACAATTTAATAATATTAATAATATATGTAAAATAGAGGCAACCGTTTGATAGAATATGGATATAATAATAATATAAAATAAAAAAGTAAGTAAAATAATATATAATAATAGTAAAGATACTAGAAAAATATAGTTTAATAATATCGTAACCAAAATATTTTAAAAATAATTGATTAAATGATAAAATAGCGAAAAATAATTAAAAGGGACTAAATTCGAACAAAACATAAGCTTTGGGCCAAATTTAAAGTAAAGGAAGACAAATGGGCTAACTCGCGATGCGCGCAATTTAGGGGGACCGACATAGCAAATAATCCCACCCTTTAAAATGCAGCACCGGAGTAACGGACTAAATTGAAATAAGGAGTAAACTTTTGGGCCAAATTGGGAATAAAGAAAACCTGATTATGAGACCACGGAAAAGCGGAGAGGCTAAACGCGCAATTAGCCCCTCCCTAGCAAAAACACGAGGATCTTATCCTCGCTTGGTCTGTCATGGGTCAGAGGCCCAAAATGACGTCGTTTTGGCCTCTGAACCCACTTATCAAAACGACGCTGTATTATGGGGTATAAAAGCTGAAAAAATTTTAAAACATCTCATTTATCTTCATTCTTTTCAAACACAAAAGGAAAAAAAAATTTGAAACTCTCTCACTCTCTGTCTACTGGATTAGGCTTAAGCTCCACCATTGCTTCCAAGCCGGCCTTAGCCATGCCGCCACCGTCTTGTGATGGTCAAATTTGAAAAAAGTGAGTTTTTTCTTTTTTTTATTTCCTTTGAAACTTCTATATTTTTTTAAAAAGGAAAACCCCAAAAAAGATTCGGAAAAAATAAAAACTAAAAGGGAAAAAATGAACCTTTGTTCTTTGGATTCTCTATATTTCTCTGAATTATTTTTCTATTACCAGAGTATTTTTTCTTTTCGTATCTCTCCAAAAAAAACCCCCTTACAGACTCGATTTGACTTTTTATAGTCTTTTCCACAACTACTTTTTTCTATTGTGCAGAATCGTCTTTGAGCACGCACGTGGACGTGGCGTGGTGGTCATTGGCGCGCGGAGGGAAGGTCTCACTGGCGAGGGTCGTATGTATAAGGGCTCTCCTCCGATTTACATGTTTTGTTGTTTTTTTTTATTTTGGGTTAAACATTTGGGCTCTTATTTTCCGATTTGGTTAATTGGTATCATCGCAAAATTGGGCCATACATTTGCCCTCTTTGCTCATTGTCGCAACGAGAATAGAGCAAAGACTTTAAAAGGACCAATTTTGCCCCATCTTGTTCGATCTTGACTTCTTGATGCTTCCTTTTTCCGTGTAGCTTTATTCCACCCTCGCATTCCGCAGGTATAGAAATTTGTTTCGATCCGCTCCTCCTCTTTCGGTGGAGATAGGATCTCTATATTCGATCTACTCTACTCCTGCTTAGTGGGGATAAGATCATATTCTTCACCGCTCCATTACCGATACATGGAGATAAGACTGCTATTTTTGATCTGCTCCCTCTCGCCGGTGGAGATAAAATCAGATTCTTCACCGCTCCATTCACCGCCGGTGGAGATAGGATCTATATCTTTACTGCTCCACTCCTGCTCAGTGGAGATAAGGCTTCAATCTTTCGATCTGCTCTACTCCTGCTCAGTAGAGATAAGATCTGTTATCTTCAATCCGCTCCACTCCTGCTCAGTGGAGATAGGATCTATATCTTTTAGCCCGCCCACTCGCCGGTGGAGATAAGGCTTCAATCTTCGACCGCTCTACTCCTACTCAGAGAGATAAGATCATTATCTTCAATCCGCCCACTCGCCGGTGGAGATAGGATCTATATCTTTAGCTCGCCCACTCCTCGCCGGTGGAGATAAGGCTTCAATCTTCGATCCGCTCTACTCACCTTTCGGTAGAGATAAGATCATTATCTTCAATCCGCTCCACCTCGCGGTGGAGATAGGATCTATATCTTAGCCTCGCTCCACTCTCGCCGGTGGAGATAAGGCTTCAATATTTCGATCTTCTCTACTCCCGCCAGTAGAGATAAGATCTGTTATCTTCAATCCGCTCCACTCGCCTTTCGGTGGAGATAGGATCTATACTTTAGCCCGCTCCACTCCGCCAGTGGAGATAAGGCTTCAATCTTCGATCCGCTCTACTACCGCCAAGAGAGATAAGATCTGTTATCTTCAATCCGCCCACTCCTACTCAGGTGGAGATAGGATCTATATCTTTAGCTCGCCCACTCGGTGGAGATAAGGCTTCAATCTTCGACCTGCTACCCCGCCAAGAGAGATAAGATCTGTTATCTTCAATCCGCCCACTCACCGCCGGTGGAGATATGATCTATATTTAGCCTGCCCACTCTCGGTGGAGATAAGGCTTCGCCGATCCGCTCTACTCCTCGCCAGTAGAGATAAGATCTGCTGCTTCGATCCGCTCTACTCACCTCGCCAGAGAGATAAGATTTGTTGTCTTCAATCCGCCGACTCGCCTTTCGGTGGAGATAGGATCTACTATCTTTAGCCCGCTCCACTCCCGCCAAGAGAGATAAGGCTTTAATCTTCGATCCGCCCACTCTCGCCGGTGGAGATAAGATCACACTTTCGATCTACTCTACTCTGCTCAAGAGAGATAAGATCTGTTATCTTCAATCCGCTCCACTCTTGCTCGGTGGAGATAGGATCTACTATCTTTTAACTGCCCACTCCCGCTCGGTGGAGATAAGGCTTGATCTTCGATCCGCTCCACTCTTGCTCAAGAGAGATAAGATCTGTTATCTTCAATCCGCCCACTCCTACTCAAGGAGATAGGATCTACTATCTTTAGCCTGCTCCTCACCTTTCGGTGGAGATAAGGCTATAATCTTCCGACCGCTCTACTCTCCGCTCAAGAGAGATAAGATCTGTTATCTTCAATCCGCCCACTCCTACTCGGTGGAGATGGGATCTACTATCTTTAGCTCCCTCCACCTCGCCGGTGGAGATAAGGCTATAATCTTCCGATCCGTTCTACTCACCTTTCAGAGATAAGATCTGTTATCTTCAGAACTCCCATCAACTTTGCTACATTGTCCTCCGGAAACCCACCGTAGAAGTGATTTCATGGGGTCTATGCATATGTCAAATGATTAGGATGTCATGCAAGATGTTCCTAACCATATGTATCATGAATGTTACGAATGGATGCAAAATGTCATGAGAATGATCTATTTTTAACACTTAGGCTGTTATTGCTTGCTGCTTATTAAGGTGACCCCTGACGTATGTCTTCTCTGTTCATCTAATACTTCTAACAACTAATCTGAAGATGTCGTCACTGCTTAAACCCTTATCTCAAGTCTCCGAGCCCTTTTAAGCCTGGTTAGCTCTAAATAATTGTCCTGTTTCAGATTCTTATATTTTTTAGAAACTTTTAGAGTAGTGCATAAAACTTCTTTTGTGAAAGTATTATTAGTTCAGTAATCATTATTTCAAAGAAAAATTCTTGCAACAAGACTATAGAAATGAATAAAACTGAAATTTATTCGGGATAAAAACCCGTGAAAAATGGGCTGAACAAGGAAAACCAATTCCCTTAAGGTGCAATATGAGTAAGCATGTATTGATGCCCCGAATATCACAGTCTGAGCTTTTTTGTATGTACTTCTTGAAGACCACTCTGAGTTCAACATGTGTCTAGAAGATCCATGGTACTTTGTAGATGCCCCAAGACGTAACACATCTCCTCATTGTTAATTCAAGTATAGTGAAACTACTGTATGCCCCCTCACGAGTTGATCATAATTTGAGCCGCTCTTTTTGGGTTTTCAACTCAAAGCCCCTTTGGTCTCAAAGTGCCCTTTGCGGGTTTTCACTTTGGCCTCTCTGATTTTTTTTTTTGAACGCAAGATGCCCTTTGTGGGTTTTCATCTTGGTCCACTTTCAAGTGAAGTACTTCTTGACTGAGTCTGCGTTAATTGGATTTGGCAGACTTTTGTCGTCCATCTCGGCTAGTATCAAAGCTCCTCCAGAAAAGGCCTTCTTTACAACATAGGGTCCTTCCCAATTAGGCATCCACTTTCCCCTGAAGTCTTTTTGCATAGGGAGGATCTGTTTCAATACCAAGTCTCCTTCACGGAATATTCAAGGCGGATTTTCTTATTGTAAGCTCGCATCATCCGCTTTCGTACAATTGACCATGGCGAATAGCTCTTAGCCTCTTTTCCTCAATTAGATTCATTGATCATATCGAGATTGAACCCATTCCGTCATTCAACTTTAGCTCTAACAAAACCCGGAGTGAAGGGATCTTAACTTCAATAGCAAACCGCCTCCATCCCATAAACCAACGAAAGGAGTTGCCCGGTAGAGGTTCTAATCGATGTTCGATAGGCATAGAGGCAAGCGGTAACTTTTCATGCCATCCTTGTAGGTCTCAACCATTTTCCCACAATTCTCTTGATATTTTTATTAGCTGCCTCAATCGCTCCATTCATCTTGAGCGATATGGCGGCGAGTAATGGTGCTTAATGTTGAATCGATCACAGATTTCCGCTATCGCTTTATTATTCAAGTTTAGTGCATTGTCGGACACGATCCTTTCTCGCATACCGTAGCGACATATGATCTCCTTCTTCAAAACTTGCTAGCTCGCCGTCTTCGTGATATTAGCATATGGTCGTCTCTACCCATTTGGTGAAGCAATCAATGACCACGAAGATGAAAGCGATGTCCATTAGAAGCTTTCGGTGAGATCGCCCAATGACATCCATGCCCCACATTGAGAAAGGCCATGGAGAAGTCATAACATGAAGAGGTGAATGAGGCACATGGATTTTGTCTCCATAAACTCGCACTTATGGCACTTCTTCGCATAATGTATCGATCTCCTTCCATCGTGGACCAAGAATACCCGAATCTCATGATTTGCTCGCCATCGTAAACCCATTGGCATGTGTTCCTGAGACCCCTCATGGACTTCTTCCAGATTTTCCTAGCTTTAATAAAGATCCACACATCCGAGCAACACTTGATCCCTTCTCTTTTATCTGGGATCTCCATCTGGACATAGTCATTTGGCAAGTCTTCTCAATGTTTTCTTATCATTTTCGATTCGCTTGATCGGGATATTCACGGCTTTTCACATATTACGAATATCATGGGACCAAGGATGATCGCCTCTCTTCCTCTTCGTCAATATTGAAACAATGAGTCTGAGCCCGCAAATACTCATTTGGATAGGCTTCATACCCTCCCGCCATTCACTTTGATCATAGAAGCTAGAGTGGCCAAAGCATCGACCATCCGGTTTTCATCACGCGGGAGGTAAAAGAATGTGATATCATCAAACTCTCAATTAGTTCCAAAACTAACTTTTGATAGCTAATCGGTTTGGGATCTCTTATTTTCCATTCTCCTTTGAGTGATATATTACAAGGCGTAGTCTCCATATACCTCTAGCACCTTAACTTTATGGTCTATGGTCGCTCGGATCCCCATGATACATGCTTCAGATCTCGCCATGTTATTTGTGCAATCAAGTCTAACTTGCAAGTGAATGGATAATGCTCTCCTTTGGGGATACCAGATCGCCCAATTCCATTACCAACGGCATTTGACGCTCCATCAAGTTCATCTTCCAAGGGTGATCTTCTAGGATACCTTCCTCGATCGCCGCTACAAACATCAACTCTTCATTGGAAAAATCAAAATTAAGGGCTCATAATCATCTAGTGCCTCATTGCTAAGAAATCGCTATTGCACTCTCTTTCACCGCCTCCGTTCACATAGACAATGTCGAACTCAGAGAGTAAAATTTGCCATCGTGCCATTCTTCCATTCGTATGCATCGACTCCATCATGTATTTCAGAGGATCCAATTTGAGATTAACCAAGTCGTGTGGTACAACATCTAACGCCTCAACCTCCGAATTGTCGCACCAATACACAACACAATTTTTCAATTGGCGAGTATCTCATTTCACACTCGGTGAATTTCTTATCGAGGTAGTATATCGCTCTTTCTTTCCTCTCTGCCTTATCGTGTTGTCCTAGCACACATCCCATTGAATTATCGAACAACCGCGGATACAAAATCAAGAGTCTATCAGACTGGAGGCATTAACACCGGGTGTTCGACAAATATTGTTTAATCTTGTCAAACGCCTCCGCATTCATCATCCCAAATACCGGATTGTGCTTTTAAGAAGGCGGAATATTGGATCACATTTCTCACCAATTGTGAAATAAACCGAGTGATATAATTCAATCTCCTAGAAAACCTCTGACTTCCTTCCGAGTGTCGGTGAGGTAATTTTGTACGGCCTTAACTTTATCCGGATCTACTTGATTCCTTTTCAGACCGACCACTTAAACCCAATAGCTTCCCGATCGAGCCCCGAAAGTACATTTGATCGATTGAGCTTCAAATGAAATTTTCTCAATCTCAAGAACGACTTCCTCAATACTTGAACATGTTCCCCTTCCGTTCGAGACTTTGTGATCATGTCGTCGACGTAGACCTCAATCTCCTTATGCATCATGTCATGAAACAAGGTTACCATAGCCCTTTGGTATGTTGCTCCCGCATTCTTTAACCCAAATGGCATCACTTGGTAACAAAAAGTCCTCCATAAGGTTATGAAGGTGGTCTTTACCATGTCCTCAGGATGCATCTTTATTTGATTGTATCTCGAGAAATCGTCCATGAAGGAGAAAAATGAAAACCCCGCCGTGTTATCCACTAAAGTGTCAATGTGAGGTAGTGGGAAGTTGTCTTTGGTGGCCTTATTTAGGTCCCTCGAATCGACACATATCCGCACTTTTCCATCCTTTTTAGGGATAGGAACCACGTTGGCTACCCATTCTGAGTAATTTACTACTCGTAAGAACCCAGTCAAATTGCTTCTTGACTTCTTCTCTTATCTTTCTTGTGAAATCGGTCTTATTCTTCAAGCTTCTATTGGACCGACTTACATTCTCCTTTTATGGGGATCTGATTGTACCGTAATATCAAGACTCAACCCCGCATGTCTTGATATGACCACGCCAAGACATCTTTGAACTCTAGCAGAAGTCTAATGAGGTCCCGCTTTGTTTCATGGGTTATGCAGTACGATTTTCACTTCTTTCCTATCCTCTGAAGCACATTTTCAATTGTCTCTTCGTGAGGTAGAATCGCTTCCTCCCGCCTACCATCCTTAATAAATTCGGGATAAATCATAATCTTCGCCATCTCAGAAGTCCCGAGATCCTCTCAGGCACGGTCTTGCTCATAAGGGAATTCCGAGTTCATAGCAGTTGTCACTCATGACGCCGATATCCGGGGACCTATGGTAGGTATAAAAGAATATTCAATGAAAATGAATTTAAGGGCGACTTATTTATGCGTTATGATTATGAATGGAGTGGAAGCAGTAGAAGAATAATTCCATGAAATAGAAAGAAAATGTACTTCTTATTGAAAATAATGATGCGTGAACATGCCTATTTCACAAAAGATTCTTATTGTTCCTAGGCTTGAAACAACAAGTGTGTTTTGAACATTACTGCTTTAGTCCTAAAAACTATGTGAATTTCTTCCGATTCAGCTTGTCCGTAACACTTCCAGCTCGTAAGGTTAATACCCGCCAAGTTTCCTCTCCTCGAACTTCCTTCAGACACAACGTTGATGTTCAAAGTTCTCATCATATCTTCAGTTGTTTCCTCATTCATGTCCTCCTGTCCTGAATGAATAATTCCTCCTGACACGAATGTATTAGATATATGGGGAAAAGTCATTGAACCCCACTCAATCTCAGCACCATTCAATCGTGCCCTTTGTCTTTCACGCTTCCTCTCCAATTCTTCCTTTCTCTCGTCTAACATCGGGCATATGGCCTGCATCAAACGATCCCGCTTGTCAACCAATCTTGGCACTGACCGACCTCGGAGATATTTTCCAAGTCCCTCCCGGCAAAGGCTCCTTTTCCATTGTCAATTGTGGGCCCATCCTTGTTGCTTCAGAGAGTTTAGGCACCGGGATCTTACTTCCTTCACTTATAAAAGTTGAATTTACAAATTCCAACGACCTAAAGGAACACTCTATAGCCTCCATATCATTCTCTATGTACGGTGCATTATCGGTAATGTATGCGATAATATCCTCTTCCAGATTTATGGTGATCGCGCCCTCTATCACCAACTTTACCTTTTGGTGTAACAACGATGGCATGACCCTATTTGAGTGGATCCAGGGCCTCCCTAATAAACAATTATAGGAAGGCTTGATGTCCATTATGAGGAAGTCTACCTCGTTTGTGTTTGGCTCGATTAGGAAGGGTATCTCAATCCTCCCATTACTTTTCTCTCGGTACCATCGAATGCCCTCACTATATTTTGGCATGTTTTCATATGAGAGCCGTCTCACGGCAACCTGTTTAGTGTAGATAGGGGCAAGACAAAGGTCTTGATTCGTTGTTCATCAATATCCCGTGAATGTATACCCTTTGCATCGGGTAGTAATATGTAAAGTCTTGGTGGACCCCATGCCCCCTGGTGGAATTTCATCATCACTAAAAGAAATAAAATTGTCTACGCTTATATTACTAACGAGGTGGTCTAGTTTATTTACCAAATGTCTTCAAAGAACATAAATTTCATTCAACACTCTCATTAGTGTCATGCGATGTACCTCGAAGTTTAGAATCAAAGCCATCTCGATGTGCGTCTTGGTCGCTTGTGTAATTGTTCCACCACATCGCACTCACATGCTTTAGGAACTTCAAAACTCTCTAGCATCACTCACATCGCTCATTAACCGTGATCCTCGTCTTCTCATCTCCCTTCTCATCACGTAAGACTCAACTTGGGTCTGTATGTCTTGGTCAATTTCTTTCTCAAGATCACATAAAGGCAATTGTAATTCCAAGGTACCTCTTGTCATTTTTATAAGGAAAAGTCATGTGTTTCGGATTACAATTCGTAGGAGGAGTTATGGGTCTAACCATGGTGCACCCTTATAAGGAGAAGTCACGGGTTTTTAATTTCGACCTTCTGCCACCTTCACTCGGCCTCGTCGACCCCGGGCGTGATAATCACACGTGGGTGATTGACTTTAAGGATCCTTCTCACGACCTCCTTACGTGGAACATACATCCTCTCTTTCCACCAAGTCAAATAACTCCACTCTTTATTATCCATTAGCCCTTGTACTAGGGCTCTAAATTCATTACATTGCTGGATTTCATAGCCTTCCTTGTCATAGAACTCACAGTAGTTCCTTGCATCTTGAGATCTGTTCACATTCTCTTGTAGAACTAACCCAACTTTCTGTATTTCTTTCCAAACCTTTCTCAATGGGGTTCTGACCTCAGCAATCTCCTGTTTAAACCTTCTTCCCCTGCTTTCAACTATCGCGTTTACCCACTATCAACATGACTGGTAACTGATTTCCTCCACAGGTGGGTCATTGAAGTTCACCACCCCGCCTTTGATAAGTCATTTCGACTAGTCTTTTAAATGAAGTACGATTCTCTATCGAGTGACCTACTACATCCGCATGGTACTCATACTGAGCGTTTGTGTCATACCACTTAGGATATGGAGATTGCAGCAGCTTCAAGTAAAATGGAGACACGACATGCGCATCGAATAAAGTATTATACAACTCTTTATACGTCACAGGTATAGGAGTAAATTGGAATCTCTCAGTCTTCTACCTCGTGTTGGGCTCTTGTCTTGGTTTGCCTCGCCGCCCATGCACCACTGACTCTCGGTTGGGTAATAGTAATGGGTTTAGGATAACTCGAGCTTATATTCCTACTTGATTTCCCTTTTCTTGGTAGGCCGCTTCTTCTTGTGCTCTCTCCGCCTCTATCTTCCCACACCGATCGCGTTTTCTATCATCTCACCGACATCACCATGTCTGCGAAACTCTTTGTCGTGCCTCCTAACATGTGGTTAATGAAAGGTGCCTTGATGTATTGATGAAGAGCATGGTCATTTCCTTTTCTAGTAATGGTATTTGGACTGCAGAGTGACCTCCCTCCATCTTTGGGCGCATTTTCCAAGCTTTCACTTGGCTTTTTCTCCATGTTTTGCAACGTGATCTCGTCGGTGTTATATCGGCCACATGGCCGTAATGCTTGATGAAAGCTCGCGCCAAATCTCTCCACGATCCGATTTGGGTACAACTCAACTGGTTGTACCATTTTGTCAGCATTGACCCAATCGACTATCCCAAAGCAATGGATCAACAAGCGGTCATTATTGACATATCCTGTCATTCTCGACAAAACATCGTAATATGGGCCTCAGGCGCCTAGTCCCATTGTACTTTTCAAACTCGCATCTTGAACTTTAGAGGAAGTACTAAACAGGACTAGACTCACTTTTTAGCATCCATTTCGCATTGGTGATCAGACTTTCCAATGCTCAAACTTCTCCTCCGACCATTTGCACCGATCTTCGAACTCTTTTGAAGCTCGCTTACTTTCTCCCTTCGCCACCTCATCAAGTGCGGGACTATTGGTTTTGCCAAATTGACTTGAGGTTAGAGCTCGAGCTCATGGGAAGTTTCTCAATCTGTCAAGCATCGGATTGGTGCTGAGGTTTGATATTGATCGATACTCTTGGTGGTTGCACTTGGGAACTTGTCGGGGCCAGGCCCGGAGGGCAAGCAAAATCTTCATTATCTTCTCCAAGATCGACCATAGGCCTTTTTCCGCTTCTGTGCCCTCCAGGTCAACAAGCTGTGTTAGTGGCTCATCATGCTTCTCTCGATTCCAAAGATTTGATCCTCATATCCTCGTTGGATCTTGGCTAATCGCTTCTTGCATCCGAGCCTGCAGCTTGGTCTTGCATCTCTTCTCGCATCTACTCTAACCTTTCCATCCTTTGATCCATTACTCTCATCTTTTTTCGAGTGTAATAGCGGTGTTCTAGGATAACTATAGTATGACCTCTAGTTAATAGGGTTGTCTTATAATATTTAATGCAAATGTTATGATGCAATGCCAATGCATGAAATGTAATGCAAATGAATGAATGTAAAAATAAAAGGAGTCGATTCTGATTCAATTTCTTTTGGAATACTTATTGAAAAAAACAAAATCCTTTACATAAAACAGAGTTACATATATGACCTAGCCCTTATGCCCAAAGTTTTAACTTTCTCAAGAAGTGAGGCTAACTCTCGGCCCTGGTCTGACTTTGACTCATAAAATATACTTAACACATCAGTCTGAACCGCTAAAGTTTGTAAATAATCGGCCACTTCTCGTGATTCGAGCCACGCTTACGCCCATAAGGTAGTCTCTTTCTCGACTTGGTTACGAGATCGTTAAAGTTGTTCTTTCCTCACTGGGTTGTCCGCCTCCAATAGTTGGATCCGGAGCTCACTGCTTTTGCAAAGACCGCTTCGAGCTCCACTACCTTTCCTTTCAACTCGTCAACTGCTTAGGCTTGATTCCAACTTGACCGTAGAGTGGTGACTTTGACACAATGCCTTTCTAATTTCGCTACTCGAGCTCTTAACATCTTATTTTCGCTTTGGCTCTCCCACCGTCTTTTCGTGGTATCCTTTGTGCTTGAACCCCATAGAATCTCTTCTTCCTTTGGTTGACTTTGGTCTTCTCTTCCGGACTTCTCGACGCTATTGTTCGAGGTTTTACCCAATTCAGCCATCCTTATCGATGATGCAACTTCTTGTAATCGATTTTCAAGCTATCCAAATCTTCTTGACCTTCCTTTTCCTTTCCTCACTTCGACCTCTCGATTTACGGATATTGATATCTAACATCGATTCATTTTTCCTCTTCCAGCTTGTTCTATCTTTTCCCTAACTCAATTTTTATTTTCAAAGTCGTGCTTCATGATCTCCAACTCGTAAGGGACTACTCGCAAGTATTCTTCTATCGATCGAGAAAGATCTTGTGCGGCACTGGGATATTATCGTTCACTCTCCCGCCCGCCATGTGTTATATTCGAGGTTACCATTGATTTATAGCAACTCTTTTCATTCGGTGAATCTGCTTCCACGATCCGAAACTTCTCTAACTCTTTTCTTATAATTATTCCCACTATACGAGAATTCAAATTGAGCTAACCCATGCATTCTGCAGATAAACCGTCTCGATTGGTATTGCTTTAGCACGAGCAAAGGAGCATACCCAATGACTCCCTGATCCCTAACAGAGAACCCAATCATAACTCCCACACCGTAGAGAATTTCATCGAGAACGAACCAAGGAGCTCTCCATTCCACATCTTTTCCTCAAGATTCAAGAAGCGCGATCCAGTTCTCTTCGATATGTCATCTCTCCTAAAGCGGCACCAACTTCTTTAATGGGAGTAATTCGCAAAAAGACCCGACAAGAATTTCTATCTACTTTCTAGAAATGGCTATGGAATCACCCCAACAATAGTTGTGCGATCCCATGAATCTCCCTCACCCGCCTCCCAAGACGAGTTTAAAGATCTAAATGTTTTACGAGAATCATTTGGTACCTAGTAACCCCTTTTGTCAAGATGATCGAACAAATCAATAATCGCTTCATCTACATGCCTCAAAGCCTTGGGAAAAATTACCAAACCATAGATACTTAAGGCAAAAATGTCGACTTTCCTCTTAACATCTGGGTGTGCCGCCATCAGTCCCTCAAGCTTACCCAAGGAATGCATTTCCTTCACCCTTATATTTGAATTCATGCCATGACCCACTGTTCGCTCATCCGGTGATATTCATCACTTCTTTACAAAAGTCGGTGCATTAAGCGCCTCAAGTAAATTTTGTCAACCGAGCCCTTTGATCACAAGCAAAGCAGATATTCCTCCACAGAGGCACCAAGTCCACTTCCCCAAACGTAAAATAGCTATAAATGGATTTCAATATTGAGTCATAGTCTAACAAGTGTTTGTCCACTCGATGTCGAGTAAGTAGGGTAGATCACCATAATTAAGGTAGAAAAGCGACTTAGTTACTTCATCCCAACAAGCCCATATATCTCTTAGTTCTTGTAGCTCATTCTGTGTCACACTGATGTGAGTGAAGTCCAATAATTCTGATGTGAACCCTTCGGTTAGACTATCCCCCTTCTCAAGCTGCGTCTTCTCTGACCATATACGCACAGCCGCATTATCCTCTACTTTATCAAGGAATCTGTTCTCCATAACAAGCATTCTAACTTAGTAATTAAAACAGGAATCGACGCCTTTTAAGTATGAAATGACATGCAAATATGACCAAAATAAAGCAAGTTAGTATCACATAAAAGTAACCAAAACAAGTGAAAAAATGTCTAACCACTACATAGGTAGCCACTAAGGTTTAGCATGGCTCTACCTAGGGTGGGCTCTTAGGGTTCACTATATGTGGTTTAGCTCTAAAGAAAGAAAAGGGGACCTGAACCAACAGATTCCTCAATCCTCACCCATCATAGGCTCATATAGATCGAGTTTGGTTCAGGGGAATACATTTCCTTATGGCCATGCGGAGGTGAAAACCTCACGGAACCATAAGTACGGATGTATCCCGGAAGCGGTCCCCTAGCCCATGTGAGGTGAAAACCTCACGAAGGCATAGTTTCTCGCTCCCACTTAAAGGATGTGACCACAACGGTCATGCAATATGAATGCAGAAATATCCTATGGGTTTCAAACCACGACAAACATATGACGCGACACAAACTTATGCAATGAAAGAAACGAAATTAAAAATCTTATTTTTGATAAAAGGACATTAATCAATCAATGCTACGGCTTGACTCTCTTATTGGTCCCCAGTGGAGTCGCCAAGCTGTCGGAACCATTTTTTTTGTTTGGAAAACGGGCCGACTTTAAGAAGAAAAAACGGAGTCGCCACCAATCTTTTTTGAAGTATGATTGGGTCACTTTAGAAAACATTTTAGTCTACGGATTTTAAGAAAACGGGCTCGAGAGTCAGTTACGCACGAGGAAGGATTAGCACCCTCACAACGCCCAAAATTGGTACCGTGTTGATTGATTAATGTCCTTAATATCGAAAATTAGAAAATATTTTAAAGCATGGAAAAAAAATGTTTGGATGACTCGTATTGGATATCAAAACTCTCTTGTTCCGAAATGCTGAAATATCATATCCAGCACGATAGGACACGATGCTTTAAACTCTCGATACCAAGATCATTTTATGATTTCCAAAATACATGTAGTGCAATTTGAAAAGGGTATTTCACTATTTGGCTAAACTAAACCGGAACCCAAAGACGATTGGGTACGATTCCTTGATTTCCAATCATGAAATATTGCCCTTATTTGAGAAATACGATAAAAAAAATCATGAAGGATATCTAGTTGTTTAGACGAAGCGTAAAGTCGAAACCAAAGACGATTGGGCACGAATTTCTTGAACTTCCAAACACGAAACATTGCCTTATTTTCAAAAATACGATTGAAATCTTTAAAGGACATTTAGTGATCAGACGAACGAAAAATCGAAGCTCAAGACGATTGAGCACGATTTCTAACTTCCAACCACATAATATTACCTTTGTAAAACCCTTTTTATGAATTTTGGGGAAAAAAAGTAAAACATTAAGATGTAATTCAAAATCATTGATCGACATGGGATGATAAGAATAAAATATATAAATTTCAATAGTAAATTACCAAAAAGATAAAATAATGAAGGTAATGAAATAACGAAAGTAGCAATATTAATATTGATAAAGAAAACATAAAATAATAATAACCATAGCAATAAAAATAAAAATAATAGAGACATATATATATACACATAATAAATATAATAATAAAATAATAGTAACCATATTGAAAATAACAATGAATATAATAGAAATAATAATAATGGATATAATAGAATATAATAAAAACAATTTAATAATATTAATAATATATGTAAAATAGAGGCAATTATTTGATAGAATATGGATATAATAATAATATAAAATAAAAAAAGTAAGTAAAATAATATATAATAATAGTAAAGATACTAGAAAAATATAGTTTAATAATATCGTAACCAAAATATTTAAAAAATAATTGATTAAATGATAAAATAGCGAAAAATAATTAAAAGGGACTAAATTGAACAAAACATAAGCTTTGGGCCAAATTTAAAGTAAAGGAAGACAAATGGGCTAACTTCATGATGCGCGCAATTTAGGGGACCGACATAGCAAATAATTCCACCCTTTAAAATGCAAAGACCGAGTAATCTGACTAAATTGAAATAAGGAGCAAACTTTTGGGCCAAATTGGGAATAAAGAAAACCCGATTATGAGACCACGGAAAGCGGAGGGCTAAACGTAATTAGCCCTCCCTAGCAAAAACATCGCGGATCTTATCCTGTGCTTGGTCGGGTCATGGTCGAGAGGCCAAAACGACGTCGTTTGGCCTCAACCCACTTATCAAAACGACGTCAGATATGGGGTATAAAAGTGAAAAAATTTTAAAACATCTCATTTCTCTTCATTCTTTTCAAACACAAAAGGAAAAAAAAATTTTGAAACTCTCTCAAATCTCTGTCTAAGCTAAGCTTTCACACGACAATCACACCACCACGCACATTGTCACCGCCATCACACATGCATGGCGAATTTGAAAAAAGTGAGTTTTCTTTTTTAATTCCTTTGAAACTTCTATATTTTTTAAAAAAAGGAAAACCCCAAAAATGATTCGAAAAAATAAAAACGAAAAAGGGAAAAAAATGAACCTTTGTTCTTTGGATTCTCTATATTTCTCAATTATTTTTACATTACCGCAGTATTTTTCTTTTCGTATCTCTCAAAAAAAAACCCCCCATTACAGACTCGATTTGACTTTTTATAGTCTTTTCTACAATTACTTTTTTCTATTGTGCAGATACGTGCTAGAGCACGACGCGGACGTGGCGTGGTGGCTGTTGGCGCGCGGAGGGGAAGGTCTCGCTGGCGAGGGTCATGCGACGAAAGGGCTCTCCTCTGATTTACGTTTTTTGTTTTTTTTTTTTTGGGTTAAACATTTGGACTCTTATTTTCTGATTTGGTTAATTGGTATTAGGCTGCAAAATTGGGCCTTACAATTATTTTAATAGTTTTGTAAACCAATGAAATGGTAACTTGTTTACGAAGGAGAAGACTTTTCCAAATGCGCCGACGCCTGTTTGCATTTACAGCATTTGGGGTGGAGTGGCATTTTCGCTATTTGCAACCACTTGAAAGAAGGGGAAATCATTGCATCCACCTTAGGTTGTAATAAAATATTTAAAATCAATTACTACATATATTTTTTAAATTTTAGTGTTATAAATCAATAAATGAAGAATAGGAAAATTCATTAATGATTTACGTACATACTAAAAATAAAAATTTATACATCATAATTGTAAATAATAAAACTTAGAACTTCAACTATCTAAAAATTCCAAAACTTTTGCTTTCATCAACAATGTCAAAATCCCATTACCACTAACGTCATATATTTGTAACTCTAAATATAAAATTAAAATTTTCTGTAGCAATGTATCTAACACTAATCTTAAAACAAATTACATCTTCTTTTTCTCTCTCTCTTTTTGTTATATATATATATATATATATATATTGATCGTTCGATACAGCGCGCGATTGAACGTCTTCTAAAGGGGATTTATATGTTCCTCTTCTTCTATCTCCTCACACCTCAGTCTCTGGTACAAAAAGAGAAAAAAAAAAAAACTGAAGAGCCTTCACTTCTTAGCTTTAATCTAATCGTAAAATCCTCCAAAAGAAGGGGAAGATTCCTGTTTCTTTCTCCTTTTTTTGGGTGCATAATGACAGGGTTTTGGTTTCACCATTTTTGGCTGCCTCGCTTTCCAATCATGGTCAGCTTTCTTTCTTTCTTTCTTTCTTTCACTTTAGTTTCGATGCTTTTCCTTTTCTGTTTTTCAAAGTAGTAAAATTGGGTAAGTTTTTCTTTTTCCGGAAAGTATTTTGGTGAAATTAAAGTTACGGGCTTTGATTCATGAATCTTCCTTGTCAAAACAGGGTCGTGGCCTGAGAGTTATGAGAGCTAGTTTGTCAAGGACGCGAAGGGTTAATGGGCGTGTGATGCGGTCGCTGAGAGATTCGCAAGTTGCAGCTTCACAGATTGTTCGGCAGAATAGGAGGAGTAGGGCAAATCTGGAGCTGATTTTTGTAGCCAATACACTTGCTAATCAATGGGTTTATGATCGTCTTGTTGAGATTGAGAACGACCCGTTGATGAGGAACGCTTTCGAAAGGACTCGGAACCCGGGTGGGACTGGGAGGAACAGTCTTAATATGAACCGAGCTCGAGCTTTTAGAGGGAGGCGACGCCGCCCTTGATCGCCGTGGGTTGTAACTCTGGAGGTGGTGGTGGAGCATAAGGTTTTATGGGTTCCCTTTTTTCTATCCATAACCCTACCCCTCGCTAAGACACTGTTTTTCATTTTACGTTCATGTGTTTGTTTAAATTAGTAAGAGAGATATTGCCATGATGAAGAGAAGAGAAGAGGGGCAGGCAGATCATGGCTTACGGCATATTAAATCTCAATGTTTTGCAGTTAATTAATGGATAAACTTTATTTTAGTTTCTTTCTGATGCTGTGGATTGTGGTAACTTAGCTAATTAATTACTCTTAGTGGCCAATCATTCATTAATTGTGCTATTAACAAAAATCGACCAAATTCTTGAAGAAGTGGATAAGATCGGAATAAACTAGTAATTAGCTGACATTTGGCCTCAATGGTGAGGCCAGCTGCCTTTGGTGATTGTGTAATTATGATTCCACTTTTTTAATCATTAATAAAACGTGTGCTTTTCCAGGCGAATGTTCAAAGACATAATTAGTATGCATGTAGTTTGTCATGACATGCATTCTCCAAATAAATTGAGTTAATTCGTATTAATGATTTATTTCATCATTTAATTTTATAAAAGAAATTGTTTTAACTATATATATAATATATATATATATATATATATTATCTTTTAACCTTTAAAATTGATTTATTTGTCAAATCATTTTAAAAGAATAGAAATATTAATATTTGTTAATTTTATTGATGTAACATGCATATGAATTGTCATGCTTGATTAGCAATTAATTAAAATTTAAGAAAATTATAAAAATATTTTTTAAAAAATTAAATTATTTATTTTATATTTTTAATTTTTAATTTTAAAAATTAATTGATGCTAACGTGACATACATCACATCAAGAAAGTTAACAAATGTTAACTTTTAATTTATTTTGAAATAATTTGACAAATAATGTAAGTAAAAAATTAAATGAAAAATTAAAATAACTTTTTTATAAAATTGGAATTATAAATAAATCATAATGTCAAAATTGAATAACTCAATTTATCGCATTGTTTTCATAAGATAGAGACTTACAACCTAAAGTATATAAGTCCCAATGTCTAAAACTTTGCAAATAACTAAGGCAGGTTTAATACTTTTGGAAGTCTTTGTGGAAAAGTCTTAAGAAGTCTTTTGAAAAATTTAAGTGTTTGATATTCATTGTCAAAAAGACTTTTGATAAGTAAAATGTTTATTTTAGACATGATATTATAAAGTAACAAATATGTATTTAAATAATGTTCAAATTAGTTAATATTATGATATTTTACCAAAAATATAAAAATAATTTATTATAATTTATTGTTAATATTTTAATAAATAATATTAATTTTAAATATTTCTAAGTAATTAATATTAATTATTTATTAAATTTAATTAGAATATATAAACTATATTTAAATATTTAAATATAATAATTAAATATTTGTAATTAGATATTGACACAATTGTATTATTTTAAAATTATTCTTTTATTTTTAATGCTTTTAACACATTTGTAAAACTCATATTAGATATTA
Organism: Gossypium rotundifolium; assembly: GCA_025506655.1. Classification (NCBI taxonomy): domain Eukaryota; kingdom Viridiplantae; phylum Streptophyta; class Magnoliopsida; order Malvales; family Malvaceae; genus Gossypium; species Gossypium rotundifolium. Next base: position 37,427,523 of record CP106732.1, on the reverse strand, counting down.
ACATAACATAGATGTCGTAACCATTTTTGATAAAATAGAAAATGACGCGGTCGACTCGGTTTTGAAAACGAAAAGGAAGGAGTCGCCACCAATCTTTTTTTGATGAGGTGTGATCGGTCACCAGAAATGCTTATTTTAATAAGCAGTTTGATTTATCAAAACAACGATTTTAGTCTCTGAAATCCGTAAAACGAGTTCGAGTCTACGACACATTTAGGAAGGGTTAGCACCCTCACGCCCAAAATCGGTACCAAATTGATTAATCGATATCCTATGTTGAAAACTTTGAAATGATTCGAAAATAGGTACTTTTGATTTCCAAAACTTGAAGGGATCGAAAGGGACGTTAAGACTCTCTTATTTTCGAAGAGATAAAGCATCATGTCCAGTAAGTTAGGGCGCAATACTTTAGACTCCCGAAACTAAGCTCGCCTTTTAAAACTTGGCTTTATATTTGAAGAGGATCTCCCGTCATTTGCCAAACGAGAAGTCGTAACCAAGAAGTTAGGCTCGTGTTCTCGAAAGTCCAAATTAGGATATTGCCTCCATTTTAGGAAAAAGAAACTTATCTCGAAGTATCTAGATGTCGAGTCCAGTAAGTTAGGGCGCGACATTTCGAATTTTCGGGAACAAGTATTTTATTTAAAACTTGTATTACGATTTTAAGAAAAGGTATTTCGTTATTAAGATTGAACAAGAAAAATCGGAACCCAGTAAGTTAGGGCACGATTTTCTCAAACCCTTAATACGAAATATCGATTATTTGAAAACTTGATGCATTGGGTAAACTGATACGACAAATCGATGTTTGTGCGAGAAAAGAAATAACAGTAATATTGACAAATTACTAAATAGACATAATAAAATAGATAATAGTAGTATTAACACACTAGTAATAATAATAATAATAATAATAATAATAATAATAATAATGATAATAATAATACTAATAATAATAGTAAGTATATACATGTAATAATACAATAATAAGAGTAATAGAAATAATAATAAAATAGTAATAATAGTAACAATGATGGTAAAAGGTAAATAATAATAATAATAATAATAATAATAATAATAATAATAATAATAATAATAATAGTAATAGTAAATATAATAATAATAATATCAATATTAACATAAAAATAGAAGTAGAAATATATAAAATGTGATAATTATGTAAGTGAGAATTAAAATATATATAAAATAAATATAAATAGATAAGTAAAAATCGAATAGATGATAATAGTATTAAACTAAAAAATATCTTATAATAATGATAATAATAACAATAATGATAAAATAAAATATCAAATAATAGTAATAATAATGAAAATTGCAAAGTAATTAAAAGGGGCTAAATTGCATTAAAATGGAAGTTTGGTCAAATTATAAATAAAACAGAGTTCGGGCTAGAAACACACAGCGTGAAAGTGGGGGACCAAAGAGGCAATTTTCCCATAAATTAAAACGCACGTTTGAGGAGGGATCAATCGCAAACCGTGTGAAATCTCAGGTCAATATTACAATAATGGAAAACTTGATTTTAGAAACTAAAATGCGGAAGGGCTGATTGCACAATTTCCCTCCGTTAAAAACACGTGGATCCTACTGAGCGGGTCGGGTTCGGTTGGACCGGGTGAAACGACATCGTTTTGGGGTTAAGGCCACCCCAAAACGACGCGTTCGTGGGCTATATAAGGCCGAACTCGAAAAAATTCATTTGTGCCGAGAGTTTTTAAAAAAAAATTCTTTTCTTTTTTTCTCTACAGAGCCTGAGGGGGGAACTCCGGCGAGTCGCCGTCGCCAGACTTCGCCGTCGTCGTCGCTCCGGCCACTGGCCACGGTGGCTGGAAAGGTAAAAATGTGTTATTTTTTTCCTTATATTTTTTTTATCAGACTATTGTTTATATATATGTGTGTGTATCAAAAAGAAAGATGGAAAGTTTCGAAAACACAAAAAAAAAAAAATTTACCTTTCCTTTGGCCTTTGTTTTACGTAGTTTTTAATATTTTTTTCTCGCTTCGTGTTTAGATCTGTATTTTAATCTGCTTTATTTCTCTTTGAATCGGTTTACGCTTTTTGAATCTATTTTTTGTATTGATTGAAAAAAAAACCTCTTTACAAATACTTTGAATCGGCTTTTATAGCCATTTTTTTGCTACTTTCTGTCTATTCTCGTTTAATGTTTGCGTGTCGAGGAGGTGGAAAGCGGTGGACAAGACCACGGTGGCAAGAGGGCAAGTGGAGGGGGGTGGCGTAGGCGGAGGCAAGTGCCCTAGTTTGCAGGCGCACCTAGGGTTAGGGTTTCGTTGTTGTTTTTTTTTACTTGGGTTTCAATGGTTAGGTTTTGGGCTAGGTAATTTGGGTCTTGGGTTTAGGGTTAATTGGTCCAGGCCGCAAAATGGGTTTGTATAATGCCCTCTTTGCTCATTATCGTAACTGATAATAGAGCAAAGACATAAGAAAACCCATTTTGCTTGGCCTCGGTGGGCTTTAACTTCTTTGGTGCTCTTTTCTTCAGGTAGCCTCATTCAGTCCACCGCATCTTGTTGCTTTGATCCACTTTACTGCAACCTTGAAAGATGAAGTTTGTAGTTGTAATTGATTTAGTCCTACCTACTAGAACTTCAGAGGTATAGGAGTCGTTGTTTTAATCCGCTCACTACAACTTCAGGAGATAGGATTAAGCATCTTGATTTACTCCACCGCAACCTCGGGAGATAAGACTTGTTTTGATCTCGCTCTATCGCACTTTAGATAGATAAAATCTATTTATTTATAGCCTCCATCTGTTCCACTACAACTTCAGGGAAATAAGATTCGCTATTTTTAGTTTGCTCCGCTATGGCTTCAGGGGGATAAGACTTGCAACTTCAACCCGCTCCACTGCAACTTTAGGGAGATAAGGTTTGTTTTGAATCTGCTCTTGCAACTTCAAGGAGACAAGATCTGCCATCTTCAATCTGCTTCCTGCAACATCAGGAACACCAAATCTGTTATTTTCAATCTGCTCCCTACAACATCAGGAACGCCAGACATTCTATCTTCGATCTGCTCCATTGCAAATCTTCGATTTGCTCCCTGCAACATCAGGAATGTCAAATCTGCTACTTTTAATTTGATCCCTGCAAACTCAAGGACCGCCAGACTGATATCTTTGATCTACTTCCTGCAACTTCAGGAAGGTCAAATCTGCTATCTTCAATCTGATCCCTGCAACATCAGGAACGCCAGACTTTCTATCTTTGATTTACTCCATTACAAATCTTCGATCTGCTCCCTGTAACATCAGGAATGTCAAATCTGCTACTTTCAATTTGATCCCTACAAACTCAAGGACCGCCAGACTGATATTTTTGATCTGCTTCCTGCAACTTCAGGAAGGTCAAATCTGCTATCTTCAATCTGATCCCTGCAAACTCAAGGACCACCAGACTGATATTTTCGATCTACTTCCTGCAACTTTAGGAAGGTCAAATCTGCTATCTTTAATCTGATCCCTGTAAACTCAAGGATCACCAGACTGATATCTTCGATCTGCTTCCTGTAACTTCAGGAAGGTTAAATCTGCTATCTTCAATCTGATCCCTGCAAACTCAAGGACCACCAGACTGATATCTTCGATCTACTTCCTGTAACTTCAGGGAGACAAGTCCTTCCCAATTCGGCATCCATTTTCCTCTGTAATCCTTCTGTATGGGAAAGATCTTTTTCAGCACGAGGTCCCCCTCATAGAATTCTCTTGGGCGAACCTTTTTGTCGTAAGCTCGCATCATTCGCTTTTGGTACATCTGACCGTGACGGATAGCCCTCAATCTCTTTTCTTCAATTAAGTTCAACTAATCATATCGAGCCTGGATCCATTCAGCTTCATCCAGCTTCACTTCTGACAATACTCGAAGAGAAGGTATTTTCAGTTCAATAGGTAGAACTGCCTCCATCCCATAGACTAATGAGAAAGGCGTTGCCCCAGTAGAGGTTCGGACAAATGTTCGATAAGCATAGAGCGCGAACGGTAATTTTTCATGCCAATTCTTGTAAGTCTTGGTCATCTTCCCCACTATTTTTTTGATGTTTTTGTTGGCCGCTTCCACTGCCCCATTTATTTTTGGACGATACGGAGACGAATTGTGGTGTTTAATGTTGAATTGGCTACAAACTCCCGCTATCGTATTGTTGTTTAGGTTCAATACGTTGTCTGATATGATCCTCTCAGGCATTTCATATCGACAAATAATTTCTTTCTTCAAGAACCGACTGATCGCTGACTTAGTGACATTAGCATATGAGGCGGCCTCTACCCACTTGGTGAAGTAGTCGATGACCACGAAGATGAACCGATGCCCATTTGAAGCTTTCGGTGAGATTGGTCCAATGACATCCATGCCCCACATGGAAAATGGCCATGGGGAAGTCATAACGTGTAAAGGTGACTTGAGGCACGTGAATCTTGTCTCCATAACCGAATTTATGACATTTTTTGGCATAGTTGATGCAGTCTCCTTTCATAGTGGACCAATAATATCCAAACCTCATTATTTGTCTGGCCATTGTGAAACCATTGGCGTGAGTTCTGCAGACGCCTTCATGGACTTCTTCCAGGATTAACTTAGCTTCGGCGGCATCCACACATCTCAGTAGCACTTGATCTTTCCTTTTCTTGTATAGGACCTTCCATCCGTGACGTATTCACAAGCTAGTCTTCTCAACGCCCTTTTATCGTTCTCGATTGCTTGGTCCAGTACTCACGATTTTTCACGCATCGTAAAGATATCGTGGTACCATGATAGGCCGCTTTTCTTCTTCCTCAATATTGTAGAAATGGGTCGGGTCCCGATGAATGCTCATTCAGATAGGCTTCATATCCTCATTCTCGCTTATTCAACCATGGAGGCTAAGGTGGCGGAGCATCGACCATCCGGTTTTCGTCTCGGTAAATAACGAAAAGTGACGTCGCCAAACTCTCTCGATCAAATCTTGGGCCAATCTTTTGTAGACGGCCAACTTTAGATCCCCGGTTTCCCATTCCCTTTGTTGATAGATTACGAGGTAGAATCTCCATACACTTCTAATACTCGATTTTACGCTCGATAAGCGCGCGAGACCCATGATGTAAGCTTCATATTCACCATATTATTAGTGCAATCGAAATCCGGTTTGCAAGCAAATGGGTAATGGTCTCCTTTGGGGATATCGAATCGCCCCAATTCCATTGCCCACCATTTGATGCTCGTCAAAATTTAGCTTCCAAGGATGATCTTCTGAGGCACCCTCTCCAGTGTTTGCCACATACATCAAATCTTGCTTAGGGAAATTGAAGTCTAAAGGCTCGTAATCTTCAAGGGCTCTACTGGCTAAAAAGTCTGCTATTGCACTCCCTTTTACTGCCTTTTAGTTCACATAGACTATGTCAAATTCGTAAAGCGAATCGCCATCCGCCATCCTTCCATTCAAAGCGGTAGACTCCATCATGTATTTCAGAGGATCTAGCTTCGAGATGAGCCATGTCGTATGATACAACATATACTGCCTCAATCTTCGAGTTGTCCAAATCAAGGCACAACATAGTTTCTCGATTGGTGAGTACCTTGTTTCACACTCAGTGAATTTTTTACTAAGGTAGTATATTGCCTTCTCTCTTTTTCCTGAATCGTCATGCTGACCAAGCACACATCCTATTGAATTATCGAGCACTGTCAAATAAAGGATTAATGGCTTACCTGGATGAGGCGGTGTCAATACTGGGGCATTGGACAAGTATTGCTTTACTTTGTCGATGGTCTTCTGGCATTCTTCATCCCACGTGCCCGGATTGCGTTTCTTAAGAAGACGAAATATGGGGTCACATTTCTCGACGGGCCAGAAATGAACCGAAGCGATGTAATTTAGCATTCCTAAGAAACCTCTAACTTCTCTTTGGGTACGTGGTGGAGGCAACTCCTGTATGGCCTTGACTTTGTCTAGGTCAACCTCAATCCCCTTTTTACTGACCACAAACCTGAGTAACTTTCTAGACCGAGCTCCGAAGGTACACTTTGCTGGATTAAGTTTTAGTTGGAATTTCCTTAACCTCAAGAATAGTTTCCTTAAGACCTGCACATGTTCCTTTTCAGTTTGGGACTTGGCGATCATATCGTCAACGTAAACCTCAATTTCTCTGTGTATCATGTCGTGAAATAGGGGTACCATGGCCCTCTGATATGTCGCTCTCGTATTTTTTAGCCCAAATGGCATCACCTTGTAGCAAAACGTACCCCACATGGTCACAAATGTTGTCTTATCCATATCTTCAGGATGCATCTTTATTTGGTTGTATCTTGAGAAACCATCTATGAAGGAGAACAATGAATAGCCCGCCGTATTGTCTACTAAGGTGTCGATGTGAGGCAACGAAAAATTGTCTTTCTGCTAGCCTTGTTTAGATCCCCGTAGTCACGCACATTCGTATTTTCCCATCTTTCTTAGGATGGGACGATATTAGCCACCCAATTCGAATACTTAACCACTTACAAGAATTCAGCGTTAAATTATTTCTCGATTTCTTCTTTTATCTTTAATAAAACATCTGGTCTCATTCTTCGAAGCTTCTGTTGGACGGGCTTATATTCTTCTTTTATGGGCAACCGGTGCAATCGTGATATCGGTTTAATCCGTATATCTTGATTCGACCATGCGAATATATCCTTGAATTCTTGGAGTAACTCGATGAGGTCTCGCTTGGTCTCTGCCGTGATACAAGCTCCGATCTTCACTTCTTGTCCTTCTTCCAGGTTCACCACTTCCACTGACTCTTTATGCGGTAGGATATGTTTTTCTTCTTGCTCTACCATTCTCAACAAATCTAGAGGCAAGTCACATTCTCTGTCACTTTTAAAATCCTGAGATTCCTCTAAACACATGTCTTGTTCAAAAGGGACCTCTGAATCTGTAGTATCGTTGCTCATATCATTGATGGCTAGGGACCCGTGGTGGGTACCGAGGGATGTACAAAGAATGAATGAATTGAAGGATAAATATTCACATGATATGAATGAGAACAAGAAATGAAAAAAGTTTGTTAGAATTAAAGATGCATTTCATTGAAACAAAATATCCAAACATGAGCCTGTTTCACCAAAGAAATCTCATTGTTTCTAGGCTTAAAACAATGAGTGCGCTCAATATTACTCAGATAATCTCTAAAAACTACAGGAAGTTCCTCCGCAAATTCAATTGTTCGAATGCTCCCTGTGTTCAGATGCAGGCGAATGCCCAATGTGTTTCCTTGATCAGTTTCCTCGTCGTGTATGGCATTGATGTGAGGAAGATTCTCCGGGTAGATTATTCCTTCTGACACGAAGGTACGAGATATGTGGGGAAATATCATTGATTCCCACTTGACGTCTTCTCCGTTCAACCTTGCCCTTCTTCTTTCTTGTTTTCTCTCTATTTCCCTCCTTATTTGTTTTGCATCTGGTTTGAAACCCAAGCCAAAATGGTCTCTCTTCTCTTTCAACATCGGGATCTGAACTTTTTCTTGGAGACGTTTGCCCAATCCTTTTCCTGGTAGAGCCCCTTTTCCTATCATCATTCTAGGCCCATCCTCGTGGTCTTGGATAGCTTAGGCACCGGGACTTCATTCCTCTCTGAGATAAAAGTAGTATTTACTAACTCTAAGGATCAAAAGGAACATTCAACGGCCTCCTTACTTGTTTCTAGATATGGGGTTTCGTTGGTAACAGTTGCTATGATGTCTTCTTCAGCGTTTATAGTTACCACCGACTTTCTATTACCTTGAGTTTCAGTAAATGATGAGGTACAAGACCATTGAATGAATCTAGGCCTTCCAACAAGCAGTTGTAAGAGGGCTTGATATCCATGACTAGAAAATCTACTTCATATGTGTTAGGCCCAATCAATAATGGCACGTCAATTCTTCCCATCACTCTTTTTTCGGTGCCATCAAATCCTCTCACTATGTTCTGCCATGTTTTCATGTGAGAGCTGTCTATAGGCAACATCCTCAGTGTAGCCAAAGGTAAGACATTTAAAGCTGATCCATTATCTATTAACACACTCGGCAGAGTGTATCCCTTGCAACGAGTAGTTATGTGCAAGGCTTTTATTGATCCCATGCCCCTGGTGGGATTTCATCATCACTGAAGTAAATAAAATTGTCAGCACTTATGTTACTAACCAGACGGTCCAATTTATTAAAGGATATATCCTTAGTAACATAAGTTTCATTCAGTACTTTCATCAGTGCTTCACGGTGCACTTCCGAGCTTAATGTTAGGTTAGTACTGTATATACGAAATGGTTGTTTGCGTAGCTATTCTACCACATTGTACTCGCTGTGTTTCAAGAATTTCAAGAATTCTTTGGCCTCCTCTTCTTTTACGGGTTCATTGACAGGGGCTTCGGGTTCCTTTTTCTGCCCAATCAGCACAGTCTTTGGTTTCACTGGTTCTACTCCTTTGTTCTTAAGGTCGTACCGCTTCCCACTACGCGTATAAGACCATTCATTCTTGACTTTCTCAGAAATGCTAGTAGATCTTTCCGCCCTTGATATCATCACATTACAATTGTAGTCCCAGGGAAACTTTTTACTGTCTTTGTAAGGAAAAGAAGCAGGTCTCTGAATTATAATCTTCGGCCTTCCTTGCACCCCACCTTCCGTGTTTCGTGAGATGATGATTCTTGGGTAATTGACTCCAGGCTTCATCAATTCTTCCTCGGTCACACATACATTCCTTTCCTCTACTCCTTCTTCATAAAACTCCAGTTCCTTGTTGTCCATAAGGTTTTGCACCAAAATTCTAAACTGGGCACATTCTTGAATCTCGTGCCCTTTTGTTTTATGGAGTTCGCAGTAGTTCTTTGTATACCACCAGTTTTCCGCAGGATCTGAATCTGTCAATCCTCTCTTTGCCATTTCCTCCCAGACTACTTTCAATGGGGTTTTCACCTCCGTGACGTCCTTCTTGATCTTTTTCACCACCTCATCACCAATCGTGTTTACCCCTCTACCCTCGTGATTGGGTAGTGGGTTCCCCCTTTTTTATCAAATCGTTGAGTGTTATGACCTCCATCTTTATTAGCCTCTCGACTACCTTTTTAAAGGCGAGGCAATTCTCTATCGAATGCCCCGCTACCCCCGCATGGTAATCGCATTGAGCGTTAGGGTCGTACCACTTAGGGTATGGAGGTTACAATGGTTGTAAATAGAATGGGGATACGATATGCACATTGAACAAGGTCTGGTATAGCTCCTTGTACGTTATTGGAATTGGCGTGAATTGAATTTTTTTGGTGTTTGGTCTGGTTCCCGATTCCTGTCTTGCCGGACCTTGTTGTCTAGAGGTAACTGCCTTTGGCCGATTAACCGTGATCGCCTTGTGTGTGCTCACGTTATTTACTTTACCGTCCTTCTTCTTAGGAGTGGCCCTTCTAGCGCTTTCTCCTGCCTCGATCTTACCGTTCCTTATGGCATGTTCGATCATCTCTCCCACCATTACTATGTCGGTGAAGCTTTTAGTCGTACTCCCTATCATATAAGTTATGAAAGGGGCCTTCAGGGTGTTAATGAAAAGCATGGTAGTCTCTTTTTCTAAGAGGGGTGGTTGGACTTGCATGGCGACCTCGCTCCACCTTTGCGCGTATTGTCTGAAACTTTCATTTTGTCTTTTTTCCATGCTTTACAAAGTAATTCTATCCGGTGCCATGTCCGTAACGTGGCTGTAATGCTTTAAAAATACTTGAGGCAGATTTCTCCAAGAACTAATGTTGGCTGACTGTTGGTTATACCATCTAGCACCGCGCCCACTAAACTTTCTTGGAAACAAGTGGATTAAGAGTTGATCATTGTTCACGAGCGACCATTCGCTGCAGAACATGGTGATGTGAGCCTCCGGCAGTACTAGTCCCATCGTATTTTTCAAATTCTGCATTTTAAACTTATGAGGCAAAGACCAAATCCGGAACCGCACTTAAATCTTTGCGTCAATCCCATGATGATGATCGATATTTTCTAGCGCTTGAATTTTTCTTCCAGCCATTTGCAACGATCCTCTAACTGCCTTGAAGATTCTTCTCTCGACCCCATTTTCTCTGCCATATCTAAATCAGGTACAACAGGAATGGCCGGGTTATCTCTTGGTTGGGATCCGGAGCCTGCGTGAAGCTCATAGGAGGTCTAGCGTCACCGCCCTTGTTGGGGCTCGATCAGAATCGGTGGCCTTAGGACATACTCCTCAGGCCTTGTTCTTGCATGTGGCGGGGTAAAACCCGGGGGGATGCCTTCACTACTTTCCTCAACCGGAGGCATAAGGCCTTTCCCCTTATCCATTGCCCCGTTCATCATTTGGGCCATTTGGGCCACCATGTTCCTCTGGGCCTCCAACATTTGGTCCCTCATTTCCTGCTGGAGTTTTAACATTTGCTCTTGCATTTGTTCCTGCATTTCTTTCTGGAATTGTTCGAACCTTTGATCCATTTTCCTGGTTTTAGTGCGCGTTCCGTAGTGATGTTCCACTTCTAGATTTTCCCCTTTCACTTCTTTTTTCTCTCTCTCTCTTTCTGATAATTTTAGCTAATTAGGCCTATTTTTTATAAACTTAAATGCATGTAATATGATGCAATACAAATGCATGAATGCAGGAAGAAGACATCGATTCTGATCAACTTCATTTTAGAAAACTTTATTAGAAGGCAAAACCCTTTACATAAAGCAAATTACAAATATGCTTTCGCCTTAAGGCCTAAGGTTTTGATTTTCCCAAGCAAGGAGATTAGCTCTTGATCATGACCCGACGATAGCTCATATCTCACGCTCAATATGTCAGCTTCTGCAGCCAAAGTCTGTTGGTGATCAAGCTACCTCTCGAATCTGGATTATTGCTTCACCCATGAGGTAGTTTCGACTTCTAACTTGCTCGCAAGAATAGCGAAGCTCCTCCTCCCAACGCCTTTCTCTTATTTTCAGAAGCTCAATCCGGAGCTCACTACTGTGTAATGCCGATTCTAGCTCTTCAACCTTACCCTTCATTTCCTCGATTCTGTTCAAGCTTGACTTCAGTTTACTTTCCGAGTCTTGACTTCAATAGTGGTGTAGAGACCGCCCAAGCTCAGCTATTCTAGCTTTTAGTCCCTTTTTTTCCTTTTGGTTTTCTGTCATGCCCTTCTCTAAGTCTTCTTTTTGCGTTTGTATTTCTTGAAACTTTCTTTCCCAATCGCTAACTTTGGCTTTTTCCTCTCGGATCTCTTATCCCCACTGCTCCGAAGTTTTCCCTAATCCTGCATTTTTTATCATCAGGCGCATCTTCTTGTATTCCATCTTCAAGTTATCTCGGTCTTCCTCTACCTTCTATTTTTCTTTTCTGAGTTTCTCAGCCTCTGATTTTTGACCGTCCACCTCTAATTAGAGGAGCATCTTTTCTTCTTCCAGCTTTTCGATCTTTTTTCCAAGTTTCAAACTCATCCGTTCAAAATCTTATTTCACGATCTCTAATTCTAACGGGATCACTCGCAAGCATTCTTCTCTCGATCGGGCACCTTCTGGATTTGGCTCGAGAATGTTATCATTGATTCTCTTAGCCCTCCATTCACTGTATCCTGGGGTCGTCCTCGGTCCTGCGGATAATCTTTTCATTTTGTGAATCTGATTCCGGGCACTACAGATCTCTTTAACCTTTTTCTTATAACTCCCCCTTCGTATGAGAACTCGCATTGAGCTAACCCGTATGTCGTTGGTACAAACTGTCTTGAACTATACTGTCTTAGGACCAGCAAAGGGGCATATGCAGTGGCACCCCAAATTCCCAGTAGAGAAAACCAATCGAAGTTTCCACGGCGAGAAAGAACCTTGTCGGGAATCATCCAAGGAGCCTTCTACTCGATGTCGTCTTCTTGAAGGTTTTGGAGGAGCGCTATCCAATTTTCTTCAGACACGTCTTCTCTCCTAGGCGTAGCTACTATCTCTTTCAACGGAGAACAATTCTCTGACAAAAACCGATAAGACACTTTATCCACCTTCCAGAAATGACTATGGAACCAGGCCAATAACAGTTACGCACATCCAATAAACCTGCCTTCACCTATTCTCCGACATACATTCAAGGATCTGAACGTGTCAGCCAAGATAACAGGAACATGCGTGACCCCTTTGTCTAATCTACCAAATAGATCAATAACTGCTTCATCAATGTATCTTAGAGCTTTTGGGAAGATTACCAAACCGTAAATACACAAGGCCAAGACGTTAATCTTTTTTTTTTTGCATCAGGATGCGTTAGGATCAGGTCCCTCAAATATATCCAAGGTATGCATTTACCCCCGCCTTTCTTCTATATTCTAGTTGAAACCTATTATTCGCTCATTCCCGTGATATTCATCAATTTCCTTGCAAAAGTCGGGCTATTAACTGCTTTGGAATAAGCTTTATCAACTTGAATTCTCAGACAACGTAGTAAGGTCGTATTCCTCACCGTGGGAACCAAATCTACTTTTGAATGAGAAAGCATTTATAAGCAAACATTCGAATCGAGTCATTGCTCGGAATAGGTGCTTATCTATTTTGACATCAAGGGTATGGTAGATCACCGTAGGTACTATGGAACAACCGCTTTGCCTCGTCATCCCACTAAGTCCATATTTCTTTCAACTCCTAGAGTTCATTCTACGTGACAACGATATTAGTGAAATGCCGTAATTTCGACGCATATCCTCGCCTAAGCTGTCCCTCTTTCTAATTGGCTTTGTTTCGACCAAAAGTGACGGCCGCATTGTCCTCCACTTTATCAAGGAATTCGCTTTCCATAACCAAACTTCCTAACTCGAAGCGGACCGTGAATCGATGCCTCTTAAAAATGGAAATGTCATGCAGAGGAAATAAAACATCATCAATTAGTACCACAGAATGAGATATAAAGCATGTAAAATACACAAACGCCTATCTGGCTAACTACTAAGGTTCGACATAGCTCGGCTCGGGGTGGGTTCTTAGGCTCTTTACATGTGGTTGAGTGCTAAAGTTCAAGGTGCCCGAACCAGTGATTCCTCGATCCTCACCCATTATAGGCTCATATGGACCGAGTTCGGTTCGGGGAATACATTTCCCTATGGCCATGCGGAAGTGAAAATTTCACGAAGACATAGGTACGAATGTATCCCGAAAGCAGTCCACTAGCCCATGCGGAGGTGAAAACCTCAAGAAGGCATAGCTTCTCGCTCCCACGTAAAGGTGTGACCTCAACGGTCATGCAATGCAATGCCAAAGTATTTACGAGACCCAATATTGAAAGTGCATTAAAATAAGCATGATTTTTCGAAACCATTTTCCAATTTTAATCAAAAGGACAAAAATCAATCAATCTATGGCCTGACCCTCGAGTCCCCAGTGGAGTCGCCAAGCTGTCGTAACCATTTTTTGATAAAACAGAAAACGATGCGGTCGACTCGAGTTTTGAAAACGAAAAGGAAGGGAGTCGCCACCAATCTTTTTTGATGAGGTGTGATCGGGTCACCTCGTAAAACAGTTGTTTTTAATAAACAGTTTGATTTATCAAAACAACGATTTTGGTTTACGAAATCCATAAAATAGTTCGGGAGTCGGTTACGCACGAGGAAGGGTTAGCACCCTCGATACGCCCAAAATCGGTACCAAATTGATTGATCGATGTCCTAATGTTGAAAACTTTGAAATGATTCGAAAATAGGTACTTTTGATTTCCAAAACTTGAAGGGATCGAAAGGGACGCTAAGACTCTCTTTTTTTCGAAGAGATAAAGCATCATGTCCAGTAAGTTAGGGCGCAATACTTTAGACTCCCGAAACTAAGCTCGCCTTTTAAAACTTGGCTTTATATTTGAAGAAGATCTCCCGTCATTTGCCAAACGAGAAGTCAGAACCCAGTAAGTTAGGGCTTGTGTTCTCGAAAGTCCAAATTATGGATATTGCCTCTATTTTAAGAAAAAGAAACTTATCTCGAAGTATCTAGATATCGAGTCTAGTAAGTTAGGGCGCGACATTTCGAATTTCCGGGAACAAGTATTTTATTTAAAACTTGTATTATGATTTTAAGAAAAGGTATTTCGTTATTAAGATTGAACAAGAAAAATCGAAACCCAGTAAGTTAGGGCACGATTTTCTCAAACCCTTAATACGAAATATCGATTATTTGAAAACTTGATGCATTGGGTAAACCGATACGACAAATCGATGTTTGTGCGAGAAAAGAAATAATTGATAATATTGATTTAATTACTAAATAGACATAATAAAATAGATAATAGTAGTATTAACACAATAATAATAATAATAATAATAATAATAATAATAATAATAATAATAATAATAATACTAATAATAATAGTAAGTATATACAGTAATAATACAATAATAAGAGTAATAGAAATAATAATAAAATAGTAATAATAGTAACAATGATGGTAAAAGGTAAATAATAATAATAGTAGTAATAGTAAATATAAAATAATAATAATAATAATAATAATAATAATAATAATAATAATAACATAAAAATAGAAGTAGAATATATAAAATGTGATAATTATGTAAGTGAGAATTAAAATATATATAAAATAAATATAAATAGATAAGTAAAATTGAATAGATGATAATAGTATTAAACTAAGAAAATATCTTATAATAATGATAATAATAACAATAATGATAAAAAAAATATCAAATAATAGTAATAATAATGAAAATTGCAAAGTAATTAAAAAGGGCTAAATTGCATTAAAAATGGAAGTTTTTGGTCAAATTGTAAATAATACGGAGTTCGGGCTAGAAACACACGCTGCGTGAAAGTGGCGGACCAAAGAGGCAATTTTCCATAAATTAAAACGCGTTTGAGGAGGGACTGAATCACAAACCGTGTGAAATCTCTGGGTCAATATTGCAATAATGGAAAACTTGATTTTAGAAACTAAAAATGCGGAAGGGCTGATTGCACAATTTCCCCCTCTGGTTAAAAAACACAAGGATCCTACCTGGAGCGGGTCGGGTTCGGGTCGAACCAGGTGAAACGACTTCGTTTTGGGGTTAAAGGCCAGCCCCAAAACGACGTCATTTCCGCGGGCTATATAAGGCCCAGAACCCTGAAAAAAATTCATTTGTGCTGAGAGTTTTTTAAAAAAAATTCTTTTCTTTTTTTCTCTGCAGAGCCTGAGGGGGGAACTCCGACGAGTCGCCGTCGCCAGACTTCGCCGTCGCCGTCGTTCGACCATCGCGCACGGTGGCCGAAAAGGTAAAAATGTGTTATTTTTTTCCTTATATTTTTTTATCAGACTATTATTTATATATATATATATATATAAAAAGAAAGATGGAAAGTTTCGAAAACACAAAAAAAATTTTACCTTTCCTTTGGCCTTTGTTTTCTGTAGTTTTTTAATATTTTTTTTCTCTGCGCTTTCGTGTTTGGATCTCTATATTTGGGTTTGAAATTTCTTGAATCTGTTTCTACTTCTCTTTGAATCGGTTTCTCTTTTTTGAATCGGTTTTTTTGTATTGATTGAAAAAAAAAACCTCTTTACAAATACTTTGAATTGGCTTTTATAGCTATTTTTTTGCTACTTTCTGTCTATTCTCGTTTAATGTTTGCAGGTCAGAGGGGGTGGAAGGGCGGTGGACAAGACTGCGGTGGCAGAGGGCAAGTGGAGGGCAGGGTGGCCAGAAGGCAGAGGTAAGTGGCCTAGGCTTGTGGCGCACCTAGGGGTTAGGGTTTCTGTTGTTGTTGTTGTTGTTGTTTTTTTTTTTTTTTACTTAGGTTTGGGCTGGTTAGGTTTTGGGCTAGGGTAATTTGGGTCTTGGGTTTAGGGTTAATTGGGTCTGGGCTGGGTAAAATGGGTTTGTACAATGGAAAACATAAGCATAACAAATTAAAATATTACATATATTTGGATTAAAGTTTCAAAAAGGGATAATATTTATATACCAAATATAAATTCTAAAAATTTTACAATAGCATTTACAATTTAAAGTGAATTCATTAAACTAGAAGCTACAACATCTCTTGTTAATTCCTTTTCAAAACCACTTAAATTGCTTGATTCACCGTCATCATCACCACCATCATCTTCTTCGTCATCATCATCACTTTCTCGACCATGCAAATAGATTCGTTTCAGCCAAGCAATCAAGAAAATCAAATGTCAGATAAGTATATTTGTTAACATGTGTATCAAAATATTTTCCTCTAACATTAATTTTTCCAAAAATGGACCCGACACCAACAATGACTACCATATGCTTTGTAACAAACAATTTCATATCTTAAAACGAGGAAGGGGATAAAAATGAGAAGATTCAATTTCATCCTAAGCCATTAACCAATATCATTGGCATAAATGATCATATTTCATATAATTCTTCAAAGCATGCTCAAAGAACAAATCATTCTCTTTCGGCAGAAAAATTAGTTGGGAGGAGCATCTCCAATATTTTTAGGAACATACTTCTTAATATCCTCCAGAGCTTCTTTACGCTGTTGTATTTGAAGTTCTAGAATGTGAATTAGTGTTGCTCTAGCCTGCATAAACAAAAAAAAAAAACAAACATAGAACTGAATGGATTCAAAAGCATTTACCAAGCAGAACAAAAGAAGTCGAGATAATGCGATAATGTTTTTCTTTTACCTGATGGGGGCACAATGAATTCAGCAAGTGGTGCAAGTTCTTGAATATGAGAGACTAAAGTATTGCCTTGTTAGCACCCAATGACCTTCTCCAAATTAAAGTATTGCCTTGTTAGTTCAAATGCTCAATCATCCAACCATTGATAACCGAACAAAAAGAAAAATAAACCAAACAAAAAATAAGAAAAAAAACATTTAAAACATACTATAATATGTTTAAATATTTAATATATATAAAAGATACGAATACGTTACATTTAAAACATATTATTATATGTTTAAATATCACAAGCATGGAGCATGGTGAATGGACACCACCAATTCAAACGGAATATGGATCGTTGTTGAATAGAGAACCCTAGTAGTAGTGGCACGGGTGCTATTATCTCTTCGGCTTCTAGTATTCTTTGTAAATGCAAGGAAAAACTTAAGTACTGCTTATTTTAATGAAAAATATTAATCTTTTGGCTTATTTTTTCTCACTTAAATGTAACTCCTTAAGTCCTAAATTAAGATTTCTTTACATAATTGGATAATGATCACAAATTTGGCTACCAATACAAAATTAACTTCAATTATAACATCAAAAATACCATAAACTCCATTTCATTCCTTTACCAAAGAAAACATTTCACAAAACATGAAACTATTAGAAAATAGAAGTCGTGAGAAATGAAACCATTTCATTACATTTGAGAGACTACATGAGAGGTCGCAAGCTTTGGCGTGTTAAGGATACAAAGATGCAAGCATAAGAGCTTTTGCATGAAAACTTTATGTCAGAGATACACATTATGAATGGTGCAGTGCAAGCATGCATATAAAGTTAAGAAATCAGTTTTGGTTCAATCATCAGTGCTTTGGGACAATGATTTTGCTAACTGGATATTGGTGGAAAGAGAAAACAGAACAAAGTTAAGGTAGCGGCATGAAGCTAGCCACAACTAACCTCCAAAAGGTCTTGAGTTCAAATCCACATCTCCAACTATTAATATAGGTTCAGTTTCATTAACAAAAATGCAAATAGACCACTGTCTATCACAGACTTCAAAAAGCTATACGTTACTGCTTGAACAACATATGATGCACCATGTGCGTTGATTATCTAAGTGATTATCTGCGTTCAATACTTAACGTAATTGAGTTCAATACTTAAGTACTAACTCTTCTTTTAGTGCCACTTACAAAATCACATTAAAAGATTAAAGCACTCAATTGAAGAAATCAACATAATGAGTCTATAATTGTTAAATGTAATTAGTTTACGACTTATGTACATCGGATTTCGTGATTAAGAATGTTTTTCCCAAACTCAAACTATTCAACGGTGGTCGGCCTCGCCTATATACCTGCGATTGCCTTTGGTCGCAAAGTTTTCTCTCGGTTTCTACATAAACATTTTGAGGATTTCGAGTCCTTTCGGGGTTCATTAGATTTTAGGAGTTCAATTTTCAATTTTTTCAATTGCCTAGATAAAGTTTATACTAAACTACAACATTTTGAGTTATGCCAATCTTTTTCGATCGGAGACCCTCCAAGATAGGTATCGACTAGCCATATTGAGGTCAAGCTAAACTGAGTCGAGCCTGATCGGAACCTATTTACAATCTAAAACTTAGGAAATTCGTAGAGAACATAAGCTTAACTGATGAAGCACAAACTATCGAATTGAAACCGATGATTCAGTAACTTATAAACACGAAATTTTGCATCAGTACCTGAGAAAATTTGGAACTTTCCATGAAACGAATTCAACAAACCCACACATGCATAACAAACCCAACCCATACATGCATTCCAGACCTCAATCCCCCAATTCCAAGAAATCAGAAGATTCAAACCCATGAAGAAGAAAAAAAATAAGTTTGCCGAACCCTCAATTCCCCCAAATCAAAATAATAAGTTTCAAACCAACAGAGAGAACAAAACCCAAATTAAAGGTTTTCGAAACATACTAGAAAATCGAAACAAGCAATCACCGGGAACAACTTATCGATTGATCGAATCCCAAAGAGCGAGAGAAGAGAGAGATCTAATTAGAAGAGACCATGAATTCTAGATATTTAAATATTATTTTCCGTGATTTTGACCCTAATCGAAAATTTGATTATTTATATGCTTAAGTTTAATAGGACCATGAATCGAATAGTGATTGTTTTAAAAAATATTTAAATATTATTTTTGTGTTTATTATATGTGAAATTGCATGTGTGAAAGTTTTGTATGAAAATTTGATTGTTCTATATATTAGAGGTGTCAAATTGCTTAGTTTTAAATGGAGGCCCTTAAAAGGTAATTAATTTAATAACTTGATGGACAAAATAGAACTTAATTGCATAAAATGAAAACTTAGTGGTTATTTGTGAAAGCGGGAGGAAAATTGAAAATCGGAAAGTTGGTAATATGGCCGTTTTGGTATCGAGGTAAGTTCATATGGCTAAATAGTGATTGTTTTATTAATTTGGAGGCTTTAAGTGGTAAATTACTCATGTTATGTTATAGTGGACGGTGAAAGACAACCATTACATGTTTTGTTATTATTTTATAAAGGTTTATTGAAACTTATATATATAATTTGGTAAATAAAGTTTTATAATATGACCGATGACTTGTGTAAGCGGACCGAGATTGTGATTATGTGAAAAACATAATATAATAAAACAAAACCATGATTTTCTTATTTGCATGACCGACTATAAAGAAAAGAAAGAAGAAACAAAAGTTCCTTAGGTTCGGCCATTTTGGAGCTTGATTAAAGGTATGTGTTTAGCTCGATTTTGATAAGTGTTCCAATATTAAAATTGTAAAAAAATAATTTTGGGACATAATTTATATGGTTAGATCCTTAATGAGTCTAGTTTCAAATGAAACAAATTATAACATCATTTAAATTCTGTACAAGGATAAAATTGATTTGTAGTGAAAAGTAGTCAGAATAGTTGAACAGTGAAACAGGGGAAATTTTAATGAATAAACTGTACTAATTAGATTTGCCAAAAATTCTTTAAATTTTATGGTATGAAGATATGTGAGTCTAGTTTCAGGGAAAATTAGAGGTTTGAAATTTGGAGCTCTGTAGCTCAAGAAATAAATAATTTAGTGACAGCGATTCAAGTAGACAGATTAATGTGAACATGAGTAATAAGGTATAAGCATGTGATTTAATGATTGTATCAAATTGAGAACTTGTTGTGAGGATTTATCATGTTGAGGCTTTGATAAGGCTAGAAATGAGTAAGTTGGGAAAGTAAAAACTTAGCATTATTTATGCAAGTTATGATGACTTAGTAGTAAGCTAAAGAAAAGAAAGAAGAAACAAAAGTTCCTTAGGTTCGCCATTTTGGAGCTTGATTAAAGGTATGTTTTAGCTCGATTTTGATAATTTTTTGAGATCGTTGCTTGAATACTATCAGACCCATGCTAGAATTTCTGATTTTGATGCATGTTTGGAGTTCGGCCATTGATGAGAAATTGTGTTTGTGATGTTTGATGAATATATATTAAAGATATGTTTTAGATTTACATGTTTTGTATTGGAAATTTTGATGATTTTGAGTAATTAGGACTAAATTGTGAATTTTGTAAATTGAAGGGTCAAAATATGAAAAAAATGGATTGTATGGACTTGTGTGGGCATGAGTAATATTCGGCCCTAAAGGAGTGTGTGCAAACTTTGAGTATTTTGTGTTTTGTGCAATAGGGACTAAGTTGTAAAAATTGTAAATGTCAGGGGTAAAATAATAATTTTCCCATTTATGTGTTTTTGGATTAAATTGAATGAAAATATATTTGAATGAGCTTAATTTGAATTTATTTAGATCAAGAACAAAAAGAATCGGGATTGGATCGGGGAAAAGCAAAGTTGAGCGAATAGTAGGAAAACTTAATCAAATCGATTTTGAGGTAAGTTTTAAGCAATTGGGTTGAATTGAACTTTAATCTATATTAATATGTATATGTTAAAGTGAAGTAAATAGGTTTAATTTCATAATGCGAATGTGGCATGGAATATATTATGTTTAACAAGAATGTGTGGTTAATATACATATATATATATATAAGCTTTGATTAATTGGGTTGATTGATTATGTATATATATATATATATGTATTAAGGGATAGTTAAATGTGAAAATGAAATGAGAGTGATGTTTGTATTTGAATAGATGGATATATTTACATGTTTATTTAGTATGGCCGAATGTGAAGGAAATTCATAGGAAAAATAGGTTGGTTCGAACATGTGCATATATGTATGTTCATACGTACAAAATGTGATTATGTATATGTTTATATGGAAGAGGAGGAGATCAGTTAATGAGCACTATGTGTGCGAATTTATACACCGAGTACTGTGTGTGCGAAATCGGTTGTCTAGCACTAAGTGTGCGGAAAATAAGTAATAGCACTAAGTGTGCGATACATTACAAGTAAATGGCACTATGTGTGCTCTTTATCAAAGTAATGGCACTAAGTGTGCGATACGTTACATGAATTGCACTATGTGTGCTCTTTGTCAAAGTAACGACACTAAGTGTGCGATACGTTACATGAATTGCACTATGTGTGCGGGATTACGGATCCTCCAAAGACATAAACTAATGAATGGTGATAAACAAGAGGTAATAAACAGGTATGTGATGCATAATAGTTGAATAATCTAGTACGAATGAGGTAAGTTGTTTCTGTATATGAAATTATAGAATTGAGATGTGATCTTTAATCTTTAAGTTTATTTGAGATGAAATAATGATACATGAGTATTTGGTTTTGAGACTATTAAATATGGTAATTATCGTATGGTGATATGTTATATAAGATTGTTATGAGTTAAGTAGATGATCAAGTTAAATTGATTTAATTTGTATAATGATTACTTGTATATTTTACCATTGCTATAACTTACTAAGCTATATTAGCTTACTGTATGTGTTTATTTGACTATTTTATAGATATTGAAGTCTAAGTTCGAGCTCGGGGATCATCGTCAAAGTCAATCACACTATCAACTATCTTTGGTACCTTTTTGTGAATGAACTTAAAGTCTATGGCATGTATAGGCTAAGCTACTTTTTGAATTGATTCAATTGGTGTTTATGTGTATGTATATAAATGCCATGCGAAAATGGCTTTATTTCCATGCTAGGGTTGGTTTGAATATGCTTGAGATGATGTATATGTTTGTGCATTTTTGGTCATGATATAAGTTTATTTTGGTATGTGTGTTTCATGAAATTATGAGGGTATTTTATTTATAAGTTCAAATGAATATTTCATGTATGACTTATAAGCTAACTAACGATAATATATGCTTGTAATGGATGAAATTATGTTCGGTTAATGATAGGTGTATATTGGTGAAGTAAGAATGAATGTACGATTTGATAAATTTGATAAATAGGTGCATAAATTTTGCTTGAATGGTTAACTAATTAAGCTCCAAATAGGAAAGCAAATCATGATCACAATTTAAATATTTTGTATGGAAGTTATATTAGTTAGCCGAATATGTATGTATATATATATATATAGTTAATTGATTAGTTATGTGTATGATTATGTTTATGTTTATTTATATACCTAGAATGCCGTGTGGATATTTTGAGTTAGTAAGTAAGGTAACCGATTTGATCATGAGATAAACGGTTTAGTTCATATATATGGATTGACATGGTTAAAGAATTTGCAAGTTAAGTATGCTATGATTTGAATATGTTAATATAAGAGATTGATAAATAATAGGGTTGGATGCTTTTGGTAATTGATATTGTTTTGGTGTGACCTATATTTGATAAGTAGGGTTTTGGCTAAATAGATTTGTGATACTTTTGTAAATGTTAAAGTGAACAATAAAAGTATAATTTTATTATTGGTAAATTTGGCTATGACCATTCAAGGGATTGATTGCCATGTTAAATTGATTATGTTTGTTTGCTAATATGTTATGAATACATGATAAGTGAATGTTTGAATTTGAAAGCATGGTTTGTTTATGCATCACTTCAAATAAAATGATTTATATGAGAGTGTTGATTTGGGGTTAGTCTAGTAATGCCTCGTAACCCTAATCCGGCGACGGATACGAGTTAGGGGTGTTACAAGAGAAACGGAAGTATAATAGAAGAGAGAAAAGGGAAAAAGGCAGAGAAGTGTTCACGTCTATTTGGAGAAGAAATAATAAGGATAAAAAAGTAAAACACCAGCCAAAAGTCCTTTTACTCTAAAAAAAGCTAAAATTTTTGGCTTTTTCATATGTGAAAAGTACTTCACAAACGTTAAAATAATTTCTCCACTGACCCTTATTCTTTATTGCTTTTTAGTGAAAAAGACTTTTCTACAGAAAAGTCCATCACAGATGGAATGAAGAACGGGGCCTAAGACTTCATTATCAAATATTTTTCTTTAAAAAAATTCCTTTTTATGAAAAACTTTTTAAAAAATTGAAAAATATTTCGTTTAATTTGAAAATGGATTTAATTTTCCCTAAACTAGAATATTTAAGAGAAATATATATTTTAATTATTGCCACGTGATATTTTCATCTAGTCAAAGGCGGATACAAGGGGGGCTGGCAGTGGCCTGACCCCCCTAAAATAGAAAATTTATATTTAAGCCTTTGAAATTTTTTTAAAATTTTAAATTAGTAAAGATAAAATTGTACTTTAGCGCCCCTAAAATTATAGAAATTCAATTTAATCTTTTAAAAATTATAAAGATATAAATCATAAAAAATTAAATTTTTATTCAACCCTCCTAAAAATTTGTTTTGGCTTCACCCCTGTCTAGCGTGTGACTTTTTCTTTATACAAATAACTTTGTGAAGTTTGCTTTAATCTAGAAGCAATTAATAAGGTCCAACATAGGCTATCCATGACTAATTAATATGTTAATAATTGAGGCTTGCTTATGCACTTTATATTCTTATGGTTAAATGTAAGTAATATGATTAAACATTTCATAATTATGCATTTGCTTTTTGCATGTAAATATATTTGTGTTGAGAATTATAAGTTGGAGTGATCCTTGTCATGTGTCTGTTTTAGTGGCGTAATATAATAGAGATCGAGTCATGACTCTTTAAAATAATAAATTTTTAATATAAACTTTTATAATTTATAAAATTAATAATTAGTAATAATTAAATTAAATTTTTACTCTAAAATAATAATAATAATTTAATTTAATTATTTTAAAATTATAAAAAAATCAACTATTAAAATAATAGACTTTATCCTGTTTAATTTTAACCCAAGGCTACACCACTTATTTAAGAAAACCTTGACTCACCAAAAAGTGGGTGGAGATGACAGTGTTTGTCATGACTCTATTGTGACAAACATGTGTACTTAAGATACCTACGTATATGATTATTCAAACTACTTCACACCCATCTAGAATACCATTTACAGTTTCACTACCTTCACTTTGACTTTTATCTTTTTAAGGGTACAAAGAGGGTACAAAGCCCACAAGCATGGGTCAAATTTGTTAGGAAAATTTTATTTAAATATCTTTTTAATTCAAACAAAATTAAATTCAAACAATATTAAACATATGATTTTGAAATTAAAAATATTTTAAAATCAAATATAAAAAATAAATGCCCTTTTCGGAAAAGGAAATTAATTTTGGAATTTTCTTTATAATAATAATTATTTTTAATCATGTGATGTGATATAACTATTCTATAATTAGCATAAAAAGATAAATATACTTTTTAAGCTACCAATCACAAAAGTGCTTATGTGAAAGGTTGAATACAAAATAATTTAGGGTTAATATTTTAATAAATTTAAGTGTAAATTCAAGTGTTTATATATGGGGTTTTCACATTAATAATAAAAAATAATTAATAAAATGTGAGAATGAGTTGTTTTAAACAGTAAAAAGTAGTGTGATACCATTTATAAAACATAATGTTTAATACAAATACAAATGAAATAAGATATTTAAATTTAAAATGGGGTCACGCCACGACACCTCTTTTTAATCCTCACTTTTTATCTTTTTTCTAATTTGAGGTGTTTGTGGTATAATTTTATGAAAATTAGAAGTTAGTTAAAATATTTTAATTTATCATAATTTGATATTTATATGTTTTCAAATTTAAAAGTTAATTAAATTATTTAATACTGTTAAACTCGATCATCAAATTACTTATTTTAATATTAACAATTTATTAAATTCATGTGCAAAAATTAATAAAATCAACAATTCAACAATTTATATGTGGCAAATTAGAAAAAAAAATCAATGATTCAAGTTTATATATTTTCTATTAACAATTGGATTAGTTTTAATAATATAAAACAAATTAAATTAAAGAGAATAATTTTTCAGTTTTAATATACATGGTTTAAATTTTCAGTTCTTCAACTGACTTTTTGCATCAGCTGGACGAAATATTACCAAGATTATAATAGTTTATAACATTTTCTATTTATTTTTTGAAACAATTTTGTATTTATAATATTTATTTATTTTTTAAATATTATTTATAGTTCTTTCTTAATTTGTAAATAAAAGGATAATGTTCTAAAGCGTATTTGAACATATATCTTCTTATATTGATAATAATATCGATGTCAATTAAGTTAAAACTCAATCGACATGTTTTGCGTAATTAAAATAGTAATAATTTTTATAATTAAATAATATTTTATCTAATTGAAACTCATAAAATAAATTTAATTTAAAGAAGCGCAAACAATGAATAAGAGAAAAAAGCACATCATACCGATGGTCTTAAACCAAACATCTCAACTAATTAATTCATAATTTATGTGTCGAAACCATTTTTCTTTTTAAATCGGTTTTAAAAAATGGGAATCGACTTTAAAAATAAAATGAGAGTTGCCACCAATCCCTTTTTACTAAGGTGTGATTGAATCACCTTGTAAAACGTTTTATTTTAAAACATTTTATTTTAGTCTACGAAAAAAACGAGAAAATGAGTTCGGAAGTCGATTACATATGAAGAAGGGTTAGCACCCTCATAACGCCCAAAAAATTGGTACCTAATCGATAAAATCATGTCCAAATGTTTGAAGTTTAAAAGTGTTTAGAAAATATGATTTCTTAAAAAACTTTGAGCCATTTAAGTTAAAACTTGAGATTTCTTTATTCCGAATGAATATAAACATCACATCCAGTACGTTAGGATACGATACTAAAAAACCTTCATAATCAAAATCATCTAATGATTTACAAAACTTGTAAAAGGGTATTTAGTTATTTAGCCAAACGAAAAATCGCAACCCAGTACGTTAGGGTACTATTTCTCGAATTTCTAAATACAAAAACATTGCCTTATTTTAAAAACCTTTAGATAAAATATAGTAATTTTGTAGAAAATGTATATATAAAACAATAAATAAATAACTACATAATGGCAATCATAAATAAATAAATGAGAGACATATAAATAATAATATTAAAATAGTTATAAATAAATAATATACATAAAATATATTTATGCACTAATTATAAAAGTACATATATAATAAATAATATAAATAAAATATATTACATAATATAAATTAATTTTGATACAAAATAAAATTTTAAAAATAATATATGATATAGTATAATACTTTATGATATAAAATTTAAAACATATAAAATATAAAAATAATATGTGATGCAAATAATGTTAAGCTAAATAAAATAATAAATAATAATCGTTTAATATATAAGGATAAAAATATATATAATTTTATACTATTAATGCGTTAATATATATATATATAATAAAGAAAATAATATAATCTTTTAATATAATAAAATAATTTAATACAATATTAAAATAATAAAATAAGAGGATAAAAAATAAATAAATCAAAAGAAACAAGGGTTAAATTATAATTAAAACAAATATAACAGGACTAAATTAAAACTCACGTTGAATCGCAGGGGTTAAAATAGCAATTAGGCCAAATATCAAAACGACACCGTTCTTCTCTGGCCCTAAAAAGGCCTGGAGGACTAAATTGAAACAAATACCACAATTTTGGGCCAATTTAAAAAATAAAGAAAATGCCAATTGGATGTAATTGTAAAGATACAATAATGCGGAAGGGTTGGAAGCACAAATAATCCATTTTGCCAAAACACGCGGATCCTCTATGCGGGTCGGGTCAGTGCGCGGGTCTTGAGTAAAACGGCGCCATTTTGGGCTATAGTAACCAGCACCAAAACGGCGCCATTTCAAGTATCTATATAAACAAAATTTTTTTAAAAACAATTCATTTTTCTCTTCAGCAAAGAAAAGAAAAATAGAGAGGGCTCCCCAAGGCGATTTTCGATCATTCTCCGTGAGGCTCAACCGCCATCGCCATTATCATCGTCGGCCACCATACAGTGGCGAAATTTAAAAAAGTAAGTTTTTAGTTTTTTTTTTTAAAATGTATTTTAAATATTATATATATATATGGTTTCAAAAATAAATAAATAAATATAAAAATAGTATTCGAATAAAAAAATAAAAAATAAAAGCAAAACCTCTGCTAATCGAATTATTTCTTGCTTTTGTATTTCTCTGAATCGGTATGTGTATCTCCTCTCTATACAAGTTGATCATAGGGCTTTTATAGCCTCAAAAAATGAAAATGGAAAAGGAATACAAATATTTCTGTTTTTGTTTGCCATATTTTGCTCTCATTCTTTCCTTTTTTTTTTTAGTTAAAGGTGCGGATTTGGCGACGAGGAGCTGTCCGCGCGTTGATGGAGGCATGGTTCGCTCGGATTGCGGTGAGATCGATGGTCGGACGAGGCTGCTTGTAGCGCGAGTGGTATGTGCTAACTCCTGCGGCGCCTAGGGTTTCAAAAACCCTAGGCTATTGAAACTGTTCAAAATTTTGGGCCCCTTTGGGCCGTGTGTTTTGGGTCTGAGTATTGGGTTTGTAATGGGTCCAGTTTGGGTCATCTGTTTAGGTTTAATTTTGGGTTGTCTGTTTTAGTGTATTGGGCTTCTGGATTAAGGTGTAATTGGGCTTGTAACAGGGACTATAGACTGAACATTTATTATTTATTTTTTGGTTTATTCAAATGGGCCCGAGCAAAAATGGGCCATTACATTATGCATTTAATTTTAGATTTTTACAAATGCAATCACATTCATATTTACATTTTAATTCTTTTAATATTAAAATTTCTTTCTAAAATAACATTTATCTCAACCGTACAAATACAATTTTAGTGTTTTTGAATTAATATATTTAAAAAATAAAAAATATATATTTTAAAGTTGTGGTGAAAGATAAATTGAGGTGGTTTCAAAAGTTTGAATGGGGACTCTAAAACAGCAGCAGGTTTCATCTCCCTATTTCTATTGGCTATTGTTGTCCACAAATGAGGTTATCCTTTCTTTTATATTTAAAACATATATATATATATATATATATAGAAGGCCCAAATTGCCCGAGCCCACTTCAGCATCAACCCCAGACCAAACAAAAAAACAAAACAAAACCCAAATTAAATAACCCAATACCCGAATGACCCACTGAGCTCAAACCTAAAACCCAATTACCAATGCAATACCCAAAACAAGCAAAAACCTAACCTAGCCACTTGCTCTTGCTTTGCCATAACCCCCACTGCTTCATCGACCAGAGTCCAGTCCCTAACTCCGTCCACCGCCCTTCGCGCCTTGCCCATACCCTGCAAAAATAAACCGACACGCAAAGAAACAGAGGCAACAAAGCAGAGAAATATGTAAAGGAAAATACATAAAGTATTTGTAAATGGCTATAAAAGCCAAAGCCGAAACATTTTGTAAGGAGGTTTTTTTTTTTTCCTTTCTCTTCGATCAATAAAAAACATAGAGATTCAAACGCAAAACAAAAAAAAAAAAATAGATCTGCGAACATCAAAACAGAGACCGAAAATGTGATTTTTTCTTTTAAATTTTTACTTTTTTGCTACTGTAGATTCTTTTATTCGTGTAAATATACCAAAAACATATATATATGAACCGGTAAAACATAAAATAAAAAAGGAAAAAAATATACCTGTTGTGAATTTCCGACCATGCACGTGTCTTTGGCCGGTGATCTTGGCGTGGCAATGAAATCGGAAACCCTCATGGGACACGGGCCTGTAGAGAGAAAGAAAAGGATTAGAAAATTTTTTTTAGAAGCAGCACAAATGATTTTTTTTAGGGTTTTGGGCCTTATATAGCCCCTTAAAACAACGTCGTTTTGGGGCTGGCTTTTAACCCCCAAAATGACGTCGTTTTGCCCCTTACCGACCCGATCCGACCGACCCGACCGCCTCGGGATCCGTGTGTTTTCTGAAGGGTCTATTTACATTTGACCCTTCCATTTTTTTTACCTTTCCAATCCAGTTTCATTATTTTCACATTTGACCCTATGATTTATTAGGTTCATAATTTAGTCCTCTCTCTTCTTTGCTGCGTTTTGGCGAAGGGTTTATTACCTCTTTGGTCCCTCCAGTCCTTTCGCGCGTGTAAATAGGCCCCCTAATCTTTCTTTTATTTTAAATTTGCCCAAAAATTTTATGTTTTAATTTAATTTAGTCCTTTTTTTATTGTTTTCACTATTTTTAACTTAGCTAAAATTTATTACCATTATTATTATTATTATTATTATTATTATTATTATTATCGTTTTGCTATTATTATTGTTATTTATCATTTATTATATTTACTATTATATATCTTTTTACTATCACTAATATTATTACCAATTTTATTATTATTATTGTTTTATTATTATTTGTTAGTATTAATGCATTATTTTTATTTTCACTTGATTATCATTTATATTATTATTTTCACATTATTACCATTATTTTATATTTTATTGTTTTATTATTTAATTTTCATCACTATAATTTTATTATTCTATTTTACCACTAATATTATATATATATGTATTATTCATATTGGTATAGTATTATCATTGTTTTATATCATTATCATATTATTATTATTATTATTAGTACTCTTATATTTACTATATTTATATCTACATTTATTTTTCTTAATTTCATATTATTACTACACAAAGTATATTTTGAAAATCATCATATTTCATTTAAAGGTTTTAGAATAAAGGTGATGTTTTGTATTTAGGAATTCAGGAAATAGTGCCCTAACGTCGTTGGATTGCGATTTTCCATTTAACTAAATAACTTAACATCCCTTTTACGAAGTTTCGCAAATCACGAGACGACTTTGATTACGAGAGATTAAAACATCATGTCCTAACGTGCTGGATGTGATGTTTATATCTTTTTGGGACAAAGAAATCTCAAGTTTTGACTCGAGCCTTTTCTTTAAATTAATACGATACGATGCATTTTGTAAAATTGCTACACTCCATTTAAAGGTTTTAAAATAAAGGCAATGTTTTGTATTTAGGAATTCGGGGAATAGTGCCCTAACGTGCTGGGTTGCGATTTTCCGTTTGACTAAATAACTAAACATCCTTTTGATAAACTTCGTAAAATCATGAGATAGCTTTGATTACGAAGGTTTAGAATATCATGTCCTAACGTCCTTGGATGTGATGTTTGTACCCTCTCGGAACAAAGAAATCTCAAATATCCTAATACCTTTTAAAGGATCCGTATTTTAAAACCTTTTCAAACTTCCGACATTAAGACACTAATTAATCATTTTGGTACCAATTTTGGGCGTATCGAGGGTGCTAACCCTTCCTCGTGCGTAACCGACTCCGAACTCGTTTTCTGGATTTCGTAGACCAAAATCGTTGTTTTGATAAATCAAACTGTTTATTAAAAACAACTGTTTTACGAGGTGACCCGATCACACCTCAACAAAAAAGGATTGGTGGCGACTCTCTGTCTTTTTTTTTTTTAAAAAAACCAAAGTCGAACCCTTTTTGTTTTCCAAAAAAATGGTTACGACAGCTTGGCGACTCCACTGGGGAATGATTTAGAAAGTCAAGCCATAAATTGATTATTTTCTGTCTTTTGTCAGAAATTTAAAAGTTCGATTTAAAAATTACGATCCTTTTATTGCATGTTGTTTTAATTTGACATTGCATTGCATGACCGTTGTGGTCGCACCTTTAAGTGGGAGTGAAGCTACTCCTTCGTGAGGTTTTCACCTCCGTGCGAGGATAGTGGATCGCTTTGGGATACATCCGTACCTATGTCTTCGTGAGATTTTCATCTCAAATGCGACCATAGGAAATGTATTCCCTGAATTGAACTCGGTCCATATGAGCCTATAATGGGCGAGGATCGAGAATCTGCTAGTTCGGTACCCTCTTTAGAACTAAACCTCATATAGTAAGCCCTAAGAACCCACCCTAGGTAGAGCCATGCCAAACCCTAGTGGTTACAGTTAGGTATTTTTATTCTTTGCTTCTTGTGTATGAAATACTGATTTGCTTCATTTTTATTTTTGCATGGCATATTCATCAAAAAAAGGTGTTGATTCACATTCAATTGCTAAATAGATAGCTTGTCATGGAAAGGGGGTTTCTTGATAAAGTGGAGGACAATGCGGCCGTTCGAGTATGGGCCGAGACAGTGCAACAAGAAAAAGGTGATAGTCTTACAGAAGGGCACATGTCAGAATTATGGGACTTCACACGTATCAGTGTAACCCAAAATAATCTTCAAGAGATGAAAGAGATATGGAGTCAATGGGACGACGAGATCAAGCAACTATTCTACTGTCATTACGGTGATCTGCCTTATCAACTCGACATCAAGGTAGACCAGCACTTATTCCGAGCTATAGCCCAATTTTTGGAATCCTCGCTTATAGTTGTTTTACTTTTGGGAAGCGGACTGGTACCTACTATAGAAGAATACCTGACTTTACTCGTTGCCCAAAAATTCAAAGCGACAAAGTTTATGCAAGACACATTAATGTCCCCACATTCTTAAAAAGTTGATGAATATTACGGGGATGAGCGAGCAATGGGTTCTGTTCGGATAAAACAAAAAGGAGATTGTAAGTGCATCCATTGGAGAAATTTAAGGGATTTGATCATAGCGCATCTAACGTGAAGAAAAGGGTTGACATTTTGCCTTGAGCATTTATGGGTGATTATTTTCCTAAAGCTCTAGGGCATGTGTAGGCGAAGCGGTCTCGGACTTATTTGATGATTGGATAGAAGAGTCACACATGTTCACGCAATTCTTGCGAAACTTTCAGTCCCTAGCGCGTGTAGAAAAGCGGGTGAAGGAAGATTCACGGTTGTGCACAACTCTTACTAGCATGGTTCTACGGTCATTTTGGAAGCGGAAAAGGCATCGTGTCGAATCTTCTCTGAGGACTATTCCCCGCTAAAAGAATTAGCATCCACGCCAAGGCGAGACGATCTTATAGAAGAAAAATGGATGATGATTCTGCAAAACTTGCAAGAAGAAGATGTAGAATGGAAAGCTCCTTTAATGATTCCTGATGAGATCTTATATCGTGTGGAGATTTTGATTGGGTTCCTCTATTGAGAATATGAGGAGCTGTCGGGTATGCTCCTCTCCTCGTGTTGAGGCAGTCTGAGATCGAGGCAGTTTACACCTGCAACACAAGGTCTAATTCAGTGCGAGTTTGAATATAAAGGAGATAATTGTAAAAAGAGAGTTCGTGAAATATCGAGTGCTTGGAACCGGACTCACAGAATGAAAAGGTTTGCCACTAACCCGATGACAACCCCAAATATGACCGATGGTGGAGTCAGAGAATCAACGACAACATCCCACATCGAAGCCAAAAATGCCGATCGGTGGAAGAGCACTGCGAGTAATCCCATCGGAGCTCGAAATCATCAAACAGGATTTTGAGAAAAGAATGTGGAATTAGGGAAAAGGATAGAACAATTAGAGGAAGAGAAAATGCAGCTAGGATTGGATGTTGACATTCAGAAGCTGGAAGCCGAGAAGCTAAGAAAAGGAAAAATAAGGCTGAGGAAGATTTGGACAGTTTGAAAACAGACTATAAGAAGCTGCGAAGGTCAATGAAAATTCTTTGGATTAGGAAAACGTCGAAGCAATGGCGTCAAGAACTTAGAGAGGAAAAAATAGAGCTAGTCAATGGGAAAGGGAACTCGAGATACTCAAGTTTAGAAGTTACTCTGAAAAGAAGTTTGGTAGAAACTCAGAACGAGAAAGAGGAATTAAAGGCTCGGGTGACAGAATTGGAAAGATCATTGTATCAGTATCGTAGTCGCAACTCTGTAGTCGAATTAAAGGCTAGTCTGAGTAAAATTGAAGAAATAAAAGCAAGAATCGAAGAGCTAGAATCTACTTTACATGGTTGTGAGCTACGGGTGGAGCTTCTTGAAGTCAATGAGGAGCGTTGGAAGCAACAACTTCATCACTCTCAGAACCAAGTCGAGACCGGATTACATTATGGGGAAGCCGTGGCTCAAGTCACGAGAGGTGGTGGATCACTTACAAACCTTAGCGATCAGAAGTGATGTACTAAGTTTATTTCTGAATCGAAGTCGAGCAAGGTCAAGAGTTAGCTGGGCTTCTTGAGAAGTCAAGGCCTTAAGTATTAGGGCGAGGCCTTATATGTAATCCATTTTATGTGAAGAAACTTGTTTTCTAGAAAAGTTATTCTAATGGAAATTGAATCAGAATTAATGCCTTTTTTTGCATACATTTCATGCATTAGCATTACATTGCATCATGTGCATTAAATCTCACAAAGGAACCTTAAATTATGACAGTTACCCTGGAACATCGCTACAATACACGAGGCAAAACAAAAATCATGGATCAAAGAATGGAAAGATTAGAGCAAATGCAAAAGGAAATACAGGAGCAGATGCAAGAACGATTAATCAAGATACAACAAGACATGATAGAACGGATGCAAGAATCTCAGAATAACATGATGAATCAGTTGGCGCGATTGTTGGCCAATGAGCGTGAGAAAGAAAAGGCGTTGCTACTAGTTTAGGAAGCGATAATGCGACCATGTTTACCCTCCGGTTTTACCCACCTAATACCAAGCGCCACCGGATGTGCATCCCCAAAGGGCGATTAATTACTATTAGACCACAATATCGAGGTTGGTACCGCGATCTGGCGCCCACCTCCCTCCGGTTCGGGTATGTGCATAACCCAAAGGGAAAGTCCGGCTAACCCTGTGGTCCCGATTTCGATGAAGTGGCAGAAATGGACAAGGCAAAAATAGATTTGTCAAGGCAACTTGAGAACCGTTGCAAGTGGCTAGAAGAAAAGTCTAAAGAAATAGAAATGGCTGACCACCGTTACGGGATGGACGCTAAAGACTTAAGTCTGGTCCCAGACTTAGTCCTTCCGCCAAAGTTTAAAACACCAGAGTTTGAGAAATATAACAGGACTAACTATCCCGAGGCGCACATCACAATGTTCTGCCGGCGGATGGCGGGGCACCTTAATAATGACCAGTTACTGATTCACTATTTTCAAGATAGTTTGGCCGGGTCTGCGGCCAAATGGTATAACCAGCTTAGTCGTGCCCAAATCAAGGCGTGGAAGGACACGCACGAGCCTTCATGAAACATTATGGCCATGTGGCTGATATTGCTCCTGATAGAATCACGCTCCAAAATATGGAGAAAAAGTCGGGCGAAAGTTTTAGACAGTATGCCTAGCGATGGAGAGAGGTAGCAATACAAGTTCAGCCACCGCTTTTGGAAAAGGAGACAACCATGCTCTTTATTAATACGTTGAAAGCTCCTTTCATCAATCATATGCTGGGAAGCGCCACTAAAAGCTTTTCAGACATCGTGATGTCGGGGGAGATGATAGAAAATGCAATCCAGATGTGGCAAGATAGAAGTGGGAGAAAGTGCGGAAAGACAATCCCAAAGAAAAAGAAAACGATGTAAATAACCTAAATAAAGGTTATCCAAAGCCTATTCTCGTAAATCAGCCCGGTAGTAATCGGCGATCATCGAGGCTCCTCAGACAAGAATCGATTACAAAAGCGAACAAGGAGAAAATCCAATTCACGCCAATCCGATCACGTACAAAGAAATGTACTAGAACTTATTCGATGCACATATTGTTTCCCACATTACCTAAAACCCCGCAACCCCATACCTAAGTGGTATGGCGTGAGCATGCAGTCACGAGTACCACGCAGGATTGTGGGGCATTCAATAGAGCACTGTCTTGCTTTCAAAAAACTGGTAGAAAGACTCATCCAGATGGGCGTTATAGAAGTAGACGATACCCCCAGCACGGGGCACCCGCTGCCTAATCATGAGGTCAATATGATAGGTGAGAACATGGGAAGGAGAGTTAAAAGGGATGTTGACGAAGTAAGGACTCCGATGAAACGAGTTTGGAAAGAAATGATGAAGAGGGGATTAGCTGTATCAAGTCCGGTAGGAAAGCATGAAGGAACAAGAAAAGGCTGTGAGTTTCATAACATGGAGGGGCACGAAATCCAGGACTGTATTGAGTTCAGAATTCTGGTACAAAGGCTGATGGACAATAAAGAGTTGGAGTTTTTTGAAATTAATGAAGGCCGAAAAGAAAGAAGCATTTGCGCGTTGGAAGATGAATCAGCAATAAAAGCCTCGAAAACTAGCTATCCTTTGGTCATCATCTCGCGGCCAAAGAACGATGGAGCCGGGATAAAGACAACTCCGAAGATCGTGATTCGTAAATCGACGGTCTTTTCATATGAAGACAACAAAGAGGTTCCCCAGAACTCTAACTGCAACCTGACGATTCCTGAAATAGGAGACTCATCCCGCACTACGAAAAGAAACCAGGAGCCTCCGAAGATTGTGATCCAAAGACCTGCGGCCTTTTCATATGAAGATAACAAAAAGGTTCCCTGGAACTACAACTGCAATGTGACGATTCCTGGGAAAGGAGACTTGTCCAGCACTGCAAAGGGAAACCAGGAAGTAGGCTCCTATATGCGTAGCGAAAAGCGTTACGACACGGCAAACCCACGGATCGAGCTTACAAAAGAGAAAACAATGGTGGGCAAACAAAAAAGAGAAAGTGTGACCAAACAGGAAGCTCCTATAAATGAGCCAGTGAAGGAAGACGAGGCTAGACAATTCTTGAAGTTTTTAAAATATAGTGAATATAGCGTCATGGAGCAGCTGCATAAATAGTTGGCTCGTATATCTGTGCTTGACTTGCTATTAAGCTCAGAAGCGCACCACAACGCACTGATGAAAGTATTGAATGAAACTTATGTTGCTAATGATATCACCGTTAACAAGTTGGATCGTCTAATTAGCAATATAAGTGTTGATAACTTCATTTTCTTTAATGATGACGAGATTCCTACGGGAGGTATGGGTTCCATCAAGGCCCTCCACATTACTACACGGTGCAAAGGATACACACTACCAGGGGTACTAGTCGATAACGGATCGGCGCTCAATGTCCTGCCATTATCGACGTTGAATCGGTTACCCATTGATAGCTCTCACATGAAGGCCTGCTACAATGTAGTAAGGGCATTCGATGGAACTGAAAGGAAAGTCATGGGGAGGATCGAAGTACCTCTTTTAATCGGCCCAAGTACATATGAAGTGGATTTCATAGTAATGGATATCAAGCCGTCGTATAACTGTTTGTTGGGGAGACCTTGGATACACTCAGCGGGAGCAGTTCCCTCATCGTTGCACCAAAAATTGAAGTTAGTCACAAAAGGCCGTTTGGTAACAATAAATGCTGAAGAAGACATCATTGCAATCGTAACCAACGGTGCACCATATTTAGAAGCAAATGATGAAGCGACTGAATGTTCCTTCCGCTCTTTGGAATTCGTCAACGCAACATTCGTCATCGAGGGAAACAAGATCCCAGTGCCTCAATTATCCAAAACCATAAAAATGGGTTTGCAATTAATGGTTGAAAATAGAGCCGTACTCGGAAAGAGACTGGGAAGGTATCTCCAAGAAGGAATCGAAGTCCCAAAATTGAAAGAAAAAAGAGACCTCTTTGGCTTAGGTTTCAAGCCAAATGCAAAGCAAAAGAAGAAAGAGTTAGAAAAGAAGCAAGAAAGAAGGAAAGCGCGTTTGGGTGGAGATGAGATTAAATGGGAACCGATGATAATTCCTCATATTCGTGAGACCTTTATATCAGGAGGGGTTATCCATCCGGGATGAGGAACGCAAAATGAAGAAATCGTGCACGTCAACGCTATATCTGAGGGGAAAATTGAGGAAGAAAATCAGAATGGCATCCGCCCCTATGAGCTAGGCAGCGTTCTAAACAACTGGACTGCAGAGGAGATTCCTGTAGCTTTTAGAACTCATTCAGAGTAATACTCGGAACACACTTGTTGCTTTAAGTCTAGAAGCAATAAGAGTCCCTTTTGTGAAGCATGATTTTGTATAAGGCATCGTTATTTTCAATGAAATACATCTCCGCCATCTTTTGAGCAAATTTTCTTCTATGTTCATTTCATTCATCATCATTATGAAGCATGATTTTGTATAAGGCATCGTTATTTTCAATGAAATACATCTCCGCCATCTTTTGAGCAAATTTTCTTCTATGTTCATTTCATTCATCATCATTATTCTTTCTTTAGATATTCTTCTAAACATTTCTATTCTTCATTTATGATACCAATGAGCATGCCTAGATTCTGTGATTCTATGAGCCTTTATTCATCTCCATAACAGGTCCCCAAATATCAATGATTTGAGTAATGCTACCGATGACTCAGAATGTCCTTTTGAGCAAGATATGGGTGCGGAAGATTTTCAAGATTTTGGAGATGACCAAGGCTGTGACTTATCTCCTGAACTGTTAAGGATGGTAGAACAAGAGGAGAAACAAATCGTACCTCACAAAGAGTCGGTGGAAATAGTGAACCTAGGAGACGGACAAGAAAAGAAAGAAGTGAAGATTGGAGCCGGTATCACTGTAGAGACAAGGCGAGACCTCATCGAGTTACTCCAAGAATTCAAGGATGTCTTTGTATGGTCATATCAAGACATGCGGGTTAAAATCGATATCGTGGTACTTTGTTTGCCCATAAAAGAAGAATACAAGCTAGTCCAACGAAACTTGGAGGATGAGGCGGACATTTCTTGAAAATAAAGAGGAGGTCAAGAAGCAATTTGTGTAGGTTTCTTGCAAGTGGTTAAGTACTCGGAATGGGTAGCCAATATCGTCCCGTCCCTAAGAAAGATGGGAAAATACGAATGTGTGTAGACTACGAGGGATCTAAACAAGGCTAGCAGAAAGATAATTTTCGTTACCTCATATCGACACCTTAGTGGATAATCTGACGGGTTATTCATTGTTCTCATTCATGGATGGCTTCTCGGGATACAACCGGATAAAGATGCTTCACGAAGATATGGATAAAACCACGTTCATAACCATGTAGGGAACCTTTTGCTATAAGGTAATGCCATTTGAAATTTGAAGAATGCGGGAGCAACATATCAGAGAGCCATGGTAACCCTATTCCATGACATGATGCACAAAGAAATTGAGGTTTATGTCGACGATATGATCGCCAAGTCTCGAACTGAAAAGGAGCATGTCCAAGTCTTAAGGAAATTATTTTTGAGGTTGAGGAAATTCGGCTAAAGCTTAACTTGACAAAGTGTACCTTTGGAGCGGTCGAGAAGCTGCTAGGATTTATAGTCGTGAAAAAGGGATTGAGGTTGACCAGACAAAGTCAAGGCTATACAAGAATTGCCTCACCTCGCACGCATAAAAAGAAGTTCGAGGTTTCTTAGGAAGATTAAATTACATTGCTCGGTTCATTTCTGGCCGACCGAGAAATGTGACCCCATATTCGTCTTCTTAAAAACACAATCCAGGTGTGTGGGACGAGGAATGTCAGAAGACCTTTGACAAAGTAAAGCAATACCTATCCAATCCTCCAGTATTGACACCGCCTAATCCAGATAAGCCTTTAATCCTCTATTTGATGGTACTTGATAATTCAATGGGATGTGTGCTCGGCCAACATGATGAGTCAAGAAAGAAAGAAAAGGCAATATACTACCTTAGTAAAAAGTTCACTGAGTGTGAAACAAGGTACTCACCAATTGAGAAACTATGTTGTGCCTTGATCTGGACAACTCGGAGATTGAGGCAGTACATGTTGTATCATACGACCTGGCTCATCTCGAAGCTAGACCCACTGAAATACCTAATGGAGTCAACTACTTTGAATGGACGGATGGCCCGATGGCAAATTTTACTTTCTGAGTTTGACATAGTTTATGTAAACCAAAAGGCGGTAAAAAGAAGTGCAATAGCGAATTTTCTGGCCAGTAGAGCTCTGGCAGATTATGAGCCTTTGAACTTTGATTTCCCTAATGAAGACCTAATGTACGTAGCAACCACTGAAGAAGGTACCCCGGAAAGTCGTCCTTGGAAACTGAACTTCGACGGGGCATCGAATGCTATGGGCAATGGAATTGAGGCAGTTCTGGTGTCCCCAAACGGAGATCATTACCCATTCACTTGTAAATTGGATTTTGATTGTACAAACAATATGGCAGAGTATGAAGCTTGCATCATGGGTATCCGTGTCGCTATAGAATGCAAAATTAAGGTCTTTGGAAGTATCTGGAGACTCTGACTGGTGATTTATCAACTTAAAGGAGAATAAGAGCGAGAGATCCCAAGTTGGTCGAATACAAAAGATTGGTCCAAGAAGCGATCAAAAGTTCGATGACATCACTTTCGATTATCTACCAAGAGATGAAAATCGGATGGTGATGCTCAGCCACATTGGCCTCTATGGTGCGAGCAAACAACAAGGAGGATATGAGGCCTATACAAATGAGCATTTATGAGGCCTGACCCATTGCTACAACGTGGAAGAAGAGGAGCAAAATAATCACCCGTGGTATCACGATATACTACAATCGTGAAAGATCATAAATACCCCAATCAAGCAACCGAAAATGACAAAAGGGCGTTGAGAAGACTAGCTTGTGACTATGTCTTTAGCGGAGAGATCCTATACAAAAGAAGAAAGGATCAAGTGCTATTAAGATGTGTGGATGGCGCAGAGGCTAAGCAGATCTGGAAGAAGTCCATGAGGGTGTCATGGAACACATGCCAATGGGTTCACAATGGCGGACAAATCATGAGATTGGGTATTATTGGTCTACCATGGAAAGAGATTGCATTGATTATGCTAAAAAATGTCATAAGTGCCAAATTTATGGGGACAAGATTCATGTACCACCCTCACCTTTACATGTTATGACCTCTCCATGGCCTTTTTCTATGTGGGGCATGGACGTTATTGGACCAATCTCTCCAAAAGCTTCTAATGGACATCGGTTCATCTTCGTGGTAATTGATTACTTCACTAAATGGGTGGAGGCCACTTCATATGCTAATGTGACAAAATCAGCAGTCAGCAAGTTCTTAAAAAAAGAAATCATATGTAGATATGGAATGCCTGAGAGGATCATATCTGATAATAATGCGTTAAACTTGAACAACAGCATGATTGCAGAAGTCTGCAGGCAATTCAAGATCAGACATCACAATTCGTCACCATATCGCCCAAAGATGAACGGCGCAGTAGAAGTAGCTAATAAGAACATCAAGAGGATAGTAGGGAAGATGGTGAGACTTACAAAGATTGGCACGAAGTTACCATTTGCCCTTTTCGCTATCGAGCGTCGGTCGAGAACCTCCACCGGGGCAACTCCTTTCTCATTGGTTTACGGAATGGAGGCGATTTTACCCATCGAAGTTGAAATCCTGTCCTTTTGAGTATTGTCCAAACTGAAATTGGATGAAGCAGAATGGATCCAAGCTCGATATGATCAGTTGAATCTGATCGAAGAAAAGAGACTGAAAGCTATCCGTCATGGTCAGATGTACCAAAAGCGAATGATGCGAGCATACAACAAAAAAGTGCGTCCAAGAGAATTCCACGAGGGAGACTTAGTTTTGAAAAAGATCCTCCCCATACAAAAGGATTTCAGAGGGAAATGGATGCCAAATTGGGAAGGACCTTATGTGGTGAAAAAGGCTTTCTCTGGAGGGGCACTAATTTTGGCCGAGATGGATGGGAAAAATTTATCCAATCCCATAAATTCGGATTCAGTTAAGAAGTATTATGCTTGAAGAAAGGAAAGGCTAAAGTGAAAACCCGCAAAGGGTGCTTTAAGACCTAAAAAAAAAAAACAGAGAGGCTAAAGCGAAAACCTGAAAAGGGCGCTTTGAGACCAAAAGGGTTTTGAGTCGAAAACCCGACGAGGGCGGCTCAAATTCTGACAAGAGGAAGAGTATGTGACGATTTTATTCTCTTAGAATTAATGAAAGGAGGAATGTTCCACCTCGAACATCTACAAAGCAACTGCAGATCTCCCAACGTCTATTCACTCAAAATGATCTTGGAAGGATTCGATTGGTGAAGCTCAGTTGCAATATCTGGGGCACCTACTTTTCTTTTACCCATTTTTGTATTCCAATAATGTTTACTTTTGTTGATTTAATCCAATTCCATTCTTCATAAATTCCATTGTTAGTTTTAAGCTGTTTGCAATTGAAATAACGACCCATGGACCCATAATGCTTTTATAAAAGAGTCCCGCCTATTACTCTGGAAGCCTCTAAGCAGTAGTGAGGAACACAAGCAGGCTGTTGTCTAGGAACCACCACACCTAAGGGTTGGAAACGTTCGAGGAAGAGGAGTCTAAAATCATGACTATTTCTTCAAATTCGCTGTCATAGATATCAGACGAGATGTTGCGTCTGTGCCGTGACCTTGATGAGCGAACGAGCAATTACGGCCCTAAGCTTGTAAAAAGAGATCATTCTCATGACATCCCGCATTCATGCAAATGTCCTCCATAATATCATTTAGTTAGGAGCGTTCGATTTATTACGGTCATTGCATCTTAATTATTATGAAAAATTATCATTCTCATGACATTCTGCATTCATGTAAGTGTCATCCATATCACGCAGTAGTCAGGAGCATTTGAGTCATTCTGACCATAGCATCCGCATCATTTGGCATAAAAATCAAGTCTACGGGATATGTCCCCGGAGGGCGGTGTAGCAACACCTTGGTGAAGCCATCATCCTATCTTGCGACCAATGGTGGAATAGGTTGGAAACCATGCTATTGCCCAGCGACGGCGATGGAATAGGCTAAAGATTGTCTTATTGCCACTGACCAGCAGTGGAATAAGTTGAAGATTACTCTATTGCCACCGACCAGCATTGGAATAGGTGGAAGATTTTCTTATTGCCACGGACCAGCAGTGGAATAAGTTGAAGATTATCCTATTGCCACTAGCCAGAGTAGTGGAATAGGTTGAAGATTGCCCTATTGCCCCTTGACCGGCGGTGGAATAGGTCAAAATTGTAGATCTTGGAAGTGGGGCAAGATCGAAGCAAATCTTGGCTGTAGGGAACATGATTTAGGCCACCATCCTATTTGTGGAATAGGTGGAAGATTGTCTTATTGCCACGACCGGTGGAATAAGTTGAAGATTACCCTATTGCCACTAGCGGTAGTGGAATAGGTTGAAATTGCCCTATCGACCAAAAGGCAAATCTTGGCTCCCTAACTAGTAGGGAACATGATTTGAGCCACGAATCCTATTGCCCTTGACCAGCGAGTGGAATAGGTCAAAATTATAGATCTTGTCACGACCTAAGGTGAAAGATTTTCTCATTGCCACGGACCGGTGGAATAAGTTGAAGCAAGACTAGCCGTTAGTGGAATAAGTTGAAGATTGCCTATTGCCTTGACAGCGGTGGAATAGGTCAAAATTGTATATCTGCCCCGGTGAGTGGGGCAAGATCGAATAAATCTTGGCTCCACAACCATGGGAACATGATTTAGCCACCATCCTATTGCCACGACAAAATTGTAGATCTTGGCCTACAACCAATAGGTCAAGATCGAAGGTCCCTAAGCGATCACGATTTTGCGATGGAATAGGTCAAGATCGTCGATCTGGGGCATATGGAACAAATCTGTCTTCTTGACTAGCAATGGAACAAGTGAAGATTCCAAACCTTATTTCCCTGAAGTTGCAATAGAGCTGGGCTAAAGATACAAATCTATCTCCTTAAAGTTGCGGTAGAGCAATTCAAAACAAACAAGTCCCATCCCTTTGAAGTCG
This sequence comes from Gossypium rotundifolium, assembly GCA_025506655.1. Lineage (NCBI taxonomy): Eukaryota > Viridiplantae > Streptophyta > Magnoliopsida > Malvales > Malvaceae > Gossypium > Gossypium rotundifolium. The sequence continues at coordinate 37,384,830 of CP106732.1, read as the reverse complement.
CAGCAGGAGCAAATTAAAGCTACAGGTCCTATCTCTCTGAAGTAGCAGTGGAATGGATCAAAGCAACAAGATGCGATGGACTAGAATGAAGCTACCTGAAGAGGAAGAACACCAAAAGAGTCAAGACTCAACAAGACCGGACAAATTTGGTCCTTTTTTATGTCTTTGCTCCATTCCCATTACACGACAATGAGCAAAGAGGGGTAGCTGTAGAAGGCCCAAATTGCCCGGGCCCACTTCAGCATCAACCCCAGACCAAACAAAAAAACAAAACAAAACCCAAATTAAATAACCCAATACCCGAATGACCCACTGAGCCCAAACCTAAAACCCAATTACGCCTTGTTAATACCCAAAACAAGCAAAAACCTAACCCTAGCCACTTGCTGCCCAAAAGAACCCCACTTGCTGCCTCGACTGCCAGTCCTGTCCCTAACACCGCTCCCAGCCGCCTTGCGCCTCGCCCATACCCTGCAAAAAAAAACCGACACGCAAAGAAACAGAGGCAACAGAGCAGAGAAATATGCAAAGGAAAATACAGAAAGTATTTGTAAATGGCTATAAAAGCCAAAGCCGAAACATTTTGTAAGGAGGTTTTTTTTTCCTTTCTTTTCAATCAATAAAAAACACAGAGATTCAAACGCAAAACAAAAAAAAACAAAATAGATCTGCGAACATCGAAATAGAGACCAAAAAGGTGATTTTTTCTTTTAAATTTTTACTTTTTTGCTACTGTAGATCCTTTTATTCGTGTAAATATACCAAAAACATATATATATATAACCGGTAAAACATAAAAAAAAAAGGAAAAAAATATACATTGCGAATTTTGGCCATCGACAGTCTTGCGTGGTGATGGTGAACTCAGCTGAAACCTCATGGGACTGGGCCTGCCAGAGAGAAAGAAAAGGATTAGAAAATTTTTTTTAGAAGCAGCACAAATGATTTTTTAGGGTTTTGGGCCTTATATAGCCCCTTAAAACAACGTCGTTTTGGGGCTGGCTTTTAACCCCCAAAATGACGTCGTTTTGCCCCTTACCGACCCGATCCGACCCGACCCGCCTCAGGATCCGCGTGTTTTTGCAGAAGGGTCTATTTACGCATTTGACCCTTTCGCATTTTTTTTTACCTTTCCAATCCAGTTTCTGTTATTTTCACATTTGACCCTATGATTTATTCCGGTTCGCAATTTAGTCCTCTCTACTGCTGCGCGTTTTGGCTGAAGGGGTTTATTACCTCTTTGGTCCCTCCAGTCCTTTCGCGCGTGTAAATAGGCCCCCTAATCTTTCTTTTATTTTAAATTTGCCCAGAAATTTTATGTTTTAATTTAATTTAGTCCTTTTTTATTGTTTTCACTATTTTTAACTTAGCTAAAATTTATTACCATTATTATTATTATTATTATTATTATTATTATTATTATTATTATTATTATTTATTATTATTATTTTATTTATCATTTATTATAATTACTATTATATATCTTTTACTATCACTAATATTATTACCAATTTTTTATTATTATTGTTTTATTATTATTTGTTAGTATTAATGCATTATTTTTATTTTCACTTGATTATCATTTATATTATTATTTTCACATTATTACCATTATTTTATATTTTATTGTTTTATTATTTAATTTTCATCACTATAATTTTATTATTCTATTTTACCACTATATATATATATATGTATTATTCATATTGGTATAGTATTATCATTGTTTTATATCATTATCATATTATTATTATTATTATTAGTACTCTTATATTTACTATATTTATATCTACATTTATTTTTCTTAATTTCATATTATTACTACACAAAGAATATTTTGAAAATCATCATATTTCATTTAAAGGTTTTAGAATAAAGGTGATGTTTCGTATTTAGGAATTCGGGAAATAGTGCCCTAACGTGCTGAATTGCGATTTTTCGTTTAACTAAATAACTTAACATCCCTTTTACGAAGTTTCGCAAATCACGAGACGACTTTGATTACGAGAGATTAAAACATCGTGTCCTAACGTGCTGGATGTGATGTTTATATCTTTTCGGGACAAAGAAATCTCAAGTTTTGACTCGAGCCTTTTCTTTAAATTAATACGATACGATGCATTTTGTAAAATTGCTACACTCCATTTAAAGGTTTTAAAATAAAGGCAATGTTTTGTATTTAGGAATTCGGGGAATAGTGCCCTAACGTGCTGGGTTGCGATTTTCCGTTTGACTAAATAACTAAACATCCTTTTGATAAACTTCGTAAAATCATGAGATAGCTTTGATTACGAAGGTTTAGAATATCATGTCCTAACGTCTTTGGATGTGATGTTTGTATCCTCTCGAACAAAGAAATCTCAAATATCCTAATACCTTTTAAAGGATCCGTATTTTAAAACCTTTTCAAACTTCCGACATTAAGACACTAATTAATCATTTTGGTACCAATTTTGGGCGTATCGAGGGTGCTAACCCTTCCTCGTGCGTAACCGACTCTCGAACTCGTTTTCTGGATTTCGTAGACCAAAATCGTTGTTTTGATAAATCAAACTATTTATTAAAAATAACCGTTTTACGAGGTGACCCGATCACACCTCAACAAAAAAGGATTGGTGGCGACTCTCTGTCTTTTTTCGTTTTAAAAAAAAAACCAAAGTCGAACCCCTTTTTGTTTTCCAAAAAAAAAAATGGTTACGACAATATATATATTATAAATTTATTTGAAATTAATTTTGAGCAATAATTATATAAAACAAAATTTTAGACCAATGAAATTGTAGCCTTCTTTGGGAAGGAGAAGACTTTTGTAAACATGCCGATTTATTGGCGCTTAGCAGCAACCCCCATCCTCTGCTTTAAACAATGTATGTTTTAGAATATTTAAATTTTTATTTTTAAAACTTTTCAAAAATGTTTTTAAATAAATGTAATACATTAACCAAATCATATAAGATCCGAAAGTATATATGAAAACTATGAGTTCTGTTAAAGCTGTATGTGTGTGTGTGGAGTTTAATTGAGTCAAGTAGTTGGTTAAAAAGATCATGTCTTGTGCAACTAATCTGTTAATAATTTATCAATATTTTACTGTTATTGCTCTTCTAATTTCGATATTCTATTGTAGTGGGATTCCTATCTCCTAGCTATTAGCTGTTGAAATTTTGCCTATTTAAAGGCATTGATTAGTGAATAATATGAAGTTGAAATCAGTTCAATTCTTATCTGTCTCTATCGCTAATCCTTTTTTTATAGAATAAAACTTAGCAGCAGTTTTTTTTTTTTACATTCGTATCCGAGCCAGATTTAAGCCTTAGATTTTTTCAGTAGCAACAACAAGCAAAGTGATGGCCATCGAAAACTTTGTTCAACCATCCATTCCCCACTTTGATGGACACTACGATCATTGGAGTATGTTGATTGAGAACTAATTGAGGAACCAACAAATGACACAGCAGGGACAGAGGCTTAGAAGAAGGAAATAGAAAGGCTGCGCTTGAAAGATTTAAAAGCAAAAAATTTGCAAAAAATTATGTTTTCTAAGAAATTGACCATTCAGTCTTAGAAACCATCTTTTGCAAAGACACGTCCAAGCATATTTGAGATTCCATAAAGAAAAAATATCAGGGTTCTACGAGGGCAAAGAGGCTTCAAGCACTTCGTTTGGAGTTTGAAACACTACGAATGAAATCGGGTGACTTGATAACTGATTATTTTTCACGTACAATGGCCATTGTCAACAAAATGCAAATTCATGGTGACAAAACAAATGGTGCTACTGTGATTGAGAAAATACTTTGCTCCATGACTACAAAATTCAATTTGTAGTTTGTTCCATTGAGAAAAGCTCATGTCATCGAGGAACTTTCAATTGATGAGTTGCAAAGTTCTTTGTTGATACATGAGCGGAAAATTTGTCTGTAAGAGAATGAGGAGCATGCATTGAAGGCTTCTACAGATAATCATGTCACAACCAGAAGAGGTCGTGGTAGAGGAAAAGAAGTGGCAAAGGCGGAGGTAGAGTAAACAATGATCGTGGTTACCATCACCACTACCACCACGAGGCTCATTCTCAAATGAGAGGAAGAGGAAGAGGAGGCCATCACTCTACATCTTTCAGAACAAAGTCAGCAGACAAATATGATGTTGAGTGTTTTCGGTGTCACAAGTATGGCTATTATCAATCAGAATGTCGAGTTAATTTGAATAATGAATATGGATAAAGAACTAACTTTGCAGAAAATGAATAAGTGTCTTTGCTGATGGCTTGTCATGTCAAAAAAGAAACACGGAAGAATTTATGGTACTTGGACACAGTTGCAGCAATCATATGAGTGGCGACAAGTCTGCGTTTTCAGTGTTATATGAGTCTATGCGTGACAATGTGAAGTTTGGTGATGATTCAAAAGTCTATGTAATGGAGAAGGGAGCGGTAACAATTCAAATGAAAAGCAATGTTGTTTATACTATATCTAATGTCCTATTTGTTCCAGATTTGAAAACAAATTTGTTAAGCATTGGCCAACTGCAAGAAAAAGGGATATGATATTTCCATTAAAGATGGAGTTTGCAAAATACAAAATAAAAAATTGGGATTAATTTCCCAAGTTGATATGACACCTAACAGAATGTTTCTATTGTACCTCCACACTATCACCAACTTATGCTTCTCTACAAGGTTGGAAGATAAAAGTTGGCTTTGGCACTTTTGGTATGGGCATTTAAATTTTAGAGGTTTAAATTTTATAGCAAAAGAATATGGTGACAAGCCTCTCACACATCCAAACTCTTTCTCAAGTATGTGAAGAATGTGTCATCAGTAAACAACATCGAGAACCATTTCAAAAAGGAAAATAATAGAGAGTGAGAAAGGCATTGGGGTTTGTGCATTTAGACTTATGTGGACCGATCACTCCTACGTCAAATGGAGGTAAACGATATTTTATATCATTCATTGATGATTTTAGTAGAAAAACTTGGGTTTATTATTTGAATGAAAAATCTGAAGCTTTCACAGCCTTTAAGAGTTTCAAAGCTCTAGTTGAAAAAGAAGCAGGGACTCCAATCAAGGTGTTGCATAGTGATCGTTGTGAAGAATACAATTAAGAAGAATTTGTTGTTTTTTGTGATAAGAAAGGAATTAAGAAGCAACTAATAGCAACATACACACCTCAACAAAGTGGCATCTGTGAAAGGAAGAATCGCACAATTTTGAACATGGTACGAAGTCTTTTGACAATGAGTGGAATTCCAAAAGCTTTCTAGCCTGAAACATTCAATTAGAGTATCCATATCTTGAATAGAAGCCCCACCATAGTTGTTCAAAATATCATACCACAAGAAGCGTGGAGTGATCAAAGATCGACTGTAAATTATTTTAGAATCTTTGGGTGTGTTGCCTATGCCCATGTTCCAGATCAAAAGAGGAAAAAGCTTGATGACAAAGGAGAAAAATACATTTTTCTTAGTGTTAGTGAGCAATCAAAAGCATACAAATTGTACAATCCTATCACCAAGAAGATTGTTATCAGTCGTGATGTGGTGTTCATTAGGATCAATTTTGGAATTGGAATGCAGACAGAATTGAACAACAAATACAAGCTGATTTTGATGGTGATAAGGAATATGGAGGGCAACAGCCAATAGTGCAAGTGCAAAGTAAGCAACAAGCCACTGAACCAGCTATTATGCGTCCTCAACGTACCAGGAGGAGACCTGCATAGATGGAGAATTTTGTGGTAGAGGGAATTAATGAAGAGGAAGTTGTATATTTTGCTTTATTTTCATATTGTAATCCAGTAGCATTTGAAGAAGCCGTAAAATATTCCAAATAAAGAAAAGTAATAAATGAAGAAATGATAGCCATTGAACACAATAACACTTGGGAGTTGACTGATCTTCCCAAAGGGCACAAAACAATTGGTGTGAAGTGAGTTTACAAGATAAAGCTGAAGGAAAATGGCGAGGTTGACAAATTCAAGGCACGCTTAGTAGCTAAAGGCTATAAGTAGGAATTTGGTGTTGATTACATAAAGGTGTTTGCCCCCGTTGCTCGTCATGATACAATCAGGCTGGTGATTGCTTTTGCAGCTCAAAATTCATGGCCTATTTTCCAATTAGATAAGAAATCAGCGTTTTTACATGGTGATTTGAAAGAACAAGTGTTTGTTGAGCAACCTCTTAGATATGTAAAGTATGGAAATGAGCACAAGGTGTATAGGTTAAATAAGGCTTTGTATGGGTTGAAGCAAGCCCCAAGGGCTTGGTATAATCGTATCGAAGCTTACGATCTAAAAGAAGGCTTTCTAAAGTGTTCATATGAGCATACACTTTTTACCAAGGTTGGTGATGGAGGTAAAATGATTATTATTTGCTTATATGTTGATGATCTTATTTTTAATGGGAGTGATGTTGCCATGTTTAACAAATTCAAGAAGTCTATGATGATTAAATTTGATATGACTAATCTTGGCATGCTTCATTATTTTTTGGGCATTGATGTAGTGCAATCTGCTACTGGAATTTTTACTTCTCAAAAGAAATATGTGTAAGAAATTTTAGACAGGTTTCAAATGAAGAATTGCAACTCTGTTTGCACACCTACTGAAGTAGGCATGAAGCTTATTCGAGATCCTGAAGAGAGGAAGGTTGATAGCACCATCTACAAGTAAATGGTGGGAAGCTTGATGTATTTAACTGCAACAAGACCAAACATTATACATGTTGCAAGTCTCATTAGCAGGTTCATGGAGTGCCCAAAGGAAATTCATCTTTTAGCTGCAAAAAGAATACTTTGGTATTTGAAAGGTACTGCTAGTTATTGTTTGTTCTACAAAAAGGGTAAAAAATCATATTTGTTTGGCTTTACAGACAGTGATTATGCTGGTGATCAAGATGATAGAAAGAGTATTTCAGGTTATGCATTTATGCTGGGCTCATGGGCTATTTCATGGTCTTAAAAAAAGCAACCAATTGTCACTTTATCTACGGCTGAAGTCGAGTTTGTGTCTGCAATAGCTTGTGCCTATCAAGCTGTTTGGTTGAGGAAAGTACTTGACGAACTACACTTATTGTAGCAAGGAGCAACAACAATTTTCTGTGACAAAAATTCAGCAATAAAACTTTCCAAGAATCCTAGTGTTACATGGACGAAGCAAGCATATAGATAAGAAGTACCATTATTTGAGGGATCTTACAAATAATAGCATCATTAATTTGATTTATTGTAGGAGTGAAGACCAAATTGCTAATATTTTCACTAAATCTTTAAAGAGAGCTGCATTTCAGAAGTTAAGAAGGTTGCTTGGTGTCTATACTTTGAAAGATCCATCAGTTTGAAGCTATAATCTTTTAAACCGAATATTTGTGAGTTTTTGGTTTAAGGAAGAGTTCGTTAAAGTTGTACGTGTGTGTGTGGAGTTTGATTGATCCAAGTAGTTGGTTAAAAAGATTGTAACACCCCTAACCCGTATCCATCGTCGGATTAGGGTTACGAGGCATTACTTATCTAACTACAAGTCAACACACTCAACACACTCATATGAATCTTATTACATTAATTAATGCATATCAGTTCATGATATCACAATCAAGTAAGTTACCACAACTTATCATCGTTAACATCATTTAAAAACTAATTCCATTCAAATAGCAAAAACACTATTCATTTGGTCATTTAAATACTATATCCTAATATGTATGTTTATCCTTATTCAAATTATACCAATCAATTAACTAGATTTATTCAATCACATGCACACCATAACTAGTTGTTCATAACCATAATTTAATTCTTCAACCCTCATGACCGAATATATATAACCATCCAATGAAAAATATATAAACTCCAACTAAATCAATACCATGGCCGAATATTTACAAGTAAGTTTACTTCCATTTGATCATTAGTAAATCGAATTCATTAATTACATGCATAAAGTATAACTTTATTCTTCAATGACTTGTCTCGTAAGTGCATACAAAAATAAGCAAAAGTTTATCCATCAACCTGAATTGCACTATATACATTATTCAAACCAAAGTCACAAGTATTACACATAACCTAATATGAAATAACTTCCAAGTTAAACCTATAAATCATACATGAAATATTCATTTGAAACATATGGATGATGTACTCGTCATAATTTCATGAAACACACATACCAAAACAAGCTTATATTATGACCGAATATGCACTAACAAATACAACATCTCAAGCATATTGAACCATCCCAAGCATAGAAATAGAGCCATTTTCGTATGGCATTTTATACATCAAATTCATAATAACTCAAAAGAGTAATATATAGCCTATACATGCCATAGTTCCAAAAGTTCATCTTATAAAAAGGGTACCAAAAGTAGTTGATAGTGTGATTGACTTTGACGATGATCCCCGAGCTCGAACTTAGACTTCAAAATCTATAAAATAGTCAAATAAACACATACAGTAAGCTAACATAGCTTAGTAAGTTTTAAGCAATGGTAAAATATAAACAATTATTCATTATACAAATTAAATCAATCTAACTTGTTCATCAACGAACTCATAATCGCAATATATAACTTACCAACATTCGATAACTACCAAATTTAAAAGTCTCAAAACCGAATACTCATGTATCATCATTCCATCTCAAACAAACTCAAGGATTAATGATCACATTTCATTTCTATAATTTCATAAACAAGAACGACTTACCTCTTTAGTACTAAATTATTCAATTATCATGTATCACTTACCTGTATATTACCTCTCGTTTATCACCATTCATGAGTTTATATCTTTGGAGGATCTGTAAAACCCGCACACATAGTGCAATTCATGTAATGTATCGCACACTTAGTGCCATTACTAAAAAAAAAGAGCACACATAGTGCCATTCACTAGTAATGTATCGCACACTTAGTGCCATTACTTATTTTTCCATACACAAAGTGCCAGACAATCGATTTCGCATACACAGTGCTCGGTATATAAGCTCGCACACATAATGCTCATTAATCCATCTTTTCCTCAATACTAAAAACACATATGTTTTCATGTTCATTCAAATATACACATATATTTAAAGGTTCAAAAACCACTCATTTCTCCTATCACATATCTGTAAGAGTATGTCCAAAGATCAATCATGAGATGGTTGTAATAACATACTTGATTTACCATGTTTATTAATATAAAGCGTTGTCATTATTATTTCAGTTTTTTCTTACGTGTGTACAAATAAACTATTTTATAATAATGTCACGAGAATAATATGATTATTCTTAAAATATCCTTAGTCAAGTATTATTGTTGACTAGGACAACAATAATGCATTAAGACTAACATGTAGTTGATTGATGATAAAGAGTTGTCATTGATATGTAGTGTCAAAATCAATGCATGAATATGTGTGTTAGAGAACAACATATTGGGTGACCGCTATGAGTATGTTTCTTGGATTATTATGTAATTGTCACAACATTACTCATAGTGATTAATATGTATATGATCCTTAGACTTGAGATAATCATTATCCCAACATCGTGAGTCGTATATTTTGATACTGATCAAGCGTACACCATAATGGTTGTTCTATAAAAGCTTATGTTGGATATACCACAATCTATGTAGAGGATATTGTTGATCAATATAGGATAAGTCCTCCCACATAATGGGAGTAATATCTTAGGCCACTTGATTGAGTGAGACTAGAAATGCATGGCCATGCTCAAATAAGTTGACATGAGATGTCATACTAATTTGTATATCATAGTCTACTCAAGATATCAAGAAACATGGGATGGACTATACAAGTGTGACTATTCCATGACTTGTATCTATTCCGAAATAAAGGACTTAAGGATTAATGCATGAAAAGTTAATCACAAAAGTTATGTCGAATCATGACTTCTTGTAACTTAGGTAGCAATGATGCATTGCTAGATGCCACTCATTGTTTGTGACATTAGAATCGTTCTAGTATTACTACTAACGTTACAAGAACCTCTGAGGTCACACCTATGGTTGAAATGAACGGAATGAAACATAGTTGGTATTGTGTTTGATTGTCACATGAATTAAATTAATTAAAGAATTAATTTAATTGGGCAATCAAATATTTAATATATTATATGTACAAGGATGTTGTACACATAATGAGAATTAATATATGAATTTGGTTCGTATATAAATTTAAATAAATATAGTTTACCGAAATCCATGTTATAATTAATGTAATTATAACTTTTTGGGTATAATTAATGTAATTATAATTTTTGCTTAAAACATTATTATATTTATTTAATTTTATAATTCATAAATGAAATACCAATTATAAAAGGTAATAAGTGAAGAGAAACCCTAAGATTTTGCTTAGAAAAGTCTAGCAGCCGTCAAGCAAATAAAAACTCTCTGAAAATAGTTTTTTGGAGATTTCTGCAGTTCATAGTCAAACCGGGTGGATTACGTAGAGGCCGACATCGTAAAGGTTGCGGCTTGGTTCGACAGTAGATCAGAACTCTTGTTGCTGACGCGTCGCTGTCTACTCAGATTGAAAACCTTTATTTCACCCTGATTCGTTCCTCACTCATGGATTCATGGTTTGAATCGCCGGGATTAATTTTATTTCGCTGCGCCATGGGGGTGCCGGCGTTCTAACAGTGGTATCAGAGCCACTTGTGTGATACAGACTCGGGTTTAAATACTTGGGTGATGCAATTGTATGAAATGCATGCTTTTATTTTATTACGTTTTTGGTTGTTTAAATCATTTAAGCATAACACGATAACTTCCTTTCGATAATTGATTAAATGTTAATCATGGTGTTGTGGCCTATTCGATCTTATGTTATTACTGTTAACTATTAACAAATCTGTAATATTGCGACGGTGGTATTTACAGTTTCTAGTAAGGGTTAACTGGCTAATGGAACAAGGGTTGTTCCGATATGAACCTCAAGGATTAAAATCCTAAAAACACGATTCTGTTGATAAAAGTTATCAAATGTGAGGTTTCATTTGACTCGGGTATGCGATTTGTACCGCGGGGGCCCGGATCCTACCGTGACATCCCCTCTCATATTTTGGGGATGAAGATCTAAGGACGGCTCCGACTGCAGGCCTTCGGCCCGCTTCCTCCAACCGCCTCAGACCCCATTTTCTTATTATAGTATGTTTTGTTAATAAAAGAAATATATAACTTGATGGGCCACAAAATGTTGAAAGGATATTTTATAATTCACCTTAGCAGAAAGCATTGAATTATGTATGCTATTTTTTGACATGCACGGTGTTTGAAATGCATAGTTATAGCCCGATGACCCATTTGATAAAAGGATGTAATTTTATATATATAAATACAGCCTGCATGTCGTGCCTTACTACTATTCTCTTGTATTTCTCTTCTCATCTTACTCCCTCGTATGTAAAACGAGTTTCTGTATGTTGTAATTTGCAAGAGTTGTTATGGGCCAGACGAGAAGGAAGTTGGGACAACTATTGTGGATTGATAGTTTGTGAAACTGCTTACACCTTTAGGTTTCTTTTTGGTTCTCCCATTGGCTTGGGTTGAATCACCTTAATTTATGGGCTATAACTATTGCATTTATTTATTGCTTTATTTATTCATGTATGAGATGCTATGGATGTCTAAAGCATGCCCATTTTATATATTAAAATTTAATAATAAACCCAATTAATTGATGAGATCAATTAAAAGACTAAATGGACTAAAGTAGACCATAATTGGTGAGATGGAACATCCTTAATAAAATCCTCTATTAAAATATTAAGTCAACATGGCCTTCCAATTTTGCCTCGTTAAGGCCTCGATCAATACTATGTAGGTTATGCCAAAACGAAGTACTAGTATTTATCTTGGTTAAACGCGAAGAATAAACAAGTGATATTCGCTGGTTAAAAATTGGTTAATGACTTAACTAGGTTACTCTAATAGGATTAGAAACCTAGAGGCAATTAAATTGGATAAATCATAAGATGATTAGAACAAGAGTTGTTCACCAAATATTAGGACTTACATATGATGTAATTAGCAAAGGTTGCTTACCTAAATAACCATAGTCTTGAGAGTAAAGCCAAAGCTGACTTAAGAGGAGGTGAAATATGGATCCTTAACCCACTAGAAATACTTTGGAGAAAGTTTTTCCGAAATTAATATATGGGGGTTATTAATTTTGAAATAAAATAGTGGGATCATCATTTAATAAAGTCTTTTTAATGATTGATATAAACTTGGTAAATTTACTCACACACATATTTAATTGTTGTAGATATATTATGGCTGCAAATACTAGCACACTCTCATTGCGATCGGTCCTTGAGAAGGACAAATTGAATGGTTTAAATTTTCTTGACCGGTTCTGTAACTTGAGGATTGTCCTCAAATAAGAACGGAAATTGTATGTCATTGAATAGCCACTTCCTAATGAACCACCTATTAATGCCTCGAGAACTGATAGAGATGCTTACAAGAAGTATCTCGATGACATGGTAGATATTGGATGTCTTATGCTTGCCACTATGAATCCTAAGCTTTAGAAGCAACATGAGGACGTGGTTACTTATGATATGATCGAGCACCTGAAAGAACTTTATCAGGGGCAAGCACGGCAAGAGAGGTTCGATATCTCTAAAGCCCTATTCCAATGTAAGTTGGCTAAAGGAAGCCTAGTAGGACCTCATGTCTTTAAGATGATTGGCTATATTGAAAGTCTGTCTAAGCTTGGTTTTCTATTGGGCCAAGAGTTGGCCACTGATGTTATTCTGCAATCGTTGCCGGATAGCTACAGCCAGTTTGTCCTTAATTTCAATATGAATGAAATTGACAAGACTCTGCCACAGTTGCTCAGTATGTTACGAACTACTGAAGGTAACATGAAAAAGGTTGGACCCAAGCCCATACTAATGGTCCGTAACAACAAAGGCAAAGGAAAGGCCAAAGTTCAGACAAAGCCCAAGGGCAAAGGTAAGCCCAAGCCTGGCAAAGGAAAGGCTGCAATGAAACCTAAAGGTGGAGTGTCTAAGGAAGGAAACTGCTTTCATTGTGGTGTGACTGGACATTGGAAGCGGAACTGCCCTATCTATCTTGAAGAAGTCAAGAAGGCTAAAAGAAGCGGAACGTCTGCTTCAGGTATTTATGTTATTGATATTAATTTATCAACTACTACTTCTTGGGTATTAGATACTGGTTGTGGTTCTCATATTTGTACTTCTGTACAGGGACTACAAAGGAGGAGGACGTTGGCTAGAGGAGATGTAGACCTGCGAGTTGGAAATGGAGCAAAGGTTGCTGCATTAGTTGTGGGAACATATACTTTATCTTTGCCTAGTGGACTTGATTTAATTTTAGAGGATTGTTATTTTGTGCCCAGTTTGACTAAAAAGCATTATTTCAGTTTCTTGTTTAGACAAAATTGGTTTTGAGATAATTATTAGGAATAATTGTTGTTCCTTTTATCTCAATATTGTTTTCTATTGTTCGGCACAATTAATTAATGGCCTCTATATTTTAGATCAAATGAACCCTATTTACAACATAAATACTAAAAGATCTAAAATAAATGACTCAAATCAAACTTATCTTTGGCATTGTCGTTTGGGCCACATAAGTGAGAGACGCATATCCATACTCCATAAAGATGGTTTCTTAGATTCAGTTGTTTTTGAACAATTTGAAGTATGTGAATCTTGCTTATTGGGAAAAATGACTAAATTTCTTTTCTTGGTAAAAGTGAACGAGCTAGTGATTTATTGGGCCTAATACATTCTGATGTATGTGGACCAATAAATACATGAGCAGAGGTGGATTTCAATACTTCATTACTTTCACTGATGATTTTAGTAGATATGGGTATGTTTATCTCATGCGCCTATAAGTTTGAGTCTCTTGAAAAGTTCAAGGAATTCAAAATGAAGTACAAAATCAACTAGGCAAAACTATCAAGTCACTTTGATCTGATCGAGGTGGAGAGTATTTGAGCCTAGAGTTTGATGATCTATTAAAGGAATGTGGGATTGTCTCACAACTTACTCCTCCTGCTACTCCTCAATGGAATGGAATTTCTGAGAGAAGAAATCGAACTCTATTGACATGGTTCGATCCATGATGAGTCATGCTGATCTACCGACTTCTTTTTGGGGACATGCACTTGAGACAGCTGCTTTCATACTAAATCGTGTTCCATCTAAATCGGTTCAAAAGACGCCATATGAGATGTGGACTGGGAAACGTCCCAGTATGTCTTTTATAAAAATTTGGGGTTGTGAAGCTTATGTTAAACGTCAGACGTCTACTAAGCTTGAACCCAAATCTTAAAGGTGTATTTTTGTGGGGTATCCGAAGAAACTAAAGGTTATTATTTCTTTAATCCCACTGAGAACAAAATGTTTGTTGCTCGGACTGGTGTCTTCCTAGAGAGAGAATATATTTCTAGAAAAGAAAGTGGGAGAAAGATTGAACTTGAAGAAATTCGAGAATCACAAGATACCACCGAACGAGAGATAGAACAACGACAAATTCCACAAGAAATTGAGGAACAAGTAATTGTAGAAACACAACCATGCGAAGATCTTTAAGAGAACGCCATGCACTTGAGAGATATGGATTTTCATTACAACGCATGGTGACGTTCTTCTTATAGATCAAGATGAGCCTAGGACTTATCAAGAAGCGGTGACGAGCCCAGACTCTGAGAAATGGCTTGAGGCCATGAGATCCGAGATGGATTCCATGTATGAAAATCAAGTATGGACTTTGATTTACCCACCGAAGGGTTAAACCTATAGGGTGCAAGTGGGTTTTCAAAAGAAAATCGACATGGATGGTAATGTACAAACATACAAGAGGCGATTAGTCGCTAAAGGTTTTCGCCAAATTCATGGTGTTGACTATGATGAAACCTTTTCTCCTGACGCTATGTTTAAATCTATCAGGATCTTGCTCGCCATAGCCGTATTTCATGATTATGAAATCTGGCAGATGGACGTCAAAATAGCTTTCCTTAACGGGAAACTTGAAGAGGATGTGTACATGACACAACCTGAAGGTTTTGTCAATCCAAAGGATGCTAGAAAGATTTGTAAGCTACAAAGATCCATTTATGGATTAAAGCAAGCTTCTCGAAGTTGGAATCTTCGTTTTAACGATGCAATCAAAGAGTTTGGTTTTATCAAAAATGAAGATGAACCATGTGTTTACAAGAAAGTTAGTGGGAGCACTATCACATTCTTGGTACTGTATGTGGATGACATACTTATCATGGGAAATGACATACCTACCTTGCAGTCTACTAAGACTTGGTTAGGAAGTTATTTTTCTATAAAGGACTTGGGCGAAGCTACTTACATCTTAGGAGTCAAGATCTATAGAGATAGATCAAGAGGACTACTAGGTCTAAGCCAAAGTACATACATAGATAAAGTACTGAAAAGGTTTAGTATGGAAGAATCTAAAAGAGGATTTCTACCTATGAGACATGGTATTTCACTCTCGAAAGAAATGAGTCCTTCAACTCTACAAGAGAGAGAACGCATGAGTAAAATTCTATATGCTTCTGATATTGGATCTATCATGTATGCCATGTTATGTACCCGTCCAGATGTCTCGTATGCCTTAAGTATAATGAGCAGGTACCAAGTAGATCCCGGTGAAGGTCACTAGACCACAGTCAAGAATATCCTTAAGTACTTAAGAAGAACTAAGGATACGTTCCTAATATATAGAGGTGAGGAAGAGTTAAGTGTCAAAAGTTACACTGATGCCAGCTTCCAAACTGACAAGGACGATTCTCGATCGCAATCAGATTTGTGTTTTGCATTAATGGTGGTGCCGTGAGTGGAAGAGTTCAAAGCAAAATCGAGTAGCCGATTCTACAACAGAGGTCGAGTATATTGCAGCCAGTGAGGCAGCAAAAGAAGTGGTTTGGATCAAGGAGTTCATTACTGGACTAGGGGTTGTGCCTAGCATATTAGATGCTATAGAACTCCGATGTGATAACAATGGAGCTATTGCACAAGCTAAAGAACCCAGATCTCACCAATGATCCAAACATATACTTAGGCGCTATCATCTTATTCGAGATTATCGATCGAGGAGATGTTGAGATATGCGAGTACCTACGAGATGATAACATTGTCGATCCCGACCAAGCCTCGACACAATGGCGAAGCATGATCGACACACTAAGTCGATTGGTATTAGATATATGATTGATTGGTCTTAGTGCTAGTGGGAGATTGTAAGAGTATGCCCAAAGATCAATCATGAGATGGTTGTAATAACATACTTGATTTACCATGTTTATTAATATAAAGCGTTGCCATTATTATTTCAGTTTTTCCTTCTGTGTGTACAAATAAACTATTTTATAATAATGTCCTGAGAATAATATGATTATTCTTAAAATATCCTTAGTCAAGTATTATTGTTGACTAGGACAACAATAATGCATTAAGACTAACATGTAGTTGATTGATGATAAAGAGTTGTCATTGATATGGAGTGTCAAAATCAATGCATGAATATGTGTGTTAGAGAACAACATATTGGACTGACCCACTATGAGTATGTTTCTTGGATTATTATGTAATTGTCACAACATTACTCATAGTGATTAATATGTATATGATCCTTAGACTTGAGATAATCATTATCCCAACATCGTGAGTCGTATATTTTGATACAGTCAAACGTACACCGTAACTGGTTGTTCTATAAAGGCTGATGTTGGATATACCACAATCTATGTAGAGGGATATTGTTGATCAATATAGGATAAGTCCCTCCCACATAATGGGAGTAATATCTTAGGCCACTTGATTGAGTGAGACTAGAAATGCATGGCCATGCTCAAATAAGTTGACATGAGATGTCATACTAATTTGTATATCATAGTCTACTCAAGATATCAAGAAACATGGGATGGACTATACAAGTGTGACTATTCCATGACTTGTATCTATTCCAGAGATAAAGGACTTAAGGATTAATGCATGAAAAGTTAATCACAAAAGTTATGTCGAATCATGACTTCTTGTAACTTAGGTAGCAATGATGCATTGCTAGATGCCACTCATTGTTTGTGACATTAGAATCGTTCTAGTATTACTACTAACGTTACAAGAACCTCTGTGGTCACACCCTATGGTTGAAATGAACGGAATGAAACATAGTTGGTATTGTGTTTGATTGTCACATGAATTAAATTAATTAAAGAATTAATTTAATTGGGCAATCAAATATTTAATATATTATATGTACAAGGATGTTGTACACATAATGAGAATTAATATATGAATTTGGTTCAGTATATAAATTTAAATAAATATAGTTTATCAAATACATGTTATAATTAATGTAATTATAACTTTTGGGTATAATTAATGTAATTATAATTTTCACTTAAAACATTATTATAGTTATTTAATTTTATAATTCATAAATGAAATACCAATTATAAAAGGTAATAAGTGAAGAGAAACCCTAAGATTTTGCTTAGAAAAGTCTAGCAGCTGTCAAGCAAATAAAAACTCTCTGAAAACAGTTTTTTGGAGATTTCTGCAGTTCATTGTCAAACCGGGTGGATTACGTAGAGGCCGACATCGTAAAGGTCGCGGCTTGGTTCGACAGTAGATCAGAACTCTTGTTGCCGAGGCGTCGCTGTCTACTCAGATTGAAATTTCGGTAATTTTGAAACCTTTATTTCACCCCGATTTGTTCCTCACACATGGATTCATGGTTTGGATCGCCGGTGTCGTAACCATTTTTTGGAAAACAAAACGGGGTTCGACTTTGGTTTTGAAAATAGGGATAAAGCAGGAGTCGCCACAGACCTTTATTTGGTGTGATCGGATCACCTTTATTTTAATAAAACATTTTGTTTTACTAAAACAATGTTTTTGGTCTGCGAAGTTTTGAAAATCGGGTTCGGGAGTCGGTTACGCATGAGGAAGGGTTAGCACCCTCGATACGCCCAAAATTGGTACCAAAGTGATTAATTAATGTCTTAATGTCGGAAGTTTGAAAAGGTTTTAAAATACGGGTATTTTAAAAGGTATTAGATTTTGAGATATCTTTGTTCGAGAGGTACGAACATCACATCCAAAGACGTTAGGACATGATATTCTAAACCTTCGTAATCAAAGCTATCTCATGACTTTACAAAGTTTACTAAAAGGATGTTTAGTTATTTAGTCAAACGGAAAATCGTAACCCAGACGTTAGGGCACTATTCCCCGAGTTCCTAAATACAAAACATTGCCTTTATTTCAAAACCTTTAAATGGAGTATAGTAATCTTACAAAATGCATCGTATCGGATTGAATTTAAGAAAGGGCTTGAGTCAAAACTTGAGATTTCTTTGTCCCGAAAAGATACAAACATCACATCCAACACGTTAGGACACGATGTTTTAATCTCTCGTAATCAAAGTCATCTCATGATTCGCGAAACTTCGTAAAAGGGATGTTAAGTTATTTAGTTAAACGGAAAATCGCAACCCAGCACGTTAGGGCACTATTTCCCGAGTTTCTAAATACCAAAACATTGCCTTATTTTGAAATCTTTTAGGTGAAATATGATGATTTTATGAAAGATGTTTTGTTCAATAATATAATACAAAACGAAGATAACAAATGTGGATGTGAATGTTATAAATAAAAAAATACAAATAATAGTAATAATAATGATAATACAAAGTAGTAATAAAATGAATAAATAAATAAATAAATAAATAAAATAAGAAATAACAATGACAAGATAATAATGACGATACTTGAAATGAAAATAAAATAATGATGATAATATGTTAAAAAAAATAATTGTTGCAATTAATACATGAAATAATATATATAAAATAAAAATATATGCATATAAAAAAATAATATAATGGTAGTAATAATACGGACAAGGTAATAGTAAAAATAGATAGTAACAATAATAATAAAATAAAGAATATGATAAATAAATAAATTGCCTTAAAGTACTAAAAGAGTAAAGAACAATAAACGAATAAATAATAAGTAAATGAAATGATAAATAAATAAATAAAATAATAAATAAATAATGAATAAAATAATATATAAAAAATCATAAATGGTGAAAATTTAAAGAATGAAGATCAAATTTAAATTAAATAATTATAATAATAAAAATAATGATACATTAATAAAAGAATGATACATTAATGAACGAATAATAATAAAATAAATAAATAAATAAAAGTAATAAATAAATAAATAAGAGTAAAAATGAAAATAATAATAATAATGGTATTAAAAATGAAACAACAATTGTAATAATAAAATAATAATAATGTATATAATAGTAAATAAACAAATAGGAGTAAAATATAATCAAAATATCAAATAATAATAATAATAATAAAAATAGTGAGACAAAATAACAATAAAACATGTACATAAAAATATAATAATGGTAATAACAACAATATAATAACAAAAGACTAAAAATATTGCAAAATAATTAAAACAAGATTAAATTGCATTAAAATAAAAGTTTTGGGGTTAATTGAAATAAAATAAAAGAAAGGGGGCTATTTACACGCGAAAAGATCGGAGGGACCAAAGAGGCAATAAACCCTTTGGCCAAAATGCATAGCAATAGAAGGGACCCGATTAATCGTAATAAATTTTGGGGCAAATTTGAGAATAATAAAACTGGATTGAAAAGGTAAAAATGCGGAAGGATTGCACATAAATATCCCATTTTTCCGCAAAACACGCGGATCCTCGGGCAAAGTGGTCGATTCGGTCGAAAGGGCAAACGACGTCGTTTTGGGCTTATATACCACCAAAACGGCGTCGTTTTGGTTTGGCTATATAAGTTTTTTTTGCCAAAAATCTCATTTTTCCCATCTCTTAAAAAAACTTGCTTCCTTTTCTTTCTCTCTGCAGTGGGGAGCTCGGAGGATTCCATTGTCGGACGTCGCCGGTGGCCTGCCACCTGCCCATCATCAGTGGTAAAAAAGGTAAAAAATTTTTATTATTTTTTTATTTTTTTTATGTCTTTTCTCTTTTTTATACTATTATTTATATATATATGTGTATATAAAAAAGAAAGACGAAAAAAAAAAAGATCGAAAACGCAATGATTTTACCTTTTTTTTTCTGTTTTTGATTCTTTTTCTTGTTTAATCTTTGTTCTGGAATTTGTGTTGATTTTTTTTTGCTTGCTATTTCTATCGGTTTTGAACGTTTGAACCTCTGTTTTTCGATTGAAAGAAAGAAAAAAGGAAGCCCCTTTTTTGCTTGAATCTCTTTCTTGTATCTATTTCCAAGAAAAAAAACCTCCTTTACATCGGTTTTGGCCTTGGCTTTTATAGCCATTACAAAGTTTTCTTTTTTGCATATTTTGCCTGTTTTCCTTGCGTGTTCTTTTCATTTTTTGCAGGGCATGGGGAGTAAGTGGAGCAGGTGGAGGAGTTGGTGCTGCAGATAGCGGTGGCCAGTGGCAGTGAGCGGTGGATGGGACAGAACGGACAGAGGCCAGAAGTCATGGCAAGTGGCCCTAGGTGCGGCGCACCTAGGGCTTCTGTTTTGTTTTTTCTGTTTAGGGTTAATTTAGGGATATGGGCTAATCGGGCCTGGTTAGTTTGGGTTGTTTTTAATGGGTTAAGGCTAATTTGGGTTTGGGTTGTAAAAATGGGTTTGGGTCTGTTATTGGGTTTAAAATGTTGTAAATGGGCCCGGGCAATTTGGGCCTTCTACAGTCGGGATTAATTTTATTTCGCTGCGCCATGTGGGTGCCGGCGTTCCAACAATATCATCACGTTCGGCAACACCCAATATACATATAAATATATGTATCCACTTACTCAAATACAAACATCTCTCTCATTTCATTTCCACATATAACTATTACTTAATACATATATATATATATATATATATATATATATATATATATATTCAATCAACTCAATTAATCCAAACTTATATATATGTATATATATATGTATGTATGTATACTAATCACACATTCGGCTATCACATAATATATTCCATGCCACATTCGGCATTAAGAGATTAAACATATTGACTTCACTTTAACATATGCATATTCATATAGAATAAAATTTAATTCAACCCTATTGCTAAAAAACTTACCTTGGAAATTTGACGGATTAGGTTTCCCGACTATTCGTTCAACTTTGCTTTTCCCCGATCCAATCCCGTTTTTTTTTGTTCTTGATCTAAATAATTTTAAATTAAGCTCATTCAACATTTTTCTCATTCAATTTAATCCAAAAACATATAATTGAGCAAATTAAAATTTTACCCCGACATTTACAATTTTTACAATTTAGTCCCTATTGCACAAATCACAAAATACTCAAAATTTAGCAACCATTCTTTAGGGCTGAATTTCCATCCTCTCATTACAAGCCTATACAACTCATTTATTTCACATTTTAACCTCTAAAAATTTTCTTTTTTACAACCTAACTTCATCAAAAATTCAAGAACAACATTTATTAATCTATCACATACAATTTATATTTCATCATTAAACAACAAGAACATCAAGCTTCCTTCAATGGCATCTCATGAAAAACACAACTAAATCACAAATTTAAACATGGGCTAATTAAAGCTCAAAACAACTATCTCAAAAATGTAAGAATTATTAAAAACCAAGCTAAATACTTACCTTAATCAAGCTCAAGTAAGGCCGAATGGAACTAGGTTTTCTTTTCTTTTTCTTTGGCTAACTTTCGGTCACTTGAGGAAGAAAGATGAACACTTTTCATCTTTTACATAATATATTATTTTATCAAATTAAAATAATACATTAATATTAAAATATAATGAAAAATTTTCAATCACTATTACATGCAAATGATGGCCGGCACTAAGCTTAATTTTTGGCTAAATTGCACTATTAATTCCTCAATTTAAGAAGCCACCTTCAATTTAGTACTTACACATTCAAACACCAAATTTTCTTTTTATGCAATTAAACCCTTTTTCACAATTAAGCACTGAAACGATCAAATTTTAATACGAAATTTTCACACACACCAATTCACATATAATAAATATAGAAAATAATATTAAAATATTATTCTGACTCAGATTTGTGATCCTGAAACTACCGTTCTGATTAGTGTCAAAATCAGACTGTTACAAAAATCATGTCTTGTGCAAATAATCTGTTAATAATTTATCAATATTTTACTATTATTGCTCCTCTAATTTTGATATTCTGTTGTAGTGGGATTCGTATTTCCTAGCTATTAGCTGTTGGAATTTTGCCTATTTAAAGGCATTGATTAGTGAATAATATGAAGTTGAAATTAGTTCAAATCTTTTTTGTCTTTATCTAATCCTTTTCTTTATAGAATAAAACTTAGCAACAACTTTTTTTTTTTACAAGTTCTGTGTTAGTTATTTGAATTTTAAAATATTTTCTTTTTTAAAATTATATTTAAAGTGAGTCTCATTTTCTAATTTAAGTTTTAAAGGTAAACTACCTAAATAGTCACTTTAAAATTACTTTATTCTTATTTTGATCACTCTAATTTTTTTTGGTCAAATATAGTATTATCGTTAGTAATGATTCCTGTTTTGGTCACTGTTTCGTTAAAACCCAAATGGAAAGCTAACTAGGATGCCATTTATTATTGATTGTTCTGCCAATTATCTATATAATTAAATATTTCAAAAATTAATTATAAACTATATTTCCATCACTAACCCTAAAATCAAACCTTAAAATCATTGAACCCTAAACCTTCATTACCATCCCTAGCCTCAAAATCAAACCCTAAATCCCAAAATCATTGAACCCTAATCTCTTTTTATTGTCGCATTTCATCAATACCCAAACAAATAGTTGGGTTGCTAAGGGAAAATAAACGAATTTGAGAGGGAAAGGAAGAAAGAATAGATAATGTGGGGTATTGGTATGATTGTTGTTGTATTTTTTGTTTGGGTATTAATGAAATGTGATGGTAAATGGGTTTAGGGTTTAATAATTTTGAAATTTAGGATTTGATGTTGAGGTTAAACATGATATTGCAGTTTAAGGTTGAACGATTTTAGGGTTTAAAGGTTGATTTGAAATTTAGGGATGGTAATAGGGTTTATAATTAATTTTTAAAATATTTAATTATATACATAATTGGCAGAACAATAAATGGCATCCTAGTCAATTTTTCGTTTGAGTTTTAACGAAACACTGACCAAAACAGGAACACTCGCTAATGATAGTGTCATATTTGAAAAAAAATTAGAGTGATCAAAACAAGAATAAAGTAATTTTAGGGTGACTATTTAGGTAATTTACTCAAAATTTTTATATTTTTATAAATTTGAGTTTTGTATACATATTTTATTTGACTCATAATTTATATTACTCGTAATACAAAACTTCATTTAGTTTTAAATAACAATTTCACATTAAAATTGCACATTTTATTGTAAAATTCTATTAATTGTTTTCCATTTTAAAATTTCTTCTACTTTTCAAACAATTAAATTTTTTGTATAAAAATTAAAAAATTAATATAAAATAATGAAATAAGTACACATCACGTATATAATATAGGAGAATATACGAGAACATATATGAAAATATTGGGCTGTAGGATAGTTTTTGAATTCCAAAATATTTTCTTTTTAACTATATTCAAAATGGGTCTTGCTTAAGTTTTGAGATAGTTCTTTTATGTTATATATAACATGTGGGTATTTAAAATTATGCAACATCTATATATATATATATTTTTTAATTCAACACAACTAACATTTTTTACAAATAGTTAATAATTTTTATTTAGTGTTCACTAAGGGTGAAAAATCTATTTATAGTAAATTAAATAATATTTATATTTTTTAAAAATAAATCACTATAAATTTTTAACAATTTTGAATAAATAAAATATATTTCAATTTATCATAATATAAACTATAAATATTCTAAAAATTAGACATTTTATTGTTTTTATTTTCTTACTCATAGTATTTCTAAAACGTTTAAATTTTGTAATAATTTTTTAAAAAATAAATATAATATATTTTAATTTATATATACAGTCAAACCCGTATATTGCACGGGATAAAAAATTAGTTATATTATAAAAGAAGCTAGATAGTAAATAATAGGACAAATATAAAAACTATATATTAATTATGATTTAATGTGCAATTTGATATATATATTTCGGTTTGGTGTGATTATACACATGAAAATTAGATTGTGGTTCAAATATATATATGAAACTTTGATTTTGATTAAATTGTACACATTTAAATAAATATATTAATTTATTTTGGCATAATGACTTTTTTGTCTCTCCAACTAATAAAAAGTCATTTTAGCCCTGCAATTAATTTTTCGCTTCTTTTAGCCATTGAACTTGTATTTTTTTTTTATCAAATCACCCCATAATGGATGGAAATAACATTTGTTAACTTTGCTAACATGACATTCTCGTGGGTGATATGTTAGGATTTAATTAATTTTTAAAATTTAAAATATATTTTTTAAAATTTTTAAATAATTTTAGTGATTTTAATTTTAAAAAATAATTTTAATTTTTAAAATTTAATTAAATGCTAACGTGGTATCCACGTTTATGTCATGTCAATAAAGTTAAAAAACATTAAATTTTCCATCATTTATGGGGTGATTTGACAAAAGAAGCAAGTTCAAGGGTTAAAGAGGCAAAAAAATAAATGAAGGGCTAAAATGACTTTTTTGTAAAATTGGAAGGCCAAAAAAATTATTATGTCATTTTTTTATATTAGATATGTGAATGCAATATATAAATGTAAAATAATGCTATATTGATAATTGTGTCACCGATTTGTAAAAATTAAATCAAATAAAAATTCACAAAATAAAATTAATTTATAACATTGTAGATTAAACCAAAATTTATATATAATTTAAGAATTTATCTTAAAATAATTTGTTTTAAAACTTTGCACCATCAATAAATCAAAACTTAAATTGTATAAAAGCATACGATAAATTTTTTGTATATGCGATTAAATATAAAAATTTAGTGGTATTTATGAGAAAAATCACATATTGCATATGCTTGTCTCTGTCCTTTTGAGTAAAGCTCCTTTTAGATGCACAATAAGTTTTGAGTAAAGCTCCTTTTAGATGCACAATAAGCCATAGTGAGATAGAATATTGAGAGAATATTCTTTTTCACTGAATTGTTTTGATGCTTGGATATCTAATGGTGAGTTGCGGTTAAAAACTCTCCTTTCACTGTTAGTTTTATTTTGGACTGGAGCTAAAGGTTCTAGTGGTAAAGAAAGCATCTGCAGTGGAAAACTATTTTTTCACTATAACCTTCTTGTTCTTATTCAAGTCCAATAAAAAATGTTGTTTGTATTTTCATGATAATAAATAAAATTTTTAAGTGAATTTTTATAAAAATAATTATGTAATTAATTCAAATATTTATAATAAAATATCAAAGATACATTTTAATATTTTATTAAATGAATTTAAAATTTTATATATTTTAATAATCTCGTAAAAGTAAAATAATTTAAAAAACTTCTATTATATACCCTTTTTAATTTGATGTCCTTAATAGTTATTTTTTATTTTCACCACACCGTTACAATTGCATTTGAATCCAAATACACACTCCACCGTTATTTCTAATCTCACTGCTACAGTATCTAATCTTACCTCTACAGTAATTAATCTCACCGCCACCGCTGTTTTAACCTCACAAAAGATAAACAGACCATCCATCCAAATTAACCCTAAATTGATATTACGTGAAGATACAGCCACCTGAATTTTATAATTTCACTCACCAATCCCAAATGCAATTTTCTTCCAGCTCAATAGTTGGACATAATAGCACTTATTTTTATTAAGCTAAATTTATTTTTATAAAACAATTTGAAAATTGTATAGAATAGAAATACATCTTTTATATTTCCCAAAATTCTATTTTTAAAAATAATACCCGTTCTTGAAATGGGTTCTAACAAATTGAATCTTTCGACAATTTATAATAATTTTTATTAAATTCAAAAAATTAAATTAGAAGACAAAATAATAGAATAATAAAATTATTTTTGTTGAATAAATTTTGCCACCAGATATTGTCATCTAGTGTGCAACTTTTTGTTTTAAACAATAATTTTGTGATTTGAGAATCGAGATGTGTTGATTTTGTAAAATTTATTTAATTTAAAAGTATATAATTAACTTTGTAAGTTGGATATTATTGTGATATTTCTTTTAATCTAGAAGCATTTAACAGGTTCAACATCATAAAATCATAGCTATCTACTATTTTTGACTATTGACTAACTCACCTTTGGTTTCAGTTGGATCCAATTTTGCTCTCTTTCCTCTTCAATCATTCACGCTTGCTTCTGTATTTTACTTTCTTATGATTTCTTTGTTACAATATTGTTTCAAAATATTATAAAAATAAATTTAATAAAATAACGAAATTCCAAATTTATTAAAAAAAAAAAAACCTTCAACCAGATGTTTTCCAGTAACAAATGAAAAAAAGAAATCAGCCTTCTGCAGCACTAAAAGGACAATGTTTGTGATGATTCTGTTGTGACAAACATGTGTACTTAATATACCTAGGAATAAGATTATTACAAGTAGCAAGTGGAGAGTCCATGTGGAATTAATTGTTTGTGGAAGTATCTAGACATTCATTTACCATCGCTTTGACGACTTTTGCATGTTTGAAGAGAATCTTCCATACTTTTTTTCCTATTAGCAAACACCATGGATTAGGACTCGACCTATCATTTTAAATCTAAAGATGGTCTGATAAATAAAAGAATTTGGACCATTAATTTAATATTAATTAGAATTATAGGGTGGAGAATTTTGTTAAAGAATCGATTAAGATGTTGATATTATCAACTACATAGCATAACAATAATGTAGAAGAATGATTTAATTAAAATATGAAAACTGACTATAAGATACAGAAAGTTAAGAATAATGAGGGATCGATTATTAAAATCCAACCTTCTTTAATTCATGTCAATATAATCTAAAAATTTAGGGTTTTCAAACTAACCTCACTATATTTCTAACTTTTTCCCTTTCTCTAATTTTTATAGTAAAATGTTTAAGTTTGATTCATTAAATCTACATAAACTTGAATTCAAATTTTTCTCATATATGTCAACAAAACACAATTACATGCAATTCATCCAAAATATTTACTTGTATTAAAAATAAATAAAATAAAGGCAAACATAATTTTTTTTATTGGTATCTACTATCTATCCCTACAATTCATTGTTGCAAAGTATTTCTTTTTAGTTTTATTCTCGATCGTAAATTTTACTCTATATCTTTTAAATATGTGAAATGTTTGTGTACTTCTTGAAATTTAAAATTTAGTCTCTATATTTTAAATTTAAAATATTGAATCTTTATATTTCTTTATTTGAAAATCTTAGTCCTTTATATGGAAAATGTAAAATAATTTTTTACCTCTCAATATTTACAATTTTATCAATTTATTTGTTTTTTCTGATTGTTTGGAAATCAAAGTTTTTCATTTTATGTTTAGTTTCCGCTTTCAAATAAAAAATAAGTATTATTGTAATATTGAAAATCCATTCTCCACAGTTTGAGTGAGCCTCAAAATCCTGAGAGATTTATTAATATTTAATATTATAAGTATTATTGTAATTCAATGTGGGATATGAAGCCTATGTATTAATTGTAATTAAGATTCTATGTATGAATTTGGTCCTTGGAATAAAGATATTAAGCATATTTTCTATTTCCTTGAGATCAAAATCAAATCAAAGAGAAAAGAGAGTTATAAAGTATCAAAGAATATAGCTGAAAAAGGACCAAGTAAATTAATATGGTTTTATATTATAAATATTGGATTATCTATATTATTAAAAGAAGGATATAAATTCAAATTTGTCATCTTTATGCATATTAGTCAAAAGGCTGAAGATAAGGGTTTTGGCTTATATAAATTTCGCCCACTGCATCTAAATTATAACTGCAATTTTAGTCAATATAAATTGTGAAGTTAAATCCTTCATCTCTAATTTTTTAGCCCGGTTCATTTTCTAAACAAATCTCATAGGCTCGGTCCGGCCGAAATATTTTATTTAAGTCTATTTTTTAAATTTATACTTTTATTTAAATCTTTATATTTTATTTTCAGGCTGCCTCGTCCATGATTAGGTCTAAAATAACTGAGAATAAAAAATGATGAAATTAAAATTTAATCAGGTAGGGTAGCATGTGGGAGAGTTGTCTGGCAAGCGTTTGAGCACGAGCTTTGTTAGCCTATGTGACTCTGTTTAAGTACGAACGCAAACGGGGTACCGCACTATCGTGTCGGTTTTTTAAGTTTACACGTCAAAGTGAAAATTGGGGCGGGTACCTCTCTCTTCTTTTTCTTTCTTATTATATCCAAAATCACCACCGTATTCCAACCTCCACTGGTCTTTTCCCAAATGGTTAGAGACACTTGGATATCTCTTTGTCTAATTTCGTTATTTGTTGCTTTTGTTCATTTATATGTTCTTTAACTGCTAATAATGCCTCAAACTTCTGTTGCTGCATGTATATTTGATTCTCTACTTTACCTGACAAAACAGGATCACCTTGATCTGATTTCCATGGATCTGGAGGATGCATTGGAAGCGCAGAAAGAGGAGACACTGCGGTTGGAAGAGTCACATAGGGCTGCGTTTGTTGCGTTAGTTGAAAAGGAGAGGGAGCGTTCCATGCTTATCACGAAAAATCGCGACTTGGTAGCTAATGAAGCTCCCAAGACAAAATTTGTTGAGGACTTCATGGTTTTCATTGAGGCTACTGAGAATGAAGATCTGGAGACTGTCCAGAATTTCGATGAAAAAGCTATGATGAATACTATTTTGACAATGATGAACTGTGACGGCGGCGACAACGGCGGACTTGACCGCTTTTACGGTAAAATAAAATAAAATTGTGGAGCCGAAAAGACCCACTGCCCATTGGGCTGTTTGGATTCGAGTCCGTATAAATTGGCTGATGGTGTTTATGCAGGAGACGACGTTTTCAAAATCGGATTGAGTCTTGAAGAAGAAGCTACCATGGATGCGATTGTAGCTGCCGTGAACACTGGTGGGAGTTGTGGGGGCGACGATGGTGGATTTTCCGGTGAATACGGTAAATAGACTTGCTTAGATGTTCTCATGAATCTCATCACATGACCAACCAGGCTGGTTGGGTTGAAAACCGGTCACTTTTTCTGTTCGGAACACATTAGTACACTGTCTGAGTTGGTGGTTTCGTTGTTGCTGGTTTTGCAGGAGAGGACGTTCCTGAAATCAAACTGGGTCTCAATGAGAAAGCTACCATGGATACAATTGTAACTATGGTGAACAACTACGGCTGTGGCGGCGGAAAAGGTGGTTTCGCCGGCGATGACGGTATAATATTGATTTCCGAAACAAGACCATATTCGGTAGAAATGAAAATTAATTTGCTAAGGGGCATTGGGGTTTTTGTGTGCAGAGCATGGGGGAGCTACGGTTGAGGGAACAAACGGTGAGGGCAATGGAGGCAGAAACACCGGTGGATACGGAGGAAGCTGCCACGAAAACCGCCGCCAGTTAGGTGACGATGTGTCCTGTTAATTACATTTATATGCAAAGGTTATAAGATGTATTTAGAATTGTCGCTTCCTGTGATTATTGATACTGGTTATACTTGAGTCTCTGTTTGTTGCTGGAACAGTGTACTACGAGTGGTATACTGCATAGATGCATCTTCACTTTATTAATAATAGCATGTTTTTGTTTTAAAATTATTCGGGGGTTTTCTTTTGATTTTGATTTTAACTTTGGTTAGTTGAATTTCAAAGATGGGTTAATTATATTAACTATACTAATCAAATTGAATGTTCAAGGAAAGGATTGAATTGGTTTAAATGTTAAATGAATTATCCCTATTTTAACTATGCCTTTATGTTTTTTTCTTTTGTCATGACTTTCTTTGTAACAAGTTTATCATTAAATTTTTTTTTTGCACTTTTTTAATAATTCAAAATTAGAATTTCAAAAAATATAAAAATAAGAAGTTGATAAAAGAGAATATTTTATTTTATTTATTTTAATATTATATTATCTTTTAAGACCTTTAGAATAAGATAAAATGTTCAAAATTTTGAGTAGTTAAATTTTATTACTTATACCCCAAACTGCAATCAAACTTCAATTTATAGCACAAAATACTTTGAAGTAACTTATGAGTAACTCATTTAAATATATCATTTTAAGATTGAAAACTCCAAGGAATCATCTAAAATTAAAGTAAAAGCATTATTTAAATTTCTAACTATTTTTCTTAGCTGGTCGGGCAAGGAATCTAACTCCACCAATGAGTCAATATGCGAAATAACCTTTTAATATATTAAATTTTAAAAACAAAATAAACAATAGTCAAAGTGATGTTTAAATTAAAATATTATAAAACAATTAATTAGTTTAAAAAGAAATAATTGTGGACCACAAATATGAATGCATTTTTTCTAAATTGAATAATTAAAACTAAAATAAATTATCAACTTTCTTCCAAAAATCATAATAATACTTGGACGTAAAAGCAACCAAACAATAATCACAATCACTATTTTTAAATTTGTTTTTCCTCTTTATTTCCTTATTATTTTCCTTGACTCAAGAAAAGAAAAACAACCTCCCATATGTGAAATACATTTTGTTATAATTTTAATATTAATTATTTAATAAATTTGTATTTATCTTTTATCTAATTTAATCAATAAGGAAATTAACTCTTATTATTTCTTAAGGATTAAATTAATTAGTAAATAAAGAAAAGAATAGGTTTAATTTTAAAGGAAATATAATTCAATTAATCATTTATAAACACCTAATTTTTGTTCAGGTTTCAAGATTCAAATATCATGATGAGCAAACCTCAACTCTTTGACGATGGATTGTGGAGTTATTTGAATTTTTAATTTTATTTTGAGATTAAATTGAACTTCATTTTGGTATTAGAGATTAAATTGAATTTTCATTTTTATGAGAACTAATTTTGTAATTAACTTTTTAAAAG
Organism: Gossypium rotundifolium; assembly: GCA_025506655.1. Lineage (NCBI taxonomy): Eukaryota > Viridiplantae > Streptophyta > Magnoliopsida > Malvales > Malvaceae > Gossypium > Gossypium rotundifolium. The sequence goes on along the minus strand of CP106732.1, from coordinate 37,353,746 downwards.
TTAGTGAAAAATAAGAAAAAACTTGAAAATAAATTGAAAAAATTAAACAAGAGTGGCGAGTGAGTTGGTGTCTTTTATTATCATTAATTTTTTAGTCAGTGTGATGCAAAAGTTTATTGCATATCTTTATAAAAATAAATTTCAATATAATTTTATTTAATTTTTTTTAAATATCATAAAAGTTTTAACATGCACATAACATACACCCAATAAATTAAGTGCTAAATTAGAGATATGATTGAAAGATCGAAAACATAAACATAACTTGCGTTGGATTAGTGCTAGTAGAGTAACATTAACATTGGGAAAATAATGGTATAAAACAAGAACGTCGCATCATTTGTATTTTTTTTAATAGTTAAATGTGATTTTATCTTAAAAAATCAAATTCAAAAAAATTTCTGAAATTCAGGATGAAATTACTAATATAACATCAAACTATTAAAAGTGATAAGATCCCTATTTCATACAATCCTTTTCAATATCATTGATTCGATATTTATATAATTATATTGGTTAATGCAATTATAGTGTTAATGCTATTACATATATTGATACTTTAATAATTACAAATAATATACAATGGCAAATATTATTAAACTCATTAAATTTAAATCTGAGATGTTTTCAAAAATGTACCAAATTATATAAGTTTTGATATAAAACTTTTAAAGAAAACTAATAAATATATATACATTATAAATTGAATATTGAAATTACAATACTAATATTTAATATTTAAAAATATAAATTTATGCACTAATTGTAAACTTACTTTGCAAAAAAAAAAAAAAAAACCATTCATATTAAACTAATAAGTATTTGTTGTATGGTTTACTTCTAACCTTTTAAATGAAATTGAAGTTATGAATTATGTTTTTGATTTTCGTATTAAATATGAAAACTGAAGATGTGATAAATATATTGCGAAAGAAAAATAAAACTCAATCCGCCTTCTATTATAATAATTAATTTTAATGTTAATTATTTGAATATTGTATTATTTTGAAATTACAATTGTGATTCTAATCACAATTAAAATTTATATAATAAAATTATGTAACAAATAATTGGTTAAAGTACCTAGGAGGTATATGTAGTGGCAGAGCTAGAGTTTTTTTTTTTTTGTTAGAATTAAATTGTATATTTTTATGATAGTAAAATTTAATTTCACCATTTTAATAGTCTATATCTTTATAATTTTAAAGGATTAAATCAAATTTTATTATTTTTGGGGCTAAAGTGTAATTTTATCATTACTAATTAAATTTTTATAAATTATAAAGAGCCTACATAGAAATTTTCCATAGAAATTTTCCATTTAGCTAGGGCCCCACCTTAGCTCTGCCACTAGGTATATGTATTATTGAGATTAGATTGAATTAGTCCTTTTGTTATTTTTTGGTGATAATTAGTCCTTTTATTATTAAATGTATCAATTTAATCTCTATTCTATTAAAAAAATCAAATAAGTCTAAATTGTAATAGATTTAACATTTTCCGTATACAAAAAGTCTTGAAAACGATTTTTTCATTTACGTTTTAGACCAAACAAAAGATTTCATTTACAAAACCATAAAAACTTTAAAAATATTAACTTTGTTAAATAGTAAATGATGTTTTCTAAACAATAAATATTAACTTTATATCAATTTGGGCTTATTTGACTTTTTTAATAGTGCAATGACTAAATTTATCCATTTAATAGAAGATGGACTAATTTGATCGATTTTTATAAAATGGGGACCTCTTTGGCATTTTCACTCAAATATATTTATAAAATTACTAATATAAATAACAAGTGAGATTTTGATTGAATGATAATATATAAATGTGGAAAATTAAAGAGACATAATTTCAAATTTTATTATAGGGTGAATTAACATATTTATGGGATTAGGCCTTTTTTTTAATATTTGTGGGATTAGATTGATTTTTGAAAACGCGCTGAACTGAACGTGTTTCAGTGTATGTTGCAAGAAAACGCTTCCAATTGGATGCATTTTTACCTTTATTAGGAATAATGGAGGAGTCCACAAATTTTTCGTACTCTTTTTTGTAAGTTATGACCTTATAATTGGTTTTCATTATCTACAAGTGATTAGGAAGGGTCCGCGAGCTCTCATGCGACAAATAATGGTGTTGATGATAATGTTATTGGTAATGCAGGCATTACCAACTCTTTAGGAAAATCAACCAGTTCGTTAAGTGAACTTCGACATACTATGGGTATTTCGTTAAGTGAACTCCGACGTACTATGGGTATTGACTTGTTAGTGCTGAATTTACGAGGAAGTAGAGGTGCTTGTACTTCAAAGGGTAAAGCTAGCGGGAGTGCACATAAAAGGCAAAGTGTAATGCCCCAAAATTTTCTTACATATTTATTTTCGTATGTTTGGAACACAATTGTATGTCTGCTTCAGTGGTTAAGAGTTTTGGGAAGTGTCTGAGAGGTCCTAAGTTCAAGCCTTAGTTTGGAAAAAAATTATTTTAATTGAGTAAACCCCTATCTTTAACCAGTAAGCTTATAATTAAATGTTGGTAAAATATGTCTGAATGGGCCTACTGGTTTGGTGGTTAAGGTGTGAGTTGGCGTGTGGGAGGTTTGGAGTTCAAGTCCCTTCGCTAGCATGGGGGATATATTTTTGCTAGTGGTGTCGTAGAGAGTTTGAGCAGAACTGAAATGCTGAAGTGGTAGAGGTGTAGTGGGAAGTGAGGAGAGAAAATTAAGGGATTTTGGATAGTGAGAGAGAGTGGTGGACAGTTTTGGGGGTGTTTGAGTTGTAGTGGGGGAGTGTGAGATCAGATTGAGGGATTGAGGGGTTATATGATTTTAGTTCTATTTTATCTCTCTTTGAAATTTTATTTTCTCTCTCCCAATTTTAAATTCTGATTTTTTTTTTCAGTTTCATCTTGCAAATTGCCGAAATTATCTGTTCTCCCTCTTCAGTCTTGTTTTTCTTTTTCTTTCACTCTTGTCAAAATTATCCTTGAGTCCTCCCTTTTCTTATTCTTTTTCCGTTTTATTGTTATTATCGTTTCCTTTTGCAACAAGAATTGCATTTGTGCGGTTTCGATAATTAATTCTTTCCCTTCTCTCGTATTTGTATGTCGTTTGAGTGGGAATATAAAGTTTTTCTGAAATTAGTGGTTTAGGAGAAGGTCTTGGAGCAGTAAGTTCGTTCTTGGATTGAGAAGTGGTTACAAAGGTCCTCTGTCGGTGGTAAATCAAGTTTTGGGTAATTCATTAACGATGAATTTGTCAGTTTTAAATCTTTAAATGGCTAAATCTAGGATGTGTACAATGATTTTTAGGCTTTGGTGCGCTTGAAAGTGTTTACACGTTGGAAGTAATACAAGTGTGTAACCACAACACTGTAAATGAAAATCGACGAAAAGCCAAAAAGTGGAGCTGTTGACGCGACACGGGCATGCGGCCGCCCGTGTAGTAGGCCATGTGACTGAACATTGCGTGTGATCGACGAGGCTAGCCATGTGCGATACACGGGCTGGACCGAATAAATTACATGGGTTTGTGGGCCCATTTTCACTATTTTGACTACTAAAGTTGCACGGGTCACCCGAGTCGACTGTGGACCTACTGTAGGGTCGATAAGATTACCTAGATCACTAAGTGACTGAATGACTGTTATATCCATGTACTTTATATATATATACATGTACGATTATATTTTGAGCATGCTGTTAAAACTGTACTGGATACATATATGATACCATGATTTGACATGACATGATTGTATAATGCATTGCATGGGGATAGGTTTATATGGATCGGAGGAAGTGTACTGAAAGGCTTCAAGCCTAACTACTGTCTAGTGTCGCATTCTGTACTTTTTTAAGTATAGGGATGGGTTGGTTGATTATATCCCAAATGGAGTGTAGGGTTGGACGAAGATGGAGAGCAGAGGTTGGCTGGGTAGACTTGTATATTGTATAATCCGTTACTGTATTGATTATTGTTACTATAATGGGCCAAGGCCCAAATACATGACTGCTTCTGTACTGAGATGGGCTAAAGCCCAAACTGATATTGTCACTAATACTGAAAATGGTTTAGGCCGAGACTGTGATTGCTTTCTGTCTGTTTGCTATATATGGGATTACGCATTGAGTTTTCGTAAACTCACCTTTCTGATTTGACTTTATAGGTAATCCCCATACATAGGTGGATCGGTGTGGCGGAGGACTCAAAGGTGGCCACACGACCTAAATTATTTGGTTTAGTACCTAATAATGATTTTTAATTTTATTTTGGGGTATTTTACTGTAATAATGGCCTTTTTGAATTTTCATGGTTAAATTGAGATTTCTATTGTTTTGATTTACAATTGCTAGCTGTATGGTTATTCAAGTTTTCAAAACGAATCAAATGCTTTAACAAAATACATTCAAATACGCAAGTTGATTTTTAAAGCTTCCGCAATAAGTAACGTTTTGAAAATTAACAACATTTTGGAAAAGAATAATTTTGTGATAATGAAGCTACGTTTTTTTTAACTGAACGATGCATCCTAGAATTAGCACAAGATTTTGTAAAGAGGTTAAATAGAAATGAGGCTTTTATGACAACTCATTTATTTCAAAAAATGCAACCATGTGACATTGCCAGATTCGGCCATAACGTCCAGGTCGAGTTTGGGGTGTTACACAAAAAGTGGGAAAAATCTCTAAGTATTGAAGGCAATAGTGATGTAAATATCAAAGAGTATTGGAAGGCAAATCACCGCAAGAAAGGAAAGGATCGCGCGGTGCCCGGGGGAGATGATGTGGTAGCTTTCGCTCTTGTAGTGTGCCATTGGCTTTAGTGGCTTGTAACAGCTCGTTTTTAGTAAAATCAGAACAGTGGTTTGGAACCACAAATCTGAGTCAAAATATTTATTTTATTATTTTATTAAAGTTTATATCATGATTGAATTATTGTGTGAAAGTTTCGTAAAGAAATTGTATTGTTTGAATGCTTAATTCGAGAAAAAAGACTAAATCGCGTAAAGCGTAAAACTTGTGTTCTATTAGCTAAAAGTGTCAAATAGCTATAGAACATTAAAGTTAAGGTCCTTAAGTGGTAAATATTCCATTAGTTGGTTAGTGGATGTTAATGATTTGGCATAAATGAAATTTTGTATTAATTTTAAGGTTAAAATGGTAAAATAGTTAATAAAGGTTAATTAAATAAAAAAATGAAATTTGTGTCCATCTTTTTCTCTTTGAACTGATTTTGAAGAAGAATAAAGCCAAGGAATTATGTTTTTCATTCGGTCACTTTGAATCCTTGATTAATGTACGTTTTTGCTTGGTTTTTAATAATTTCTACGTTTTCGTGATCGTTGCTTTGTATTTTAGCTAGCCCGTACCTTAGATTTTGAAAATTTTAAAGATATAACATGTTTCCATTGTTGAATTTTTGAGTAATTTGATGGTTGATGATGGATTTTGAATAGTTATTGTTAGTTAAACTAGTTTTGTAAAGTGATTTTTGACAAAAATGTCAAAAAGGGATTAAATTGTAAAAATGTCAAATTATTTAGGTAAAAGATTGAAAAAATTGAAAATATGGGCTGCTAGTAATATATAGATAATTCAGCTAAACATGAATTTGCAATTTTATGTAGTAGGGACTAAATTGTAAAAGTGTGAAACATTTGGGAAATTATGTAAATTTGCCAAAATATAAATTAATGGTTAAATTGCATAGATTGAGTACTGAATGTATTGAATTTGATAATATAGAGATCAAGATAAGCCGAGATCGGATTTAGATCGGGGGAACGCAAGGTTATCGAGTAATCGACCCGATCCGTCATTTCCGTATACGAGGTAAGTTCGTATAACTAAACTTAAATGTGTATCTATTTATTTGAGGGATGAAATTGAGATAGTATTTATTCTATTAGATAAATGCGGAGATATTAGATTAAATGCACAGTTTAAGTAAACGAGTTGCTGAATAAGACCATAGCTTGGCTATGGCAAAATCAATAATAAGACCATAACCTGGGTTATGGCATGTGAATGAAAGACCACGGCAAGACCTTGGCAATGTATGTGTAAGACCATAGTTGGACTATGGCATCGGAAAATTGACATACTTATATCGTTAGCATTTATAAACTCGAAGTGATTTGATAAACGAATTGGTGAGAATAGCTATGTATCAGTACAGGTATGAACAAAAAACTGTTCGAATGATGAATTGTAAGAAGATGACAATTTATGAGTTGCTTTGTAGTTAAACTTCATGTTATCTCATTGATTGAGGTTTTAATTGTAAATTATGTATCTACTTGGAATTGTTTATGAATGATGTTGATTATTTCATATATACATACGAACTTACTAAGCTTTATAGCTTACTTTGTTTATTTCCTTCTATGTTTTATAGTAAATCGAAGCTAGTTCAGAATCGGGGATCATCAGGAACTTCATCGCACTATCGAACATCTATTTGGTATTTTGAGTTGTGTAAATATAGTATATGGCATGTATAGGCTTGTGTCATTTTGGTATGTTTGATGGATATGTATTTTGGCCATTTGAGTTGGCATAGATGATGAACATGATAATGTTATAAATGTGCAAATGGTTCTATTTTGAGTTTAGTAAATTGACTTATGTTAGGTGATTGAAGTTGATAATTTAGAAGTTATGTGTTTTTAATTAATTCTTGATAATGCATGTTTGAATTGAATTAGTAAATTGAATTGTATATGTGAATTAGGTATGTAGTTAAATAGCAAGTTGTGACATATTTGTGACTTGCATGGTTGGAGATAGATATAACAAGATTTATGTATTGGAAAATGACTTTTGGCTGCATATTTATGCCTTGAAATGGTACCATTTGTACTTGTGTAGGTATGTGCAAAATGGGGTGGCAAATTGGCCTTGCAAATGACCTATTTTAGTCCACACGGGCAGAGATGCGGGCTGTGTCTTAGCCATGTGTGACACACGATCATGTTATACAGCCGTGTGTCCCCTAGTGTTAAAATTGAATTGAAGTCAATATGCTCCACATGGTTTCACACACGGCGTGTGACTCGCCGTGTGGTACAAGTCAGTATACCCCCTAAATGGCACACGGCTTAGCACACGGGTGTGTGTAGCCACTTTGAAGGGCACACGGGCTAGACACACGGGCGTGTGGTGGCCGTGTGACCCAAGTCATTATGTATGCCCTGTTTCAACACGGCCTGAGACACAGGCGTGTTTGGAGCCATGTGAGGCATACGGCCAGTTTACACGGGCGTGTGACCCTTGAATGGTTGAAATTTTTCTAAGTTTTCAAAAATTTACCGAGTTATCAGTTTAGTCCCAAACCATTTCTAAAGCAAGTTTAAGGCCTCGTAGTCCCTTATAAGAGACAATGTGATTGTGATTAAATGATATGTATCCGGTGACGGATACGGGTTAGAGGTGTTACATGGCTCTAATATGTGTATCACTACCCGGAAGACAAGCTTCGGGATGGTCCGTAGTGTAGTGCGTGCTTCCCCAATAGGTTCACTGAATCTCACTTCTCCAGATGGCGAGGTAAATACTTTTTTTCCTTGGAGGGACTATATCGATGTGGAGAGATATCATTTTTCCCTTGATTTTGTTAGAAAGAAATGGGAGAAATATATGCCTAGGGAAGTTAAGTAGTGTGTATATCCTCCTATGAAAGATATATGCCTAGGGACCATCTTGTGCTAGGAGGTCTTCTATGAAGGAGCTTTTGGCGTCATTTCAAATGGTTATGGCTGAAAGCAAAATTATTCGCTGAGGCCTCCAATAGGCTTACAACGAGGATGAGTTTAAGCAAAAAGAATTTGAGGAGACACTTGAATCAGTGAGCAGTCTTTGAATAAGGCTCGCGAGCTGCTACACTAGGAAACGAAGTGCCAAAACAAGGCACTCAAACAAATTATTGCTTAATGGGAGGCAATAAGAAGAAAATAGAGAAGGAGGTTAATCAACTAAAGGTAGTGAAGACAACGTTGGAGGAGCAAATGAAGGAGATGGAAAAGAGACACATGCTAAAATGGAGTCCATAAAGAAAGAAAGCAGTGAAGCCCTGAGAAATTATCAAATGTAGACAATGAAAATTCTTGAGAATTATCTACCTAATTTGAAGTCAAAAATTTTTCTGCATACTCAAACTGCTACAGAGCCTTTCAATGTTCGGCATGTTGACTTTGATTCTGTAGCACCCTAAACCCGGCCTAGACATTATGGCCGAATCTGGCGATGTCACATGGAAGGGATTTTGAAAATGGAGCTAACTCAATAAAATCCTTAAGCTTATAAACCTTTAATTACTTTCATTTATTTCAAAACATATATTTCATTAGTCGACTTTCCTTAAAACGTATCATTTTAGCGGAAGCTTAGGAAAATTGTCGTGTTTAAGGAAAACAATTCTCATTTTTAGAAAGTCATGTTTAGGGTAAAACCATCATAGTAATAAGCAGGTTAAATCTAAAAACCGAAAAATAAGCCAAACAGTTTAAAAGAGTCTAGAGAGTCTCAGAAAATACAACCTTTCAAAGCTCAATGCCAAAACTTAATTAAAACCATAAAATAAATAAAACAGTAATCGCGAGTGGTCACCGTCAAGTCCTTTGCTGCACCGATTCGCCTAACTCTGTGGATTACCTGTACAGTATAAACAGAAAATGATGAGTTTACGTAAACTTAGTGTGTAACCCCACAAGATTAAGCATGCAAACAACCAGAAACCAAAATCAGTCAGATAAAGATTCAGACCTAAGCCCATTACAGTCACAGATGCATATTCGGGCCTAAGCCCATCTCAGATACAGATACAGATATACAAATCAGAATTAAAAATCAGCTATCATACTCTCAGCCTCTACACACCATCTTCAACCATCCCTACACACCATTTGGGGTTAAAACACCCACCCAGCCCCACACACCATGTTGTACCGATGTGGCACATAATAGATATAATACAGCCACACAGCCAGATAATAGGAAAAAATTGCCTTTCAGAACACTTCTTCCAATATACACATCCTACCCCAATAACAGTAACAATACATACATACAGAATTAACAGACAGAACTTGCTTAACATGCTTATATAAACAGATAGCAGATATACATGGTATAGACATGCTCAGAACAGTACTACAGTCTAACAAATCACATAGTTATAGGTTTTAGTAAGCCTTTACCGACCTTATGGTAGGTCCATAGTCGATTAGGAAAACCCATGCAACCTTATGAAAAATTTTAGTATAATGAGACCTCATGCCTGTGTGGCCCACACGCATAGATTGGCCTTGCCCGTGTGGCCTACATGGCCTGGCCTAATCGCCCACACGCCCAGCTTGACCTAGTTTGTGTGGCCCACACCGCCACACTCGAGTCACTACATGGTCGTGTCTCGCTAAAGGCCAGCCTTCATCGATCCCACGATCGTGTCTTCACACACGGCCTACCGCATGCCCATGTGGCATCGATAGTGGCTATTTTTGGCTTTTGTCGAAACCTCAATTTCTATTTCGAGTACACACTTGGTATTTTTTTTGATGTGAAAACACTTCTGAGACCACCAGCACCTAAAAAGGCCAAATCAAACTCCACAATCAGTAATAATATTACGAAATTCCAATGGAACCTATCCAAAACGAGACCTTAAAACAACTTTTCACACACTTACCGTTGACAAGCAGCGACTACTAAAATGAACTAAATTGTTGTAGCGAATTCCTCAATTCCATGATCTTCCCCTACTCAATACACTTACCAAAATTAATTCTCAAACCACAACATCATCATCCACTTAAAAGAACGAAACCCAAAAAGGCAAACCTACAAACTTACCGAGGCAAAAGGTGCACAATCGCAGTATCAAGCACCAACAAATAATCGAACAATCAATTGAATCGAATGATAGAAGAATGAAACTAGAAGTGGCAGGAATAAAGGAGGCAAAACATCAGAAAGGTAACAAAATTTTGAAAAGAAAAAAATAAAATAAAATATGAGATATAACCGAATCCCAACTAGACCATAATCCCTTATTTTTCTCCCCCTAATCCAACTACTCATAACTCCCCCAGACTTTAATCTCCACTGAAACTCTTGCCCAGAACCGAGCCAAAAATAAATACCCATGCCTGCGCAGGGATTCGAACATAGGACCTCCCACACATAGACTCCTTTACCACTCAAACCAGCAGGCTCATTCTGATATGAGATTATAGGAAAATAAATATAAGCCCATTGAGCAGAGATAGGGCTTAATTCTAAAACTAACATAATTTACTAAAGGTAAGGCTTGGACTTGGGATCTCTAACGGACACTCAGAACACATAACCACTGAAGCAGACATATATTTGTGTCAAAATTTTATAGAAGCAAACATAAGAAATTTGGGCGTTACAACTCTACCCCCTAAAAGAAATTTTAAACTCGAAATTTACCTGATCAGAACAGAAAAGGATATTGTTGACGCATCGAGTCCTCCGGTTTCCACCTAGCCTTCTCAGTACCACGATTCCATCACAGCACCTTCACTAAAGGGATAGACTTCCTCCTCAAAACTTGAACGTTGCAATCCAGAATTTAAACCGGCTCCTCCTCGAAAGTCAAATTCACTGCACCTCAATCTGTTCAATAGAACTAATATGAGATGGATCAGATCGATACTGCCTCAACATCAAGACGTGAAAGACATTGTAGATGCGGTCCAACTCTAAAGTTAGCTCTAACTGATAAGCGACCTGCCCCATACGTTTTAGAATCCGATACGACACGATGAACCTAGGACTCAACTTGTCCTTTCGACCGAATCTCAGAACTTTCTTCCATGGAAAAACCTTGAGAAAAGTGAAGTCCCCCACAGAATACTCAATATCACGTCTCTTCAGATCCGCATAAGATTTTTGTCTTTCAGAATACGCTTTCAAACAATCCCAAATCAGTCTAACCTTATCCTCAGTATCAAAAACCAACTCGAACCTAGAACTCGACGTTCACCCAACTCAGTCCAACATAGCGGAGTGTGACACTTACGACCATACAAAGCCTCGTAAGGTGCCATCTAAATGCTAGCCTGGAAACTGTTATTTTATGCGAACTCAGTTAATGGTAGAAAATCATCCTAACCGCCTCAGAAATTGATCACACAGCTCCTAAGCATATCCTCCAATATCTGAATCATCCTCTCAGATTGACTATTGGTTTGAGGATGGAACACAGTACTAAAGTCCAATCTCGAACCTAGAGCTTCGTGCAATTTCTTTCAAAACCGAGAAGTAAAAGCGAGGATCCCTATAAAAAATAATCGACATTGGAACCCCATGCAGTCTTACAATTTTAGATATGTAGAGCTTAGCTAACTTTTTTAGAGAGTAGTCTGTCCGAACAGGAATAAAGTGAGTAGACTTGGACAATCGATCCACGATGACCCAAACAGAATCCTTCTCAGTGGGTGTCAAGGGCAACCCACTAGCGAAGTCCATCGTCACTCGTTCCCACATTCATAAGGGAATTTTAACTGGCTGCAACAATCTCGAAGGTAACTAGTACTCAGCCTTAATTTGCTAGCACGTCAGACAACGAGTAATAAAACTTGTAACTTCAAGCTTCAGACTCGACCACCAGTTTATCTCCCGAAGATCGCAATATATCTTATTACTCGCTGGGATGCATAGCGTAAGGGCTATTATGCCCTCCCTCAGAATAGACTGCCTCATATCAGAATCGTTTGGCACACAAATCCGTCCTCGAAAACATAACATACCACCCTGTTTAACCCAAAATCAGAAGTAGTACCACTCTCCACCTGATGGAACCGCACACCCAGAGTCTTATCCACTAACCGTTTATATCGAATCTGATCAATTCAAGTCGGCTTAACTTGCAACTCGACTAACAAACTCTCATTATTAAACAAACTAAGGCGAGCAAACATCGCCTCAAATCAGATATCGCTCTTCAACTTAGAGCATCGGCTACAACATTATTTTACCAGGATGATACTTTATCGTGCGGTCATAGTCCTTAAGCAGCTCAATCCAACAACACTGCCTAAGATTTAACTACTTCTGAGTAAGGAGATACTTGAGACTCTTGTGATCGGTGTAGATGATACACCTATCACCATACAGATAATGTCTCCAAATTTTCAATGCAAAGACCACTGCAGCCAAATCAAGATCATGCACCGGATAGTTTAAGCTGACGGGACGCATAAGCCACAATCTTACCATCCTACATCAGAACGCAACCCAAACCAACATGCGACGCATCACTGTATACTACAAATTCCTTTTCGGATTCAGACTCTATCATAATAGGAGCTTGAGCCAAAACAGACTTGAGCTTCTCGAAGCTCAATTTTTGCGCAATAGTCCAGATAAATGAAACACCCTTACGCAGAAGCTTAGTAATAGAAGCTTCAATTAGAAACCCCTCCATAAAACACAGATAATAACCCTCCAGACTTAGAAAACTACGTATTTCAGACACATTGGGCTATTTCCAATCAAGCACAACCTCAATCTTTTGAGGATCAACACGAATCCCCTTAGCAAAATCACGTGCCCTAGAAAAGTTACTTCACGCAACCAGAACTCACACTTACTTAACTTAGCGTAAAGCTGCTTCTCACGCAGAATCTGAAGCACTGCTATAAGATGATCATCATGTCATCCTTACAGTTCTGATATTCCCAACATAAGCTAAGTACGCCTCACACCCTTTCTAAACCAATTTCTCAGCTACAAGAGCGGAGATCACATTGGACAGATAATCTCGATGTTCGCCAATCATAACCACCTCGACATCATCTTTAGTCCTCAAACGACCTTCTTGGATGTGCAGTCCAAATTGACTCGGTGCTCTACTAACTAGTCCATACCCAGAATTAGGTCGAACTCCCCAAACAAAAGCTCCATTAAAATCTCCAAAAAAATAGTTGTCGAACTCCCCAAACGGAAGCTCTATCAGATTCACCACAAAAATAGTCCCTTGTACCTCTAACAGAACATCTCTATAAAGTTTACTATCTTGAACGGACTGCCCCAACGAACTCAATACAGTAGCCTCACTAGTAGTGCTTTCGACCGTAATCCTCAGGTTTTCAGATACAGTACTAACTATGTATGAGTGAGTAGACCTCATGTCTATCAAAGCCAAATAAGGTATATCAAATATAAAAAACGTACCGGTGATGATGTCAAGAGCATCTCTATCCTCTCAGCAATGTGCAGTATAAACCAGAGCAGGCTGCCTCACCTCTGTCTGACCTTCACCTCTGTTCAGTACTCTCTATTATCAGCCCATACCATTACCACCCTTAACTTGACCACGGCCCCTAGGTGGCTGTTGAGCTACCTCAGCAGTTGCGCTGGACCTAATGTCGGAGCTTGCACCTAATCAGCCCTCAGTGGACACTCACGAATGCAGTGATCTAACGACCCACATCTCAAGCAGGCCCCAATCCTCCTCCAACACTTATCCGGATGGCGCCTACCACAATCACCACAAGGCTATAACCCAACTGAAGCAATAGGAGCTCCCACTCTAACTAGCTCATAAGATCTGCCCTTTTCTTTGGTCTCTACATAGAACTCGAGGACTTCGAATCCTTCTTGTTCTTACCTCTCTCCCTATCTCTATTCTAGCACTCCGCACGCCTAACATCTTTGGCGATCTTCACCTTTTCAACCAGAAGAGAAAACTCACGCTCCCTCTGCGGAGCTATCAAAACCCTCAGATTATCCCTTAAGTCGTCCTCAAAATGAACACACCTCTCATATTCTGATGCTACCATACCTCAAGCATAGCGGCTCAATCTTAGAAATTTGGCCTCACACACGATCATAGATCGGTCACCTTACGTAAGGTTCAAGAACTCACGCCCACGAGCATCGACATAGCTAGCTCTCACATACTTGTTCTGGAATGTAGTCTTAAAGAATTTCAAAGTCAGACGGTTAGGCTGAGTGCCCTCCTTAACCGTCAACCACCACTGGTAGGCCTCATTGCGAAACAAGGAGACTTCACCCTTCAATTTCTACTAGAGGGTACAGTCCAAGTCATCCATAATCCTTTTGGTGGCCTCCAACCAATACTCAGCCACATTAGGGGTGACTCTTGTGACACCCCTAAACAACTCAGCTCTATTAGATCAGAGTCGTTCAGTTATTGACCCTCGGCCCCCAGATCCAGTATTCGGTCTAGCAACCCTCTCCAATATCGTTAGAATGGCTTGAGAAAATGCATCGTCCCCATCCAAATGATTCTAAGACCTAGTCTCAATAGTAGGTGAAATAGGTGTCTCACTAGTGTCCAGATTTGGCAAGCTGCCTAGAGATGAGTATTCAGCTCGAACCCCTCTACAGGCCTCTACCACGGCCTCGAGTACCACGTCCGTGAATTCTATGAACACTCATTGTTTAATTCGAGTTTATCTACATTAAGAGTTTTATTCATCAGATTCAGTATTTATTAACAGATATTTTATACATAATTATCAAAAGTTTTAGAGCTGTTTTAAGAAGTTTTAGTTTTCTAACTATCTCAGTACAGTCTCAATAAGTACTATCTACAGTGCTTCAGAATAATTTAACTAAATACAGAAATATTTACAAGATCGGCACCGGAGACTTAGTGTACCACATTCTCATTTAGTATATATTTTTAAACCATTTAAAAACCAATTCTTTAAACTTCTTTTGGAACCCAAAATTCATAGTTGAGTTTTGCAACTTAGCTTTGATACCACTAAATGTGACACCCCAAACCCGGCCCAGACGTTATGGCCGAATCTAGCGATGTCACATGGAAGGGATTTTGAAAACGGAGCTAACTCAATAAAATCCTTAAGCTTATAAACCTTTAATTGCTTTCATTTATTTCAAAACATATATTCCATTAGTCGACTTACCTTAAAACGTATCATTTTAGCCGAAGCTTAGGAAAATCGTTGTTTTCAAGGAAAACAGTTCGCATTTTTAGAAAATTATGTTCAAGGTAAAACCTTCATAGTAATAAGCGGGTTAAATAAAAAACCTAAAAACAAGCCAAACAGTTTAAAAAAGTCTAGAGAGTCCTAGAAAATACAACCTCTCAAATCTCAATGCCAAAACTTAATTAAAACCATGAAATAAATAAAATAGTAATTGCGAGTGGTCACCATCGAGTCCTCCATCACGATCGATCTACTTAACTTGTGGATTACACATGACAAGATAAATGTAAAAGGGTGAGTTTATGTAAACTCAGTGTGTAACTCCCACAAGATTAAGCATGCAAACAACCAGAAAGCGAATCAGTCAGATACAAATTGGGCCTAAGCCCATTACAGTCACAGATGCATATTCGGGCCTAAATCCATCTAAGATACAGATACAAATATGCAAATTAGAATAAAAAATTAGTTATCCTACCCCCAGCCTTTACACACTATCTTTGACTAGCCCTACACACTATGTGGGGTTAAAACACTCACTCAGCCCTACACACCATGTTGTATCGATATGGCACATAACAAATATAACGCAGCCACACTGCCAGATAATAGGCAAAACTGCCTTTCAGAACACTTCATCCAATATACATCACCCCACCCCAATAGCAGTAACAGTACATACATACAGAATTAACAGACAGAACATGCTTAACCTGCTTATATAAATAGATAGCAGATATACATGGCATAAACATGCTCAGAACAGTACTACAGTCTAACAAATCACATAGTTATAGGGTTTAATAAGCCTTTATTGACCCTAAGGTAGGTCCACAATCGATTAGGGCCCGTGCGATCCTACGAAAAATTTCAGTATAATGGGCCCACATGCTTGTGTGACGTCGATAGTGGTCAATTTCAACTTTTGACGAAACATCAATTTCTACTTTTCGGGTACACACCTGGTATTTTTTTGATGTGAAAACACTCTCGAGACCACCAACAACTAAAAAGCCAAATCAAACTCCACAATCAGTAACGATATTACGAAACTCCAGCGGAACCTATTCAAACGAAACATTAGAATAACTTTTCACACACTTATCGTCGACGAGCAATGACTACTAGAACGAACTAAACTATTGTAATGAATTCCCCAGTTCCACGATCTTCCCCTACTCAACACACTCACCAAAATTAATTTTCAAACCACAACATCATCATCCACTCGAAAGAACGAAACCCAAAAAGGAAAACCTACAAATTTACCGAGGCGAAAGGTGCACAACCGTAATACTGAGCCCCAACAAATAATTGAACAATCGATTGAATCGAATAGCAGAAGAACAAAACCAGGCAGGAAGAAGGGAGGCAGGACGTTAAAAAGGTTACAAAATTTTAAAAAAAATGAATAAAATAAAATAAAATAAAAAATAATATGAGATATAGTCGAATCCTAATTAGACCATAATCCTTTATTTTTCTCCCCCTAATCCCACTACTTATAACTCCCTAGACTTTAATCTCCACTGAAACTCTTGCGTAGAATCGAGCCAAAAATAAATACCCATGCCTGCGCAGGGATTCGAACACATGACCTCCCACACACAGACTCTCTTACCACTCAAACCAGCAGGCTCATTCTGATATGAGATTATAAGCAACTAAATATAAGCCCATTGAACAGAGATAGGGCTTAATTCCAGAAATAACATAATTCACTAAAGGTAAGGCTTGGACTTGACACCTATCACGCACACATGAGAACACATAACCACTGAAGCAGACAAATATTTGTGTCAAAATTTTAGAGAAGCAAACATAGGAAATTTGGGGCGTTACAGATTCCTTGCGTAACCTTACAAACATCGAGTTGGGCTTTGACGTTTTCTCTCCTTTTGGCAAGAATTGGGATGAGTTTGTGAAAAAATAGAAAGAATTAGAGGAATCAGGGAACTTTTCTTTCTTGGTGAGCTTGCGGGGACAAGTGTTGCTCTTACTGAGAGGACAGGTTAAGAGGAAGGCAATGAATAAGAGGACAACGCCACTACAACTAAACTTGTAGGGCTAGAGGAGTAGATTTATTTATATTTGTATTGATCTATGTTTGATTTTTTTTACTTTACTAACTGAAGTTTACGTTGTAAACTCTAATTATTTCTGACGCGAGTGACACACTGATTGCATATTATTGGCTCATTCTACACTATCCTTAATTTCTTTCACAACAGCTTTGACCAAATGTGACTGCCCTTATCTGTCCATTATATTTTTTCCTTCACTTTGGAAATAATACTACCAAGCAAAAATATGTTTCTTTCACAATTGAGATTGTTGACAAATGATGTGTCTCCTTTTATACAGAAATTGATGCATTTTGCTATGCTTGTCGTTATGTGCCCATATTATAAACCTCCATCATAGATTAAGGTCATTGGTTGAAGGGTATGTTAGCATGTTATGTCGTATTGCGATCGTTAATAGCCCATAAGATTTCCAACATTTTATGAAAACAATGTTGGATGAGCTTGTACCCTGTCGAGAAAAGTAAATAGTTTATCCATTAATGCAAACACTGCCAAGTGGTTAAACCATGATAGTTTAAATAGAGGCGAATACATACTCATGTTAATGACTTATGCCTGTTGACTATCAGACTTGCGTTGCCCATAGTAGTTAACAGCTACATGTCTTAGACAATATCTATGGTGAGTGCAATCCCAAAGGCTTCCCTACAATTCAATCGTGGCCAGTATTCTAGGGCCTCTAATAGAAATGAAGCACATACTGAGTTGCAGGACAATATGCCATCTCTAGTTAGATAGGAAGAAATCCCAATCATCTGCCTTTTCTTCCGGCATTATTGCAAAGGCTATTGGCAAGATTTTTTTTATTACCATCTTATGCCACAATAAATAACAACCGATGCTAATATCTTCAATACATGAAGGTACCATTGATTTGTACTAATGGCTTACAATATCGAAAAACTTGTCGACATTGGTTGAACGTTTGGAAGAAACAATAGAAAACTCGATTCCCTTAGACCAAATGATCTTAGTAATACGCAGGCTCTATTTGTAATTCGGATATGAAACTTAGTACCCACTGACTCAGTACCTGACACCATTTACACAAATTATTATACGATGAGCCCTACCCATTATGCATATTCTCCATGGCCTTCTATTTTGTGATTCACACCGGTACTACGGCATGTAAATGTATTAGCTATGGATATTGGCAATTATAAACAACATGGGAATCCTGAGGATCGATTTCACCATAACCATATTATATTTGAGATCATTTTTGAATTCAACTTTGAATGATCCTATCTAATACCTGGAACAATATGAATATTTCAAAATTAGCAATTCAATACCACAAATTGTCTTTTTTCTACATAGAAACCATAATTTTCAATGGACATCTATTGTCTCATGTTGTGTATTTCGCCTCGAATTTCTTTGATCAGGATTTAACAATATAAAAGTTTACCTCGTTCGTTATGTTGTACCGCTTCACTATTGTGGCAAAAGCATCTTCAGAGGAAAACTCCTTCCCTGCTTTTAAATCACCAACTTCCTATATGGGTGTTTGAAAAATTTGACCTACCTTCTACTGAAAAGTCCACATTATGCATGTGGTTGGAAGTGTGTATGCCTTGAACCGCGAATCTTCTTTCGTAGCTTTGTTCGAATCTTTACCATTTGAACCTTCATCTTTTGGTTCAGTTGGAATCCTCTCTAGATAGAAAATAATGTAATTTTTGAACCATGAGGCCCGAACTCTCGAATTGGGTTGTCATTGGATTTAGTGCCCTCTTTAATCTCAACCTCCTAGCATGTCAAAGGTTGGATATCCCTTCTCCAGTGGAGGCTATAAGGAGTACATCATCCCTTCTCGTATAGTTTTCGGTACAACCAAAATCACCTGTGGAATACCCACCGGTGGGACTTGATACCATACCTGTAACGACCTGAAATCTATAGTAATCGGAAAGTGTATTTTCGAGTCTCCGTTTTCAAAAAACGGGTTCGTAAAGATTTATTAGAAATATTTACGAAGTTAATTGTGGTTAATTAGGTTTTGGTTAGGTAAATTAGCTTGAATTAAGGTTAATTAGGTATAAGGATTAAATTGAATAAATGGTAAAAGCTTAATTATAGATTAAAGAAAAGTTGAAGGACTAAATAAATAAATAAACCAATTTGAGACAAAGGTATGGTAAAAATAATGTACATATGCAATAATTACAATCATACATTTGTAATACATTTATGTATTTGCTTATTATTTAAGAAATAATAATAATTATTAAAATATAATATAATAATATAACATAAAATAAAAGAAATAAAATAGAACAAAAGAATAAAAGAAATAGAATAGTCAAACAAAAATAGGGAGAAGGAAAGAAAGAAAAGGGAAAGAAAATAAGGAAAATTTAGGGTTTTGAAGTTTCAAGTTCAATTAGTAAGTCAATTTAGTCCATTTTCTTGTAATTTTGATATTTTGGAATCCTAGAACAAAATACTACTTGATTTATGTGGAAATTTTGTAATTTAGTAGATTTTAGATGTTGTTCATGTTGAACAATTTGAAGAATTATGGTTTAAATTGATAGAATTTCAAGTTAAAAGTGAAAAGGGATTGAATTATAAAATAAATCATAAGTTTTGAGTAATAAGGATTAAATTGAAAGAATTTCGAAATTAGGGTTTTATGGTGAAATTAGAGAGTTGAAATTGATTTTAAGTTATAGTTGAATGAAAAATAGAGAATAAAATTATGAAGAAAATAAAGTTAGAATTGAATAGGGTTTGAATTGGAATTTAGGCAAAATATGTGTATTAATTGAAATATGTAGTATGAAATTGTAGTATATTGATAAATTTCAATTGTTTTGATTTCTGTAGCTAACATTGAGCCGAAGAAGTCGGCTAAGAAAGGGAAAGAGAAAGTCAACGAGGATTAGCTCGGAAAATTACGGTTTGTATTTCTATAATCTGAATTTAATTATTAATCGTTGAATTTTGATTTAAATGTTTATGGTAAGATATTAAGGTAAGTATTAGCATTTGTGATATTGAATTTAATGTATGTGAATTCGTGATTGATACGATATTTGAATATTGGATAATTGTAGTTGTAGACCCATTTTACCCGGTCCAAAAGACCCAATCTTGCCCAACCCGAACAACCCACTAAAGCCCAATCTAGCCCCCCGCACGAGACGGAAAAAGAAGAGAAAGAGAATTTTTTTTAAAACAAAGCAACACAAATGATTTTTTTTCAGGGTTTAGGGCCTTAAATAGCCCTTCAAAACGACGTCATTTTGGGGCTGGCCCTAACGCCCAAAACGACGTCGTTTTGCCCCCAGGATCCGCGTGTTGACCCGACCCGACCAGAAGATCCGCGTGTTTTTGTTTTTGGGTCTAATTGCGCAAATGGCCCTCTCGCTTTTTTGACCTCTTTTAATTAAGTTTTTATTATTTTCAAATTTGACCCCACAATTTATTCCGGATCGCAATTTAGTCCCTAGTGCTGCGGCGCATTTTGACCGAAGGGGTTTATTGCCTCTTTGGTCCCCCCAGTCCTTTCGCGCGTGTAAATAGGTCCCTAATCTTTCTTTTATTTTAAATTTGCCCAAATTTTGCTTTTTAATTTAATTTAGTCCTTTTATTGTCTTCACTATTTTTTAACTTAGCTAAAAATTATTATTATTATTATTATTATTATTATTATTATTATTATTATTATTATTATTATTATTATTATTATTATTATTATCACTTTGCTATTATTATTATTTATACGTTTATTATTATTATATATTTTTACTATCACTAATATTATTCTCAATTTTATTATTATTATTGTTTTATTATAGGTTAGTATTAAGACATTATTTTTATTTTCACTTGGTTATCATTTATATTATTATTTTCACATTATTACCATTATCTTATATTTTATTGTTTTATTATTAAATTTTCATCACTATAATTTTATTATTCTATTTTACCACTAATATTATATATATGTATTATTCATATTAGTATAGTATTATCATTGTTTTATATCACTATCATTATTATTATTATTATTATTGGTACTCTTATATTTTTTTTATATTTATATACGTTCATTTTTCTTAATTTCATATTATTACTAAACAAAATATATTTTGAAAATCATCATATTTCATTTAAAGGTTTTAGAATAAAGGCATTGTTTCGTATTTAGAAATTTGGGAAATATTGCCCTAACTTGCTGGGTTGCGATTTTTTGTTTGACTAAAAACTTAACATCCTTTTTACGAAGTTTCGTGAATCACGAGACGACTTTGATTACGAGAGATTAAAACATCGTGTCCTAACGTGCTGGATGTGATGTTTATATCTTTTCGGGACAAAGAAATCTCAAGTTTTGACTCGAGCCTTTTCTTTAAATTAATACGATACGATGCATTTTGTAAAATTGCTACACTCCATTTAAAGGTTTTAAAATAAAGGCAATGTTCTGTATTTGGGAATTCGGGGAATAGTGCCCTAACGTGCTGGGTTGCGATTTTCCGTTTGATTAAATAACTAAACATCCTTTTGATAAACTTCGTAAAATCATGAGATAGCTTTGATTACGAAGGTGTAGAATATCATGTCCTAACGTGCTGGATGTGATGTTTGTACCCTCTCGGAACAAAGAAATCTCAAATATCCTAATACCTTTTAAAGGATCCGTATTTTAAAAACCTTTTCAAATTTCCGACATTAAGACACTAATTAATCATTTTGGTACCAATTTTGGGCGTATCGAGGGTGCTAACCCTTCCTCGTGCGTAACCGACTTCCGAACTCATTTTCTGGATTTCGTAGACCAAAATCATTGTTTTGATAAATCAAACTATTTATTAAAAACAACCGTTTTACGAGGTGACCCGATCACACCTCAATAAAAAAGGATTGGTGGCGACTCCCTGTCTTTTTTTCGTTTTAAAAACCAAAGTCGAACCCCTTTTCGTTTTTTCAAAAAAATGGTTACGACAGCTTGGCGACTCCACTGGGGACATCAGAAAGTCAAGCCATAAATTGATTATTTTCCGTCTTTCGTCAGAATTTTGAAAGTTCGATTTGAAAATTACGATCTTTTTATTGCATGTTGTTTTAATTTCGGCATTGCATTGCATGGCCGTTGTGGTCACACCTTTAAGTGGGAGTGAGAAGCTACTCCTTCGTGAGGTTTTCACCTCCGTAGGATAGTGGATCGCCGGATACATCCGTACCTATGTCTTCGTGAGATTTTCATCTCAGTGCAACCATAGGGAAATGTATTCCCTGAATCGAACTCGGTCTATATGAGCCTATAATGGGTGAGGATCGAGGAATCACTTGGTTTGGGTACCCTTCTTTAGAATCGAACCTCATATAGTAAGCCCTAAGAACCCACCCTAGGTAGAGCCATGCCAAACCCTAGTGGTTACCAGATTAGGTATTTTATTCTTTGCTTACTATGTATGAAATACTGATTTGCTTCATTTTTATTTTTGCATGGCATCTTCATCAAAAAGGTGTTGATTCACATTCAATTGCTAAATAGATAGCTTGTCATGGAAAGGGGGTTTCTTGATAAAGTGGAGGACAATGCGGCCGTCCGAATATGGGTCGAGACAGTGCAACAAGAAAAAGGTGATAGTCTTACAGAAAGGCACATGTCAGAATTATGGGACTTCACACGTATCAGTGTAACTCAAAATAATCTTCAAGAGATGAAAGAGATATGGAGTCAATGGGACGACGAGATCAAGCAACTATTCTACTGTCATTACGGTGATCTGCCTTATCTGCTCGACATCAAGGTAGACCAGCACTTATTCCGAGCTATAGCCCAATTTTGGAATCCTGCTTATAGTTGTTTTACTTTCGGGAAAGCGGATCTGGTGCCTACTATAGAAGAATACACAGCTTTACTCCGTTGCCCAAAAATTCAAACTGACAAAGTTTATGCAAGACCTGTTAATGTCCCCACCTTCTTAAAAAAGCTGATGAATATTACGGGAATGAGCGAGCAGTGGGTCGCAGCTCGGATAAAACAAAAAGGAGATTGTAAGTGCATCCCTTGGAGAAATTTAAGGGACTTGATCATAGCGCATCCTGACGTGAAGAAAAGGGTTGACATTTTTGCCTTGAGCATTTATGGACTGATTATTTTCCCTAAAGCTCTAGGGCATGTAGACGAGGCGGTCTCGCACTTATTCGATGATTGATAGAAGAGTCACACCTGCTCCTGTAATTTCGGTCGAAACTTTTAGGTCCCTAAGCGCATGTCAAGAAAGCGAAGGAAGGAAGATTCACCGGTTGTGCACAACTCTTACTAGCATGGTTCAATGGTCATTTTGGAAAATGAAAAGGCATCGTGTCGAATCTTCTCGAGGACTATTCCCCGCTAAAAGAATTAGCAGCCACGCCAAGGCGAGACGATCTTACAGAAGAAAAATGGATGATGATTCTGCAAAACCTGCAAGAAGAAGACGTAGAATGGAAAGCTCCTTTAATGATTCCTGATGAGATCTTATATCGGTGTGGAGATTTTGACTGGGTTCTCTACTGAGAGTATGGGGAGCTGTCGGATATGCTCCTCTCCTCGTGTTGAGACAGTACAGATCGAGACAGTTTATACCTGCAACACAAGGTCTAATTCAGTGCGAGTTTGAATATAAAGGAGACAATTGTAAGAAGAGAGTTCGTGAAATAGCGAGTGCTTGGAGTCGGACTCACAGAATGAAAAGGTTTGCCACTAACCCGATGACAACCCCCAAATATGACCGATGGTGGAGTCAGAGAATTAATGACAATATCCCCACATCAGGCCAAGAAAATGCCCGATCGGTAGAAGAGCACCTGCAGGTAATCCCGTCTGAGCTCGAAATCATCAAACAGGATTTTGAGAAAAAGAATGTGGAATTAGGGAAAAGGATAGAACAATTAGAAGAAGAGAAAATGCAGTTGGGATTGGATGTTGACATTCAGAAGCTGGAAGCCGAAAAGCTGAGGAAAGGGAAAAATAAGGCTGAGGAAGATTTGGACAGTTTGAAAACAGACTATAAGAAGCTGCGAAGGTCAATGAAAATTGCTGGATTAGGAAAAACGTCAGAGCAATGGCGTCAAGAACTTAAAGAGGAAAAACATAGAGCCAGTCAATGGGAAAGGGAACTCCGAGATACTCAAGTTCGAGAAGCTACTCTGAAAAGAAGTTTGGTAGAAACTCAGAACGAGAAAGAGGAATTAAAGGCTCGGGTGACAGAACTGGAAAGATCATTGTATCAGTATCATAGTCGTAACTCTGTAGTCGAATTAAAGGCTAGTCTGAGTAAAATTGAAGAAATGAAAGCAAGAATCGAAGAGCTAGAATCTACTTTACATGGTTGTGAGCTACGGGTGGAGCTTCTTGAAGTCAATGAGGAGCGTTGGAAGCAGCAACTTCATCACTCTCAGAATCAAGTCAGAGATCGGGATTACATTATGGGGGAAGCCGTGGCTCAAGTGTGAGAGGTGGCGGATCACTTACAAACCTTAGCGATTCGAAATGATGTATTAAGTTTATTTTATGAATCAAAGTCAGAGCAAGGTCAAGAGTTAGCTGGGCTTCTTGAGGAAGTCAAGGCCTTAAGTATTAGGGCGAGGCCTTATATGTAATCTATTTTATGTAAAGAAACTTGTTTTCTAGAAAAGTTATTCTAAAAAGAAATTGAATCAGAATTAATGCCTTTTTTGCATACATTTCATGCATTAGCATTACATTGCATCATGTGCATTAAATCTCACAAAGGAACCTTAAATTATGACAAAGGACTCGAACATCGCTACAATACACGAGGCAAAACAAAAATCATGGATCAAAGAATGGAAAGACTAGAACAAATGCAAAAGGAAATACAGGAGCAGATGCAAGAACGATTAATCAAGATACAACAGGACATGATAGAACGAATGCAGAATCTCGAGTAACATGATGAATCGGCCAGCGCAGCTTGTTGGCCAATGAACGTGAGAAAGGAAAGGCGTTGCTACTAGTTTGGGAAACGATAATGACGACCTGTTTACCTCCGGTTTTACCCGCCTAATACCCAAGTGCCACCGAGGTGCATCCCCAAAGGACGCTGTTATTATTAGACCTCAATATCGGGTTGGTATGCATGATACCAGCCCACCTCCTAACGGTTGGGTACTAACCTGAGGAAAGTCCGGCTAACCCTGTGGTCCCCGATTTCGATGAACTGGCAGAAATGGACAAGGCAAAAATAGATTTGTCAAAGCAACTTGAGAACCGTTGCAAGTGGCTAGAAGAAAAGTTTAAAGAAATAGAAACGGCTGACCATCGTTACGGGATGGACGCTAAAGACTTAAGTCTGGTCCCGGACTTAGTCCTTCCGCCAAAGTTTAAAACACCAGAGTTTGAGAAATATAACGGGACTAGCTGTCCTGAGGTGCACATCACAATGTTCTGCCGGTGGATGGCGGGGTACCTTAATAATGACCAGTTGCTGATTCACTATTTTCAAGACAGTTTGGCCGGGTCTATCGCCAAATGGTATAACCAGCTTAGTCGTGCCCAAATCAAGACGTGGAAGGACCTGGCACAGGCCTTCATGAAACATTATGGCTATGTAATGATATTGCTCTCGATAGAATCACGCCCAAAATATGGAGAAAAAGCCGAGCGAAAGTTTTAGACAGTATGCCCAACGATGGAGAGAGGTAGCAATACAAGTGCAGCCACCGCTCTTGGAAAAAGAGACAACCATGCTCTTTATTAATACGTTGAAAGCTCCTTTCATCAATCATATGCTGGGAGGTGCCACTAAAAGCTTTTCAGACATCGTGATGTCGGGGGAGATGATAGAAAATGCAATCAGATGTGGCAAGATCGAGGCAGGAGAAAGCACTAGAAGGGCCACTCCTAAGAAGAAAGACGGTGAAGTAAATAACGTGAGCACACACAAGGCGATCACGGTTAATCGGCCAAAGGCAGTCACCTCTGGACAACAAGGTCCGGCAAGATAGGAATCGGGAACCAGACCAAACACCGAAAAAATTCAATTCACGCCAATTCCAATAACGTACAAGGAGCTATACCAGACCTTGTTCAATGAGCATATCGTATCCCCATTCTATTTGCAGCCATTACAACCGCCATACCCTAAGTGGTACGACCCTAACGCTCAATGCGATTACCATGCAGGCGTAGCGGGGCATTCGATAGAGAATTGCCTCACCTTTAAAAAGGTAGTCGAGAGGCTAATAAAGATGGGGGTCATAACACTCGACGACTTGGTAAAAAAGGGGAACCCACTACCCAATCACGAGGGTGGAGGGGTAAACACGATTGGCGAGGAGGTGGTGAAAAAGATCAAGAAGGACATCACGGAGGTAAAAACCCCATTGAGAGTAGTCTGGGAGGAAATGGCGAAGAGAGGATTGACAGATTCAGATCCTGCGAAAAACTGGAAGTATACAAAGAACTACTGCGAACTCCATAAAATAAAAGGGCACGAGATTCAAGAATGTGCCCAGTTTAGAATCTTGGTGCAAAACCTTATGGACAACAAGGAACTGGAGTTTTATGAAGAAGGAGTAGAGGAAAGGAATGTATGTGCGATCGAGGAAGAATTGATGAAGCTCGAATCAATCACCCAAGAATCATCATCTCAAACACGGAAGGTGGGTACAAGGAAGGCCGAAGATTATAATTCAGAGACCTGCTTCTTTTCCCTACAAAGACAATGAAAAGGTACCCTGGGACTACAATTGTAATGTGATGATACCAAGGCGGAAAGCTCCACTAGCATTTCGGAAGAAGGCAAGAATGAAGGGTCCTATACACGCAAAGTGGGAGCGCAGACGACCCTAAGAATAAAGGAGCAGAACCAGTGAAACCAAAGACTGTGCTGACTGGGCCGAAAGAGGAATCCGAAGCCCCAGTCAACGAACCTGTAAAAGAGGAGGAGGCCAAAGAATTCTTGAAATTCTTGAAACACAGCGAGTACAGCGTGGTAGAACAGCTGCGCAAACAACCAGCTCGCATATCCATGCTAGCCTTGCTGTTAAGCTCAGAAGTGCACCGTGAAGCACTGATGAAAGTACTGAATGAAACTTATGTTACTAAGGATATATCCATTAATAAATTAGACCGTCTGGTTAGTAACATAAGTGCTGATAATTTTATTTACTTCAGTGATGACGAAATCCCACCCGGAGGCATGGGATCAACGAAAGCCTTGCACATAACTACCCGCTGTAAGGGATACACTCTGCCAAGCGTGCTAATAGATAATGGGTCAGCGTTGAATGTCCTACCACTGGCTACACTCAAGAGGTTGCCAATAGATAGTTCTCACATGAAAGCATGCCAGAACATAGTGAGAGCATTTGATGGCACCGAAAGAAGAGTGATGGGAAGAATAGACGTGCCATTATTGATCGAGCCTAACACATATGAAGTAGATTTTCTAGTCATGGATATCAAGCCCTCTTACAACTGCCTATTGGGAAGGCCATGGATTCATTCGGCGGGGGCCGTACCCTCATCGCTGCACCAGAAATTGAAACTGGTAACAAAAAATCGGCTGGTAACTATAAACGCAGAAGAAGACATCATAGCAACTGTTACCAACGAAGCGCCATATGTAGAAACAAGTGAGGAGGCCGTTGAATGTTCCTTTTGATCCTTAGAGTTTGTAAATGCTACTTTTATCTTGGAGGGGAATGAAGTCCCGGTGCCTAAGCTATCCAAGACCACGAGGATGGGCCTACGAATGATGATAGGAAAAGGGGCTCTACCAGGAAAGGGATTGGGCAAACGTCTCCAAGGGAAAGTTCAGATCCCGATGCTGAAAGAGAAAAGAGACCGTTTTGGCTTGGGTTTCAAACCGGATGTGAAACAAATGAGGAAAGAAATAGAGAAGAAACAAGAAAGAAGAAGGGCAAGGTTGAACGGAGAGGACGTCAAGTGGGAATCAATGACATTCCCCCACATATCCTATACCTTCGTGTCAGGAGGAATAATCTACCCGGAGAATCTTCCTCACATCAATGCCATACACGACGAGGAAACTGATCAAGGAAACCTATTGGGCATTCGCCCGTACGAACCTGGAAGCATTCTGAACAATTGGACTGCAGAGGAATTTTCTGTAGTTTTTAGAGATTATACAGAGTAATATTCAGAACGCACTCATTGTTTTAAGCCTAGAAACAATGAGATTTCTTTTGTGAAACAGGCTCATGTTCGGATATTTTGTCTCAATGAAATGCATCTTTAATTCTAACAAACTTTTTTTCATTTCTTGTTCTCATTCATATCATGTGAATAGTTATCCTTCAATTCATTCAATCTTTGTACATCCCTTGGTACCCATCACAGGTCCCTAGCCATCAATGATATGAGCAACGATACTACTGATTCAGAGGTCCGTTTCGAACAAGACATGTGTTTAGAGGAATCTCAGGATTTTGAAAATGACAGAGAATGTGACTTGCCTCCAGATTTGTTGAGAATGGTAGAGCAAGAAGAAAAACATATTCTACCGCATAAAGAGTCAGTGGAAGTGGTGAACCTGGGAGAAGGACAAGAAGTGAAGATCGGAGCTTGTATCACGGCAGAGACCAAGCGAGACCTCATCGAGTTACTCCAAGAATTCAAGGATGTATTCGCGTGGTCGTATCAAGATATGCCTAGATTAAGCACTGATATCGCAGTACACCGGTTGCCCATAAAAGAAGAATATAAGCCCGTCCAACAGAAGCTTCGAAGAATGAGACCGGATGTTTTGTTAAAAATAAAAGAAGAAGTCGAGAAACAATTTAACGCCGGATTCTTGCAAGTGGTTAAGTATTCGGATTGGGTGGCTAATATCATCCCTGTCCCTAAGAAAGATGGGAAAGTGCGAATGTGCGTAGACTACAGGGATCTAAACAAGGCTAGCCCGAAAGACAATTTCTCGTTGCCTCACATCGACACCTTAGTAGACAATACGGTAGGCTATTCGTTGTTCTCCTTCATGGATGGTTTCTCAAGATACAACCAAATAAAGATGCATCTTGAAGACATGGATAAGACAACGTTTGTGACCATGTGGGGGACGTTTTACTATGAGGTGATGCCGTTCGGGCTAAAAAATACAGGAGCGACGTATCAGAGGGCAATGGTAACCCTATTTCACGACATGATACGCAGAGAAATTGAGGTTTACGTCGACGATATGATCGCCAAGTCTCGAACTGAAAAGGAACATGTGCAGGTCTTAAGGAAACTATTCTTGAGGTTGAGGAAATTTCAGCTAAAACTTAATCCAAAGAAAGTGTACCTTTGAGCTCGATGCGGGAAGTTGTTCGGATTCGTGGTTAGAAAAAGGGATTGAGGTTGACCTGCACAAAGTCAAGGCCATACAAGAGTTGCCTCCACCACGTACCCAAAGAGAAGTTAGAGGTTTCTTAGGAAGGCTAAATTACATCGCTCGGTTCATTTCACAACTGACTGAGAAATGTGACCCCATATTCCGTCTGCTTAAGAAACGCAATCCGGGCACGTGGGATGAAGAATGCCAGAAGACCTTCGACAAAATAAAGCAATACTTGTCCAATGCCCCAGTATTGACACCGCCTCATCCAGGTAGGCCGT
Organism: Gossypium rotundifolium; assembly: GCA_025506655.1. Lineage (NCBI taxonomy): Eukaryota > Viridiplantae > Streptophyta > Magnoliopsida > Malvales > Malvaceae > Gossypium > Gossypium rotundifolium. Next base: position 37,324,113 of record CP106732.1, on the reverse strand, counting down.
TAATCCTTTATTTGACAGTGCTCGATAATTCAATGGGATGCGTGCTTGGTCAGCATGACGACTCGAGAAAAAGAGAGAAGGCAATATACTACCTTAGTAAAAAATTTACTGAGTGTGAAACAAGGTACTCGCCAATCGAGAAACTATGTTGTGCCTTGATTTGGACAACTCGAAGATTGAGGCAGTATATGTTGTATCATACGACATGGCTCATCTTAAAGCTAGATCCTCTGAAATACATGATGGAGTCCACCGCTTTGAACGGAAGGATGGCCGGATGGCGATTCGCTTTTGAATTCAACATAGTCTATGTGAACCAAAAGGCAGTAAAAGGGAGTGCAATAGCGGACTTTTTAGCCAGTAGAGCCCTTGAAGATTACGAGCCTTTAGACTTTGATTTCCCTAACGAAGATTTGATGTATGTGGCAAACATTGGAGAGGGTGCCTCAGAAGATCATCCTTGGAAGCTGAATTTTGACGGAGCATCAAATGCCGTGGGCAATGGAATTGGGGCAGTTCTGATATCCCCGAAAGGAGACCATTACCCATTTGCTTGCAAGCTGGATTTCGATTGCACTAATAACATGGCTGAGTACGAAGCTTGCATCATGGGTCTCCGCGCCGCTATCGAACGCAAAATCAGAGTATTGGAAGTGTATGGAGATTCTGCCCTCGTAATCTATCAACTTAAAGGGGAATGGGAAACCAGGGATCCAAAGCTGGCCATCTACAAAAGATTGGCCCAAGATTTGATCAGAGAGTTCGACGATGTCACTTTTCGTTATTTACCCAGAGACGAAAACCAGATGGCTGATGCTCTGGCTACCCTAGCCTCCCTGGTCCAAATAAACGAGAATGAGGATATGAAGCCTATAATGAATGAGCATTCATCGTGACCCACCCATTGCTACAATATTGAGGAAGAAGAAAATCGGCTACCATGGTACCACGATATATTGCGGTACGTGAAAAATCGTGAGTACCCGGACCAAGCAACTGAGAACGATAAAAGGACGTTGAGAAGACTAGCTTGTGAATACGTCCTGGATGGAGAGGTCCTATACAAGAAAAGGAAAGATCAAGTGCTGCTGAGATGTGTGGATGCCGCCGAAGCTAAGTTAATCCTAGAAGAAGTCCATGAAGGCGTCTGCGGAACTCACGCTAATGGTTTCACGATGGCCAGGCAAATAATGAGGTTTGGATATTATTGGTCCACCATGGAAGGAGACTGCATCAACTATGCCAAAAAATGTCATAAATGCCAGATTTATGGAGACAAAATTCATGTGCCTCCGTCACCTTTACACGTTATGACTTCCCCATGGCCATTTTCCATGTGGGGCATGGATGTCATTGGACCAATCTCACCGAAAGCTTCAAATGGGCATCGGTTCATCTTCGTGGTCATCGACTACTTCACCAAGTGGGTAGAAGCCGCCTCGTATGCTAACGTCACTAAGTCAGCGGTCAGTCGGTTCTTGAAGAAAGAAATCATTTGTCGATATGGAATGCCTGAGAGGATCATATTAGATAACGCATTGAACCTAAACAACAAAGACGATGGCGGGAGTTTGCGTACCAATTCAACATTAAACACCACAATTCGTCTCTCAGATCGTCTAAAATGAATGGGGCAAAGGAAGCGACCAACAAAAACATCAAAAAGATAGTGGGAAGATGACCGAGACTTACAAGGATTGGCATGAAAATTACCGCTTATGCTTCTATGCTTATCGAACATCCGTCCGAACCTCTCACTGGGCAACGCCTTTCTCATTGGTCTATGGGATGGAGGCGCTTCTACCTATTGAAGTGGAAATACCTTCTCTTCGAGTATTGTCAAGTGAAGTGGATGAAGTGAATGGATCCAGCTCGATATGATCGCTGAACTTAATTGAAGAAAAGAGATTGAGGGCTATCCGTCACACGATGTACCAAAAGCGAATGATGCGAGCTTACGACAAAAAGGTTCGCCCAAGGGAATTCCACGAAGGGGACCTCGTGCTGAAAAAGATCCTTCCCATACAAAAGGATCACAGAGGAAAATGGATGCCGAACTGGGAAGGACCGTATGTGGTAAAGAAAGCTTTCTCGGGAGGTGCACTGATTCTGACTGAGATGGATGGGAAAAGCTTGCCCAATCTCGTGAACTCAAATGTAGTTAAAAAATACTTTGCTTGAAATGGAAGAGGCCAAGGTGAAAACCCGCAAAGGGCACTTTGAGACTTCAAAAAAAAACGGAGAGGCCAAGGTGAAAACCCGCAAAAGGGCACCTTGAGACCAAAGGGCTTTTTAATGAAAACCCAAAAGGGCGGCTCAAATTTTGAATGGACACGTTGTGATCTTGCAGCTATTATAATCAATGTAAGAGGAAGCACGTTGCATATCGGGGCATCGACAAAATATTTTGAGTCTTCTAAACACATGACAGGCTCAAAGCAGTCTTCTTGAAGTTTGTATATTGAAGCCCAATTGGCGATGTCCAGGGCGTCTGATCCATGTTGTTTATTTTACCATTTTTGGGTTCTTTTCCTTCGTAAAAAAGAGATATGTCCCAATCAATTTCCTTTGTTTCATGGATAATTCATTTTAAATCTTTGAAATCGATATCGTTATCATCATTAACATGCCGCATTGAAACAATAATTGATGAACTAACGATTTCACGAAGGAAAGTTCCACGATCACTTTGGAAATCTCTAGATAAAATAGAAAACCAAATGTAACATTTGTTTAGAATTTCCACGAACACAGGATAAAGACATTGGAGAAAGGGGTCTTAATGGAGACCATTTCTTCAAAGTTCCTCACTCGATTCAGTAATTGTGGCAGGGTGAATAATGTTACTTGGTCACTTAGAAAAAGTATGACAAGCCAATTTTCGATAAGGAAAGATTCAAAAACCCTAAATTGTTGAGGAACGAATCTAAAACAAACCAAGTCGAGTATTCTTCAAGTAGGAGTTGTGACTCCCGGGGAAGACAGCGAGAAGTCAAGGCGGGCCCGTGTTCTGAGGACTAAAATAGGCCTTGAAATTTCCACAAGGGGCAAGTTATTCATGTGAAAACGGTCACTGCGAGGGGAACGAAGATAAAACCTTGACAGACAAATGAGTGATAACACCTTAAATAGGAATCATACTCATAACATTCTGACTCATCATACTCATGGCATCCTAATCATTAGGCATAAGTATGTACTCATTCTACAGGTTACGTCCTCAAGAGGACAGTGCGGTTGAGCAGATCTCGTCTCCCTGAGTTGCAGGGAGCAGATCGAAGATAGCAGATTTGAACTTCCTAAAGTTGCAGGAAGATCGAAGACATCAGTCTGGTGGTCCCCGAGTTTGCAGGATCGATTGAAGAAAGTAGATTTGGCCTTCCCGAAGTTGCGGAAGCGATCAAGAAGCGATTTGACGATCCGAAGTTGCGGAAGCGATCGAAGATAGCGATTTGACATTCCCGGTTGTAGGAAGCGATCAAGACATCACTGGTGGTCCCCGAGCTTGCGGATCGATTGAAGAAAGTAGATTTGACGTTCCGAAGTTGCGGAAGTAGATCGAAGATATCAATCTGATGATCCCTGAGTTTGTAGGGATCAGATTGAGGAAAGCAGATTTGACGTTCCTGAAGTTGCAGGAAGCAGATCGAAGATATTAGTATGATGATCCCTGAGTTTGTAGGGATCAGATTGAAGAAAGTAGATTTGACGTTCCTGAAGTTGCAGGAAGCAGATCGAAGACATCAGTCTGGTGGTCCCTGAGTTTGCGAGGATCGATTGAAGAAAGCAGATTTGACATTTCCGAAGTTGCGCGAAGCGGATCAAGACATCACCTGGTGGTCCCCGATTTTGCAGGGATCAGATTGAAGAAAGCAGATTTGATATTCCTAAAGTTACAGGAAGCAGATAGAAGACATCAGTCTGATGGTCCCTGAGATTGTAGGGATCAGATCGAAGAAAGCAGATTTGATATTCTTGAAGTTGCAAGAAGCAGATTGAATACATCAGTCTGGTGAACCTTGAGTTTGTAGGGATCAGATTGAAAGTAGCAGATTTGACATTCCTGAAGTTGCAGGAAGCAAATCGAGGACATCATCCGTGATCCTTGAGTTTGTAGGATCGATTGAAGATAGTAGATTTGACATTCCTGAAGTTGCAGGAAGCAAATCGAAGACATCAGTCTGGTGATCCCCATTAGTTCGCAGGGATCAGATTGAAAATAACAGGAAGCGGATTGAAGAGGCGATCTTGTCTCTTTGAAGTTGCAAGAGCGAGTTCAAAACAAACCTTATCTCCACGAAGTTGCGGTGGAGCGGGTTGAAGTTGCAAGTCTTATCCCCTAAAGTTGCGCAAGCGGAGAAGATAGTTAAACCTATCTCCGAGATTGCGATGGAGCAAATTGAAGTTACAGTCCTATCTCACAAGCGGCGGTGGAATAGGATCAAACGACAAGATACGGTGGACCGAATGAGGCTACCAAGAAAAGAGCACTAAAGAAGTTAAAGCCCACCGAGGCCAGGGCAAAATGGGTCTTTTTATGTCTTTGCTCTATTCTCGCATATACGACAATGAGCAAAGAGGGCAACAGACAAACCCATTTTACCGGCCCGTTTATAACAAACCCAAACCCAAAACCCAAAACCTATCAAAAGCACCCAAACAATAACCCGGGGCCCATTTTTTACAACCCAATAAACCCAATTAACCAAACCCAAAACCTAACCAATGGTCAAAAACCCAATTGCCCTAACCCTAACCCTAGCCCTAGGTGCCGACCTAGTCTCTCCCTCCGACCACTACAAAGACCACCATCTCCACCACCACCACTTGCGCCGAGCACCGCAAACATTAAAAAGAGAGAGGACGAACAATGAAAAGGAAGAGAAAAGTGTTTTAGAAATGGCTATAAAAAGCCAATTGGAAACTATAAAGAGGAATTTTTTTTTTTGATCAATAAGCAAAAAATTTCAAAAAATTTCAAAAAAGATTCAAAAAAATAAATAAATAAATACATCAAAACACAAATAGAAATTCAAAAGCAGATATAGAATCGCGAAAAAAGGTGGTCTTTTTTTCTTATTTTAAATTTGTCCTCTTCGAATATCTCATTTTTCCTTTTCTAAAATTTTCTTTACATATATATAGCGTTAGTCTAAAAATATATAAAAAGGAAAAAAAAACCAGAATTTTACCTTTTTGAACTTCCGCGCCACGAGCGACTGGCGGACTGGCGAATCCGAATCCTCCCCATCAGAGAAAAAAAAGAGAAAGAGAATTTTTTTTAAAAACAAGAACACAAATGATTTTTTCGGGGTTTAGGCCTTAAATAGCCCTTCAAACGACGTCGTTTTGGGTCGGCCCTAATGCCCAAAACGACGCTGCTTTGCCCTAGGATCCGCGTGTTGACCCGACCCGACCAGAAGATCCGCGTGTTTTTGTTTTTGGGTCTAATTGCGCAAATGGCCCTCTCGCTTTTTTGACCTCTTTTAATTAAGTTTTTATTATTTTCAAATTTGACCCCACAATTTATTCCGGATCGTAATTTAGTCCCTGGTGCTGCGGCGCGTTTTGACCGAAGGGGTTTATTGCCTCTTTGGTCCCCCAGTCCTTTCGCGCGTGTAAATAGGTCCCTAATCTTTCTTTTATTTTAAATTTGCCCCGAAATTTTGCTTTTTAATTTAATTTAGTCCTTTTTATTGTCTTCACTATTTTTTAACTTAGCTAAAATTATTATTATTATTATTATTATTATTATTATTATTATTATTATTATTATTATTATTATTATTATCACTTTGCTATTATTATTATTTATACGTTTATTATTATTATTATATATTTTTTACTATCACTAATATTATTCTCAATTTTATTATTATTATTGTTTTATTATAGGTTAGTATTAAGACATTATTTTTATTTTCACTTGGTTATCATTTATATTATTATTTTCACATTATTACCATTATCTTATATTTTATTGTTTTATTATTAAATTTTCATCACTATAATTTTATTATTCTATTTTACCACTAATATTATATATATGTATTATTCATATTAGTATAGTATTATCATTGTTTTATATCACTATCATATTATTATTATTATTATTAGTACTCTTATATTTTTTATATTTATATCTACGTTCATTTTTTCTTAATTTCATATTATTACTAAACAAAATATATTTTGAAAATCATCATATTTCATTTAAAGGTTTTAGAATAAAGGCATTGTTTCGTATTTAGAAATTCGGGAAATAGTGCCCTAACGTGCTGGGTTGCGATTTTCTGTTTGACTAAATACTTAACATCCTTTTTACGAAGTTTCGCGAATCACGAGACGACTTTGATTACGAGAGATTAAAACATCGTGTCCTAACGTGCTGGATGTGATGTTTATATCTTTTCGGGACAAAGAAATCTCAAGTTTTGACTCGAGCCTTTTCTTTAAATTAATACGATACGATGCATTTTGTAAAATTGCTACACTCCATTTAAAGGTTTTAAAATAAAGGCAATGTTCTGTATTTGGGAATTCGGGGAATAGTGCCCTAACGTGCTGGGTTGCGATTTTCCGTTTGATTAAATAACTAAACATCCTTTTGATAAACTTTGTAAAATCATGAGATAGCTTTGATTACGAAGGTGTAGAATATCATGTCCTAACGTGCTGGATGTGATGTTTGTACCCTCTCGGAACAAAGAAATCTCAAATATCCTAATACCTTTTAAAGGATCCGTATTTTAAAAACCTTTTCAAATTTCCGACATTAAGACACTAATTAATCATTTTGGTACCAATTTTGGGCGTATCGAGGGTGCTAACCCTTCCTCGTATGTGAATCGACTTTCGAACTCATTTTCTGGATTTTGTAGACCAAAATCATTGTTTTGATAAATCAAACTGTTTATTAAAAATAACCATTTTACGAGGTGACCCGATCACACATCAATAAAAAAGGATTGGTGGCGACTCCCTGTCTTTTTTCGTTTTAAAAACCAAAGTCGAACCCCTTTTCGTTTTTCAAAAAAATGGTTACGTTTTATTGTAAAATGCTACTTGAATAATAATTGTGAGGTTGAAATAGAAAATATGATTATTGAAGTGATTTGGATGATGAGTTATGAAATTAATTATTGGTTGAATGATTTTTATTATGTATGGATATGTACTTAAACATTATAAATTTTTGCTTAATAAGTATTCGGATTATAGAAATACCACTGAGTTTATACTCAGCGTATGATTTGTTTTCATGCGTAGGTTAGGTAAAGTCCGAACATTGAATCAGCATCCAAGACCGATCCCGAACTCAAATACTTGGTGAAGTATTTTCTCTTTTGAAATGGCATGTACCTAGGTTGTCTTTTGATGTCAATTTTGAGATGTGAATATTAATGGTGTATAAGATGATATTGGTTGATTTACATATACAAATATATGTCTTATAATATGGTCATTTACATGGTTTAATTCGGATTGGTTTGAATGGTATTTAAATAAATTGTTTAGATAATTTATGTTAGGTATCTATGAACATACATAAGTTAGATCATTATATTGATAGTTTTGACATGTTTTAGATGTATTTAATTGTATTTTGGATTGGTTGAATAAATGGTATTTGAGTTGCTTGTTGTTCAAGAATTGCAAGGTTGGTAAACTTGTTGTATCAAGCTCAATTTGAGCCCACACGGCCTGGTACACGGGCGTGTGACTAGACCATGTGAGACACACGACTTACACATGGGCGTGTGGTTAGGCCGTGTGTCCCCTGCAACTTAAAATTTTAGAAAGAAAATGCTCAAGTATTGCCACACGGGTAGAGACACAGGCGTGTGTCTCAGCCGTGTGAGGTACATGGCCTAGCACACGGGCGTGTGGCTTGGCCATGTGAGGTAAGTCAGAGAGTTACATGGAGTTGGACACGGCCTGAAGCACGGGCATGTTATTGGGACACACGGGCGTGTCCCTAAGCCACATGGTCGTGTGAGCCCTGTACATAGATTTTTTTTGAAATTTCGCGTAAAATTCTCTAAGTTTCTGATTAAGTTCCAATTTGTTCTTAACAAGTATTTTGGGCCTCGAGGGCTCATAAAAGGGACGATATGATTAATTCATGATATGTATGTTTAATGATATGTTTATTGTTTGTAATTGATCTGAAAATTTGGTAATGCTCCATAACTCTATTCCGACGACAGATAAGGGTTAGGGGGTGTTACAATACCCCTGTGAGTGTTCCAGACGTAGAACATTAGACTCTTGAAGTTAAAATCAAAACCACTAACAGAGTGTTGTACTAAGGTGTCGAAGTCTCGGTTATTGCCATGCCTAACTGCTAAACGTTCTATTTGCCACAATTGAAATCTAAGGATGAAACTGATTAGTGTTTTCTTATTGATGTTTCCAGGATATCATAATGTGAGCTATTTAACAAAGTCGTGAACCCACTGCACAACCGTGTCGTTGGACTCTCAGCTTCCTCTTTCGTTCTGATCTCTCGAACTGGAACCAATGTCGAACTTCGACCGCCTTCATCTGTGTTGACAAAATCTGCATCTAACTCGAGTATTGGTGATCCATTAGCTATATGTGTTTGGACCATCGAGTCGATCGCCATTGGGCCTTTGATATAAAAAACCTCATATTTGATGGGGTCCCTCAACGCTAGATTTTTATAATTCAAGGACGATACTCTCATCCAAGTAGATTCAATGACTTTCCGCCTAATTTTTTCACAAAGATCAGACAATTGCATGTTTGGGTTGAAAGTTAAATACATTGTGTACGCTGATGAAAAAACAACCCCAAGATCGGTGCCACAAATTTTATTGTCGTAATAAACAATAGAGTTAACTTATCCACTCATTTCGAACCAAATAACCTGTTTCACATGTTTAAAATAAAACATTATGCAAAAATAGAGTAGTAATTATAGATTCACAACAAAAATCGAAGCTTACTTGAAATAGTTACGTGTTTACTAAAAAATTTTCCTTATGGGAACGTCTTGCGAAATTCACCTTCTTGCGTTTCAATATGCTCAAAATTTCCATTTGGTGGCTCCAGGTGAACTACCAATCCATTTATACAACTTTTGCCTCAGAATCATTTTCATAATATGGAAACCTTTTGCCTCAGAAGTATGGCATGCAAAAATATTATCTCGGGCAAAAGTTTTGTATATCGTAAAAAGTTTTCCTCACGCGAGAATCCTTCAGATATCCTAAGATTCCCGGATAATATTTTTAGGGCCTGCAAAAAAATTTACGTGAATTTTTAAACAAAATACTATTCTAATAATAAAAAAACTTTTGCATGACGTGTTGGAATAATTTTTTTGTAAAAAAAAATCTATATTAGCTACCAAAATTATCTAAAAACTTTATGTCCATTGGAATGTTTTTTGTTACATAATCATCATATATTGAATGAAAAAATTAAAATATCACTCCCGTAAATTTAATAAATGATTTTATTAGTGTTAAGAATTAGAGTTGAATTGGTAAATTCAAGAATTCAAGGGTTTTAACCCTCAAACATGAACATTATTAAAATAACCTAAACCTTTATCCCATGAATCCTAAAAGCATGCCTCCTAAAAAAAAAAAAAATCCTAAAAACCCTAAATTAATTTAGGAGAGAGAATAGAAAACGCGTCCAACTGAATGTATTTTGTTGAGAGAGCAAGAAAGCGCGTTCAACTGGAAGTATTTTCCTGTTACTTATGCTTAAAACATGTCCAAATCAATACGTTTTCCTGCAAAGTACGCTAAAAGCGTGTTTTAAAAAATCGGCCTAATCCTACAAATATTCAAAAAAAAGGAGCTAATCTTTTAAATAATTAAAAAAATCGGCATTTTCTCTTAATTCACCCTTTATTATGTGTATATAATTTTTTCTATTTTTCCATATGAAATATGTAAAAGAACAAAAACATGCTTAAATAATATAATTATTTTATAAATTAAAAATATTTTAATTAAATTTAATATTGGATTAACTAAAACTTGGGGAAGAATACAAACGAAAGATATGACGTTGCTTGGTTCTGACCACATTAATTACAGCGGAAGTAGCAAGAAAGCTGCCTATCTTATTTTAATTCTTAATCTGTCCGTTTCTCTTATGGATTTAATCCGATTTACAACCCCAACCATCCAAAGGCAAAACAAAGAGAAGGACAAAGGCGGGGTGGCGAATGACCCAAACAGGTTTAAATTGCAGTATATGGGAAGTGGATATCATAACAATTATGGTAATTACTTACAGTGCTTTTTTGCATAATTTAATGTAAGAAAATCATATTAACTTTTAATCTTAAAACTGCATTCAAATTCAATGGTTCTAAAATATTTTATAGAGCAATATCTCAATTTTAATATATATCCACAATGAAAAGAAAATAGAAAAAATAATGGCATAATATTAGATTAGGAAGCAATTTAGTCAATACCCAACTGATATATAATTTGTTTGGCTTGTCTTATCCCTAAGACATTATGTCTATAAATTGAATACCCATGTAATGCTATTGCTTCACCTCTCTTTCCTAACTATTCCTCCCTCTCAATGCATCTCTAAATTCTCTCTCTCTCTCTCTTTCTTTTTACATGAGCCTTTTCACTCTCAATTTCCTTCACACTTGCAAATAAGTGAGAAATGAATTGAAGGAGTTAAGTATGAATTCACAGAAAAGAGAAGTGGGGACATTTCTTTCATTTTCTTTTTGGTTTCTTTTGTAAACAGCTTCAAGTGATCCATTTCACACAAATTATAGATTTGTTGCAGTAAAGCTTTACTGTTTTCCCTTTTTATTATTTACCTCAACAGTGCCCTGGGGGCTATTTGTTCCACTACTTTGGTAACTTCACCTGTCCTCTAAGCTCACAGCATTAGAAAGCAGGGCTTTCGAATTTATTATTCATTTAAATATTAAAAATTACAACAAATATTTTATATTTTAAATTTTGATTAAAAATTAATAAATAATCATTCAGATCAAAATTATATTTTGTCCTCAATAGTTTTCAGTTTAATTTATATGTCATATTAATAATATTTCTGACATTAAAACTCTTAATTAAACATTTAAGTATTCTATATTAAATAATTAAACATTTATATGTCCTCAAGTCAAATATGAACATTTTCAGAAAATAATAATTGTTGAACATATATGTATATAATCCAAAGCTGGAAAAATAAAACCAGCCCTTAATTCAACACAAAAAAAAAAAAAAAAAAATGCTAAGGTCTTAAAAATTATTTTATATGTTTTTATAAATAAGTTTAAATAAAAATTGTATTTCTTAAATATTATCATATTCTGGAGCCGGCAGTTAAAGACGAGAAGCAAGTAGGTTCCCTAGATATATACATTCTCATCTAGGACTTAGCGACTTTTACAATTTCAATAATGAACTTCTTATCAACATTTATGATAAGGTCAAAGTTTACTTTTGTTAACACACATCAAACCTACTTACAAATCTAAATTAATGAAATATTAACTGTTTATATAATTAATTAAGGAATTTAATTTAAGCTTGGTTGGAATCTTAATGCTTTAATTAATTTTCATTGTAAATCTACTAAAATTATTTTGCTACTACGCGATGTTTGGAAATAACGTTTTCATGTTTATAATAATTGTGCCACTAAGTATCTCCAAATACTTGATTTTTGTTGTTTTGCTTTAGGATTTTAGGGTTTTCTTGTTTACGTCAATTTCGATAACCAAACTCCAAACACTAGAATTTAAGGATGGTAAGTGAGAGAGTGCATTTTCTGTATACAAAAAGAATCTGGCAATGCCCTTTATCATACTTTTTCTTATTAAACTTTAAAATTCCCATTATTTGTCTACTTATTACTAAAACATTGTACATGTGAATAAGTTACTTTAAATAATTAAATTAGTAAAGGTAAAATTATATTTTAACCTTCTCTAAAAATGATAAAAATTTGATTTAATCAATTAAAAATTATAAAGATAGAGACTAATAAAATGATAAGATTATATTTTTACTATCATAAAAATTATAATTTAGTTTTCATCTCCTAAATATTTTTCTTTACCCCTGATTTAACTTTCGTTTCCTTAATATGTGTTTAAAGATTGTATATTAAGATATAAAATGGTAATGCATTAATCAATGCATGTACCAAGATTAAGAAGAAACAGTAAAGTACGTGAAATTGAAGAGAATAAAATGAATTTGATGTATTAAAAAAAAATCCCATTAATTCATTGAACGTCAGTGTATTTATAGACATGAATGAAAAGTAACTGACTAACCATACCTACAACTAACCAACTAACTTCGTTATCAATACATTCAAGGGTACTGAAGAAGAAGTTTTCTTTAGGACACCTAAAAAATGGCTGAGGATTCTTGCATTTGAGTATATTTCTCATCAATGGCTTTAATGAATAAAGGCTTATTTAAACCAAACATATTAGTTTAAGGGTATTTAGCATTATTAGGTTTTTCAATGTTTGAATCTAAGGAATATTGGATTTCTAAAGGAATACAAAAACTCTAAGGGCATTATTAAGTTGTTGGCCATGTTAGAATTTTTATATTTTTAAATGTGGGGTTCCTGTGCTTTTTATTCTTCCTTGCTTCAATGGCTATAGTTATGGGTTGAAGGTGTACCTTATTAATCACTTTTTAAAAGTAAATCATCAACACGTGTAAAATTAATTAATTAATCGCTTATAAAATAGTAATTAAAGAGTTATTTAAGAGAAATTAAAATTTGAACATAATATTATTGAAAATTAAAAAAAAAAATTATTCAAAAGTGGAATGACTATGAGATACGACACTTGATACTTGGGTTAGTATTAGTTGCCAAAAAGTAAAGTCGTACAAGTGATTTCCCGCATATCGTACGTGTTTTAGATTCTGTCGTAAGCGCGCGGTTCCTTAACTCCATGTCGGATAGACGCGCGGTTTCAGCAGCAGGGGTTTCTTTTTAAGGACAGGCAATTCCTTTGTTTCATGAATTGCAGCATTCTTGGATCTGTTCCTGAAATGGTTAGCTTTCTTCTTTTTCCCCCTTGACTCTTATAAAATTCTATTTCAGATATGGCGGCTTTAGGTGTTTTATACTAATAGAAGTGTTTAATTACTTGTGCTTTTGTTGGGTTCCAACTTACTATCGTTTTTGTTTCTTTTTAATTTTTGTGTCGTTCAAATAGGATCCAGAGAAGGAGGATGTCATTAAGTTCATCTTATATCTCATGCTCTTGGAAGTTGAAATGAGAAAGAAGAGAGAGAAAACGAGGGAGATGGAAGAGCAGCTAAGGGCCGATCGAGCTGCACTGGAAGCTATGGAAAATAAACGTTTGATGCTTATGAGTGAGAGGGATGACAAGATCGAAGAGAAAAAAACTGTGGACAAATTGGTTGCTGATTTTCTTCAAGCAGATGCTAACGGCAATTTTGAAGCGCAGAAAGCTATGGAGAATCAGATTGTAGCTTTGATCAGCCGTGACGCCGGCGACACGGGACCATCTGGAGGCGGCGGTTAGGTAAAATAAAAACCCAAATCAAAATTCAATTTTATGACTAGTTTGATGCAGATTAACCAGTTGTGGTAAAAAGAAGAAAATAAAATCTTTCTCCAATCAAGTTGGATAGTGCAGAGGGGATTCCCTCGTGGCATGTGCCCAGCTGGAATTGGGCTCAATTAAAAATTAAGGTCTATTTATTAGATTCGGGTTGAGTTGAGTCTAAAAAATAAGTTTAAAATTTTGTTTAAGTCTGACTCGGATAAAAATATTAAAATTTGGGTCTAGCTTGTTCATATTAATTTTTATATTATTTTTATAAAATTTTTAAATATATATAATACATCAAAAATATTAAAAATTAAAATAAATATTTCCTAACAAATTAAAAATAAATTTTAAAAATATTGAGACTTAAATAATACTAAGATAGATTCAACTTAACAAGTAAATGCTTCTAAAATAATAAAAAAATTAACAAATGCCTTTAAAATAATAACAAAATTAACAATAAAATAAGTTTTATACAATATCTAAATAATAACAAAGAACATAATAAGAAATGATAGCAAATAGAGAAAACAATAAGTAAATTACAATAAAAATGTAAATTTTTTTGTTTTTAGTGAATTTGGGTAAGGCCCTAGTCAAAAATAACTTACACGAGGCCCAACCTATTTTTTAGACTGGCCTTATTTTTTTTATCTAAGTCTATTTTTAGATCTATATTTTTAACCAAACTCTTTCATATTTTGAGCGGGCCATCTAGCCCTAGCCTCCTAAAAAAATTACCATTTAAGCTCTCTAAATTTTTTTAGAATTTTAAATTAGTATAAATAATATTACACTTTTACCTCCTTTAAAATTATAAAAATTTAATTTAATATTTTAAAATTATAAAAAATATAAACTATAAAAATTAAAATTTTATTTGACCTCCTAAAAAATAATTTTGATTTCGCCTTTGATTTTTGTGGTTGTTGTTAAGTGCAGGATGATTGAGGCGAGTGACGGGGAGTGATAGCTACTAGAGTCGGCGGTGACTACGGCTGGGGTTACGTTAAATAAGGGTGATGCTGGATTTTACCATTAACATGAAATATAAAAGACCTCGTTTTAACTATGTTTGAGGCACTACATACGCACTTTCCTTGTGTTTAATTTAGACAATGCTTTGTGTGAGTTGGCGGTGAAAACAAAATGGGATTTTAGAGTAATAATTACAGTATATGTGTATTTTATAAAAAAGAGATTGGTTGTAGCTGAAGTGGACTCATGTTAGATTGGTTGTAAGTGATTAATGGGTTTTGACTTTTGATGCGGGAGGTTTAAAATTAGGGGTGAATATGGGTCGGTTGAGTCAAGATAAAATTTTAAGCTTATTTTTTAGGTACGAGTTTGGCTCGATTTAAAATATGAATTTAAAATTTATCTAAACTCGACCCGAAAGAAAATTGATAAATTCGAATCTAATTTGGGCTAACTCATATTAAATTTTTTTTAATTTTTTATTAAATAAAAAATTTTAAAACAAATACTAAAATATAAAACAAATAAAAAATATGTAAATTTAAAAATATATTTGAGTAAAAATAAAAATATATATTTAATATATAATTTGGGCCGGGCCAGGTTAGGCCTGGGCCCAAAAAGTTTTATCTGAGGCTTGACCCGTTTTCTAAACGGGCCTCTCTTTTTTGCTTAAACCCATATTTCAAGCCTATATTTTCACTCGAATCCTCTCATTTTTCGGGCAGACCGTCGGGTTTGGCCGGATAGCCCAATCTATAATCATCTCTATTTAAAACATGGGTTTGGTATTTAATACAGGAATTATATTCAAAATTAGAACATATAGGTAATTGATCCCATGATTGTTTTAATTAGGTTGTGTTGGTGACATAATTATTTATTTTTAAATAATTGATCATGGAAGGTTTTAAATATTTAAAGCATATTTCATTAATCAATGCGTTGAAATTAATTTAATTCTTAATATATACCTACTGGACTTGATTTTTTAGAATTAGCATGTTTAACTCTTTCGAGAGATGCTCAAACGGATGCTTTGAGGAACAAAAAAAAAAAAAAAAAATCATGGGCTATCAAAACAATTTCCTTAATTTTATTATCTTAGCCACTGTACCTAAAACCTCTGTACATTCGCCGATTTAACAATCCAAGAAATAGTTAATAATTTACAAAATAAAAAATAAAAAATAAAAACAGTTAATAATTTACCTAAAAGCATTGTATCCTTAGATTAGTATGCTAATCAAGATCCATATCCATCATTCAAAACCACACGAGAGTTAATGAATTTGGGCCAAGGGATTTAGCCATGTAAGTCCAAGGATATTCAGCCTAATGGAGAAGATTAATGGTGAATTAATTAGTTAATGGACATGTGAAGCCTCCGAGCTAATATCAATGAGATAAAGCCCAAGGATTGATCAAAGATTAAGAAATGAGTGAAACCAGAGCTAGACCCCAAATAAATCACAACCTTTACCTCTAAATTATATGTTTTTATTATTATCTATATCTATTTTATAGTTCATGTTTGAAGTTATCCTTTAAAAAAGGTATGAGATTTTTTTTTTATTTTGTTTTCAATTTCAATCCTAATTCTTTTTAAAAGCTTTAGAAAATTTATTTTTAGAAATTCAGGTGAAACCTAAGACCTTTAAGTAGACGAAGAAAAT
Organism: Gossypium rotundifolium; assembly: GCA_025506655.1. NCBI lineage: Eukaryota > Viridiplantae > Streptophyta > Magnoliopsida > Malvales > Malvaceae > Gossypium > Gossypium rotundifolium. The sequence goes on along the minus strand of CP106732.1, from coordinate 37,307,877 downwards.
TAAAGGGCCAATTACAACGTATCATGCGGCAAGTCAAAATTATTGTGGGTCAGTTAAATTTATCGTGGTGAAAATGATGACTATGTGTGTCGAAACTTTTTTGGAACTCAAACTTTTTTATTTTATAAAACGAAAATGGAGCCGCCATCAATCCTTTTTAATTAGGTGTAATTGGATCACCTCAAAACTTAGTCATTTTAATAAAATGTTAGGTTTACTAAAACGATGATTTTCGGTCTACAAAATTCAGGAAATGGGTTTGAGAGTCGGTTATGTATGAGGAAGGATTAACACTTTTATAATGCCCAAAATTGATACCTAGTTGATTACTTGATTTTTTGATGTCAAAAATTGAAAATTAAAAAATAATTTAAAATGCAATCCTTCTTTGCTTGATGTTATTTGATTAAAAATCGTTAACTAAATTAAATTTGATGGAAAATACCTTCTTATTTCGAGTTAATCGAGAAGAAAAGATTATACCCCGTAAGTTAGGAGTACGACTCCTTGAATCTCGAATATAACGAACATTGTCTCGATTTCAATTATTTTTTTATACGCTTACGCCAAAAAATGGATGAATGTATGTAGCATAATTTACAATGTACGATGGCAAAATTATGGTATTAACAAAATAAGCATAATATACAATAAAATAATGGCAAAAAATACAATTGCTACATAGGTACAAACAAAATAACATTATAATGAAATAATAGTAAAATAAAATGATTGTAGTAAAGGTAATGAGGGTAAAATAGTAAATGACTATAACATGATAATAATAATAGTAATAATATCATATCTAATGACAAAAATAAAATTTAAAAAAAATACTCAAGGATGTAAATAAAGCTGCGTAATTATAGAGGGCAAAAATATAAATAATCATAAAATAAAAGTCTGGAAATAATAAAATAACAAATAAAAAAATAAGTACACAAAGGACTAAATTGAAAGCTAAAAGAAATTCTAAGCATAAATTAAAAAACAAAAAAAAGCAAACAAAGTATTAAATCAAAACAAAATAAAAAGTATAGGAACTTAATTAAATAAACAGGGGACTAAATCAAAATTATAACAAGATTTTAATGTATAAATAAATAAAACAGTAAATAAAAGGTTAGATTAAAATATAATAAAAATACAAGGACCAAAAGGGAAAATAAGCCAACCCCAGTACACGTGTCACTCCCCAAAGGGTCGATAGTCTGAGGACTAAAATGGAAACAAATTAAAATTAAATGGCGAAATTAAAAAGAAAAGAAAAGAAATCAAAATTTGAACCAAATTAAATAGTGCCTAAAAGTGGAAGGACATGCGCAACAATTAGACCCTCCCTTTTGAAAACACGCGAATCCTAGGAGAATCCAAGTCGAGTCATCGGGTCAGCCTTAAACGACGTCGTTTTGGGCGTCTGAAGTCAAACCCAAAACGGCATCATATCATACCCCTATATAAGTAAAAAAAAAAAGAAACAAAATCATTTGGATCAGTTTTTAAACAAAAAAAAATTCTTTCATTCTTTTTTCTCTGAAACCCCTTTAGGCCGGCCATAAGGTCCGGTGAACCTTCACCGTGGCCATCGATCATTGGTGACGGTGACTGTCGTCTTCGGTGGCTTGAAAATTGAAAAAAAGTTTCCTTTTGACTTTCTTTTCATGTGTAACTCTGATTTGGGGTTAAAATCCCTAAAAATTCAGTCAAAATTCAACAAAAAAGAGAAACCTTTCGGTTTCTTCACCCTTTTGACATGGCCTTAGGCAAATCCCTGGGAATTCAGAAGCCTTTCAAGCTAGAAGGGACCACTAACGACGATAGTGCAGGAAAACAAAAAAAATCTCTCATTTCTTTATATATATATATATATATATATATATATGTTCTTAAAAAATAAAAGAAAATAAAAAACACTAAAGAGGATAACTTTTTGTTTGAACTTTTTTTTGTATTCTATTTCTTCTCTTTTTTTTTTGTTTACAATCGTCCTCGGCTTTTATAGCCAAACATATATTACAAAATATATGTTTTTCTTTTCTTTCTCTCTATTTTATTGCTTTTGTTTCTTTGCTTCTGTGTTTCTGCTTTTTTCCTTTTTTTACAGGTGTATGTGGCAGTCAACGGTGATGGGAAACCATGCCTTGCCATTTTAGTGAAAGGAGGGCAGACCTCGGGCAGCGTACCTACTGACATGGCGAGGGCATAAGAACGACGATAGTTGGAGGCTCAAAAGAATTAGGGTTTTCTATTTTAGGTTTAAGGGATTTGGGCTTAAGCTTAGGTAATTGGGTATTTAGGTTTTGTATTTGGGTAGTATGGACTGTTAGAGACTTTTATTTGTTTTATTTTTTTTCTGTTTTATTAGGGCCAGGCAAAATTTGGTCTTTACAGTTGCCCCTCTTTGTTTATTGTTGTGTAACGGGAATAAAGCAAAGACTTTAAAGGAGGATCGATTTTTTGGTCCTGCTGAATCTCGACTTCTTTAGTGCTTCTCTTTTTCAAATAGCCCACTCTTTCAGTCCATTAGTTACTTTAGTTCACTGTATCTACTTCGCTATAACTTTAGGAAGGCAAGATTTAGTGTTACAGTTTCATCTTGCTCCATTGCAACTTCAAGGAGATAAGATTTGTTATTGTCATTTCAATCCGACCCACTGCAATTTCAGGTGTATAGGATTTGTAGCTTCAATCTACTTCACTGTAACTTCAGGGGGATAATATTTGCTATGGTAGATTCAATCCGACCACTGCAACTTCATGGGTATAGGATTTGTAGCTTAAATCTACTCTACTACAACTTTAGGGAGATAAGATTTGCTATGATAGATTCAATCCGACCCATCAAAACTTCAGGGGTTTAGAATTTGTAGCTTAAATCTACTCCACTGCAACTTTAGAGAGATAAGATTGGCTATGGTAGATTCAATCCACCCACTGCAACTTCAGGGGTATAGGATCTATAGCTTCAATATGCTATAATGCAACTTTAGGGAGATAAGATTTGCTATGGTAACTTTAATTCGATCCGCTACAACTTTAGAGGTATAGGATTTATAGTTTTAATCTACTCTACTGCAACTTCAAAGAGATAAGATTCTCTATGGTAGATTCAATCTAACCCACTGCAACTTCAAGGGTATAGGATTTGCAGCTTCATCTACTCCACTACAAATTTAAGGAGATAATATATGCTATGGTAGATTCAATTTGACCCACTACAACTTTAGGGATATAGGATTTGTAGCTTCATCTAATGCACTGCAACTTTAGGTAGATAAGATTCGCTATGGTAGTTTTAATCCAACCCACTACAACTTCAGGGGTATAGGATTTGTAGCTTCAATCTGCTCCACTGCAACTTCAGGGAGATAAGATTCACTATGGTAGATTTAATTTGACCCACTTCAACTTTAGGGGTATAGGATTTGTAGCTTTAATCTATTTCACTACAACTTTGGGGAAATAAGATTTGCTATGGTAACTTCAATCTGACCCACTACAACTTCAAGGGTATAGAATTTGTAGCTTCAATCTGCTCCACTACAACTTCAGAGAGATAAGATTTGCTATGGTAACTCAATTCGACCCACTGCAACTTCAGGAGTATAAGATGTGTAGCTTCAATCTACTCCACTACAACTTCAAGGAGATAAGATTCGCTATGGTAACTTTAATCTGACCCACTGTAGCTTTAGGGGTATAGGATTTGTGGTTTCACTGATCTGTTATATCATTCTCTGGGGAATATGACCTATAGAATCCATTTCATAGGCCTATTTTATTCCAAAAGATTAGGATGTTATGATCAGAATGAATCAAATGCTCCTAACTGCATGTATATGAATGATATTTGTATGAATACATAATGTCATTTTCGAGAATGATCCCTTTTTAGTGCTTAGGTTGACATTGCTCGTTGTTCGTCAAGGTTCTATCACTGATGTATTACCATACTTTCTTATTCAAGTCTGGTATCTTTGACAGGAAACCCGAAGAGGTAATCACAATTTAGACTATTAGTTCCAATATCTTTCCAACCCTTAAATTTGGTTAGTTCTAACTAGTGGTCCTAATTCAAGTCATTATACTATTTAGAAAATTTTAGAGCGATATGCAAAAATCCTTTTATATTTTGATATTGTTAGTCCACTAACCATTATTTCAATGCAAAAATGCTTGAACAAGGTCATAAAAAAAGGAATAAGACTAAAATTTATTTGGAGCAAAGCCTTTAATGAAAAGGTTAAAGTGGCAAACATTGCTAGAACACAAAGTGAGTGAAAATGAAATCAGGTGCCCTAGATATCGCAGTATGAGCTTCTCCAAGCAAACTTGATGAGGCCCATTCCAAGCCTAATATGTGTTTAAGAGGTCTAAAATACTTTGTTGATGCATCAAGATATAACTTTTCTCCTCTTTATTTCCTTGAGGGGAAGCGACTATTACATTCCCATTCTTTGGTCAAAATTGAGTCGCCCTTTTTAGGTTTTCAACTCAAAACTCATTTGGTATCAAGACGCCTTTTGTGGGTTTTTGCCTTGTCCTCTTATTTTTTTTAGGTGAAATACCTCTTAACTGAATCTGAATTCACAAGGAAGGTCAAATCTCTACCATTCCTCTTGGTCAAAATCAATACTCTTCCAGAAAAGACTTTTTTTTACCACATAAGGTCCTTCCCAATTCGACATCCATTTTCCTCTGAAGTCTTTTTGTATGGGAAAGATCTTTTCAACATCAGGTCTTCCTCATGGAATTCTCTAGGGCGAACCTTTTTGTCATAAGCTCATATCATGCATTTTTGGTAAATCTGACCATGATGGATAGCTTTTAGCCTCTTCTCTTCGATCAAGTTCAAATGATCATATCAAGATTGGATCCATTCTGCTTTATCTAATTTCAACTCTGATAAAACTCAAAAAGAATGAATCTCAACTTTAATAGGCAAGGCTGTCTCCATTCCACAAACCAATGAGAAAAGTGTTGCCCCGGTGGAGGTTTTGATAGACGTTCAATAAGCGTAGAAGGAAATGGTAATTTCTCATGCCAATCTATATAAGTCTCTGTAATTTTCCCCACAATCTTCTTAATGCTCTTATTGGCTGCCTCCACTACAACATTCATTTTTGGGCGATGTGGTGACGAGTTGTGATGTTTGATCTTGAATTGACTATAGGCCTTCATTATCGCTTTGTTGTTCAAATTTAATACATTGTCAGATATGATCATTTTTGGCATTTTATATCGACATATGATTTTTTTCTTTAAGAATTTGCTAACTGCTGACTTTGTGACATTAGCGTAAGAAACGACTTCTACCTATTTTGTGAAGTAATCGATGACCACAACACTGAATTAATGCCCATTTGAAGCTTTTGGCGAGATCGACCCAATGACATACATGCCCTACATAGAGAAAAGCCATGGAGAAGTTATAATATGAAGAAGTGAAGGCGGCACATGAATTTTATCTCCATAAATTTGACACTTATGACATCTCTTGGCATAATTGATGCAATCTCATTCCATTATGAACCAATAATATCCGTAATACTTAGTAATACTTAGCATGTGTTCCACAAACACCCTCATGGACTTCTTCTAGGATTTTTTTGGCCTCAAAAACATCTACACAACTTAGTAATACTTGGTCTTTTCTTCTTTTGTATAGGATCTCCCCATCTAGGATGTACTAATTGGCTAGCCTTCTTAGAGTCATTTTATCATTTTCGGTTGCCTACTCAGGGTATTCACGATTCTTTACATATCGCAATATGTCCTGGTACCAAGAGTGATCATCTATTTCTTCTTCCTCGATGTTGTAACAATGGGCCGGTGCCTCGTAAATGCTAATCTGGATAGGTTTTACATCCTTTTGTTTGTTCACTTTGACCATGGAAGCTAAGTGTAACAACTTATTTTTAGTGAAACCGGAATAGTGGTTTCAGGACTACAAATCTAAGCCAGAAGAAAATTTATTTTAATATTATTGCATGGTCCTGTATTATGATAAGAATATTATATGAAAATTCTGATAAGAAAATTTTACTTATTATGTGATTAATTATGGAAATGACCAAATTGCATAGAATGCAAAAGTTGAGTTCTAGTAGCTATAAGTATCAAATAGCTATGAAATTCAAAACTTGATGTCCTTATATGGTAATTATACCATTAAAGAAAAGTTAGTAGATATTTTTGATGAATCATTCGTGGAAAAATTAGAAAATGATAAGGACTAAATTGGAAACTAAAATAATTAAAAGATGATAATAGAAAAATATCATCATTTTATATCATCTTCCCCAAATTAAGACATGGAAGCCCTATGAAAGATAAAAGTGTTTAATCAAAGCTTAGTTGGTTCAATTGGGTAAATACTCTTGTCTCGTTTTTAGTAATTTTTATATTTTTTGAGATCGGGATAACCTAATCTATCTATTTTGGGGATTAATTTGAAAAGTTATCAAAGTGCCATGGATGAATATGCTAAAATTTTGAAATTTATGGCAGAAAATGAAAGGTTGTTGATAGATAAACAACTTTTGTAAAGTGAATTTTGATGAAATTGTGATTTAGGGATTAAATTGTAAAGATGTAAAAGTTATGGAAAAATTATAAATTTTATGAAAAACATGTGTTGTAAATGTTATATAAAAATTTCGGTTAGGCTTGGAATAAGGATTAAATTGCATGAATTTCATTTTTCGAGCCTACAGACGAAATTGTTATTTATGAAAAGTATAGGGACAAAATGGTAATTTTTCCTAGGATGTAAATTGAATCCAATTGAATATGAAATGTCATAAATTGATGATTAAATTCATTTATATAGATCCAAAAAGATCAAATACGAAATTGGATGGAGGAAAACAAAAAGTGTCGGATTAGTAGATTTTCTTATACGAACGATTATAGAGGTAAGTTTGTGTAACTAAATTGTGTTTATTTTTATGCTTGATTTGAATGTGGTATTTGATTACATGAATTATATAAATGTTATAAATATATGAAACAATCACATATCTGATTATGTCCAAAAGATGTTAAGTTTCATTTGAATAATGAAATTTGATGGATATATGATTTCCCGTACTGATTATAGTCCTGCGTATGTTGCGAACATTATAGCTCAGACGAGCATCCTATTAAAATCCTTCTCGAGCGTCCTGTTATATATTGTTCCTGTGAGCATTCCTGATCGGTAGTGATTAGAGGTGATCATGGGCCGGGCCCAGACAAAATTTTAGGCCCATTTTCTAGGCGAGAGCCCGAGCAAATATGGGACTAAAATATGAGCCTAAAAATTTGTCCAAGCCTAGCCCAAAAGAAAAAGCTTTTTTCATTAAATAAAAATTTTTAAAACAAATATTAAAAAAACAAATAAAAAATATGTAAATTTAATAAAAATATTTGTTTAAAAATAAAATATATATTTAATATATAACTTAGTCAGCCAAAAAATTTTACTCGAGACCCGTCCGTTTTCTAAACGGGCCTCTTTTTTTGCCCAAACCCATATTTTGGGCCTATATTTTTACTCGAACCCTTCCATTTTTTGGGCGGGCCGTCGGGTCGGGCCGGGTAGCCCAACCCATGATCACATCTAGTAGTGATCTTGTATGTGTTGCACACTATCACAGCTCTTTGTGAGCATCCTGTTAAATGATTCGATCGGTTGTTATCCAACATATATTGAGGACACAAACACATCTCTTCATGAGCGTCCTGATATAGGCTCTTATGAGCTTCCTGACATGACTTGCTTGAACTCCCTATTAAATGGCTATTTGGTGCTCCCTTATAACAACCCATTTTCAATGAAATCAGAATAGTAGTTTCGGGACCACAAATTCGAACCGAAATTTTTTTTATAATGTTAAATGATTTGCATTTAGATAGAAATATCATGTGAAAATTCTGATAAGAAAATTTTATCGATTATGCGCTTAATTACAAAAAGGACTAAATTGCATAAAATGTAAAAGTTGAATTCTAGTAGCTAGAAGGATCAAATAGCTATGGAACTCAAAATTTGAGGTCATTTTTTCATAATTAGACCATTAATCAAAAGTTAGTAGATATTTTTGATGATTCATCCATGGAAAAATTAGAAAAGACTAAGGACTAAATTGGAAAGTGATAAAATTAAAATATGATAATTAAATTAAGTAGAATATATCATCTTATTTTCATCATCTTCCCCAAAATATACATGGAAACCCTAGGAAAGAGAAAACAATCTTTCTTGGCTTAATTGTGTAAGTTTTCTTGTCCTATTTTTAGTAATTGATATTTTTGAAACCGGGATAGTCTAATCTATCTATTTGGGGGATCAATTTGAAAAGTTATCAAAGTTTATAGGTTATGTCATGGATGAATATGCTGAAAATTAGAAATTTATGGCAGAAAATGAAAGGTTGTTGATAGATAAACAACTTTTACAAAATGATTTTTGATGAAAATATGATTTAGAGACTAATTTGTAAAGTTGTGAAAATTGAAGAAAAATTATAAAAATTATAGAATATATGTTCTGTAATTGTATATTTAAATATCAGTTAGGCTTTGAAGAGGAAATAAATTGCATAAATTTCATTTTTCGAGCCTAAGGATGAAATTGGAATTTATGGAAAGTTTAAGGGTAAGATGGTAATTTTACCTAGGATGTAAATTGAGTCCAAATGAATATGAAATGTAAGAAATTGATGATTAAATTCATTCATATAGATCCAGATAACACAAATTCGAGAGTAAATCAAGGAAAAGAAAAAGTTTCGGATTAGTAGATTTATATACACGAACAAATGTCGAGGTAAGTTCATGCAACTTAATTGAGCATGTAAATATATTAAATTAAATGTTATATTGTATTGAATAAGATATATGTGAAATGTATAGATGTTGTAATATATGAAATGACCATATGCTCAAAATTGTTTAAAAAGGGAATAAAATTCTGTTTGAATATTGAATTTCGATGGATAAATGTGATTTCCTTTATAGAATCAGGTCCTGCATTTGTTGTTGACGAAATTTAGCTTGGACGAGTAATTCAATTGACCCTATTTTTGATAGGATTTAGCTAGGATGGGTAATCGATATAAGCCCTCTCGAGTATATGTTATAGATTGGATTTAGCTGTAATACCCCTCACCCATATTCACCGTCAGAATATGGTTATGAGGTATTACCGATCAATACACATCATTTAGCATCCAATACTCAAACATTTATGCATTCATGCTCAAATACCATTCAACACAAACACAGTGTCCCTTATAAGAGCCTATGAGGCCTTAAACATGCTTTAGAAGCAGTTCGGGACTGAACCGATAACATACAAAATTATTGGAAAACTTAGAAATTTTCAATCATTCAGGGGTCACACGCCCATGTGAACAGGTCGTGTGCCTCACACGGCTTCAGACACGCCCGTGTTATAGGTCGTATGGAAACAAGGCATACATACTGATTTAGGTCACACGGTGGACCACACGCCCGTGTGTCCAGCCCGTGTACCCTTTGAAGTGGCCACACACGTCCGTGTGCTAGGCCGTGCCAAACTTGTAGGGTGTACTAACTTATGCAACATGGCCAAGTCACATGCTCGTGTGCTAGGCTGAGTTCCATTTAAGAGGGTATACTGACTTGTGCCACACGACCGGTCACACGCCCGTGTGGAGCATACTGACTTTATTTAATATCAACACCAGGAGACACACAGCCATATAACATGACCGTGTGTCGCACACGGCTGAGACACACACCCGTGTCTCTGCCCGTGTGGACAAAAATAGGCCATTTGCAAGGCCAATTTGACACCCTTACTCATGCTCACCTAAACAACCAAAATAGTACCATTTCATCACACAACTAAGCAACCAAAATCATCATTCAAATGCACAAATCATACTATATCCATTTCAACCAAATTCAATACTCAATTCAATACCAAATACCTATTCAAATACTTATCAACTCAACTTCTAAAATCATACTTCACCAAAGCATTTCTCAAGCATTAAACTCCATAAATCAATTTAACCATTTGCAACTATAAAACCATAACCATTTTCATACTAAACATACCAAAATAAGCCATCGCCCATGGCTATATATACAACTAAAACATATGATTTACAAGCCATTTTTAATAGCTAAACACACAAACATATTAACATCATTTACAAGCCAACTCTCATGGCTATATTCATAACCAAAATACCACAAGTAGCTTATACATGCCATATTCCATATATACACAACTCAAAAGTACCAAATAAATGTTCGATAGTATGATGATGTTCCTGACGACTCCCGAATCTAAGCTAGCCTTGATTCACTATAAAACATAGAAAAATAACACAAAGTAAGCTTCATAGCTTAGTAAGCTCGTATGTGAATAACTTAATTTATCAAATAAATGCAAATCAACCAAATTTACATAACATCACTATGTATACATTAACTACAAACCTTTCTCATGTCTCAAAACATGATCAAATACCATTTCATCAACTTTCTCTATTTAATACTCGAATAGGTGTTGTACGTACCTGTATCACCTCGTACCATATCATTCATTTACCTGTTGAACCATTTGGAATAGAAGTCGGATACTTAAGATTCTCAATTGATAAGTACCTATACCATAGCCCGAAGCCAAATCAAGGTAACTTATCCTAGAGTATCTATACCATGGCCCGTAGCCAAATCAAGGTAACTTACCCCGAGTACCTATACCATGGCCCGTAGCCAAATCAAGGTAACTCCTTTCTGAAATACATATACCATGGCCCATAGCCAAATCAAGGTATCACTCATACCCGTAGTGCCGATATCGTGGCTCGAAGCCAAAACATCCAATATGCATAGCCCGAAGCCAAATCGATATATAATCTTATAACATATCATCAGTATCCAAAATCTATTCCTAAGGTTCAACCGAGACTTTTAGCTTGTCGATTCCATCTTCGAATATATTCGTAGAATCGTATTTACAATTCATACATTAATAAAAATCTCATAATCACAGTATAGGTAATATCAAATCATTTAATATACATTTATAAAGAAATCATCACATACAAACTTACCACAAGTACGAAAATGGCGAAATGAGTCAATTATTCGATAATCTTGCCATTCCCCCGATCTAATTTTGGATTCCTCTTTTCTTGATCTAAATCTATTCAAAATTAACTTCTTTAATCAACCACTCATTCAATTTAGTCCAAAACATACATTTAGGCCTATTTGCACTTTAGCCCCTAAACTTTCACATTTAATCAATTTAGTCCCTCTTTCACAAAGACACAAAATTCACATAATTTCTTTAAACCTAAGCTTAGTTGAATTTCATATAAGTCCCTAGAAGCCCAAAACTTTAATTTATTTCACATTTTAACCACTCAATTTGCACATTTCACAATTTAATCCCTATTAAGCATTTTTATCAAAAATCACTTTACAAAACATGAAAATCTATCATCAAACTTTCATATTTCAACCTTAAACATCAAAGAACTCATAAATTCAACAATGGCAACTCTCAAAATCTTTAACAGTTTCAAAATCTAATGTACGGGCTAGCTAGAATACGAAGTAACGATCTCAAAAACATAAAAATCATCAAAAACGAATCAAAAGTCGTACCTTAATTGCTTGAATTAGCCTAGCCAAATGAAAACCTAAAGCTTTGGCTTTTCTTCTCTTAATATTCGGCCAAGGAAGATGATAAAAGAATAATTTTGATTTTGTTTTACTTATTATAACTTAATTAATCAATTTACTAATATAACATTTATTATAAATATATAAAAACATATAATGGATTTCTATTAATGTCCATTAATCTTTAAAATGATCTAATTATCATTTAAGGCCATCATATTAAAAATCCAAAGCAATTTGACACCTTTAACTAATAGAATGCAACTTTTGCATTTTACGCTATTTAGCCCTTTTTCTCAAATTGAGTAATTAAACGATAAAATTAGCTCACGAAATTTTTACACATATCAAATAACATGCTGTAAACACAAAAAATAATATTAAAATAATTTTCTAACATCAAATTTGTGGTTCTAAAACCATTATTCTGATTTAGCTAAAACCGGGCTGTTACATTAGCTTCAGACGGATAATCGAAATTAAGCTCTTTAGAGCATATGTTATAGAAAGGATTTAGCTCGGACTGGTAATCCTGTTGTATGATATATTACCCGAGAGTGTGTTTTCTAATTAAGTGCCCTAATGATGGGTATTACTGAATATGAATTGACAGGTTATTGAATTGTACACATTGAGTGTACTATCTGAGTATCCATCGAAATTTCAATGATTCAACGGATAAAATACTTAACATGATATGAGAATTATAAGATGAAATGAATAATGTCTTGAAAGAATATAGCATGATGAGCTCATCTATGTTTACTTGATGTATATGAGAATTATGTAACTAACATGTTTGATTGAATGCATGTATTTAGGCAATTTTGCCAAGTTGATGGAAAACATGTTATTGTATGCTTAGATTTAATAAATGAAATTGGTAAGTTTAATACATGTTATACGAACTTACTAAGCATATAATGCTTACTAGGTTTTATTTTCTCTGTTTTATAGTGACCGAAAGCTCGCGAAGTTTGGTGAACTGTTGGAGTATCATTACACTATCCACAAGATTATTTTGGTATAAATAGTAAACTTATTTTGGTATAATGGCATGTATAGGTTAACTTGATTATGGATGGCTTGAGTATGATGTTTATAACCTAGCCATTGAAATGGCTAGTAATGGTATGTTTTGGCAGTTATTAAGCATAATGTCATGATAAACACTTATGTGTTAAGAATGAATGATCAAATGATGTTTAATGTTTAGGTTAAACCAAGGTAAGAATTTAAACATGTATGGATGCAATGTTATATCATACTAGATGTTAGAAATTGTTTGAAATCAATGTTTGAAATGGTTGGTATTTGGATGTAAGTTTTGGTGCAGGTTATTGGTAAAATTTTGGGTGAGAAATGAAGCTAGAAATGGTTTTATTTTGTCCACACGGGCATGTGTCTAGACCATGTGTGACACACGGCCTACTACATGGGCATGTGGTTAGGCCATGTGTCCCCTACATCTTAAATTCGAGAATCAAAATGCTCAGAATTGAGCACACGAGCGTGTGTCTCAACCGTGTAGCATACACGGCCTGGAACATGGGCGTGTGTCTTGGCCGTTTGAAACTTGCACCTCATTTTGGAAAATTTAATTAACCACACGGTCTAGAACATGGGCATGTGGATGGTCGTATGGCACAAGTCAGAGAGCTACCTAGTTTCGAACACAGCTTGCAGTACGGGCGTGTGAGCCCTGCATCTTAGAAAAATTTTAAAATTTCGCGAAAAATTCTTGGAGTTCCGATACTCAATTCTAATACTCATTTGGGCCTTGAGGGTCCATTTAAGGGAAATTATGAATAATATCAGAAAATGAATAGTTTTTTACATGAATTATTTGAAAATGTTCTGTAAACTCTAGTAATGCTCCGTAACTCTGTTCCGGCGATGGATACGGGTTAGGGGTGTTACATCCTTGATAATAACTCTTTAGAGTTACCTGTTAAGCTTTATGAGCTCCCTGATTAAAACTCTTACGAGTTTTCTATTTAGCCCGGATAAGCATCCTATTACATGGCTCATCTGAGCATCTTGATATGTGGCTCGAGAGTGTGCTCCCTAATTATGTGCCCTAATGGGTTCCCCTAATTATGAGTTGACGGTTTACAGATTTGTACATCTTATGTGTACTAACTAATTATCTATCGATATTTCAATAATTCAACGGATAAAACTCCTAACATGAGAAATTATGATATTAAAGGAATTATGTCTCAAATGCATCTGAAGTACCTGAAAGTTTGTAACAGGATGAGCTCATCCATGTTTATTTGATGTACATGTGAATTATGTGACTAACTTGCTTAATTGAGTGTATGTGATTAGGCAAACTTGCCAATTTGTTGGGAAGCATGTTATTGTTATGCTTATTTAAATTAATATGATTGGTAAGTTTAATTCCTATTATAGGAACTTACTAAGCATAAAATGCTTATTAGGTTTTATTTCCTCTGTTTTACAGTGCTCAAAAACTCATAAAGGTTGGAGATCGGTCAGAGCAACATCACACTATCCTCCAGCTCGTTTTGGTATAAATAGAAAATTTACTTTGAAATAATGGCATGTATAGGCTATTGGTGACAAGAAAGAGTATGTAAATGGTTGTTTGTAATCTAGCCATTGGAATGGCTAGAGTGATATTTTGATATGTTTTTATAGGGCTATAACATGTTTGATGTGTTTTGGAATGGTTAAATGGTATATGAAATATAAATCAAATGGTGAATGAATTTGAATTAGTATAATTGACAAAACATGTAAATTTAAACATAAGTGGAATTGAGGTAAGTTAAAATATTTAAACATATAATGTTAATAAGTTATACATAATACTTATGTTTGACTTGGGTTATTTGTACCAAATTGGTTTGGAAATGTGTTGAGATATTGTTGTAGGTGCAAAGCAAAATGGGTGAGAAATAAGGCTTGGAAAATGGCCTTATTTTGTCCACACGGGTAGACATATGGGCATGTGTCTTGACCGTGTGTGACACACGGCCTGGCATGTGGGCATCTGGTTTGGCCTTGTGTTCCCTGCATCTTAAAATTGAGAAACATAATGTTTAGAATTAGACACACAGGCAGAGACACGAGCGTATGCCTCATCTGTGTGTGACACATGGCCTAGAACACGGGCATGTGTCTTGGTCGTGTGAATCCTGCATCTAATTTTTGAAAATTAAATTGACCACAAGGCCTAGCACACAGGCATGTGGCTGGCCGTGTGACCCAAGTTAGAGAGTTACACTGTACGGATGTGGGCTGGGACACAGTCGTACCTCACATCGAATGCCCACACGGCCTGAGACATGAGCAAGTCACTTGAGCCGTGTGAGCCGCACGACCTACTCACACGGGCGTATGACCCCTGTATATAAGAAAAATTTTGAAATTTTGTAAAATATTCTCTAAGATCCTGATTTAGTCCCGACTTGTTTCTAATACGTAAATTGGGCCTCGAGGGTCCATTCAAGGGATGATATAGTAAATTTTTTATATGAATAGTAAATGATATGAATTATCTATAATTGTTCTATAAACTCTAATAATACTTCTAACTCTATCCTAGCGACGGATACAGGTTAAGTGTGTTACATTTATTGGTATTAGAGCTATTGTTTAGCCAACTCTCAGACTAACGTAGCAATTGCGAGTTTAGCTATACATGCCATTATATAATTTATGATAGTGTGATATCTCCTACCATTTTTAAATGTATTTTTCATATAGAAATGTCATCCAACCAAGATAGAGCTAAATCTGAAGAAGCTGAGAGCACTACTTAAGCTTTCGTTCAACGAGCTGTATCTACTAGTAGTAGAAGGCTTGCATCTGATGGCCGAGGTGAGGATGAAAAAGAAGCCTTCTTTCAAATGATTAACGAGTAGTTCATTGTATATTTGATAACAAATCCTACTGTACAACAACCTCCCCCACTTGATCATCAATCGGTTCCTTAGATGCCACAGGCTGCTAAACCTGTTAGAATCGGTAAGCCTCCGGTGGATAAAATCCGTAAGTATAGGGCAAAGAAATTTAGGGCTACTGCCGATGATGATCCAGAGAGGGCTAAGTTTTGATTGAAAAATACCATCAGGGTTTTAGATGAATTATCATGTACACCAGCTAAGTGCTTGAAATGCGCAGTATCTTTATTAAAAGACACAACCTATCATTGGTGGAATACTTTAACTTCATTGTACCGAGAGAAAATGTTACTGGGAATTCTTTCAGACAGAATTTAGAATGAAGTACATCAGTCAAAGATTTATGGATCAGAAAAAGAAAGAACTTTTAGAGCTCAAACAGGGAAACATTACTGTATTTGAATATGAGCAGGAATTTGTTCAGTTAAGTAATTATGCCAGAGAATGGGTTCCTGCTGAGGCCGTTATGTGTAAACATTTTGAAGAAGGATTAAATGATGATATCAAACTATTGATCAGGATTCTTGAATTAAGGGAATTTGTGGTACTAGCCGATCGAGCACACAAAGCTGAGAAATTAAGTAAAGAAAGGAAGCAAGCAGAGAGAGAAGCTCGGGTTTCTGGTAAAAGATTTATGGCAAGTCATAATCATCTACTTTAAAGAAATCAAAAATTGCCATGATCATTTTACTGCATCTGTAAGGTATTCTGCAAAAGAGCGAGGTTCTCAATGCTCTAACTTGAGATATTGGTCTCCATCTATAACAAGTGTTGGAAGTGTTGGTAACCCCAAATCGAAATGTAAACATTGTAATAAATTTCATTTTGGGGGGTGCCGTTTGAGAAGTGGAGCCTGTTATAGATGTGGTTCTCTTGACCATTTTCTCAAAGATTGTCTATAAAGGATTGAAAAAGATATTGATTAGACTCCGAAGTCGAGTAACCCTGCCTTAGGAGGTAGACAACCTCGACACCCCAGAAATGTCAGTGGTAACTGAAGTGCTACAAAAAATTCAACAGACAAATCTGAGGTTTGAGCACCGACAATGACATATGCTATATGTGCAAGAGAGGATGCCTTTGCACCGGACGTCATTACTGGTATATTTTATCTACTTGATACTGGTATTATTGCTTTGATTGATCCCAGTTCAAAACATTCATACATATGCACAAATTTAGTGTCTATTAAAAATTTACCTGTTGAATTCACTGAATTTGTGGTTAAAGTTTCAAACCCCCTGGGCTAGTATGTTATGGTGGATAAAGTTTGTAAAAAATTGACCGTTGATGGTAAAGAATTATTATTTTTTCGCTTATTTGATGCTACCGCCCTTTGATAAATTTGATGTAATCTTGGGAATGGATTAGTTAACTCAACATGATGTAGTGGTGAATTGTAAATAAAAATACATTGTGTTAAAGTGTCAAAATGGTGAATTACTCCATGTCGAATCTGATAAATTGGATGGGATATCTAATGTGTGATGTGTCTCAAACTAACTACGATCACAATAAAGGCAAGCACACCTATCGTTCAATAGTATAGTTATGGTAAGACCGGTAATATCGTATCCACAAGGACCAAGAGTACTAGTAATTACTATCTTTTTATTATCTAGCCTAAGAATTGGAGTGATTTCTTTTAAACTAAATTAAATTAAAAACACGACAGAGAACGAATTGGGAAAATACTTTTAGACAACTTTATGAGATAGGCAATACCTAAGGAAGAATCCACCTAGACTTCACTTATTACTTTTGATTCATATGATTTATTCACTTGACTTAATCCGTAGAAATCCTTGATTTATGTTAATATCTCTTTCAAGACTAAAAAAACTAACTCAAGGTTGATTAATTGAAATTTATTTCTAATTAAAACCCTTGTTATCGCATTAACTAGATCTATAGATTCCTTTATTAGATTTGACTCTAATCCGTCAGATTTTCGTTGCCCTATTTCTAGGGTTGCAATCAACTCCACTTAATTGTGTTGATCTACTCTTAAACAGGACTTTTTCTCCACTGAATAAGCATATTCGACTTGAATTAATGACCTGAATTATCAAAATAAAAATATGAACTCACAATTAAGAATAAAAACAAATATTTATCTTATAAATCCAATAATAATAAGATCCATCTTAGGTTTCATCCCCTTAGGTATCTAAGGGATTTAACTCATACTGATAGAGGAAAACATCTTAAAATTAGAAAAACAACAAAACATAAGAAAACCCAAAGACTTCTAAAGAACTTAATGGGAGATCTTTAGTCTTAATGGAGATCCTTCTCCTAAGCTACTTCGATGGCTGTCTTCGAGTATTTTCTTCCTTCTACTCGGCGTCCCCCTTTAGGTTGCCCCCTAGGGTGTTTATATAGGCTTTGGAACACCTCTCTTGGCCCACAAGTGGCCTATTCGAATAGAATTAAACTTTGATACGACAGGGACATGCCGTGTTTGATTCCTTAGACCGTGCTCGCTTTTGCTCGCCACACAAGGTCGTGTGGTCTACCCATGTACGTTGATCCAGGCCGTGTTTGATCCTGCTCGTAACACACGGACGTGTTCATTGGTCCAAGCCGTGTTCATTTCCTAGGTAGGCTCATTTTGTCCCATTTTGGCCCGTTTCTCGTTCTTTTTGACTCCCTAAGCTCTCTTGAGTATAAAACATGAAATTAAGGGATGAGGAGCATCTAATTCATCAAATCTAATGAAAATTCATCCAAAAAATAAGCCAAGCATGGGGTTAAAATATGTATAAATTATGGTTTATCAATGTGATTTCAACTATTATTAATTGGAAGCCATCGAAAAATGTGTCTAAACTTAGAAGTTTTTTTGGACTAGTTGGATATTATCGAAGGTTTGTTAAAGGGTTCTTAATGATAGCTTCTCCAATGACCCATCTGTCTCAAAAAGATGTTGAGTTAGAGTGGTCTAATAAATTTCATTAGAGTTTTGACAGATTGAAAGCCTTATTGAGAGAAGCACCTGTTCTAGTTAAGCCTGAATCGGGTAAAGAATTTATAATTTACAGTGATGCATCGTTGAATGGTTTAGGCTATTATTGATGCAAAAAAGGTAAAGTAATTGCCTATGTTTCAAGACAACTAAAGCCACATGAAAAGAACTATCCGATACATGATCTTGAATTGGCAACCATTATGTTTACACTGAAAATTTGGCGACAGTATTTATTTGGTGAAAAATGTCATATATTTATTGATCATAAACGTTTAAAATACTTGATGTCACAGAAAGACTTAAACTTGAGACAGCGCGGGTGGCTGGAATTATTAAAAGATTATGATCTGGTTATTGACTATCATCCGAAAAAAGCCAATGTGGTTGCAGATGCTTTGAGCAGAAAATCTATATTTTCTTTACGAGCAATGAATACTCGGTTATAATTATCTAAAGATGGTTCAATCATAGCTGAGTTAAAAACTACACCAACATTTTTTTGACAAATTTGTGAAGTTTAGAAGGGTGATGATGAATTACAAGCTAAACGAGAACAGTGTAAGTTGAATTCTGATTCAAAATTTTAGATTAGGTCTGATCGTTGCTTGTTATTCAGAACAGAATATGTGTACCAAAGAACTCAGAACTGGTACAGAAGATTCTACATGAAGAGCATAATGGTACCATGTCTATTCACCCTAGTAGTAACAAAATGTATAATGATTTGAAAAAGATGTACTGTGGCCGGGAATGAAACGGGATATTTCTGAATTTGTAACTAAATGTTTGATATGTCAGCAAGTAAAAGCTAAACATCAGGTGCCTTCGGGATTATTACAACCAATTACGATACCGAAATGGAAATAGGAAAGAATTACTATGGAATTTGTATTAGGATGACCCCGTCTCTGAAGAAGAAATATGTCATATGGGTAATCGTTGATCGTTTAACAAAGTCTTCACACTTTATACCGGTACGTATTGTAACAGTCCGATTTATAGCCTAGTCAAAACAGTGGATTCGGGACCACAAAATCGACTTTGTATAATATTTTAATATTATTTTTTTGTGCCGTTAAAATGTGATTAAGCATGTGGTAAATTTCTGTAAGCTAATTTGTTTGTCTGTGTGTTTAATTTGACAAAAGGATTAAAATGCATTAAACATGAAAGTTGATTGCTATTTGTTAAAGTGCTTAAGTGATGTGGCTTTTAAGTGTTAAGGACTTATGTGGCAATTTAACCACTATTTTGATTAGTGGACGACAAGCTATTAAATGAATGAGTTTTATATGTTATAATAATGAGTTTTATATGTATATTATAATCTATTATTTTATAATAAAATAAATATGAGTGGATGGTTTCATTTTACCATCTTCTTGTCAAACCATAAAGAAAAGAAAGAAAAAATCAAGCAAGGGTTCGCCATTCTAAGCTTATATTAAGGTGAGTTTTGTCTTTGGTTTTCGATAATTTTTATGTTTTTGTAATCGTTGCTTTGAGAGCTACAAGACCCATGTATTAATTTTGGTTATTGATAATGTTTGTAATAGATGCCATTGTTGAGATGTTAAGCTTTTTGATGATTTTTGGTGTTAAATAAAAGATATAAGTTAGATGAACATACTTTGTTTTTGAAGTTTTGATAAATTTACAAAATAGGGCTAAATTGTGAAAATATTATTTTAGAGGGTTAATGTGTGAATTTGATGAAATATTTGGACTTATATAGTCCCTAGGGAGGTTCGACTAAGCATATGTGTGAACAAATCGTGTATATTTGATGTTTTGAGAAAATTGGATTAAATTGTTTAAATGTGAAAAAGTGTGGGCTAAATTGCAAATAGCCTAAATGTTTGTCTTTGGATTGAATTGAATGAATTAGTGAATAAAAAGATTAATTCTGAATATGTTTAGATCGAGAACCGAGGAAAATAGAATTAGATCGCAGAAAGCAAAAGTAAGTGAGTAGCCGTTTTCATTCCGATAGATCGAATCAGAGGTAAGTTATATTGCTAATAAATGTAATTGTATTGAATTGAGTTTATTTACATGACTATCAATGATAATGACTGCATATGAGATATTATGTATATGAACTCTGGGATAAGGTCGACATAGTGATAAGTCGGAGAAGTTTTGTATGAACTTAGGAATACAAAGGTATTTGTTCTGTTTTACCATGTAAGACCACGTCCGGGACGATGGCATTGATTTGATTTCGTATAAGACCTCGTTAGGAACGTAGGTATCAATTTCTATTTATATATAAGACCACGTCTAGGACATGGGCAACGATATGAGTTTTTCGTATAAGACCTCATTTGGAACGTAGGCACCGATATCTATTTATATGTAAGACCACGTCTAGGACGTTGGCAATGATATGAGTTTTTTGTATGAGACCTCGTTTGAAACGTAGGCATTGATATCTATTTATATGTAAGACACGCAATGATATGAGTTTTTCAGTATAAGACCTCGTTAGGCGAGGCAACGATATGAGTTTTTCAGTATAAGACCTCATTTGGAACGTAAGGCATCGATATCTATTTATATGTAAGACCACGCCCATTTATATGGACCACGCTGCAACGATATGACGATATGAGTTTTTCAGTTTATATAAGACCTCGTCAGGACGTTGGCTTTGTACGACTATTTCGAGTTTTCTGAGCATCCTATTAGATTTTTATTGGTTCAAATGGCAAGTCTATGATATGAATTGTAAATCCGAGTTATGATCAGTTAAGTAAACGGATGTCTGTTTCAGGTACGTTGACTCATACACTAAGTGTGTATATAAGGTAAGTTCTTAAGTGATCTTACTAAGATGATTATGTATAGTTGGATAACATTATGAGATGTGATAGTAAGTATGAAAATGCTTTGTATTTGTAAGACTTTTGAATTGGTGAATGTGGAAAATATGGTTAAGTACATGGACAAAAGTATGTATGTGATAATTTACTATGTATGTGATAATTTGCTAAGTGATTTAGTGGTGCTCATGTATCTATGAGTATATATGCCTTCTATGATAAGTTTGTTTGTATTATGACTTACTAAGCTTTTGGAAAGCTTACTCTGTGCATGTGTTTTCTCTATTTTATAGGTCGTCAAGCTACTGAAGGCTCGGGACCGTCAAGGATCGTCATCACACTACTAAACTCGTTTTGGTACCCTTTTGAAAATGTATATAGCTAAATATGACATGTATAGGCTAGATATGTGTATATGTTTATGAAGTGAACTTAGCCATGTGTTTTGGCAAGTTTTGAGTTGGTATTATGCTTGAATGAATGAGTTATGTGACACAAATTTTGATATGAGTTGATGCTTATGAAATGGTTAAGTTTTGTTTGAATAAATGGATGATTATGATTGTGTATGAATTAGGTGTATTTTGTGCGTTTTAATAATCTAAAAATAGTGAAAACTGCAGTTTCCATACGGCCTAGACACATGGGAGTGTGCCCAGGCCATGTGGCAAAGTCAGAATCAAAAGAATCACTCACGAGCTAGTTCCCACGGCCGTGTGTAGTAAGTCAGAATCTGCCCACGGGCTGCCCACGGGCATGTGATTTCCCACGGGCAGGCCACACGGGCATGTGCCCCTATTTTCAAGAAAAAGTTTTTAAAGTTTCCAATTTAGTCCTAAATCATTTCCAATCATATTTTGGGTTTCGTAGGTCCATATTAGGGTTGTAAAGATGAAATTTGAAAAATTTTCAGTTGTGCCACGGGATTATGTCCCAATTTACTTGTTTCTTTATGTATAACTCCAGTAATACCTCGTAACCTTGTTCCAACGACGGTTTAAGGTTAAAGGGTGTTACACGTATGGATTTTTCCTTGGATAGATTGGCTGAATAATATGTTTCTGAGATTATCAGATTGCATGGAGTGACGGTCTCCATTATTTTAGACAGAGATCCTCGATTTACGTCCTGATTTTGGAATAAGCTGCAAGAAGCTCTGGGTACTCAATTGTATTTTAGCACTACATTCTATCATCAGATTGATGGACAATCCGAACGTGTTATACAGATTTTTGAAGATATGCTTCGGTGTTGTGTGCTAGAATTTAAAGGTAACTAGGAAAAGCATCTGCCTTTAATTGAATTTCCATACTATAATAGTTATCAATCCAGCATTAAAATGGCACTGTATGAAGCTTTGTATGGTCGTAAATGTAGAACTCCATTATATTGGACAGAGCTTAGTGAGAAAAGGATACACGGAGTTGACTTAGTCCATGAAACTGAAGAAAAGGTAAAATTAATTAAAGATAGTTTGAAAGCAGCCTCTGATCGTCAAAATTTTATGCCGATCTTAAACAAAAAGAAATAGAATTTTGAGGTCGGCAACAAGGTATTCTTGAAAGTATCACCTTGGAAGAAAGTTCTCCGGTTTGACCAAAAAGGAAAATTGAGTCCATGATCGGGCATATGAGATTATTGAAAGAACCTTAAAAGATCCTTAGTGCTCCCTTCCTTTGGCTACACAAGAAAGAAACAATATCAAGGCCCTAACAATAACATTCTACCATCACCAAAATACCAAAACCATCTTTTGGTTTCAAAGACTCACAAGAGAAAAAGCAAAATCGATTACAAGGGAAGAGAGCTTGTTGCATATCGGTTGGCATTACCAAGGCCCTAAGTGGTGGAGCTTGATAAAATTCACAATATAAAATTCACAATATTTTCATGTGTCTATGTTACGGCGATATCGATCTTATCCCGGTTTCTTTCTCTATCTCTATTCGCCTCTCGGTCCTCTTGATCCTTCACATGTTATTTCTCACCAAATTGAGGAACGCCTTCCTGCATCCAAGTAGAGATTCAACCTAATATGACTTAGAGTGAGGTCATCTTGAAAATTTTGCTTTTCATACAAAATGTGTTGTAAAAATTTGAAGCGAGGTTATATTTTTGTAATTTTGGAAATCATGGGCAATTCGTAAATTCTCAAAATCGAAACCGATCAAAATCCTAGCATGTGATAGATCGAAGGTTAATCTTCCAAGCCATAAATCCAAGTATCTAATCTTACTGAATCTTACCAACATTGCTTACCAATCCAACTTGAATCCCGATTGCTCCTACAACACTGTCGAAATCCTTGATGAATCGAACCTTAAAAGATCCTTAGTGCTCCCTTCCTTTGGCTACACAAGAAAGAAATAATATCAAGGCCCTAACAATAACATTCGCCATCACCAAAATACCAAAACCATCTTTTAGTTTCGCACCCCACAAGAGAAGAAGCAAAATCGATTACAAGGGAAGAGCTTACTTACTACCACGCTTACAGAGAGAGAGTACTTGCGGCCTCAAGAATCCGCTTAGCAAGATAACAAGAGGAAAGCAAAGTTTCAATAAGTGAACTTTCCATGATGGCTTAAAGAGGGGCTATCACTTCCTAAAAGGAGAAAATGACTTTTGAAGGTGGGTGAATAGTAGATGAAAATGATAGAAAGGTGACTTGAAGTTTTGAGCACCAAGGAAAGAGAAAGGTGTTTTAGAGTATGAGAAGAAAAGGGTGAAGGCTTAGAATGAAATAAAATTCAAAGGAAGAGTACACCCCTTTTTAGGCATCCCCTAGCCATCATGGTTGAAAAGTTAACATGCCAACCCATTTAGCCATCCAACACTTCACTCCTCACCCAAATCCCTTGATTACCTCCTGACTCTACACCAACCCTTCAAACAATTCAAAAATAAAGCCAACCCAAGCCTTCTCTTCACAAGTCAAATCCTTTTCATGAAACCAACTCTTCCCCTTGCTCATCTACCCTTGTTAGGCCCTAAGTGGTGCCTCTTCCACTCTTCCGATATCGATCTTAAGGCCTCCAAAGATCCTTCACATGTTATTTCTCCGTATGCTAACACTGAGTTAGAGATTCAACCTAATATGACTTAGAGTGAGGAACCGATCAAAATCCTAGCATGTGATACAAAAGAGTTAAGAAATAAAAAGGCAGCATTAGTAAAAAGTTCTTGGCAACAACATGGTATAGAAGAAGCTACCTGCAAACCAGTGGATACCATGAGAAAGCAATATCCAAATCTCTTTACTGGTAAGATTTTTGAGGACGAAAATTCTTAAAGGGAGAGTGTTATAACAGCTTATTTTCAGTGAAATCAGAATAGTGGTTTCGGGACCATAAACCCGAGCCAGAAAGAAAATTTATTTTATTATTATTACATGATCCGTATTATGATAGGAATGTTATATGAAAATTGTGATAAGAAAATTTTATCGATTATGTGCTTAATTATGGAAATGACCAAATTGCATAGAATGCAAAAGTTGAGTTCTAGTAGCTATAAGTATCAAATAGCTATGGAATTCAAAGCTTGAGGTCCTTATATGGTAATTAGATCATTAAAGAAAAGTTAGTAGATATTTTTGATAAATCATCCATGGAAAAATTAGAAAAGGACAAGGAGTAAATTGGAAACTAAAATAATTAAAATATGATAATAGAAAAATATCAGCATTTTATATCATCTTCTCCAAATTAAGACATAGAAACCCTAGGAAAGAGAAAAGTGTTTAAGCAAGCTTAATTGGTTCAATTGGGCAAGTATTCTTGTCCCGTTTTTAGTAATATTTATATTTTTGATATCAGGATAGCCTAATTTATTTTTAGTAATATCTTGGCCGTGTGACCTTAAAGGGTTGATGACGTCAGAAACAGAATGTCAAGGTTTTTGCACACGGGCTGAAACACGGGTGTGTCACGGCCGTGTGAAAGACACGGGTCATGGACACGGGCATGTGTCAGGCCGTGTGAAAATCCTTGTAGGTTCGAAAAGAGAAATAAATTCACATGGGGCTTGGGACACGGGTGTGTCCCAATATGCTCAGGCCGTGTGAGCTACATGGCCTTTCAGCATGGCTATGTTAAGAGGTCACACGGACGTGTCACTCTTCTACACGGGTGTGTACCCCTGATTTCAATGATATTTTCTAAAGTTTTTCTAAAGTGCTCGGTTTAGTCCCAAACCATTTTCAAAGTGTGTTTTGGGCCTCGTAGGCCCATATTATGGACTTTAAGGAAAAGTTTGAAAAGTTTTAAAATTGAATGAACTTTTATGACTCAGAAATGTATGTTCGCATGTGTTTAAGATAGGTAACGCCTTGTACCCTGTCCCTGTATCAGTATCGGATACTGTAAGGGGTGTTACATTACTGGTGAAAAGAAAATGATCTTCGTCTAGGGGCACTAGGACTGCCCCAATTCTGTTACCTATGGCGTTTGAGGCGTCGTCACAATTTAGTTTCCAAGGATATTCTCTTTGAGCACCTTATTTAGTGGTTGCAACATACATCAGATTCTCATTTGGGAAATCAAAATTTAAAGGTTCGTAATCCTCTAGAGCTCTACTAGCTAGGAAATCCGCTATTGCACTCCCTTTTACTACTTTCTGGTTTACATAGATTATATCAAATTCAGAGAGCAGAATTAGCCATCGAGCCATTCTTCTGTTCAACGCGGTTGACTCCATCATGTACTTAAAAGGATCCATTTTAAAGATGAGCCAAGTCGTATGGTACAACATGTATTATCTGAACCTCCGGGTAGTCCAGATTAAGACGCATCACAGCTGCTCGATTGGTGAATATCTTGTCTCGCATTTAGTAAACTTCTTGTTGTGGTAATGATTGCTCTTTCTTTCCTCTATGACTCATCATGTTGGCCAAGCACGCATCCCATATAATTTTCAAATACTGCCAAGTACAGTATCAGTGGTTTATCTAGGCTAGGTGGAATCAACACTAGGGCATTGGACAAGTAATTTTTGACATTTTCGAAGGTTTTCTGACACTCCTCATCCCATACACTTGGGTCATGTTTCTTAAAGAGATGAAATATGGGTTCACACTTCTCGATTTGAAATGAACCGAGCAATGTAATTTAATCTCCTTAAGAAACCTCGAACCTCTTTTTGGGTACGCGACGGAGGCAACTCTTATATAGCCTTGACTTTATCTGGGTTAATCTCGATCCCTTTCTCACTAACTAAAAATCCCTACAATTTACCCGAAGTGGCCCCGAAAATGTATTTTGTTAGATTCAGCTGTAGCTGGAATTTCTTCAATCTCAAAAATAAATTCCTCAAAACTTTCACATGTTCTTTTTCTGTTCGAGATTTTGCGATTATATCATCGACATAAACCTCAATTTTTTGTGCATTATATCATGAAACAAAGTTACCATGGCTCTATGATATGTTGCTCTCGCATTTTTCAATTCAAATGGCATCACTTTATAACAAAATGTTCCCTACATTGTCACGAATGTGGTGCTCTCCATATTTTCAGGTTGTATCTTTATCTGGTTGTATCTTGAGAAACCATCTATGAAGGAGAACAATGAATGACCCGTCGTGTTGTCCACTAGGGTATCGATGTGAGGTAATGAGAAATTATCCTTTAGACTGGCCTTGTTTAAATCCCTGTAGTCTACATACATTCTTACTTTCCCATCTTTCTTAAGGACGGGGACTATATTGGCAAGTCACTCTGAATATTTGACCAATTGTAGGAAACCAGTGTAAAATTGTTTCTTGACTTCTTTTTTTTTTCAACAGGACGTCGGGTCTCATCCTTCGAAGTTTCTACTGAACCGGCTTGCATTCTTTTTTTATGGGAGTCGATGTACCATGATATTGGTAATTAGACCAGATATGTCTTGATACGACCATTCGAAGACATCTTTGGATTCTTGGAGTAAATCAAAGAGATCTCGCCTTGTCTCTATAGTGATGCAAGTTCCCATTTTCATTTCTTTCTTTTCTTGTTCATCCCATAAGCTCACAATTTTCACTAAATCTTTGTGAGGTAGGATCTGTTTCTTAACTTGCTCTACCATCCTTAACAAATCAGGAGATAAGTTACAATCTCGATCATTTTCAAAGTCTTTAGGTTCCTCTGGACACATATCCTACTCAAAAGAAGACTCTAAGTCAGCAGCAATGTTGATTGTATAATTGATATCTAGATTCTTGTTATGAGAATAAAAGGAGACCTAAGGGACAAATGAATTTAAAAATTATTAAATGTGTGGTATGAGTATGAGAAAAAAAGAGAAAAAGAGTAGAATTTTTTCCAAGTGCGACACAAAGATGCATTGTTTTCATTGAAACAAAAATAGTGGACATGTTCGTTTTTCACAAAAGGATCTGATTGCTTCCAGGCTTAGACTAATAGATGTGTTTTGAACATTACTCTGAATTAGTCCTAAAAATTACAGGAATCTCCCCTACAGTCTAGTTGTTCAGAACACTTTTGGGGATATAGGGATGAATTTTTATTAGGTTCCCTTCCTCAGTTCCCTTTTGAAGGCACAAATATGTTTCCTTTCCAAACCCTCGATATCTATAAAGAATTCGAACTCTTTGCTGTCCATTAGGCTCTATACTAGAGTTCTAAACTCCACGCACTTTAGATTTCATAAAAATTATTACATGTAATGAAATGTAATACTAATGAATGAATAATGAAATGTAAGGCATTGATTCTGGTTCAACTCTATTAGAATAACTTTACTAGAAAATAAGTTTCTTTACATAAAATAAATACATTTCACATATACAATCTTGCCCTAATACTCAAGATCTTAACTTTTCGAAGAAGCCAAGCTAATTCTCAACCCCGACCTGATTTTAATTCGTATTACAGGCTCAATATGTCAACTTGAACTGCTATAGTTTGCAAATGGTTGGCTACTTCTCGTACTTGAGTCAAAGCTTTGCTCATGATGTGGTCTCTATCCCTGATCTGACCTTGAGACCATTGGATTTGCTTTCAATTCAGTCACAGAGTTGCGAATATGGTGTTGATGTAGACATCTTTCCAACTTCGCTACTCGGGTTCTCAATCCAACTTTTTCATATGGCTTTTTAACAATTTCTTTTTTAAAGCATCCTTTTGGACTCGAGCATCTTGGAATTTCCTTTCCCACTGGTCGGTTATTATCTTTTCTTCTTGGATTTCTTGCCGCCATTGTCCTGATGTTTTGCCCAACCTGGTAGTCCTTATCAACAAGCGGAGTTTCTTATAATCTATTTTTAGATTGTCCAAGTCTTCTTCAGTCTTATTCTTTCCTTTTCCCATTTTCTTAGCTTTTAACTTTTGAACGTCAACGTCTAACCCTCGCTGAATCTTTCCTCTTCCAACTTTTCTATCCTTTCCCCTAACTCCTAACTCTTCATTTCAAAGCCTTGCTTTACTATTTTTAATTCAAACGGTATCACTTGTAAGTATTCCTCCATCAATCGAGTACTTTCTTGAATTGATGAAAGGAAATTGTCATTGATTCTTTTACCGCACCACCAATCGTACCTTAGGTCGTTATAGGATTTGTTGAGACGGGAGTGACCCTTTTGTCCAGTTGGTTAAATAGATATGAAACTGTATCCTCTATATGCCCTAATACTTTGGGGAAAATGATCAACCCATAAATACCCAAGGCAAAGACATTGACCCTTTTTCTTGTAATTAGGTTTAACAAGATCAAATCCCGTAGACTTTTCCAAGTGATGTATTTACTATCCTCTTTTTGTTTAATTTGGGCCGTGACCCATTCCTCACTCATCCAAGTTAGGTTCATTAGTCTCTTTAAGAAAGTCGGGACATTTGCGGCTCTAGAGTAGGCTTTATTGACTGGATATTTGGACAACGGGCAAAGTGGTGTACTCTTCTATAGTGGGCACTAGGTCTACTCTTCTAAAAGTGAAACAATTGTAAGCGAGATTCCAATTTTAGGCAAGAGCTTGGAATAGGTATTTATCCATTTTGACATCGAGTAGGTAAGGTAAGTCATTATATTCACAGTAGAATAGTTGCTTGATCGCATTGATCCTATATTTCTTTCAGCTCTTGCAAATTATTCTAGGTCATACTAATCTGGGTGAAACCGCATACTTCTAACATGTACCCTTCCGATAGGCTATTGTCTTTTCTCGGATCATATTCGCACAGTCGCGTTGTCTTTCACTTTATCAGGAAATCCCTTTTCCATGACAAGCTCTCTATTTAGCAACTGAACATGAATCAACACCCTTTTTTCTAAGATGAAAATGAAATGCAATCACAGCCAAAACAAAACAAAACAAGTGTGTACTATTAATATAAAGCTAGAATACGAAGTAAAAAATAATAAATAGAGCATCTATTCGGGTAACCGCTAAAGGCTTGACATGGTCCTTCCTAGGGCTGGCTCTTAGTGTTCATTAC
Source organism: Gossypium rotundifolium (assembly GCA_025506655.1). Lineage (NCBI taxonomy): Eukaryota > Viridiplantae > Streptophyta > Magnoliopsida > Malvales > Malvaceae > Gossypium > Gossypium rotundifolium. Next base: position 37,278,042 of record CP106732.1, on the reverse strand, counting down.
ATGCGGTTTGGTTCTAAAGTAAAGGCACCTAAACCGGCAGATTCCTCGATCCTTACCCATTACAGGTTCATATGGACTGAGTTTAGTTCAGGGGAATACATTCCCCTATGGCTGTGCGAAGGTGAAGATCTCACGAAGACATAGGTACGAATGTATCCGAAAGCGGTTCACTATCCTGTACGGAGGTAAAGACCTCACAAAGAAATAGGTTCTCACTTCCACTTAAGAAGGGTAGAATGGAACGATTATGCCATGCAATATGTGAAAACATAAAAAGAAACTCTCGAACCAATAAAACAGATGTATTAAATCGCTATGTAACCTGAGATAACAAAGACATTATTTTCCAAAAAAATAAAACATGAAGGATGAAATGCAAGGAGGGGATCGCCAATTTAAACTGAATTATCAATTTTCGACAAAAAGACCAAAAAAGTAATTAACTCACAGCTTGACTCTCTTATTATTTTGTCTCTAGTGGAGTCGCCAAGCTGTCGAAACCTTTTTGGAACTTGACTTTTTATTTTAAAAAATTAAAGTGGAGTCGCCACCAATCCTTTTTAATTAGGTGTAATTAGATCACCTCAAAAATTAGTCATTTTAATAAAATGTTAGGTTTACTAAAACGATGATTTTCGGTCTACAAAATCTAGAAAATGGGTTCGGGAGTCAGTTGCGTATGAGGAATAATTACCGCCCTCATAACACCCAAAATTGGTACATAGTTGATTACTTGATGTTTTGATGTCAAAAAGTGAAAATTCAAAAATAATTTAAAATACAATCCCTCTTTGCATGATGTTATTTGATTAAAAAATCGCTAACTAAATTAAATTTGATGGAAAAGACCTGATTTCAAGTTAATCAAGAAGAAAATATTATACCCCGTAAGTTAGGGCATGAGGTCCTGAATCCTTGAAAACAAGAATAATCGTCATTTAATTATTATCTAAGTCCTACATGTCTTAAATTTTAAGTAGGATGTTTGGTTATTTCGGTTCTAGGAAGAGGCCATACTCCGTAAGATAGGAGCACGACTCCTCGAATCTTAAAAATAACGAACATTGTCTCAGTTTCAATTATTTTTTTATATGCTTACGCCTGAAAAATGGATGAATGTATGTAACATTTACAATGTACGATAATGGAAAAATTATGGTATTAACAAAATAAGCATAATATACAATAAAATAACGGCAAAAAATACAATAGCTACATAGGTACAAACAAAATAACATTAATGAAATAATAAAATAAAATGATTGTAGTAAAGGTAATGAGGGCAAAATAGTAAATGACTATAACATGATAATAATAATCATATCGATGACAAAAATAAAATTAAAAAAAAACTACTCAAGGATGTAAATAAAACTGAAAAATTATAGAGGGAAAATATAAATAATCATAAAATAAAAGTGCTAGAAATAATAAAATAAAATAATAAAATAACAAATAAAAAAATATGTAGGCAAAGGAATAATTGAAAGCTAAAAGAAATTCTAAGCATAAATTAAAAAAAAACAAAAAAGCAAACAAATGATTAAATCAAAACAAAATAAAAAGTATAGGAACTTAATTAAATAAACAGGGGACTAAATCAAAATTATAACAAGATTTTGAGGTATAAATAAATAAAACAATAAATAAAAGGTAAGATTAAAATATAATAAAAATGCAGGAACCAAAAGGGAAAATAAGCCAACCCCAGTACACGTGTCACTCCCCCAAAGGTCGATAGTCTGACGACTAAAGTGGAAACAAATTAAAATTAAATGGAGAAATTAAAAGGAAAAGAAAAAAAATCAAAATTTGAACCATATTAAATAGTGCCTAAAACCAGAAGGACTTGGGAAATAATTAGACCCTCCCCTTTTGAAAACACACTGATCCTAGGAGAATTTGGGTCGGGTCGTTGGGACGGCCTTTGTAACACCCTAAAAATCCGAGTATTGATATATTGCATGATTTGGTGTTTAGATTATGAAGGAAAATTTTCTTACTTTTATTTTTGTGTTTATTATAGTCCTGAAGAAGAGTATAGCATAATTTGGGTAAAGAATAAATTTTATATTTGAGAATTTATTGAAGAGAAGCAAGTGTCATTAATACTTAAGTTAATTTAAGTGTTAATAAGTGACACAAGATGAGTACATGGCATGGTGGTGTTGGCGCATGAATTGGTGCATGAGGGAAGAGGTTCGAATCCCTTAAATAGCATTTTGACAACTTTTATTTTGCTCTTCTATGGTAAGTGTCGTAAGCTTATTTATGGTAAGTGTTGACCTTGTTATTTTGGTTAGTATATCAAAGGAATAAGGTAAGAGTGAATTTAAGGTAGGGAATCAAGGAAATATGGAAAGATATGGAGACATAGGGCAAGTATCAAGGAAAGTGTTTTGGAAACAAATTCATGGTCATTTGACCAATGAATTTGGACTGACAATATGGCTAGGGGGAGGTTGGCGAATTTTGCTAGTAGCTTGGTAAGGGCTAGGAGTTTACTTTTGGTCATTTTAGTTTTTGTGCAAAGTTTTGCAACTTTTCTCTCAACCTCTTTTCCTTTAGCGAATTTGATCCTTGGTAAGCCTTGATTATATTGACCAATTGGTCATTTTGCTTTTCACTTTAGTGTTCAATTTTGTGCCTTTCTCATAGTGCCGATTCTACCAACACAAAAGGCCATTCTTTTCTTTTCTTCTCCCCATTGCGAATATACACCTCTCCCAAAACTCATCTCTTTCTTCTTTCTCTTTTATTCTCTTTGAAAATTTAAACAACATCATCATCATTCTTCTCTCATCTTTTATTCTTGACACTTATAATTTCTCCATTATTTTCTCTCATGGCGAATGTTGATGTACCCATAGTAGAATCATTTTTCTATTTCCTTTGGTCATATAGCGAATCCTCTATCTTTCACAAACATCATTTTCAATCCTTTCTTTTCAACCGTGGACAAAAGGGTAAGAATTATTTTTAGTTTCGTTTAGTTAGAAGTAGTCATGGCCGAATATTGATGGTGGTATGAAGGCTTTCTTAGATCGAAATAAACGTTCATTCTATTAATGTTTATTTATGTTATACTTTAGTGCGATAACGGAAGATCGAAATCAAGTGGTCGTGAGTGACATAGAGCGTTTGGATCGATTCTCCTTGTGGAACAAGAATATTTGTGGTAAGGAAATCTCGCCTTTAAGATCTTTAGAATTTTATTTCGATATATTATTAGGATTAACGATCTTTTGATATTGAAGATCTTCAAAATAGGGAAGAAAAGGCGGTGTTTAGTTATCGTAAGAGGCGGATCCACTATTCCCCTAAGTATAAACAAAGGCGATTTGGTGATGCAGGATTTTCCATCGGGTTGCGGACCATCTACCGAAGGAAATCAATTATTCAAGTAGTAAGAACTCCGAGCCTTTATGCGTTAGTGGATTCTCGTGAATAACGAATCGATAAACGAGGAGAAACCGAAAATTGAAGTGATCCAAAATCAAGAGGTAAGGTTTTGGATCAAATGTCTATAACATATTTTGTTCATGATAATGTCCTAATAAGATCGTATTATGTTTAGGTGTTGAAGAGCGGGAAGGGTTAATACTCATGATATCGAGGTGTGTAACTTCACACTTTTCTCGGGTTTGGATGTTATTCGTGGTATGGAGTTAAATCGTAAAAACGACTAGATCGGTATAAAACGTAATAATTGGCATTTGGTGAAATTACATGAAAACGGATAATATGGTGAAAATTACGAAAAAGCCCTCGATGAGTTAGATGGAAAAATATAAATTTTCATGTCTTCGTAAAATGGATGATAAATTTGATAATTAGTAATTGGGCGAAATCTACATTAGATCGATAATTTGGGCCGAAATCTACATTAGATTGATAATTGGGCGAAATCTCATTAGATCGATAAATAGGTCGAAGACTACGCTAGATTGTAAATGGGCCGTAATCTACATTAAATTGTTAAAATTTGAAATCCACGCTAGATCGTTAAATGGGCCAAATTCCTACTAGATCGTAATTTTGGGCCTAAGATATTAAATTGCTAAAATAGGCCAAATGTTTAGGCCTTAATAAAAATCAAATATTGACTCTTGTTAATGGGCCTTTTAATAAAATCATTATATGATCATAGACTAATTTGCATACATATTGCATGGGTTGGGAAAATGATGGAGAGAAGAAAGGCTGTTGCCAAAATCTAGTTCGGTGGCTTTGCCACAAAATTATGGCTAATTGCCTCTAGTTCGGTGGCTCGCCACAAAAATTATGGCTATTTGCCTCTAGTTGATGGCTCGCCACAAAATAATAATTGGCTCAATGCCTCTAGTTTGGTGACTTTGTCACAATCTAGTTCGATGGCTCGCCACAAATATAAAATGGCTTAATGCCTACGATTGGTGTGATGGCGGGGTGGGTTGACTTGATCCCACAGGTGTGATGGTTGGTACGGGGTGTGTAGCGGATGGAATTAGGTTTGGGAGGGAAAATTCATTTTACATGCATGTTATTAATTATGTTATTCATTATGCTATTAATTATGTTATTAATTATGTTGTTAATTACGCTTATGGGCTCAAGGCCCAAATCCATAATTTGAAAATCGGCCCGATGGACAAAGTAAGTGAGTTATACATTGAGTTCTAAGTAACTCACTCCTCAAATTTTTCCATCTCGGGTAATGGAAATTGGCGTGGACTTGGGCCGAGGATGACTTCGTGGAGGCCATCTTGCAAAACATGGGTTTATTAAACTCGAACTTTTTAATAAGTATTTTACTATTTTGGGTTAATGTAATAAGGGCCTCTATTAATAATTCATGGATTTTTATGTGTGTTTGGTTTTAAACTATATATTTGGACATTTAAATATGGGCTTATGATTATATGATGTTTTATCAAAATAAATTGGGTTTTCAAATATATGAAATTCCTTTATAAATATTTTATTATTTTTAACTCTTAAATAAATTATCTAAGGGTTTTGATAATACAATGTTAATGATGTTTTTTCAACTAATGTTTTCTAATATACATCAAATTTAAAATACTCTTCCGATTTTTATTAAACCTTGTAATTAAAAATAATATTGTAGATTTCAACTCATTGAAGATTTTAAGATAGCTCGATTCATGTAACAAACCAAATCTAGTCTTAATGCATAGATAGGGTTTGGGGTGTTATATCGAGCCGATTTCAAAAACTTCATTTGTGGTTTGGGTTCGCAAATAATTTCGTATGAAATCGTTCAATTATATTTTAAAGATCAAGATGGCACCACAAGCATCCGACAACAAGTCAAGTAAGTATTTATTGCTTAATGATTACTATAATGATCATAGGAACACTCTAGAACTTCTAGTTTTAGATGTGAAAAATCGTAGAGATTGAGACTATAGGATATGTTGCGAAAAACAACTTTATCTCTCAAATCTCATAAAATATCGTTAATAAACACCGAAACAAATTTTCTGATTCATAAAACTTGTAATCAGATAAAAACGAATAAGCCATCATGAGCACTAGAGGACGTGGTCGTGGACGCGGTAGACGTGGCCGTGGTAGAGGCCGAGGTGCTACAACTAAAGCACCAAATCATATACCGAAAATGGATGCACCTGCGTCAATTGAGAGTGAGACGGGATCACGCGATCACATGGAAGAAGACAATGCTTTGACTCAAGCCATCTTGTGAGTCCTAGAAAGGGTCATTGGAACTAGAATTGGGCCAACAACTTATGGGTCAATTTCGAACGACTTAAGTCCAATAATCGAAGTCTTTCGAGGAGTCTCGGTGTAGCTCGAATGTGGTGAATCATGGCTCGAAGTCGTGGAGCGGATTATGGATGATATGGAATGCCTTTGTTGAGCAAAAGCGAAAGGAGGCGTGTCGTTGTTAAGAGGCGAAGCGTATCGTTGGTGGCTCACGATTCGAGAAAGGCAACAAGTCGCACCGATTACTTGGGAATTCTTTAAAGCGCCTTCCAAGGAAAATACGTTGGAACAAGTTATGTAGGCGCTTCAAGGAAGGAATTTCGAATCTTGTACAAGGGAGTAAAACGAAGCGACATATGAAGTCGAGTTTTACGTTTGAGCCGCTATGCTCGGACAATTGTATCAACAGATCATGAGCGTTGTGTGCATTTCGAGGATGGACTTAATGATGAGTTGAGGGTTCGATTGCCCCACAATGAGTTAGAACTTTTTCCACGCTTGTGAAGAAGGCCAAGATAGCCGAGGAGGCTAAGAACTCGTAACGCCGTCGAGCAGAAAGATTTAGAAACAAGAGAGAGACACAGTGATCGGTTCTTCAAAGAAATTTTAGAAGAGACCTCGGAATGATGAACCAGTTCAAGGTAGAACACCGGTAACAAATAATCAAGTCGAGCTGTCTTGAATGTGGAAAAAGACACTTTGGAGAGTGTTGGAGGAAAAGCAGCGCTTGTTACAAATGTGGTTCGATGGATCATCAAGATAGAAATTGTCCTCGACATATGGATACGACTCAAGAAGTTCGTAATAATGATGCTGTGGCCAGAGGTACTCAAAGACCACCGAGAGGTCGTGGACCGGTCGTGGTGGTAATGGGGTTGGTCGTGGTCAAGGTGCACCGGGTCGAGGCAATGGTCCTAGAGGAAATGCAGATTCAAGACAGCCTGGAGTGGTTTATGCAGTTAGACGCCGCGAGGACGGCAATGTACCAGATGTGATAACTGGTTTGTTCTTCATCTTCGATGTACCTACTATTACTTTAATAGATATTGGCTCTACCCACTCATATGTTGCTAGTGCCATATCTGAAAACACAATTTAGAATCAAATTACCGATAGTGAGATGACAATAATTAGTCCTTTAGAACGATCAAGAATTGTTAATAAAATGTTTAAAGACGCGTGCCTTGGAAATTCAAGAAGAGGTATTCTTGGCAAACTTGATGGAACTACCTTTCGGCGAGTTCGATCTCATTCAGGCATGGATTGGTTGGTTAAACATCGGCGAATTGGATTGTCTTTGAAAAATGAATGTCGATAAGAACCTCGGATGATAAGGAAATCATAATGATTGGTGAGCGAAGGAACTACTTGGCAAATGTGGTATCTGCATTAAAGGCAGAGTAGTTGGTTCGGAAAGGATATGGAGCATTCCTAGACTTTATCTGTGCTTTGGATGCCAAAGAGTTATCTGTGAATGATGTGAGGACGGTGAAGGAATTTCCCGATGTATTTCGAAGAACTTCGGTATACCTCGGATCGGAAGTAGAATTTGGCATTGAGCTTTTGCAGGGATGACTCCGGTGTCCATTGCTCCTTATAGAATGGCAAGAAGGAGTTGGTGAGCTTAAAGCTCAAATTCAAGAATTTTTGGATCGGGGATTTATTCGACCAATTGTGTCTCCGTGGGGAGCACCGGTTTTGTTAAATCAAGAAGAAGGATGGATCGATGCGTATGTGCATTGATTACGAGACAATTGAATAAATTGACGATCAAGAATCGGTATCTCTATCGAGAATTGACGACTGCTTGATCAATTAAAAGGAGCTTGCTTTTCTCAAAATTGATTTAAGGTCGGGTTATCACCACTCAAGGTGAAAGAAAGCGGACATTTATAAGGCGGCATTTCGGACTCGTTCATGGACATTATGAGTTTGTAGTGATGTCGTTTGGATTAACCAATGCACCACCGTATTTATGGACATGATGAACCAAGTCTTTCAACCATATTTAGACCGATTTGTGGTAGTGTTCATAGATGACATATTGGTTTATTCGAGAAATGAGGAGGAGCATGACAAGCATTTGCGGATAGTATTACAGCTACTTCGTGATAAGCAACTGTATGCCAAATTTAGTAAATGTGAATTTTGGCTAAAGGAAGTGACTTTCCTTGGTCATGTGGTATCAGCCGAAGGAATAAGGGTAGATCCTCGAAAAATTGAGGCTATTCTGGATTGGAAACCACCAACATCGGTAGTTGAAATTCGGAGTTTCTTGGGTTTGGCTGGATACTATAGACGTTTTGTAGAGGGTTTTCGTTGATTCTTTGCACCCTAACTAAACTATTGCGGAAGGAGTTTCAGTATAATTGACCGAAAAGCAAGAAGAGAGTTTGAGAAATTGAAGAAAATCGATGGAAGCTCCGGTTTGATTCAATAGGAGGCTGGAAAAGAATTCCTTGTTTATTGTGATGCGTCTCACACGGTGCAGGTTGTATGTTGATGCAAAATGGAAAGGTGGTGGCCTATGCTTCTCGTCAATTGAGACCGCACAAAGTAAACTACCCTACTCATGATTTAGAGTTAGGCTATTGTGGTCTTTGCTTTAAAGATTTGGAGGCACTATCTCTACGGTGAGAAATCTATCATCTACACGGATCACAAGAGTCTTAAATACCTCCTTACCCAAAAGGAGTTGAATTTAAGACAAAGAAGATGGGTAGAATTATTAAAGGATTATGATTTCTCAATCGAATATCATCCTGGAAAGGCTAACGTGGTAGTGGCGCGTTAAGTCGTAAGGCGATTCGATTTGAGAGCATTGTTTGCTCATTTGAGTTTGTATGAGGATGGAAGTTTGTTAGCAGAACTTCAGGTGAAGCCGCTGTGGCTGGAACAAATCAAGGAAAAACAAACATCAGATGAAAAGTTGGGACCTTTACTTCAGCAAATTGAAAATGGTGAAATCGAGGATTTTGGAATAAACACGGAAGGTGTGTTGTGCTTTCGAGGAAGAGTATGTATGCCTAAGGACTCAGATCTGAGGCAAATGATTCTACGGAGGCGATAGTAGCCCTTATGCTATGTATCCGGAGGAAATAAGATGTATCGAGATCTCCGTGAATAGTATTGGTGGCGGGGTTGAAGCGGGAGATTTCAGAGTTTGTGGGAAAATGTTTGACTTGTCAGCAAGTAAAGGCAGAACATCAATTACCGTCTGGATTGTTACAACCGGTAAAAATTCCTCTTTGGAAATGGGAACGGATAACTATGGATTGAGTTACCTTTAACACCTACTAAGAAAAATTCTATTTGGGTAATTGTTGATCATTTAACGAAGACTGCTCATTTCCTACCAGTTCGTACGGATTATTCATTGCAAAAGTTGGCAAAGCTATACGTATCTGAAATTGTGAGGTTGCATAGGGTTTTGTATCTATTATATCGAGCGAGATCCCGATTTACATCACGATTTTGGAAAGCTCGCATGAAGCCTTGGGGACAAAGTTGAATTCGATCGGCTTTTCATCCTCGGTCGATGGTCGATCGGAGAGGGTAATTCAGATATTGGAAGATATGTTAAGGGGATGTGTAATCGACTTTAGGAGTAGTTGGGAGGATTATCTACCACTGGTAGAATTTGCATATAACAACGACTATCGATCTAGCATTGGATGGCACCTTACGAGGCATTGTATGGTTGTAAGTGTCGTTATCCTATTTGTTGGGTGAGTTGGGCGAACACGATGTTAGGTCCCGAGATGATATCTGAAACAGAGGAAAAGGTAAAAGTTATTCGAGCACGGTTGAAAGAAGCCTCAGATAGACAGAAGTCGTATGCAGACCTGAAGCGAAAGAATATCGAGTATGATGCGGGGGATCAGGTTTTCTTGAAGGTCTCACCTTGGAAAAAGATTTTCAGGTTTGGAAAGAAGGGCAAGTTGAGCCCTAGATATATTGGACCATACCGTGTGGTGAAGCGTGTTGGTCCAGTGGCCTATCAGATTGAGTTACCTCCGGAGTTGGGTCAAATTCATAATGTTTTTCATGTTTCCATGCTGAGGCGTTATAGATCGGATCCTTCGCACATAGTACCGGTAGAAGAAGTGGAATTGAATTCAGATTTGTCTTTTGAGGAGGAACCAGTGGAAATCTTAGATCGAGATGTTAAGGTGCTAAGAAAGAAAACCGTGCCGTTGGTCAAAGTTCTATGGCGTAACCACGGAGTGGAGGAAGCTACGTGAGAGCCTGAGGATGCAATTTGGCAACAATACCCTCACCTCTTTCAACTGTGTAAATTTCGAGGACGAAATTTTCTTTAAGGAGGGTAGAGTTGTAACACCCTAAAAATTCGAGTATTGATATATTGCATGATTTGGTGTTTAGATTATGAAGGAAAATTTTCTTACTTTTATTTTTGTGTTTATTATAGTCCTGAAGAAGAGTATAGCATAATTTGGGTAAAGAATAAATTTTATATTTGAGAATTTATTGAAGAGAAGCAAGTGTCATTAATACTTAAGTTAATTTAAGTGTTAATAAGTGACACAAGATGAGTACATGGCATGGTGGTGTTGGCGCATGAATTGGTGCATGAGGGAAGAGGTTCGAATCCCTTAAATAGCATTTAGACAACTTTTATTTTGCTCTTCTATGGTAAGTGTCGGCCAAGCTTATTTATGGTAAGTGTTGACCTTGTTATTTTTGGTTAGTATATCAAAGGAAAAGGTAAGAGTGAATTTAAGGTAGGGAATCAAGGAAATATGGAAAGATATGGAGACATAGGGCAAGTATCAAGGAAAGTGTTTTGGAAACAAATTCATGGTCATTTGACCAATGAATTTGGATGACAATATGGCTAGGGGGGAGGTTGGCCGAATTTTGCTAGTAGCTTGGTAAGGGCTAGGAGTTTACTTTTGGTCATTTTAGTTTTTGTGCAAAGTTTTGCAACTTTTTTTCTCAACCTCTTTTCCTTTAGCCGAATTTGATCGTTGGTAAGCCTTGATTATATTGACCAATTGGTCATTTTTTTCTTTTCACTTTAGTGTTCAATTTTGTGCCTTTCTCATAGTGCCGATTCTACCAACACAAAAAGGCCATTCTTTTTCTTTTCTTCTCCCCATTGCCGAATATACACCTCTTCCAAAACTCATCTCTTTCTTCTTTCTCTTTTATTCTCTTTGAAAATTTAAACAACATCATCATCATTCTTCTCTCATCTTTTCTCTCATGGCCGAATGTTGATGTACCTATAGCCGAATCATTTTTCTATTTCCTTTGGTCATATAGCGAATCCTCTATCTTTCACAAACATCATTTTCAATCCTTTCTTTTCAACCGTGGACAAAAGGGTAAGAATTCTTTTTAGTTTGGTTAGTTAGAAGTAGTCATGGCGAATATTGATGGTGGTATGAAGGCTTTCTTAGATCGAAATAAACGTTCATTCTATTAACGTTTATTTATGTTATACTTTAGTGCGATAACGAAGATCGAAATCAAGTGGTCGTGAGTGACATAGAACGTTTGGATCGATTCTCCTTGTGGAACAAGAATATTTGTGGTAAGGAAATCTCGCCTTTAAGATCTTTAGAATTTTATTTCGATATATTATTAGGATTAACGATCTTTTGATATTGAAGATCTTCAAAATAGGGAAGAAAAGGCGGTGTTTAGTTATCGTAAGAGGCGGATCCACCATTCCCCTAAGTATAAGCGAAGGCGCTTTGTAGTCCAAGATTTTCCACCGGGTTGCGGACCATCTATCGAAGGAAATCAATTATTCGAAGTAGTAAGAACTCCCGAGCCTTTATGCGTTAGTGGATTCTCGTGAATAACGAATCAATAAGCGAGGAGAAACCGAAATTGAAGTGATCCAAAATCAAGAGGGTAAGGTTTTGGATCAAATGTCTATAACATATTTTGTTCATGATAATGTCCTAATAAGATCGTATTATGTTTAGGTGTTGAAGAGCGGGAAGGGTTAGTACTCACGATATCGAGGTGTGTAACTTCACACTTTTCTCGGGTTTGGATGTTATTCGTGGTATGGAGTTAAATCGTAAAAGCGACTAGATCGGTATAAAGCGTAATAATTGGCATTTGGTGAAATTACATGAAAGCGGATAATATGGTGAAAATTACGAAAAAGCCCTCGATGAGTTAGATGGAAAATATAAATTTTCATGTCTTCGTAAAATGGACCGATAAATTTGATAATTAGTAATTGGGCGAAATCTACATTAGATCGATAATTTGGGCGAAATCTACATTAGATATATAATTTGGTAGAAATCTCATTAGATCGATAATTGGGCGAAATCTCATTAGATCGATAATGGGCGAAAACTCGCTAGATCGTAAATGGGCCGTAATCTACATTAAATTGTTAAACGGGTTGAAATCCCTGCTAGATCGTTAAATGGGCCAAATTCCTACTAGATCGTAATTTTGGGCCTAAGATATTAAATTGCTAAAGTGGGCCAAATGTTTGGACCTTAATAAATATCTGAAATATTGACTCTTGTTAATGGGCCTTTTTAATAAAATCATTATATGATCATAGACTACTTTGCATACATATTGCATGGGTTGGGAAAATGATGGAGAGAAGAAAGGCCTGTTGCCAAAATCTAGTTCGGTGGCTTTGCCACAAAAATTATGGCTAATTGCCTCTAGTTCGGTGGCTCTGCCACAAAAATTATGGCTATTTGCCTCTAGTTCGGTGGCTCTGCCACAAAATAATAATTGGCTCAATGCCTCTAGTTCGGTGACTTTGTCACAATCTAGTTCGGTGGCTCTGCCACAAATATAAAATGGCTTAATGCCTACGATTGGTGTGATGGCGGGGTGGGTTGACTTGATCCCCAGGTGTGATGGTTGATGCGGGGTGTGTAGCGGATGGAATTAGGTTTGGGAGGAAAAATTCATTTTACATGCATGTTATTAATTATGTTATTCATTATGCTATTAATTATGTTATTAATTATGTTGTTAATTCTGCTTATGGGCTCAAGGCCCAAATCCATAATTTGAAAATCTGGCCCAGTGGACAAAGTAAGTGAGTTATACACTGAGTTCTAAGTAACTCACTCCCTCAAATTTTTCCATCTCAGGTAATGGAAATTGACGTGGACTTGGGCCGAGGATGACTTCGTGGAGGCCATACTGCAAAACATGGGTTTATTAAACTCTGAACTTTTTAATAAGTATTTTACTATTTTGGGTTAATGTAATAAGGGCCTCTATTAATAATTCATGGATTTTTATGTGTGTTTGGTTTTAAACTATATTTTGGACATTTAAATATGGGCTTATGATTATATGATGTTTTTATCAAAATAAATTGGGTTTTCAAATATATGAAATTCCTTTATAAATATTTTATTATTTTAACTCTTAAATAAATTATCTAAGGGTTTTGATAATACAATGTTAATGATGTTTTTTCAACTAATGTTTTCTAATATACATCAAATTTAAAATACTCTTCCGATTTTTATTAAACCTTGTAATTAAAAATAATATTGTAGATTTCAACTCATTGAAGATTTTAAGATAGCTCGATTCATGTAACAAACCAAATCTAGTCTTAATGCATAGACCGGGTTTGGGGTGTTACAGCCTTAAACGACGTCATTCTGGGTGTCTGAAGTCAAGCCCAAAACGGTGACATATCAGAACCCAATATAAGTAAAAAAAAAAACAAAGTCATTTGGGTCAGTTTTTAAACCAAAAAAAAAAAAAAATTCTTTCTTTCTTTTTCTTTGAAACCCCTTCAGGCCGGCCATGAGGTCTGGCAAACCTCCGCCACGATCACCGGTCATCGGCGATAGCCGTCTTCGATTGCCGAAAAATAAAAAGTCTCCTTTTGACTCCCTTTTCACGTGGAACTATGATTTAGGGTTAAAATCCTAAAAATTCAATCAAAATTCAACAAAAAAGAGAAACCTTTCGGTTTCTTCCCCATTTCCACGCGGCCTTAAACGAATCCCTAGGGATTTGGAAGCCTTTCTAGCCAGAAGGGACCACCAACGACGATGGTGCAGGTAAACAAAAAAAATATTTCGTTTTCTTTTTATTATTTATATATATTCATATTCTTCAAAAGTAAAAGAAAATAAAAAACAGTAAAGAGGATAACTTTTTGTTTGAACTTTTGTTTTGTTTTTTTGTATTCCATTTCTTCTCTCTCTCTCTTTTTTTTTTTGTTTACAATCGTCTTCGACTTTTATAGCCAAACATATATTGCAAAATATATTTTTCTTTTTTCTCTCTATTTTCCTACTTCTATTTCTTTGCTACATGTTTACGCTTTTTCCTTTTTGCAGTGCTGTGGTAGTCAATGGCAATGGGAAACCATGCCTTGCCATTTCAGTGAAAGGAGGGTAGACCTCGGGCGGCATGCTTGCTGACATGGCGAAAGCATAGGAGCGGCGACAACTGGAGGCTTAGAGGAATTAGGGTTTTCTATTTTAGGTTTAAGGGATTTGGGGTTGGGCTTAGGTAATTGAGTATTTAGGTTTTGTATTTGGTTAGTATGGACTATGAAAGACTTTTATCTGTTTTGGTTTATTTTTGTTTTATGTTTTATTAGGGCCAGGCAAAATTTGGTATAATTATTTTTCTTTAATTAATTTAAATTAATTAAAAGATAAATAATAAAATTTTATATTATCACTAATTTAAAATAAAATAATTAATTGATAATATCCTTGATTATTTTATCTTTAATTAATTAAATTAATAAGAGATAAATAATGAATAAAAGATTTAAAAATCTTATAGAACAATTAAATCGAGTAATTAAATTATACAAGAACTCTCTTTTATTCAAGAAATTGACACTATAAAATGGATCACCCTAAACCATTCAGGATGTTTAGAAGTTCAAGAAGCTAAAAAAATTGTAGAATTTTTCTATGTAGAAATTTTAGAGATTATAACTTTTCTTTCAAAGTTATCAATAAATATGAGTCCAAATTTTAAATTTAAATCAACTTTCAATTTGGAATTTGTGTTTAAACCCTAAATGATATAAAATATGAAATTAATTTAAACACTCTTAAAAATGAAGAAAAGGAAGAAAAGGGATAATGGAAAGAAGGCAAAAGAGATTGATTTTGGAATACGCAGAAGTAGTATTGAAGCTTGGATAACGTTCGGGTTTACAGACTAATCATTTTATAGTATGTTGAAGATAAACAATTGATTATGTTTTGGGGGGTTGAATCTTGTTCTTTGCTTTTACGGATTTGAGATGAAATGCTTTTCTTTAACAATAAATTTTTGGGGACGTAATGAAGGTTTTAGGTTGTCATTAGGGTATTGAGTTTGATATTTCTAGTTTGATATATTTTTTTTCTAACAAGTTGATTTAGACCAATTGATTTGTTGATGTTTGGATTTTCTTAAATATTATAATAAAATTTTAAAATTTTAAGGGTTTCAAATTGATTTCTTCTTGAGGTTCAAATGAGTAAGTTATTATGTGAGGTTGTCACAGTCTTAGTTTTAGTTGTTTTGGAGCCCCATTTAGTAAATCGAGTTAAGTAAATGAGTAATATTTATGAGGTTATTATAGAAATATATTAAAATTTGGTCTAGTAATTTTGAAAATTAATAGTTTATTAAGGTATAATGATTAAATTATAAAAGTTTATCACTATAGATTTTAATTGGTAAAAACTTTAGGGATTCAAATTTCAATTAACCAAAGGTCTAAAAGGAAAATAAACCTATTTCTATTATGTGTTAGTGGATGGTAGTGATTAAGACCTTAAGATGAGATTATTAAGTTAATAATCATGATTAATTAAAATAAAACAAATTTTAATTATGTATATAAGCCAAAGTTTGATGGAAGGAAAAAGAGAATTCTTTCATCTTCCACCTCCAAATCGACTTGCCGGATCTGGTGCCTTAAATGTAATATTTTCGTCTAAGTAGACTTGTAATTTTTTCAAATAGATTGGTTAATAAAATTATTTATGAATTAGATTAATAGTTTGTATATTGTCTTCACATAGTTTTTGCACTTAAAGTAAAATAGAAACAAAATGTTGCTAATTGGTTGTTTAATATTTAACTAATACTAAGTGATATTACGTAGTAAGATCGTAATATGGAAAGACAAATTGTATTAGTAGCCGAACCTAAACATGTCCTTAAACTAATTAGAAATGAGCAAACGATTAAAAGACTAATATTCTGTCTATCAAGTCCAATTGAGGAGATATTTTTCTTGAGCATCGAAGCGGATGACCACCAAAAGATAGAGACATAGATATGGCTGACTAGACCCACAATACATTGGACTGGACCCAAAAATAATAGATCTTGAACCTTTTTATTGATTTATTCACATGTGACAATCATAGTGAGTCATACCTAAATCTTGGATGATCTGCCATAATTTGATATATCAAATTAAGCTTTTTCCATTATACTTAATGAGCTTGTTTTCAAGCTACTTTTATGTTTTTGTCATGTTTTCACTTATTTTTAGTTCTTTGCACAAATAAGTTATTAGTGTGCATTTTATGCTATTTTGAGACCCAAGATGACCAATTGACATCCGGAGAATCTAATGAGGTTGGTGGATGATGCAAGGAGCATGAAAGTCGTGACACCCCTGATAGTGTTGAAATAAGGAAACTCGAGCAATCAACAATGGTATCAAGATACCCCAAACTCCCAAAGACCCCATTTCAAGACTAATAAGGATATTGTGATACCAAGCTCTAGGTATCGCGATATCACTGTCGAGGGAGACAAAAAATGACCACATTAGTAGTCCTTGTCCAACATGTCCCTCAACCAAAATTAGACGAGCAAGGGTATTTTGGTCAAGATTTTGTACATGAACTCTACTAAAATAGGCCAAATTGGCTGAGACAAAGGGACACACTACACATTTTAAGTTTTTAGGTTTTCTCTTCTTATTTTACGATTTTAGCCTTTTCTTCTTCATAGTTTAAGTTTTACATTCATGTTCATCTCTGGTTTTCTTTAGTTTCTTGTTGTTAGTTAAGTTAGTTACTACTGTAGCTAGGATCTATTTGCTTATCTAGTCCGTCAAATTCTCTTGTAGTTACACTTTAATCCATTAGTTGAATGCCATTTAGCTTTGTTACATTTCCTATGTTAAAAATCACTTTTTTAATGTTCTTGTTTACTTTTCTTGCTACTATTATTGTTTTATCCAAGCTTTTGCAAAAATGCTTGGGTTTTTGTTGATTCACTTAGGGTTTAAATTAATGTCATTCCCGATTTATTCTTTTCAGTTAATGGGTTTAAATTCAAGTATGAGTAGCTAAAAATTTAGGGGGTTAATTAATGGAAATGATTGGTAATTGATTTTTGGGACTAAATTGTAAAAATAAACTAAATCAAATAAACTTAAAAACTTAGGATTGACAACGCTAAGGGAAAATTAAGATAAGTGAGACTGATAGGAGATCTTATTGGGCATCAATTTGATAAGTCCGGTTTAATTGGTGAGGCCAAGAGATAAATCGGATTAATTTGTCGAAATTGGTAAAATTGAAGCTGAGAGGTAAAACGAAATTAATTTAGGAGTAGTAACAATTTAGATCCCTAATTCAAAAGTCAACCAACCACATGGAAATCAACCAACCATCCCTTTTATTGTATTTGATAATTGTGTAGTTTATTTTTTTACAATTTAGTCATTTTCTAGTTTTAGGTAATTAATTAGTATAATCAAACTTTTGAATGACCTGTTGTACTATAGTATTTAGTGACTAGTTACTTAGATTTCCTAATTTGCATGTTCTTAGCGTAGAGAATTGCTTAATCATCGACTCCTATGGGTTTGATCAAAGTGTTCCATTGAACATTATAAATATTACAACTGACATGTAACACTTGGAGTAAAGTTGCGATAGTTATCTTGTTTAAGTGTTGATTTTATGCCTAGCCTTGGTGTTCACGTGCTGGAGGCTAGCATGCGATCAACGGACTATGTATGCATGACTCGCATACTTTGATTTAAGTAAAAGCATGAATTCTATTAGATAAGGAATCGAAAGCTGGTGTGTTGGGTATACGACTTCTATAGTATGTAACGTAATTCGCAACAATGGAATTCATAACCCGAAACATTAGTAAATGATATTCTCTCATTGGAATTACATAGTTTATGAAAAGTAAAAATGGCCACGGGTTATTCATCTTTGTTATGAATGACTTGATTACTATTTGATAGCAATTGAATTTTCATGAAGGAAGATGTAAAGGTTACTACGAGATAAAATAGGATCATATTTGGAGAACAAATATTATCCAAAAGAGACTAAAGATGTCCTTTGAGAGTAACACACTTATGAAAAGGTCTTTGGACGAGCACTGATCAAGTTGCTTTCATAATGGTATGTTGTTAGGGAGAGCTCAATCACGATAATATAGTGGAATGACTTCATGACTACATGAGTTTATAACTAATAGGGAAAAGGTGGAACTTAATTATAAATTATTAGAGCTTTAATTGCATATGTCCAATCGGTCCCTCCGCTAGCTTGTTAAAACCTAAAATGAATTACATGTTGGTTGAATCAAATGAACAAAAATGGATAGAAATAATGAAGTTAGAGAAATGAGATACATTCAGAATTAAATGTGGTTTTCTCACTAAGTATAGAATTGACCTGAAAATTAATCTATATTTTTTGAATAATTAATAATCAATCAATTAAATATATTTTCTCATAGATTAATTAATTAATTAATTAATTAATTAATTAATTGAAGTTCAAAAATGAGTTTCAATTAATTGGTCATTGTGAAATCCGTCGAATGTAGAAAAATTAAATATATTTTCTCGAGATTCTTTTACATATAATTGTCATGATTTTAATGGAATTAAAATTGAGCGAAGAAAATTATTTAATTTAGAAATTAATTAAATTAAATTAATTGAAAAATAATTATTAATTATTGGGGCTGAAATTAATCTGGTTTTCAATTTTCAAAAGCTTCTAAACATGCTTTGTTAAAATTAAAACATCTTTTTCTAAAAGCATACATAAAGGTTTAGAAATTTTGACAAATTCTTTATAAATCTCGATAAAAACCAGCGTGGCCCAAAAACCTTCTAACTCCTTTCACACTAATTGGAGGCTATAATCTTTCAATTACGTCCACTTTGCTTTATCCACTTGATTGTAACATCACGAATAGGGCCTATGCATTTTCGGTTTGATTGTAAGAAATGACAAGTTTAAATATTGAGATTAAATCTTGATATTTTTGGAAACACGAAATGCATGAAAATGGAAACTGAACATTTTGGAAACACGAACATTTTGGAAACACGAACATTTTGGAAACCTAAACATTTTGGAAACCTAAACATTTTGGAAACACGAACATTTTGGAAACCTAAACATTTTGGAAACACGAACATTTTGGAAACACGAAGATGTAAGGAAAATGGCAAGTTCTGAGCCACGCTTGAAAATTTTAGGAAACTTAGAAATAAGGTAGGAATGACAAATTTTAAAGCCCAAAATAGGAAATAAGGGCAAGAGGGCCTTAAAAGAAAAATTTGGTGAATTTTGACACACAATCAAAGCTTGGAAAAGTGGCTGAAGGTGTCACTTAAGGTTTATGGAAATGGCACGAGTTCGAGTCACTTGGAAAGCAAATATTGAAGGTTTAATTTCGCTTCCCAAGGCTAGGGGTGGACGGCACTTATTTGCTAAAAAGGGAAGAGTTTTATTTTATTAAAACTTGTCAAATTAAAGTGATAAATAAAGGATTTTCTCTACTAAGATAAATGAGGAATTAAAGGATGGATTAAAGACTTTTAATTTAATTAGGTGATAATTAATGGAGATTAAATTATCACTTGGGAGAGTAGTGGCCAAGTTTTGGACTCTTGGTCTAGCAATTTCAGTTAAAGAGGAAAATTGAGACTTTTCTCTCATTCATTCTACCTTAGAAATTTTGCTCTCTTTCCCCCCCTCGAATTTTCCTAAGCAAGAAACCATCCTCTCTTTGTCATTGCTAAGTTAAAACCTTTCTCTTTTGATCTCTGTTAAATCTTCATAGCGGATCTCGTAACTCAAGTCAAGGAAACAATTGTTTAAAGGCATCAAGGTAAGGCTAAGCCATTCAATTCCCTCTCTTTTCTAGTTCTTTGAAAGTAAAAGGCCTAATCCCCATTTTTTTTATCATGGCCGAATATGCAAGGGATCTCAGGTTTCCACAATCGTTGAATATAAAGATCAAGGATCTAAGGTAAGAACAATTGATTCTTGTTCCTTTAATTCGTTTAATCAAGATTTAGGGAAATAACCTCTCTTATGTCTATTGGCCGAATGTCAAAGGAGGAGTTTTGGGATTTGATTTGAGGAATTTAAGGTAAGACACATTCTACCAAAGGCCAATTACAACTTATTAAAGTTAGATCAGATCTAACATATGAATTTTAGGGATTTCGACAGATATTCAAGACAAAACGGAACTTTCGGGATTTGGAATCTATAAGGTAAGCATCTAAAATATTCGGCCAATGGTTGTGAGATTATCTAGATCAATTCCTTAATTATTGAAAAGCCGAAAACTAACCCATATTGAAATACAAGGTTGGTAGAATATCGGTAAAGGAAAACCAAACTTTCGGATTTGTATAAACACCAAATCGGCAAAGGTGAGTCTTTTACAAATCCTACTAGGATTTGGTTTTGTTTTAAAGCCAAATAGGTTCATTAATGTGACTTATATGATGGCGAATATAGGAGGTATGAGATCTAAAAATTAGATCAGATTCTCGAGATCTCAAGGAACCTATTAAGCAAAAGCAGTGTGTACCCTTACTAACCTTCGATATTTTATGGCTAAATATTTTAATATATGATTATGAATAAGAATGTGAATGTGGCTATGTACCACAAATGTGGCAAAAAGTACCAGTCGTTTCCTACTTCGATAGGATTGTGAAATATGTTATTTAATAACATGCGAATATATGTATATGAACATGAAATTAAGTTATGCACAATATATATTTTTGGGGCATTCGGGATTTATGTGAAAGGGGAGAATAGGTGTTGACTTGGTCTCACCAACGAAGGTGTTGACTTGGTCTCACCAACGAAATATGTTGACTACGGTCACATTGCGAAATTTTGGTAACCGGTTACAATATTTGAATATAGTGTCTAATGACACAACGTTTAAATTTGACTATTGTGTCTAAAGACACAACGTGGTGTGTAACGGATGGAGGGTTGACTTATTAGTCCCCACGGTGTGAATGGCGAGTACGGTGGTGTGTAGCGGATGGACCATTAGGATTGGGTTTGGGTTGCATCATAATTTCATTTTATATGGACTCGATGATTTGAACATGAATGCGATTTATTGAATGTTAGTATTGTGTACACATTGAGTCATTGACTCACCCCATTGTGGGAATTATTTTGGGTGATGAGCGGTGTGATTGATGGGCGGTGGACCATGAGGTGGCCATGCTACATGCGAAAATTTCATTTAGTTTGGACTCAATTTTATTTTAGTTACTTTTATTCTATTTTGGGTTTTACTTGATGTAATAAGGCCTTAAGACCCAAAGTGGATTATTCTTTATGTTTGCTTACTGTTAAGTTTCATGCTAAGAACTATATTGGATGTATTTAATTAAATGGGCTTACAAGATTAAATAAATGGGTTTCCAATCTAAGCCCAACTCAAAATAATAGTTTTTCTAAAAATTTACAATTTTCTCTAAGTATCGAAAATGTTTTGAAATCGGTTTACTTTAGGAACATACCAGATCCGGTTCAAGCTCGTGGGCCGGGTGTGGGGTGTTTCAGTTTGGTATCAGAGCCCAATTTTAAACTCTCGGCCTATGGGCTAAGGCCCAAAACGTTTTGAATTCGAGCCCAAATGATTTTCTTTGAAAATAAGCAGGCTTCTGACATGGCCCCTAAGTCTCGACCATGATCCACCGGTAAGTACCCTAACTCTATGTGTGATTACATGATTTATATAAGGGTAGAAAAGGCATGGAGCGTAGAATAGAATAATAGGAACTTGAACCCTAGGATTAGACTACTCAAACGTAAACACATAAGACTTAATGCTTGAACCAACCTATGGCTAAGTCAACGAGCTAGTGGTGTGGTAACCCTTGTATGCATGTCTAGGATTGGATCCGGAAGAGCTTGGTATTTAAGCGATCCTAGTGACTCACCTCCTCTTGCAGAATCCTACAGTGCGTAGCCGGTTCACCATAACTCGGAGGCTCGGTGGTGTGGCAACCTCTGTGCGCATGTCTAGGAATGGTTTGGTGGGAGCTTGGTATTTAAGCGATCCGTGACTCACCTCCTCTCCACACGAATCACGCACAGTGCGTAGCTTTGGTTCACCACGACCAAGAGGGCTCGGACATAGGCTAAACATAATGACTAAAACCCGAAAGGAACTAGCCATGTTTAAAAAAAAAAGAAAGAACAAAACAACAAACCCTAGTTTTTTAAACTTTTAAAACTTTCTTTTAAATCGAGAAAATTATTTTACAACATTTTCAGAAAAAAAACTCTTGGTTTACGAAAATTACAAAAATGCCCTTAGCAGTAAAATTACCAAAACACCCCTGGTTTGTAAAATGTTCAACTACTCAACGACTTTACCAAAATTTCATGATTTCATAAACATTCAAAAACCCTTTGTAAAATATCAAAATACTATGCTTTTGGAAAAATTACAAAATTGCCCCTAACCTACAAAATTACCAAAATGACCCTGATTTCCAAAATTTTTGCACCATCCCCATTTTTGAAGGAACCATTTTCGAAAGGAACCTCAAAGTTTTACAACTTTTGAAATACCCCTAATTCAATAAATTTACCTCGATTTGTGAAAATTATCAAAATACCCCAGGACTTTGAAATTTTTCCAAAACTACAGAGACTTTGAAATTTTCAAAATACTTTTGACAAAAACACCAAGAAACATTTTCTTACGAAAATTATGAAAATACCTCATAGGACAAAATTACGAAAATACCTCGGGTAGTGGAAAACAACAAACCACAAAACTACAACATTTCTCTGAATGAGCGAAAGTTCATATTTGTTTGATGGATAGATGAATGAATGGAAAAGAGCGTGTGTTTGTATGAATACGAAAGAACCACTCTTAAATCCTTTTTATAAAACTCCTTCACGGTAATTAAGTGGAACAATGACTAATTCATAAAATTTCTTAATCGATCTCGACGCTAGAAAATGAGCTCTAGAGGGCGTGGTCGTCGTGGTCGAGGAAGAGGAAGGATGACCGTGTCGAACCCGTTAGGTCGGGTCAAGGGTCCGACAATGAAATGCCACCGCCACCACCACCCCCAATTTGTTAATGTTGAGCGAAGAGCTCGACGGGAAGAGGTCATGCTTGCAGTCGTACTCTGAGTTTTGGAATTGGTGGTAGTGCGGTGGAAATAGAGAAATCAAAAGTCGGTGCGGAGCGGCTCAGAGCTAATGGAGCGGAAATGTTTTGAGGAGTATCAATGTGGCACCCAAGATCGGTGAGTCTTGGTTGGAAGCAACAGAGCGTATCATGGATGAGCTTGACGACTCGGAGGAAAAGTTGAAAGGGATGGTGGCGTTGTTACACGATGAAGCGTATCAATGGTGGTTGATTGTTCGTGATGGTACCACGGTGAAAATTTGACACAGGAATATGTTAAAGAGGCCTTTCAGAAGAAGTATGTGGGAACGGTATCTGAGATGAGCAGAGGAAGGCTTTTCTAGGGTTAGTACAAGGGAGTAAGTCCGTCGCAGAATATGAGGCGGAATTTCTGAGGTTGAGCCGCTATGCTCGAGGGGTAGTGGCAACTGAGCATGAATGCTATGTCCGTTTTGAGGACGGGCTGAGAGATGATTTAAGACTGTTAATAGCACCACATCAGGAGCGGGAATTCTCTACTTTGGTAGAAAAGGCCAAGGTGGCCGAGGGGATTAAGGATGCTACTAAGCAGACCGTGGATAAGAATAAGGCCAAAAGAGGGTTTGGGCCATCAGGAAAGGGTTACAAGAGGCCTAGGGTTGACGGGCCACGAAATCAACAAACTGGCACGGGCTGGTAGATTCGCCCTTGTGAGCATTGTGGGAAGAGGCACACGGGTGAGTGTTGGAGAAAGATAGGAGCATGTCTTAAGTGTGGGTCCAAGGACCATATGTTTAAGGATTGCCCCAAACAATCAGACGAGAGCCGACCGGTAGTTCAGAATGCTAGCAGGACCCGGTGAGGCGGACAATGACCTCAGCGGGTCGTGGTTCGAGTAACAGTGGTAGTGGTACAGGCAGAGGCCGTGGCACACAGGGTCGAGGTACTAATGCTAATGCTGATGCAAGACAACCGGGTTTGGTTTATGCGGTTCGTCGAAGGGAAGATGGAGACGCCCGGATGTTATAACAGAATGCGTTCTTTATTTTGACAAACCCTACTTTGCTTTGATTGATGTGGGCTCCACCCATTCCTAAGTTGCAAGTAGTGTAGTGAAAACACTAGGCTTAGACTCGAACTCTCGATAGGCGGATGACGTAGTAAGCCCATTAGGCCAAACTATAGTGGTAGACAAGATCTTTCGGAATGTACCCTAGAGATTCGAGGAGTGAACTTTCGGCGGACTTAATGGAGTTACCCTTGGAGAGTTTGAGCTTATACTCGGAATGGATTGGTTAGTAGAACACCGAGCCGTGTTGGATTGTCTTGACTAAGCGTATGGAACTAAGAACCGGAGGAGGAAGTGGTAGTAATGATCGGAGAAAGGAGGAACTACTTGTCTAATGTAGTTTTTGACCTTTGAAGGTGAGAAGATGGTTAAGAAAGTTTGCAAAGCGTTCTTAGCTTTCGTAAGTGCGATAGGTGGAAAAGAGGAAGGTATTAATGGAGTTAGAACGGTAAGGGACTTTGTGGATGTGTTTCGGAGGAGCTATCAGAATACCCCAGACGGGGAGGTGGAATTTGGGATTGATTTGCTACGGGGACAGACTCCGTGTCAATCGCTCCATACCGAATGGCACCAAAGGAGTTAGTGGAGCTCAAGGCTCAGATACAAGAACTGTTGGATCGTGGGTTCATCCGACCCAGTGTGTCTCCGTGGGGAGTACCGGTCTTATTTGTAAAGAAGAAGGACGAAACTATGCGTATGTGCATAGACTACCGTCAGTTAAATAAGCTGACCATAAAGAACAAGTATCCCTTGCCAAGGATCGATGACTTGTTCGATCAGCTGAAGGGAGCCGCAGTGTTCTCAAAGATTGACTTGAGGTCAGGTTATCATCAGTTGAAAGTGAGGAAGGCTGACATTCATAAGACCGCTTTTAGGACAAGATATGGTCACTTCGAGTTTGTGGTGATGCCGTTTGGGTTGACAAACGCTCCAGCCGTGTTCATGGACATGATGAATCGGGTTTTTCAACCCTACTTGGATAGTTTTGTCATGGTGTTCATCGATGATATTTTGGTGTATTCAAGTCGGAGGAGGAGCATGATGAGCATCTCCAGTCGTGTTGGAAGTGTTAAGGAGAAGAAGCTCTATGCCAAATTGACAAGTGCGAATTTTGGCTTAAGGAGGTGGCATTTTAGGGCATGTGGTATCCATGAAGGATAAGAGTGGACCTAGGAAGATCGAGCGGTGTTGGATTGGAAACCACCTAGGTCCGTGGCTGAAATCAAGCTTCTTAGGCTTGGCGAGGCTATTACTGGAAGGTTCGTGGAAGGATTCGTCAATAGCCGCGCCTTTAACCAAGTTACTAAGGAAGGAAGTACCCTTGAATGGACTAATAAGCGGCAGGAGAGCTTTGAAAAGCTTAAGAAGGTCTTGTGGAGGCTCAGTGTTAATTCAGTAGGAGGCGTAAAAGGAATTTGTGGTGTCTTGTGATGCTTCGCACACGGGGTTAGGTGTGTGTTAATGCAAGATGGCAAAGTGGTTGCTTATGCGTCTCTAGACTAAGGCCTCATGAGCTTAACTACCCAACTCATGACTTAGAGCTAGCGGCGAGTGGTTTTCACCCTTAAGGTTTGGAGGCACTACCTTTATGGAGAAAGGTCGATTATCTACAGGACCACAAGAGCCTTAAGTATTTATTGACTCGAAGGAGTTGAACTTGAGGCAACGAAGGTGGGTGGAATTGCTGAAGGACTACGACTGTTCAATAGAATATCATCCGGGCAAAGCGAATGTGGTAGCCGATGCCCTAAGTTAGAAGGTTGTATCGGATCTATGGGCTTTGTTCGCTCATCTAAGTCTATATGACGATGGAAGTCTGTTGGCGGAATTACAAGTCAGGCCCATATGGCGGAAGGAGGTGAAAGAAGGACGGTTGGTCGATAACGACTTAAGTACTAAGGTCGACAAATGCAAAGAAGGGGATTAAAGGACTATGGCATCAATGATAAAGAAGTATTGTGCTACAAGGAAAGGTCGTATCTTAGAAAGATAAGGAGGTGAGACAAAGGATTCTTTGGGAAGCGCATGGTAGCCCTTATGCTATGCATCCCGAGGTATTAAGTCGTATAGAGATCTCGAGAGAATAGTTTTGGTGGTCTAACTCAAAGCGAGAGGTGGTGAATTTGTGGGGAAATGTTTGATGTGTCAGCAAGTTAAGGTTGAACACCAAGTCCCATCAGGATTGCTCTAACCAATCGAAATTCCCCAATAGAAGTGGGAAAGAATTACCATGGACTTCGTTAGTGGGCTTCCCCTTACGCCTACTAAGAAGGACTCGGTATGGGTGATTGTGGACCGTTTGACCAAGTCTGCACACTTTATCCCAGTCAGAACGGATTATTCTTTTCAGAAGTTGGCTAAGTTGTATGTGGCGGAAATCGTGAGGTTACATGGAGTACCAATGTCGATCATCTCTGATAGAGACCCAAGGTTTACATCTCGATTTTGGAAGGCACTTCATCAAGCTTTAGGCACTAAGCTAGACTTCACTACGGCCTTTCATCCACAATCGAATGGGCAATCTGAACGAGTTATACAAGTGTTGGAGGATATGTTGAGAGGCTGTGTAATGGATTTTCGAGGAAGTTGGAAAGATTACTTGCCTTTAGCTGAATTCGCCTACAACAATAGCTATCAAGCCAGCATTCGGATGGCACCATATGAAGCATTGTATGGAAGGAAGTGTAGAACACCTACTTGTTGGACCGAGTTAGGAGAACGCCGAGTTTTGGGTCGAGTTGGTGCGCGGCGAAGAAGGTTGAGTTAATTCGGCACGGTTGAAGGAAGCCTCGATAGGCAAAAGTCGTCTGCAGACCTTAAGCGGAAGGAAATAGAGTTTGAAGTGGGAGATCAAGTGTTCTGAAAGTCTCACCTTGGAAGAAGGTAATGAGGTTTGGTATGAAAGGAAGCTAAGCCCAAGATTTATAGGGCCTTATCAAATCTTGAAGCGCGTTGGGCGATGGCATACCAATTAGAGTTGCCACGAGAATTGAAGCGGATGCACGACGTATTCCATGTGTCCATGCTACGTCGCTATCGATCGGATCCATCTCATGTGGTACCGGTTGAAGAGGTGGAACTAAGGCGGACTTATCCTATGAGGAAGAACCAATTGAATTTTGGAACATGATGTGAAAGTATTGCGAAAAAAGACGGTGCCTCTAGTCAAAGTGCTATGGCGCAATCATGGAGCGGAAGAAGCTTCGTGGGAGCGGAAGAGGCGATGAGACAAGAATACCCTCAACTATTTTAGTTAGGAAATTTCGGGGACGAAATTTTGTTTAAGGGGGTAGAACTGTAACATCCTGAATAGGGCCTATGCATTTTCAGTTTGATTGTAAGAAATGACAAGTTTAAACATTGAGATTAAATCTTCGATATTTTTGGAAACCTGGAAATGCATGAAAATGGAAACTGAACATTTTGGAAACACCGAACATTTTGGAAACCCGAACATTTTGGAAACCTAAACATTTTGGAAACTCGAACATTTTGGAAACCTAAACATTTTGGAAACACGAACGAACATTTTGGAAACACGAAGATGTAAGGAAAATGGCAAATTCTGAGTCGTGAAAATTTTAGGAAACTTAGAAATAAGGCCGGAATGATAAATTTTAAAGCCCAAAATAGGAAATAAGGGCAAGAGGCCTTAAAAGAAAAAGTTGGTGAATTTTGACACACAATCGGGCTTGGAAAATTGGCCTGAAGGTGTCACTTAAGGTTTATGGAAATGGCCTGAGTTCGAGTCACTTGGAAAGCAAATATTGAAGGTTTAATTTTGCTTCCCAAGGCTAGGGGTGGACGGCACTTATTTGCTAAAAAGGGAAGAGTTTTATTTTTATTAAAACTTGTCAAATTAAAGTGATAAATAAAGGATTTTCTCTACTAAGATAAATGAGGAATTAAAGGATGGATTAAAGACTTTTAATTTAATTAGGTGATAATTAATGGAGATTAAATTATCACTTGGGAGAGTAGTGGCCAAGTTTTGGACTCTTGGTCTAGCAATTTCAGTTAAAAGAGGAAAATTGAGACTTTTCTCTCAATCATTCTACCTTGCCGAAATTTTGCTCTCTTTCCCCCCCTCTGCCGAATTTTCCTAAGCAAGAAACCATCCTCTCTTTTGTCATTGCTAAGTCAAAACCTTTCTCTTTTGATCTCTGTTAAATCTTCATAGCCGGATCTCTGTAACTCAAGTCAAGGAAACAATTGTTTAAAGGCATCAAGGTAAGGCTAAGCCATTCAATTCCCTCTCTTTTCTAGTTGCCGAAAGTAAAAGGCCTAATCCCCATTTTTTTTTGATCATGGCCGAATATGCAAGGGATCTCAGGTTTCCACAATCGTTGAATATAAAGATCAAGGATCTAAGGTAAGAACAATTGATTCTTGTTCCTTTAATTCGTTTAATCAAGATTTAGGGAAATAACCTCTCTTATGTCTATTGGCCGAATGTCAAAGGAGGAGTTTTGGGATTTCAGATTCGAGGAATTTAAGGTAAGACACATTCGGCCAAAGGCCAATTACAACTTATTAAAGTTAGATCAGATCTAACATATGAATTTTAGGGATTTGACGGATATTCAAGACAAAAGGAACTTTCGGATTTGGAATCTATAAGGTAAGCATCTAAAATATTCGCCAATGGTTGTGAGATTATCTAGATCAATTCCTTAATTATTGAAAAGCGAAAACTAACCCATATTGAAATACAAGGTTGGCCGAATATCAGGTAAAGGAAAAACCAAACTTTCGGGATTTGTATAAACACCAAATCGGCAAAGGTGAGTCTTTTTACAAATCCTACTAGGATTTGGTTTTGTTTTAAAGCCAAATAGGTTTATTAATGTGACTTATATGATGGCCGAATATAGGAGGTAACAGATCTAAAAATTAGATCGGGATTCTCGAGATCTCAAGGAACCTATTAAGCAAAATAGGTGTGTACCCTTACTAACCTTCGATATTTTATGGCTAAATATTTTAATATATGATTATGAATAAGAATGTGAATGTGGCTATGTACCACAAATGTGGCAAAAAGTACCCAGGTACGTTTCCTACTTCTGATAGGATTGTGAAATATGTTATTTAATAACATGCGAATATATGTATATGAACATGAAATTAAGTTATGCACAATATATATTTTTGGGGCATTCGGGATTTATGTGAAAGGGGGAGAATAGGTGTTGACTTCGGTCTCACCAACGAAGGTGTTGACTTCGGTCTCACCAACGAAATATGTTGACTACGGTCACATTGCAAAATTTTG
This sequence comes from Gossypium rotundifolium, assembly GCA_025506655.1. NCBI lineage: Eukaryota > Viridiplantae > Streptophyta > Magnoliopsida > Malvales > Malvaceae > Gossypium > Gossypium rotundifolium. Next base: position 37,248,562 of record CP106732.1, on the reverse strand, counting down.
GTAACCGGTTACAATATTTGAATATAGTGTCTAATGACACAACGTTTAAATTTGACTATAGTGTCTAAAGACACAACGTGGTGTGTAGCGGATGGAGGGTTGACTTATTAGTCCCCACGGTGTGAATGGCAGGTACGGGTGGTGTGTAGCGGATGGACCATTAGGATTGGGTTTGGGTTGCATCATAATTTCATTTTATATGGACTCGATGATTTGAACATGAATGCCGATTTATTGAATGTTAGTATTGTGTGCACATTGAGTCATTGACTCACCCCATTGTGGGAATTATTTTTGTGTGATGAGCGATGTGGACCGGGCGGTGGACCATGAGGTGGCCATGCTACATGCTAAAATTTCATTTAGTTTGGACTCAATTTTATTTTAGTTACTTTTATTCTATTTTGGGTTTTACTTGATGTAATAAGGCCTTAAGGCCCAAAGTGGATTATTCTTTATGTTTGCTTCTTGTTAAGTTTCATGCTAAGAACTATATTGGATGTATTTAATTAAATGGGCTTACAAGATTAAATAAATGGGTTTCCAATCTAAGCCCAACTAAAAATAATAGTTTTTCTAAAATTTACAATTTCTCTAAGTATCGAAAATGTTTTGAAATCGGTTTACTTTAGGAACATACCAGATCCGGTTCAGGCTCGTGGGCCGGGTGTGGGGTGTTTCATCGATTCCCTTATTGGAAATTTTGTGCCCTAAGATAATTCCATCCTTAACCATAAAATGAAACTTCTCCTAATTCAGGACAACATTCGCCTCCTTACATCTTTTGAGTACCTTAGCCAAATTATTCAAGCAACTATCGTAAGTATTACCATAAACAAAGAAATCATCCATAAAAACCTCAAAATAATTTTCAACCTTATCAATGAAAATTTCCATTATACGTCGATGAAATGTGGAAGGTGCATTACAACTATTTGGTTGTATCCCAAATATCCATCTAAAAAGTGATAAAATACGTTACCTGCTAGTCGATCTAGCATTTAATCCATAAAAGGTAAAGGAAAATGATCCTTACGAGTGGCTTTGTTTAGCTTTCTGTAGTTAATATAGATTCTCTAACCTCTAACAGTTCTCGTCGAGATTAACTCGTTTCGTTCATTTTCGACGATCATGATTCCACCTTTCTTTGGTACACATTGTAATGGACTTACCCATGAACTATCTGAGATGGGATAAATAATTATCATATCTAACCACTTAATTACCTCATTTCAAATCACTTCTTTCATGATAGGCTTAAGTCTCTTTTGCTCATCAATCTTACCTTTTTCATCTTCCTCTAAAATAATTTTATGCATATAAAAGGAAGGACTTATACCTCATATATCAGTTATTGTCCAACCAATTGCCTTTTTAAACTTCTTTAGAATAGTAATCAATTGCTCCTCTTGATGTTCTGTCAAGTCCACTGAAATAATAACAGGCAAAGTAGAACTATTACCAAGATAAACGTATCTTAAGTGAGACAAAAGTACCTTTAGTTCGAGTTTAGGCAGTTCCTCGATCGACAATTTGGGTTGTGTAAATTCCCAAACTTCCAACTCTAGTAGTTCAAAACGCAGTGGTTGAGTATGACTCCTCGGATTGGCTTCCATCAAAGTCAAACCTTGATTACCTTTTTCATCTTCAAATGGTTCAAACTCTAAAGCATTCTCCAATGGGTCTTCTCCAAAATTGCTTCTCATAGAAACTAAGGTTTCTAATTCCTCCATTACTGAACAATCTTCCATTGAATCGGGAAATTTCATTGCCTTCAGAACGTTAAACATTACCTTATCGTCTTGAACTCGCATCGTGAGTTTGCTTTTTTGCACATGTATCAACATTCTTCTCGTGGCTAGGAAAGGTCTCCCCAAGATGATCGGAACTTCTTTGTCTACTTTAAAATCCAAAACAATGAAGATAGCAAGAAAAATAAATTTATTGACTCTTACCAAAACATCCTCAATATTTCCTTCATGATATGCTAATGATCGATTTGCAAGTTGAAGTGTTACAATAGTGGGTCTTACTTTACCTATTCCCAATAGCTTGAAAATAGATTTGGGCATCAAGGTGATACTTGCTCTTAAATTTCACAAAGCTTTACCACAATATGATTCACTAATGTCGCAAGTTATTGTAAAGGTTCCAGGATCCTACGGTTTCGGAGGTAGCTTGTTCTATAAAAATGCACTACACTCCTTCGACAAAGTGACAGTCTCATATTCACTAAATCATTTCTTCTTGGACAAGATATCCTTCATAAACTTCACATAGTTGAGCATTTGTTCTAAAGCCTCCACCAATGGGATGTTGATGTGTAGCTACTTTAAAACATTCAAGAACTTCTTGAATTCTACCTCTTGTTTCTACTTGTTTTGCTGAAGTCTTTGAGGATATGGAACTCTAGGTTGATATGGACAACTTTTTGAGGAGGTAAATCTGTTAAAGTAGGTGTTAGTTTTTTAGAATTCACTAGTTTAGGGTTTACCTTATCAGAGTTTTCAGCATCCAGCATTTCTAGTGTAGGAACTTCAACCTTTGGTTGACTTTCCTCTTGTTCAATAGGCTCATATTCAACCACAACCTTTTTAGGTTCCAAAATATTATTTCTTTGTAATTCTACCACTTTACAATGCTCTTTACCCAAATTTCTCAGATTTTTTTGTATTGCTTGGCAAGGCTCTTTGTGGTCTACTACGAAGATCAATAGCTAACTAACCCATCTGGTTCTTCAAATTTTTCAGCGTTATTGCTTAACTTTGGATCATTGCTGCTTGACTTTGGATCAAGGAAGAGCTTTTGCCATGTATGCCTTTAACAAGTCCTCCAAACTATTCGATGATTTAGCTTAGGGTGGTTTTGGGCTTGTTGGTTAAACCCTTGGGTTTGGTTGGGTCTATGCTGCATTTGATTTTTGTTCGGTTTATTTCCTTGGTTACTCCAAGAAAAGTTTGGATGGTTCCACCATGAAGGATTGTAGAAGTTGGACTATGGTTCTTGTCCACTTCTATTTTGTTATTGGTTCTTTGCGTAATAAACTACTTTGGGATTTGAAGGGAAATTCTCGAAAGAATGACAATCCCCACAATATACACAAGAAACTACATCATACTGACTTGGTGATTGAGCTACAAAATTATTCAAACCATTAGTGGTAAATTGTTTTAACATAAAGGAAATAAAAGATACCTAAGCAGAGAGTGAAGTTAGTGCGTCCACTTCATGCACTCCGACTACGCATCTTCTTGAAACTACTCGATTCATCAGCCATTGGTAGTTATTGCTTGTAATCCTTTCAATGATCTCGTAAGCCTTGTTATAAGGCTTACATAAAATCACATCATTTGTAAAAGAATCCACCATTAATCTTGTATATGCATTAAGGCCATTATAAAACGTCTTTGATTGGATACAATGAGGAATCCCATGATGAGGAAACTTACAGAGTAATTCCTTGAATCTTTCCTATGCCTTGTATAGAGACTCATCATCTAATTGTTGGAAAGCTGTCTCATTACGCAACTTTACATTCTTGCTTGATGGAAAATATTTTACCAAAAACCTTTTTGCTAATTCTTTCCAAGTAGATATTGAACTTGGAAATGAATTTAGCCATGCTCGTGCTCGATCTCACAACGAGTATGGAAACAGTTTCAACCGCAGTGTGTCTTTAGTCACACAAACTATCTTGAATGAATCACTTACCTCAATAAATAAGCGAAGGTGCAAGTGTGGATCTTTCGTGGGCATACCACTCAACTGGTCCATCGTTTGGATCATTTGAAACATCACTAGTTTCAACTCAAATTGGGGTGCCTCGATATCTGACCTTCTAATTCCCAAATTTAACTTATTGAAGAGTGGCACAGCGTATTGTCTGGCACGATTCCTATCATCAGCAATAAGGATTGGGTTGTGCACTTGATTGACTCCATTACCTTGTCCATCGTTTTGATTTCCAAGGTCCATCTCGACATGTCCTTGAGTGAATCTCTCACATCTTCTTTGCCTAAAAGTCAACTCGATTTCAGGGTCCACGCGTAATAGATTAATGATTTGATCTATGCTTATAAAACACTTGAGAAATAAATTAAAAATAAAGAATAAAAAATAAATTAGTAGAGTTAAAAAATTAAATAAAAATAAAAACCAAACTATAAAAATAATTTCACAAAGAATGATTTAGGCAACAATCCCCTACAACGGTGTCAAAAACTTGTAACACAGTTTACGCAAGTGTATGTAGTTGTTTAAGTAATAAGTAAAAATGAGTTATCGCCTCCATAAGGACTGTTTATGCTTAACCAATTTAATTGCAAAATTATAATTAACAATTTGATGTAAAAATTCAATGAATAGTGATGATTAAATTTAATTGAATGCAAAGAATGATCCCTAATGCAATTTAACTAAATGTATAAATGAAGGATTTAACAACAAAAACAATCAACATAAATGGGTTAAGATAATTATAATAATTAATTCAATTCACTTTCATCATGCTTAACATGTTCGAAATTACTTCCATGGCAACTCGATCTCTTATGGTTTGGAAACCAAATTAAATCCTCTAGGATCTTTTATTTAGTGAAATATGCATGTTGTTGATCATATTAGACTAAGGTTTTCTTAGAATTCATGCAAGGTCACAAGGACATTTACATTTGCAACAGTTTAATTACATAAACCTAAAAACCATGCAAGATAATAGAGCTAACTAAAGATATTATGAACCTCAACCTAGTTGGGTTTAATGACCTAAATTGAACATTGCACTTTTCAATTATGCGTCTACAAGTCGTCATCTGGTTAGGATTGCTGTAACACCCCTAACCAGTATCCGTCACTGGACTAGGGTAAAGAGGCATTACATATTGAGACATTTCACAAATATTTTAAAAACATATATTATGCATCGACAAATCATCATCATTCATAATCACTTTGTCCCTTTAAAAGGTCTACGAGACCCTAAACATGCTTTTAAGAAGGTTCGAGACTAAACCTATCTCATTCTGAAACTTTGCGGAACTCATAAAATTTTTCTTTCAAAACAAGACACATGCCCGTGTGGCTAGGCCGTTTGCTTCACACGGCCATGCCTTGGACCATGTCTCAGCCCGTGTGCAAAACTGACTAGAACCACACGGCCTGTCACACGCCCATGTGTCTGGCCTATGTGCAACACTGATTTGAGTCACATAGCCTGTCATACACCCGTGTGTATGGCCCATGTTTATAGGCCATTTGCAAGGCAAAATTACCACCCACCATAAGTCATACCAACAAGCATCATTCAATGTCCCAAAATCAGCTAAAGCATATCAAATTTCAATATACCAACCTCTCATAAAAAACATGCTAACCTTTGCATCACATAACATGGACTAAATTCACCCATAATCACATTCATTAACAAGCCACATCACATGGCTACATATATTTACATATTTCAAAACATAACCTAAATTCTCTAGTCTATACAAGCCATACTTCAATATGTACATTTCAAAAGGTACCAAAATATAGTTCAATAGTGTGGTGATGATCCTCGACGATCCCCGAGCTTCCAATAGCTTCGATAATCTATAAAACAATGCAAACACACACAAAGTAAGCTTTCAAAAGCTTAGTAAGTCATATACAAATAAACTTATCATATAGAACATTCATAAACCATTTCATTCACATAAACTATGGCATAACACAATAGCAAATTCATATTTCTCATTTGGCTCAATTATTCCTAACCACTTGCTTACAAACAAATCACATCTCCATGTAGCTCCTTTGATCATAGCATATTTGTATATAACACATTTGTTTCAATGATCTCATACATGTATCTCAATTCCACATTTTTCACATATACTTACTTTTCATACTCGAACTTTGCATACATTTCAAACGTACCTGCATCAGTAACACATTTCACATAATCATTCATTTCTCGGAGTGCCTGTTGAACCGTTCAGAATCCATAAGGATACTCGGATATCTCTGAGATCTCATACATTACCAACGTCCTAGACATGGTCTTACATGTAATCAAATATCGATGCCACTGTCCTAGATAGGGTCTTACACGAAATCATATACGATGGCAATGTCCCAGACATGGTCTTACACATAAATAATAAATCGATGCCAATGTCTCAGGCGTGGTCTTACATGATAACACATATCGAAATCCTATGTCATGACATATGTATCCTAACTATTCCTATGGTCCATATAGGCTTTTCGGACATTGTCACATTGTCGAAACTTTCTCGGATTTCATTTATGCATCTTCCATAATCATTCATCACAATTAAACTTCATATAAGCATGAATAAATCAACTCAAATACATTTATTTGTGTATAGACTTACCTCGTACTGATACGAATGGATGGAAACGACTACTCAACCACTTTCGATTTTCTCCGATTTAATTCTATTTTCTATGGTTCTTGATCTATTCACATTCAAATTTAACTCTTTTATTCACCAATTCATTCAATTCAACCTATATACATATATTTAGGGTATTTTACAAATTAGCCCTTACATTTTCACATTTTGACATTTAAGTCCCTATTTAATAAAATCATAAAATACACAAAATTCAATATGACCCATGCTTAGCCCAATTCTCTATAGATCCCTAACAACCCATATATTTCATTTATTCTACATTTTAGTCCTTCAATTTCTCATTTTCATAAATTAGCCCATACTAGTCAAATTTATCAAAAATTCAAAGACAAAACATATTAATCTATCACATATCTTCCATATTTCACGATTTAACATCATAAAACTCACAATATCAATAATGGCATAACTCAAAATCATCATCAATTTCATGACTTAAGGTATGGGCTTAAAAGAACACGAAGCAACGATCACAAAAACATAGAAATTATCAAAAATCGAACAAAATCCATACCTTAATCAATACTTAGAAGTGCCGAACCCTAACCTTGGAGATGACTCTTTTTCTTTTCTTATTTTCATCAAGAACAAGTGAAAATGATGAATGGAAATGATTTTATTTTATTTAACTTATTTTATTAACTAATTTACATATTTAACCTTTAATAAAAACAAATAATAACACATAATGGATGGTCATTAATTTCCATTAACCATATCAATGGTCCATTTGAATAATAAGGACTTCATAGTTAATAAGCCATGTCAATTCAGCATATAACTAATTTGTAGGCTACTTTTGCATTTTCGCGATTAAGTCCTTTTGGAAAATTAAGTACACAAACAATAAAATTTTTATATGAAACTTTCACACATGCAAATTCACATGCTATAAACACGAAAAAAATATTAAAATATTTTTCTCACTCAATTTTGTGGTTCCAAAATCACTACTTCGACTAGGGTCTAAACCGGACTGTTACAATTCTCCCTCTTAGGGATTTTCGTCATCGAAAATCTTACCATTGAACAGATTCGGATATTGCTCTCTCATAGCATCTTCAGGTTCCCACGTAGCTTCTTCGACCCCATGTCGATGCCATAATACTTTTACTAACAAAATTTTCTTATTTCTCAATTCTTTAACCTCGTGAGCTAAGATACGGATCGGTTCTTCTTTATAAGTCATATCGGACTGAGTTGCTATCTCAGATGGAGAAATTACATGTGAGGAATCTGATCTGTATCGTCGAAGCATCGATACATGAAACACATTGTGAATATTTTCTAACTCAGATGGTAGTGACAGTCTATAAGCAACTGGCCTAATACGTTCGATAATCTCATACGGCCCGATAAATCTCGGACTCAATTTACCTTTTCTGCCAAATCGGAGTATTTTTTTCCAAGGTGAGACTTTCAAAAATATTTTATCATCGATTTCAAATTCAATACCTTTTCGTTTCAAATCTGTGTATGATTTTTGTCGATCAAACACTGTTTTCAAACTATCATGGATCACTTTCACTTTCTGCTCAGTCTCTTCTATCAAGTCAACCCCATGAATCTTATTCTCGCTGAGCTCTGACCAGTATAATGGTGTTCGGCATTTACGACCATACAAGGCTTTGTACGGTGCCATTTTATTGCTCGATTGAAAACTATTATTATACACAAATTCAATCAATGGCAAATACTTTAACGCCCAGAATTTGGGCCTAGAAGTATTGGGCCTTAAGTAAGGGAACGGTTAGGAAACTGTGCATAAAATTTTATGTGAGCTAGAAAATGACACAATTAAATGTCTTCTCAAGTGGTTAAGGGTCTTGAGAGGAGTTGGAAAAGTTTTGGGTTCAAACCTGGGCTTTAGCAAAAAAATTTGGTTTTAAGTGGATAAAACCCTGGATTCTTGGATGTAGGCCTTTTAAATTATTGTGTCAAAAAAATGACACAAGGAAGCATGTGGTCTAGTGGTTGTGGCATAATTAAGGTTGTAAGGGAGCCTGGGTTCAAGTCTTGGCTCTTATAATTTATTTTGGTTACTTTGGCCTTTAGATCTCTTAATTAATTGAAGATAAAATGTGACATAAAAAGGGCTTGTGGCCTAGTGGCAAGTGGCATGTTGGGTATCTATGAGGTCTGAGGTTCAAATCCTGGGATAAGCATTGGAGAGTTTATTTTGCTGCTTAAGCTGGGAAGGTGGAAGAGTTGGACTGAAACACTGCTGATAAGGTGTTTGAATTTGTCATAGAGAGATTGTAGGAGCAAATCATTGAGATGATTAAGGGAGAGTATTGTGGAAAGAATCAAAGAAATTCAAAGTTGGTGTGTTGTAGCTGAACAAGGAGTCTTGAGAATGCAAATTCGACTAGGAGGGGTTTTTTTAAGTGTTTTCTCTGCTTCTGTTCGATTTTGGGCACTTTTTGGGTGTGCCTAATTTCCTAGCTGAGGAGTTTTCCTTATTTTATTAGTTTTGTCACTGATTTTAGGACTCCTAATTCCTATTTTCTTCCTTTTCTCTCTGAGTACCGAGATTGCAATACCACTCGTGCATTTTTTTTTTATTCCTGATGTTCTTCTCTGGCAATTGACCATTTCATTTCTTCCTCTTTTGCACCAACATCTGCCAAAACCTCTCTTCTTCTCTATTCTTTTTACAAGTTTCACCAACTCTCTTCTCGCCTATTGAATCTTTTGGCCGAACCTACCACACTAGTCTTGGGATTCTTTCTCTTCTTCGATTTGTGATCGAAAGCTCTCCCCTCTCAGTTTCAATTCTGCAATGGCCCCGTTAATTGGTAAGTCTCTCTATTCCTTTCAGTTCTCTCTTTTACTATTTAAGCCATATGGTGCGATCCCTTATTATCGATTCTTCTCTTTTCTCTTATGTGTATGTTCTTTCGGGTTCTAGAACTTTCGATGGGTGAAGAGGGTGCTAGTAATAAAGTGATGTCAAAGGTACCGATTAAGTCTAAGCGCCGTAGCCTCTACTCCCAAGTTTAAGCAGCGTAAGGTGTCGGCTATTTGAGATTTTCCTCCACGATGCGGAAGGGTGGTTACACCGAGCTCTGGATCAAGTAAGCAAATCTCAGTCGATCGATCTAGTCAAGGTTCTGGAGCTCATCAGTTTTTAGTACTCTACGTAATCAGATGTGTATCTGTACACCATAAATCCCTACTGTTGAAAGGCCAAAAGGGTGTGAACACACCCTGATCTGATTGTAACACGGCAAAAGCTAAAAGCGAAAATATGGCGATTGAGGCCACATGGGCGTGCGAATGCTCGTGTGGTAAACCGATCCCACAACCATAGTCGATAGACTGAAGAGGCCACCACGAGTGTCCTCGTGGCTCTTGGGCCGTTATGGGCCTCGTTTGGCTAAAATGGGCTGTGTAGGCCCAATGGGCTTGTGGGCTCACACCGGTAAAATCCTTGGTAAGTGATCATTGATAAGTTGGTTTATGAGGCTCGCGATGCCATACGTGAATCTAGACTGAATAGGCCACACGAACGTTTGGGCACTTGGACCCAATAGCGGGTTTTGGGCTCATATATACTGTTCTGGCTGTGTAGGTAATCTGAGTCGCTCGAAGCGACGATAGACCTTCTAGGAGGTCGTAATAAGTACCAAGACCCCAATATTTTAAAATGACCAAAATACCCTTATAGGATAAAATGACTGAAATACCCCTATAGGGTAAAATGACCGAAATACCCCATAAGGATAAGGTAAAATGACCAAAATATCCCCATAGGGTAAATGACTAAAATACCCCTATAAGGTAAAATGACTGAAATACCCCTATAGGGTAAAATAACCGAAATACCCCTATAAGGTAAAATGACTGAAATACCCCCATAGAGTAAATGACCAAAATACCCCCATAGGGTAAAATATTCAAAATACCCCATAGGGTGAAATGAACAAAATACCCCATAAGGTAAAATGACCATAATACCCCTGTAGGGTAAAATAACTGTAATGCCCCTGTAGGGTAAATTGACCGTAATGCCCTTGTAGGGTAAAATGACCGTAATGCCCTTGAGGGTAAATGACTATTTTGCCCTTATGGGTAAATGACTGACTTAGATTATGAATTTGATTGATTTGGCTGTGATTATATGACTGTGTTCTAATTGACTTGACTGTGGTCATGTGACTGATATGCTTTTAATATATATTTAAATGACTGTTATTGAGCATGGTCATTCTGCATACACTTGTGATGATTGAGCATGACATGCACGACATATTGCATGGGGTTGGGATATTGTTACGGAGGAAGTGTACTGTCATTGCCATTCTGTACAAGGCTTTCAGCCTTTCTATATATTTATATCTTTTAGTTGTTGTAACACCCCTTACCAAAACCTCCATCAGAATCGGGTACGAGACATTACCGTACAAATCTACCTGATCGCTGCTTAGGCTCAACGCAGTTATTTCCCTTAAGATACCACAACAACCTTATTCTCGCCTTATGAGACCTCACTCGTACCTACAAGGGCTCTCGAGACTATATCGGGAACTCTTACGATCCATAAAATTTCTTTCCCTTCTAAATCGGGATTACACGCCCGTGTTAGAAGACACACACGCCCGTGTACATTTCACACGCCCATGTAATATGAAGGCACGCCCATGTACCCTCACAACCTGCCCGTGTCTTCCACCCGTGGTCGACACTGACTAATTTCACACAGCCTGGACACGCTCGTGTCTTCAAACCGTGGAAAGCTATTGACTTGATCCACACGGCCTGGGCACACACCCATGTCCTTACCGTGTGCATTACACGGTTCATGCACACGGCCGTGGGATCTACCCGTGGCCTATTCTAATTAATAATAAGGTGCAGGGTTAACACGGCCTAGACACACGCCCGTGTGTTTACCCGTGTGGGCACATAAATGCTATTTACCAAGCCTTATGCCATTCACACTTGCATACATTCATAACTCATCACATAATTTCACATAGCATCAACATTACTCTTGAATTAAAACATTTGATTATAAAAGATTAAGGTTTTCATCCCATACACTAGGGAGACTAATTCCCATATAATTACAAACAACTTGAGCCATCATCTATGCCTATACACAATTAAGACATAAGCTCTCTTGGGCCAACACAATTTCACTACATCAACAAGGACTTGATCAAACTTAAGTACTAGCCCTATACATGCCATGACTCATAAGGACTTGATACCTCATACCAAGCGTTTGCTCGATAGTGTGAAAACATCTCCGACGGCCTCCAACCCAAGCAAGTCAAAATAACCTATAAGAGATGGGAAAAGAAAAGGAGTAAGCAATAATGCTTAGTAAGTTCATCTGCATAATTGATAAATACTGATATTCATTAAATATGGATAACTACTAGGTATTACACTGGGTTTTTCCCATTAACTCATGGTTGCTTACTTAACCACTCTTGAAGCTTACTCATTCTATCTCTTACCACATTCTTACCATGCCACAAGCCAATTGCTCGTTTAACTAGCATACATTCCTGCACTGATTGTCATGTAATTTCATAAAATAATACATCAAGCATTATCAATAAACTACTCATCTCTAGGTGGCTTCGCACTTAGCCCCCATTACTCTCTAATAAGGTGGTATCGCACACAGCCCACCGATTATTATACTTATGGTGTTTTCACACTTAGCGCACCAATCATTTATAAGTGATGGTATCATACACAGCCCATCGATTATTAGTTACTCAAGTGGTAACGCACACAGCCCACCAATAATAATATGGTAGATGGTATCGCACACAGCCCATCATTACCATCAATAAGACATCCACTCAGCCACTTCCCTCGATAATTAATTCACCTAGCTATTTCACACACAGTTAGTCCACACAGTCAATACCTCGGTGGCTTTGCACTTAGCCTACCATAATCAATTAACAAGAAGTTATCACACTTATCTTACCATCTAGCATTATCACAACACATGCACAACTCTACCACTTTTACTCTACTTGAGCCACATAGATTCTTAATCAACATCAACCATGCATCCAATATCAAATTCTACTACATTCATCCCACTTAGGAGTTTATCATATATCAAATTCATCTCAATACAATTCTATCACATACTAGTGCTTCTCGTGGTACAACCACTTACATTCAACATCCCCGTTGAATCATTCAACTTATTACATAACTCTCTTGAGTTTCATACACATAGTTCTCATTAACATCACATCCCAATAGGGTCTTACATACTTTAACATGTCGATGCCATGACCCCGACAAGGTCTCATACAAAATATCACATCGTTGCCATGTCCTTGACATGGTCTTACACGAAACCTTAACTAACATCGTTTCATACTATTTACATCCCTTACTATTCTTATATTCAATTCTCCCAACATCTCATCAGTTGGCATTTCAACATTCATTGAGTATACAATATCAAAATATTAAATTAGCTCGTACGTACTTACAATAATTGCACATGAACTTACCTCGATGTCGAAATAGCCGAAAATGATTATTTGCCCACATCTCTCTTTTTATCCGTTCTAGGTCTGAAACTCGATTTCTTTGATCTAAAACAATGAAATATACTGATTTATTCATTTATAAATCATAAAATACCATAATACACTCTTTAGCAAAAAATGACCATTTTGCCCCCATACTTTGGTAAAATTATGATTTTGCCCCTAGGCTCGTAAATAAATTTTTATCAAATTTTCTTGTTAAACAAGCCTAGCTGAACATTTAATCCTCCCACAACTATCTTAAATTCTAACTATTTCATGCTTAAATGAACAAATTACAACATTTGAATTTTAGCCCAAATTAGGTGTTTTCACCACAACACCTTTCACAAAAGTTGTTTATCATCATCCTACCATTCATTTTCTTTCATAAAACTCAAAAACTAGCATAAAATCTATCATGGTAAGTCCCTATACCTTCAACCATGTTGCAATTTAGTTCCCCATTAGCTAGATTAAGCTTTAGGGACTCCAAAAGTACAATTCTTATCAAGAAAAGTCATCAAAATCACTTACTTGTGAGGAATAAAGCTTGATGAAATTTTGAGCTCTCAAACACCCCACCATGGCTGATATTTTCAGTGGAGAAGGAAAGAAAAATAGAAAGATGATAGCTTTTTACCTATTCATCTTATTTTATTCATTTATTCTTCCAACTTTGACCAAATTAAAAGTTCTTGTCCCCTCATGTCTACATGGCCGGCCATCACATTCAATATGGTCTAATTGCCCTTTAAAAACCTCCAATTAATAACCCATAGCCATTTGGTGCCTCTAGCAAATAAAATAGAACTTTTGTACTTTATGCGATTTAGTCCTTTTTCGCGATTTAGCATGAAATCGCTAAAATTAAAACACCAAAATTTTCATACATCTTTATAAACATGTTTTAACTCATAACATAACATGAAAATAAATTTATCAAACCTCAAATTAGTAATTCCAAAATCATTGTTCCGACTAGCCCCTAAATGGGTCACATTACGGTTGTTCGTTAACCCAGTAGTGTTGTTGTAATATTTATGGCTTTTAGCCATTTTCTCTACAGCGTCGAGCTATTCTGTTGAGTTAGTGCCACAACCGGTGCTACGTAAGGAGTGTAGGGATGGGTGGGTGTAGGGATGGGTGGGTCGATTTAATCCTCACAGAAGTGCAAGGTTGGATAGGAGACAGAGTGCATGGTTGGTATAGGTATTTATGCATTGCATATACTGATTCTGATATGAGATGGGCTTAGGCCCAGATATATGTGATATGTGACTTTTGATATGGGCTCAGGCCTAACCGAGGATGATGGGGGCTAAGGCCAGTTGCCACCATTACTGGAATGGGATAAGTCAATTGGTTCTGTTATGGGCTATGACCCAAATGATATTGTTTTGGGCTTTAGCCAACATATACTCTGAACTAAACTGTACTATTATCATTATCGGGCTTAGCCTGCACTCGATTCTGCTTTCGTATTCATCGATCGCTTTAATAAGGGGATTACACACTGAGTTTTTCATAAACTCACCCCGTTTTTAACCTTTCAAGTAATCTCCCAGCGTTAGATGGTTTGGTGCTGTGAGGGACTCGGAGATGGCCACACTACTGCTCCTATTTTCGTTTCTTGGCTTTTAGTTACTAATAGTTTTGTCTGGGTTTTTATATTTGTAATAAGGCCTCTCCAATTTTATAGCTTTCGATTTGAGATTTTAATCATTATGATTTATACTTGTTAGAAGTAGAATGCGGTTTTCCTAAAACAATAACTATAACAGCCCAATTACGACCCTAATCGAAACGGTGGTTTCCAGACCACGAATCCGGTATAGAAAATTATTTTGTTATTATTATTAATTTGATATCTATGCTATGTGGTTAAGCATGTGATAAAATATTGTATATTAATTTGTGTGTTTGGGTGATTAATTTAAGGGAAATGACTAAATTGAGTAAGTGAGAAAAATAGCTATTATGATAATAAGTGGCCAAATTTAATAGTTTTCTTTTAATATAAGGATTTGAGTGGCAAATTTACCTTAATGAGGAGGTAGTGGACGACATTGACTTGTGAAATTAGTGGGGGAAGTGGTTAATTATATTTTAAGTGTAGTAAGTGGGTTGTAATAATATATTATAATTATATATTATTAAAATAAGAAAAACATGATAACAAAGGAATTATCATTATATTCTTCTCTCATTTACCGAAACAAAAAGAAGAAGGGAATGGAATGAGCTCTCAACATTCGGCCAATTTGCATGTTTAATTAAGGTGAGAGTTTGAATTTGATTTTTTATAATTTTATTATTTTTGAGGTTATTGCCATGAAATATATATAGCCCATACCCGAATTTTTGATTTGGTTGTGTTAAGTGAATGTTGCCATGGATGAAAACTTGATGTGTGGGTAGTTAATGATAGAATAGAATAAAAGCATGTTAGATTAGCAAGTTTTTTCTTTAAAATCTTATTGGAACTTAGTATAGGGATGATTTTGTAAAAATAAAATTTTTGAAAGGGCTAGATTAATGGAAGAAATGAGTGGATAGGGGGTACATGAACATTCGACCCTTTATATGTGAAGTCAAATTCTTGCTATTTTACATTTTTTAAGCCATAAGGACTAGGTTGTAAGCATGATAAATGTTGGGGGTAAAATAGTAAATTTCATAATTATGTATTTATGGACTAAATTGAATGAAAATGTAATTGAATGAGCTCAATTGGGAATTATTTAGATAAGAACAAAAGGATACGAGATTGGATCGGGGAAAAGCGAAATTGCACGAGTAGCGGGGAAACCTTAATTCGACAATTTTCGAGGTAAGTTTTAAGTAGTTGGATGAATCAAACTCAATTTGTATACTATTGTACATATGATTATAAAATGTAGATATTTTGATTTCCTAATTGTCGAATGCATCATGAAATAAATGGGATTGTATATAATGTCCGAATATGAGTTGGCACATGTGAGTAATTATGTGAAATTATTGAATATTTGAATTGGTTAAATATATGTGTTGTATTAAGGAATAGATATGTATATAAATGGATGTGGAAAATGAGAAGAGATGATAATTGAAAAATTATATATTAGTGAATGAAGAGGGTTGAAATTTGTCGAATGAAATGGTAATGGAAGATGCAAATGAATTGTTTGTTATATATATATATATATATTATGAACATAGTTATGTAAATTGAGTAAATACCGAATGTGTTAGTTCTTGAATGAGATAAACTGAGAATGTATTAAATAGTAATGGCACTATGTGTGTGATACATTACTACTAAAAGGCACTATGTTTGCGGATTAAATAGTAATGGCACTATGTGTGCGATACATTATTGCTAAAAAGCACTATGTGTGCGAATTAAATAGTAATGGCACTATGTGTGCGATACATTACTGTCGAATGGTACTTTGTGTACTCTTACTCCAGTAACGGCACTATGTGTGCGATACGTTACGAAAAATGCACTGTGTGTGCAGAGTTACCGAGACTTTGAAGACATAAGCTATTGAATGGAGAATAATGAGAAAACTATATATGAACATGTGATGCAAGGTAGTTTAATGGCCTGGTATTAGAGTGGTAAGTTATATTAGTTAAGTGAATAAAAATATGGGATGTGATTATTAAACTTTGAACTTGTTTTAAAGAGGAGCATATGATATTTGAATATTTGATAATTGAGCTTTATGTTAGACACGGTAGATGATGAATGGAGATTTAAATTGCACTTTGTACTTATGAATTCGATCTTGATCATATTGGATGAATTTAATTATTTGATGTTTAGTTGAATAATTTGTACCATTGCTTAAAACTTCCTAAGCTATAATAGCTTACTGTATATGTGTTTGTTTGACTATTGTATAGATTTTTGAAAGCTAGCTCGTACTCGGGGATCTTTGTCAAAGTCATTCACACTATCATCTATTTTTGGTATTCTATAAGTTGTACCCTTTTGAAACATATGGCATGTATAGACAATATTTCTTGGGTCATGTTTGATTGATAATTATATATATGTATATGCCATGCGAAAATGGCTATGCTTTTATGTTGAGCTATTTTGATCATATTTTAAATATGGAATTTTATTTGAGTAAATTAGTATATTTATTAAAAAGCCTAGTTGAAAGTTATTCCATAATATGTTATATGTGAATTTTTGAGCTCATAGGTTTGGTTGAATATGGTATAAGATATGGAGTTGACAAAACGTTGTGGTAGAATTATTTGAATGTGCTAATTTGCTAGATATGAATCGAATAGGTAACATTTTTTTATGTATGTGATTATCAAAGGTGATATATGTTAATGAGCATTTTAAATGTGTACTTATTTATAGATATTCAACCATGATTTGTTTAGTTTGAAGCTTAGATTCTCCCATATATATATATATATATATATTATATTCGCCATGTGCTATATATGGTTAATTCATAGATGTAAAATCTTGATAATATGTGCTTAATGAAGGAATATATATATATATATATATGTAATGAACATAGCCTAATATATTAGGACATTTTTGAGAAAAATGAGTTGGCTTGATGTTTTTATTTATGGTATTTTCCATTGTGAGATAAGTAGATGAGACAATGTTATATTTGTATATGATATTGAAAAGATTATTAGTAATGCATATGTTCAGGAAATATATAGCAATAGAATAAATGAATAAGTACATTACCTATTCGGCTTTTACTTGGGAATGACCTAGTGAATAGTGATTTACAAGTTGATGACAATTAGTCCTTAGTAAATGTTTGATATTGATGGAATATACATGACTTTTCATGATGGTATAAATTGGTACACAATTATCAATGTAATAGCTTTTATAAAGTGAATTGACTTGTGTTTGGTTTAGTAATGCCCGTAACCTTAATCCGGCGACGAATACGGGTTAGAGGTATTACAATAACTGTTTTTAAAACACTATGTTTTCGCAACTCAATTTGTAAACATCACGTTTTCGTAAATCATTTGCTTTAAATTAAGCTTCCGAAACAATAAGGTTTTGAAGGTAATAACTTTTTAATAAACCTCGATTGAAAATAAATGACAAGATGGTTTTCGAAAAACACTTCAATGTGACACACCAGATTCGACCATAACATCTGGGGCGGGTTAGGGGTTTTACAAATACTGTTCCTACGTACCTTTAAACTCAAGAATGCAATATCTCAACATATCCTCAAGTATCTGAATAATTCGCTCAGATTGACCATTCGTCTGTGGATGAAAAGCAGTACTGAAGTGCAATTTCGTACCTAAAGCCTCTTGAAATTTCTTCCAAAATTGCGAGGTAAACCTCGGATCTCTGTTAGACACAATAGATAGTGGCACCCCGTGCAATCTCACAATATCAGAAATGTATAATTTAGCTAACTTATTAAGCGAATAATCCGTTCTTACTTGAATAAAATGAGCTGGTTTTTTCAATCTATCAACTATAACCCAGATTGCATCTTTCCTCTTTGGAGTTGAAGGCAAACCTGAAACAAAATCCATCGTCACTCAATCCCATTTCCACTCGGGAATCATAATCGGTTGTAATAAACCAGATGGCACATGATGTTTAGCTTTGACTTGCTAACAAATCAAACATTTCGAAACAAAATCAGAAATATCTCTTTTCATTCTAGGTCACCAATAAAGTTGTTTCAAATCATTATACATCTTTGTACTTCCATGATGGACAGATAAACAACTGCTATGTGCTTCTTTCAAAATCAACTGAATCAACTCTGGATTTCTCGGTACACAAATTCGATCTTGAAATCTCAGACAATCATCAACATCAACTCAAAATCCAGAATCAGAGTTCAAATCACTTTCATTATCAACTTTCTGAGAATCACAAGTCTGTTGTAAGAACAATGGTCTCGCTCTCATTTCGACCAAAACCTAACCATCATCAGATAGATCTAAATGAGCGTTCATTGCACGTAGCACAAAAAGTGATTTCTGACTCAAAGCATCAGCAACAACATTTGCTTTTCTAAGATGATAATCAATCACAAGCTCGTAGTTTTTTATAGTTCTAACCATCTTCTCTGATGCAAATTCAAATCTTTCTGAGTCATCAAATATTTCAGACTTTTATGATCTGTAAACATGATAAACCGTAAAAGTAACATTTTAATTCCACATTTAGTATGCTTTTGGATGATTTAGCCCTAATTTATGTAAAAATGTGCTCTTAACCCTTTCTTTTCATGTCTTATACTCAGGAAAGCACCTAAGGATAAAAAGAACGTCAAACGGGCCTAAAACGGACCAAATTGAGCCAACCCAAGAAATCGACACGGCCTAGACTTCAAGCCACATGGTCGTGCCTCGTCAAATTAATTCACACGGCCATACCACGATTTACACAGTCGTGCCCCAATCGATAGAATCGAGACAAGGCCTGAAGACGATTTACACGGGCGTGTGCCATGGGCGTGCCCCTACCGCGGGAAAGAGCAATATCACTTGGATTTGGATGCTTGGAGGCAAAGAAACACATTCTTAAGTCTACTTAAACATCCTAGAAGGAATTCTACTTGAATTAGGATACTTAGGAGCCAAGTAAAGCATCTCAAAGCCTATATAAACACCCAAGGTAGCAACTAAAAAGGGGAGTTCGGCAGAAGTCAAAACAAGGAAGGAAGTTTTGGGCAGAGTTTTTTGCCAGAGCTTTTATTCAGGGAATTACTCGAAGATAGCCAGTTGATCCATCTCAAGAAGCCGAAGTTCTACTCAAGACAGAGGATCTCTTCTTCAATTCCTTCAGGGGGTTTTAGGAATTTCTTATGTTTTATTTTATCTTTTCTCTTGAGATGTTTTCTTATTTTGTTATGAACTAAACCCTTCAGATACCTGAAGGGGATGAAACCTATGATGGATTTTGTTATTTGATTTCTAAATTATATGATAAGTTCTTAGTCTGTTCTTAATTATGTTGCTTAATTTAATTTGATGTGCTTAAGTGGAAGAGGAATAGACCCTGCCTAAGAGTAGATCTAGCATAATTAAGCGGAGTTGATCGCACACCTAGAGATAGGGTGACGAGATTTTACCGAATTAGGGTGAAACCTAATATGGGAGTCCATTGATCGATTTACTGCTTCCTTAGGGGGTTATTATAAGAGAACGAGAGTTCCACTAATTAACCTAAGGTTAGACGTTATTCACCTCGAGAGAGGGTTTAATATAGGTTAGGGAGTCTCATGGATCAAGCTAAGTAAAGAAGTCATATGAATTAAAAGTTAGATAACAAGAGAAGTCATAGGTGAATTCTTCCTGAGGGTATCGTCAAAATCAACTGAGTTTTTCCATAGTCCTTTCCCAAAGTTTCATTCTTTTGTCTTTGCATCTAGTTTAGTTTTTTTTCATTAGTTTTTTAGATTAATAAACCAATCACTCCATATTTTAGGCTAAATAATAGAAAGAAAGTGAGTAATAGTACTTTCAGGTTCTTTTGGGTTCGATAAAATAATCTTGCCTAAGCTATACTATTGTTCGATAGGTGCACTTGCCTCAATCGTTGTCATAGTTAGTCTACAAGTTCGATCATTCTTTATAAATATTAAAACTCGACTGTTTGACACGATCAAAACACATAACATTTTTCACCAAATAAATAGTGACGCCAAATCTTTAAAGCGAACACAATTGCAGCCAACTCAAGGTTATGCGTCAGAGAATTCTTTTCATGCGGTTTCAATTGTCTCGAGGCATAACCTATAACTTTTCCTTCCTACATCAAAACACATGCCAAACCATTTAACGAAGCATCACTATATATCACAAATTCTTTACCGGATTCTTGTTGTACTAGCACTGGAGCTTCAGTCAATAGGACTTTCAACTGATCAAAACTTTTCTGACACTTTTCAAACCATTCAAATTTCATATTTTTCTGAAGCAATCTCGTTAACGGAGTTACAATCATTGAAAATCCTTTTACGAACCGTCGATAATAACCAGCAAGTCCCAGAAAACTGCAAACTTCAGACACATTTCTCGGAGGCTTCCATTCTAAAATAGTTGAAATCTTGCTTTGATTAACTTGTATACCGGATGCTGACACAATATGCCCCAAAAAGCCAACTTCACGCAACCAGAACTCACATTTACTAAACTTTGCATACAATTGCTTATCACGTAGAGTTTTTAGTACAATTCTCAAATGTTCAGCATGCTCAATTTCATCACGCGAATAAATCAAAATGCCGTCAATGAATACAATAACAAATCGATCTAAATATGGTCTAAAAATTCTGTTCATCAGGTCCATAAAAATAGTAGGAGCATTTGTTAGTCCAAAAGGCATAATTAAAAATTCATAGTTTTCGTACCTAGTTCTGAAAGCAGTTTTCGAAATGTCTGAATCTTTTACTCGCAACTAATAGTATCCCGATCTCAGATCTATCTTTGAAAACAAAGAAACTCCTTTCAACTGATCAAACAAATCATCGATTCTGGGTAGAGGATATTTATTCTTAATTGTCACTTTGTTTAACTGAGGGTAATCAATGCACATTCTCATCGTGCCATCTTTCTTATTCAAAAAAGAACGAGAGCATCCCAAGGAGAAAAGCTCGGTCGTGCAAAATCTCTGTCTATCAATTCTTGCAACTGAGACTTCAATTATTTTAATTCTATCGGTGGCATTCTATACGGAGCATTGAGATAGGGGTCGTCCCCGGCACTAACTCAATGCCAAACTCGACTTCTCGTATCGGAGGTAATCCCGATAATTCTTCAGGAAACACATCAGGGAATTCACAAACCACTGGCACAGATTCAACTTTCTTTTCAGTCACTTTCGAATCAATCACATAGGCAAAATAGGCCTCGTAACCCTTTTTCACATAACTTTGAGTTTTCATTACTGATATCACAGTCGGTAACCTATTCAAATCATTAGATTCAATCCGAATTATCTCACCATTCTAACATCTCAAATCAATAGTCTTTCGTTTGCAATTCACAACAGCATCATGCAATGTTAGCCAATCCATACCCAAAATTATATCAAACTCATCAAAGGGTAATAACATCACATTAGCCAGAAACCAGATATCTCGAAACATCAACGGGCAATTCTTGCACACTTTGTCAACTAGAACACATTTGCTTAAGAGGTTCGATACTCTAATTACAAATTCAGTAGATTCTATAAGCAAAGTCTTATTGGATACTAAGTTCATGCATATATATGAATGAGTAGACCCTGAATCTATCAATGCAATCACGAAGTATCATAAAGAGTAAATGTACCGGTAATGACTTTTGGAGACGAACCTTCTTCACGAGCTTGAATAGCATAAGCTCTGGCAGGCGCTCTCACATTTGATCTCGCAGCTACATCTTTCGTAACTCTCTGACTACTATTCATATTTCCGTGTTTCTGGGAGGTCTACCCCTAGCTGAAACATTATTCGACTTTAGATTCTGTACAATTTCTGGCTCATAGACTCATGACATTCTCGGATAAAATGATCTAAAGATCCACATTTGAAATAAGCTCAATCCTTTAATCGAAAATTGCTCAAATGTCTTTTACCACAATGTCTACACTCGGGTCGCTCAAATCTAACATTTCAAACACTTGCAATCGAAGTAGCTGGAGTTCGAAACTCGAATGTGATCTAGCACGATCTCTACTCGAATGTCCCACATTAGCCTTTGAACGATTATATTCATCTCAAAATTTCTTTGATGCAGATACTGAAATGGTTTACTTGAAATCTCTTTCTCACATCTCTAGCTTCTGGATCAGCTTTTCTTTTCTCTTTTCCATGTTCTTCGCCCTTACACGCTCAATCAACAAGCACAACGAACTCCTTTATTTCCAAAATTCTGACTAACAAATGAATATCTTCATTCAAACCATCTTCGAACCTTTTACACATTATTGCTTTAGTCGAGACACACTCTTGTGCATATTGGCTCAATCTCACAAATTCTCGCTCGTATTCTATAACAGACATACGACTCTGTTTCAATTCAAGAAACTCTTTTCGCTTTTGATCAATAAATCTTTCATTGATATATTTCTTTCTGAATTCAGATTGAAAGAAATCCCAAGTAATTCGTTCTTTGAAACAACAGAAGTCAAAGTTTTCCACCTTTGGTAAGCTGCATCTCTCAACAAAGAAACAATGCATTTCACACATTCATCAGGGGTACAAGACATCTCATCAAATACTCGAATTGTATTCTCGAGCCAAAACTCAACTCTCTAAGCATCATTATCATTAATAGCCTTGAACTCTTCGGCTCCATATTTACGAATTTTGCCAATCGAAAGTTTATTCAACAGATTTGAATTCATAACCGGAGGTACAATAGGAGTCTGAGGGGGATTAGGTGGGGTGGAGGTTGAGGAACAGCCGGATTCGTTCTAATATACTGAGTGAACCACTCATTCATCATTTGGAAGAAGACTTGTCTAGCCTCTCCTTCCTGACCGCTAGTAATCGGTCTAGAATCAGATGGCGCTGTCCCTTGAGCAAGAGCAGGCGCATTACTTTCAACATCGTCAGCTACTGCTTGTTCGGGATCCATTTACTATACGAAAAACACATTTTTATCTGTCAGGATTCATCACACTATCACAGTTTGTATATATGGCATGTATAGCTAGATTCTCATACGCTACGTTAGTCCTAGAATTGACTAAACCGTAGCTCTGATACCAACAAATTGTAACACCCTTAACCCGTTTCCGTTGCCAGACTAGGGTTAAGAGGCATTACCAGATATATTTAAACATTTCACAAATATTTCAAAAACATACATTATGCATCGACAAATCATCATCATTCATAATCACTTTGTCCCTTTAGAAGGTGTACGAGACCTTAAACATGCTTTTAAGAAGGTTAGTTACTAAACCTATCTCATTCTGAAACTTTACGAAACTCATAAAATTTTTCTTTCAAAATAAGACACATGCCGGTGTGGCTAGGCCGTGTGCTTCACACGGCCGTTCCTTAGACCATGTCTCAGCCCGTGTGCAAAACTGATTAGAACCACACGGCCTGTCATACACCCGTTTGCAACACTGATTTGAGTCACACGGCCTGTCATACACCCATGTGTATGGCCCATGTGTAATTCTGACTTACTTTGAATTGGGACAGTGAAGGACACGGTTAGGACACACGTCCGTGTGCTCTACCGTACGAGAAATTATAGGCCATTTACAAGGCCAAATTACCACCCACTAGAAGTCATACCAACAAGAATCATTTAATGCCCCAAAATCAGCTAAAGCATATCAAATTTCAATATACCAACCTCTCATCAAAAAAATACTAACCTTTGTATCACATAACATAGACTAAATTCACCCATAATCACATTCATTAACAAGCCACATCACATGGCTACATATATTTACATATTTCAAAACATAACCTAAATACTCTAACCTATACATGCCATACTTCAATATATACATTTCAAAACGGTACCAAAATATAGTTTGATAGTGTGGTAATGATCCTCGATGATCCTCGAGCTTCCAATAACTTCGATAATCTATAAAACAATGCAAACGCACACACAAAGTAAGTTTTCAAAAGCTTAGTAAGTCATATACAAATAAACTTATCATATAGAACATTCATAAACCATTTCATTCACATAAACTATGGCATAACACAATAGCAAATTCATATTTCTCATTTGGCTCAATTATTCCTAACCACTTGCTTACAAACATATCACATCTCCATGTAGCTCATTTGATCATAGCATATTTGTATATAACACATTTTGTTTCAATGATCTCATACATGTATCTCAATTCTACATTTTTCAAATATACTTACTTTTCATACTCGAACTTTGCATACATTTCAAACGTACCTGCATCGGTAACATATTTCTAATAATCATTCATTTCTCGGAGTCCCTTTTGAACCGTTCAGAATCTATAAGGATACTCGGATATCTCTGAGAGCTCGTACATTGCCAACGTCCTAGACGTGGTCATACATGTAATCAAATATCGATGCCACTGTCCCCGACAGGGTCTTACACGAAATCATATATGATGCCAATGTCCTAAACATGGCCTTACACATAAATAATAAATCGATGCCAACGTCCCAGACGTGGTCTTACACGATAACACATATCGAAATCCTATGTCATGACATATGTATCCTAACTATTCCTATGGTTTATACAAGGCTTTTCGGACATTGTCACATTGCCGAAACTTTATCAGATTTCACATATGCATCTTTCATAAGCATTCATCACAATTCAACTTCATATAAGCATGAATAAATCAACTCAAACACATTTATTTGTGTATAGACTTACCTCGTACTGATACGAATGAATGGAAACGATTACTCGACCACTTTCGATTTTCCCTGATTTAATTCTATTTTCTATGGTTCTTGATCTATTCACATTCAAATTTAACTCTTTTATTCACCAATTCATTCAATTCAACCCATATACATGTATTTAGGGCATTTTACAAATTACCCCTCACATTTTCACATTTTAACATTTAAGTCCCTATTTCATAAAATCATAAAATACACAAAATTCAATATGACCCATGCTTAGCTGAATTCTCTATAGATCCCTAACAACCCATATATTTCATTTATTTCACATTTTAGTCCTTCAATTTCTCATTTTCACAAATTTGCCCATACTAGTCAAATTTATCAAAAATTCAAAAACAAAACATATTAATCTATCACAGATCTTCCATATTTCACCATTTAACATCATAAAGCTCACAATATCAATAATGGCATAACTCAAAATCATCATCAATTTCATGAATTAAGGTATGGGCTTAAAAGAACATGAAGCAACAATCACAAAAACATAGAAATTATCAAAAATCGAACAAAATCCATACCTTAATCAATACTTAGAAGTGCCGAACCCTAAGCTTGAAGATGACTATTTTTTCTTCTTATTTTCGGCAAGAACAAGTATGAATGAAAATGATTTTATTTTATTTAACTTACTTTATTAACTAATTTACATATTTAACCTTTAATAAAAAAAAATAATAACACATAATGGATGGTCATTAATGTCCATTAACCATATAAATGGTCCATTTGCATAATAAAGACTTCATAGTTAATAAGCCTTGCCAATTCAGCATAAAACTAATTAGTAGGCTACTTTTGCATTTTCTGCGATTAAGTATTTTTCACAATTTAAGCACACAAACAATAAAATTTTCATACGAAACTTTCACACATGCAAATTCACATGCTATAAACATGAAAATAATATTAAAATATTTTTTAACTCAATTTTGTAGTCCCGAAACCACTATTCTAACTAGGGTCTAAACTAGACTGTTACAATTACTCAGCTAATATGAGTGCACCCAATCACGTATGAATGAAATGCATAATGATATTAATTGAAAAAATAATCGACTAAGGCACAAAACATGTTAACTTGAATTAAATAAATCTCATTAAATTAATATAATCATCCTAGCATATAGGAATTAAAACTTCTTAGTTGATGTCAAAAACGCAAAACTCAAAAAACATGTTTAAAATAAATAACAAGAGGAAAGAGTAAACTCAATTAAGTTCAGTAGCCTTTTGAATCTATTTTGACTGACTCAGTTCAGCAGCATTTCAGATTTATTCTGATTGAGGTGCTTCTCCGTTCTGACTGATGCTTCTTTTGCTAGGTGTTTAAGGGGTAGTCGTTTAAGGAGTGTTTTTGGCAAAGCTTTTAAAGAATGGAGAAGTGATGAACAGCTATGCAAGGGAAAAAGGGAAAAGGAATTGATATGAAAACTAGTGAGAATGAGAAAGAATTGTTGAGGGATGAGAGATGATTTTAAAAGTAAGGGATGACAAGGTATTTATAGGTGAAGGTAAGGGTTTGAGTTTACTAAAAATAGGTTTAAATTTCCATCCTTCCCTCTCTTATGAGGCCAACCATGCTTCAAGGAACAAGGGATGACCAAGTCTTCTAAATTTGAATTTCAAATTCAAGCTAAAAATAGCTATAGAGTGGACGATTTCAATAGAGAAGTTATTGGGATGAAATCTGATTATTTTCCAACTGTAAGGACCTTCAATTAATTATCCTAAAACATATTTTGGGTAGCCACCTTTAAGTGCTGAATTTAGGCTCTTGGTTCCCCTTGTTGGACGGTTTTTCAATCCAAAACTTAGCAGACATGTCCATCTTTCATCACCTTCTTTATTGGGTTGAGTAGTCAACCTCGAACCCGAAATTGCATGGTCTTGCCATCCACATGGATAACTTGTACTTGTCTATTAATAAATTAACATGAATTAATATAAAATATGCATGAAAATCATGTAATTAAGCATAATTTCACATAATTTCTAAATTCATGTCTAAAATTACTAATTAAGTAAAATTTACTTATTTCAATAACAATTACTCAAGATAAACACATTTATTAAGTAAAAAGGTGGTAAATATATAGAAAAACCTTATATAATTTCAAGTTTATAGAAGTTTGATGAGGACTACCTTGGGTAGAAAGTCGACAGGAAAATAGCAAGAAGTGAAAGTCCATCAGAGCCATATAACATCGGAAAGACCATGTGAGAATACTAAGAGTGAAAACAGTTAATGGATACTTGAGACGAAGATAGTTCGATAGAGTATCCGATTGGATGGAGTATCATAAAAGATGGGACTAAGGTGAATAAGTACTTTGGGGTTCCATCGTGGCACGAATCCACCAAGAACATGGGAGTATGGATTTAGTTAGCCAGCCACCATGTTTAAGTCTGCAAATGGGGGTTATTGGGTAGAGGCCTTAATCAGGAAATAGATTAAGGTAAGGATCCGAAATGATGGTAGATATTTTATTAAACGCCAATAGTCGTCATTAGTTTGAAATGATAGGTACGTGTATCAATGATGAGGTAGATCCTGAAGGGTATAAGAGAGGTCTGAAACAAGGGTAAACAATGTCAAGGGCATAACAGAGTATTTCCAAATTGGCCATGGTTATGTTCGCCAAAGTTGACTTAGAGAGAAAGAGAGCAAGGCATTTGATATGCCACGAGATTCGTGAATTCTCTTAAAAATCCAAGAAGTTTAAACCCTATGCATAAAGTCTCATCTTCCTAAATATTTATGCAGTTTTTCATGAATATCATTGTTCAAAACCTCACTAAGTTCTTCTGAACTTAAAAAAATTAGTGCTTGTATGCAGGGTAGATAGTGACTTGGGAAATTGAGGGAAAGGACTAGGCCAGACACCGCCAGTGTCAAGTAATGGCATGGTAGTTGTTCATGTATATAGAGGGGCAACTTTAGAGGTCATGCCTTAGGATTTAAGTTGAATGAGTCTGTATTTGAGTCTTAATGTAAACTTGGTAAATAATTGATCATTATCATTTAAAGTGTCAAGTTGTAAGCATTTATAACTAACATGCTTTTCAAATGAAGTGATAATAGGAGATTAATTTGGATGAGATAGGTAGAAAAGTCAAGAGTCAAATTCTCTTGAGGAGTTCATCTTTTATTTCTTTCTTAATTATTTTTTCTTAATCTCTATTGTCGAATGCTCCCAAGTTTTTCCATTCTTCTATTTCTTCTTTCTCTAAGCCTTTTTTTATTTTATTTTCTTTGAAGTCAAGGTTCCATCACCTCTTTGTAGGCTTAGTCAATCTTGTGGAGAGCATCAAAGCGAAACTCTAATCACTTTTGAACCTAGTTGCTTCTTGGCGAATCTACACCCTTCTTCCCAAGCTTCTTCTTTTTTTTTTTAGTGATTAGCGAGTACTCCATCATCATTTAGGAACCTCACCAATTATTGAGGAGGTGTCGACTAATAGTTGAGATCTCTTTAAACGCGTGGTGGTAAGTGTATTCCTCTTTAAGCAATCGATTTGGGTTCCTATTCTTTTTAGTTTGTCAAATCAAGTGTGAAGGCCTTGATCTAAGGATGGCCGAATGTCCATTAAGCTATTTTATGTGTCTTTTGTGTAGCCGATATTAATGAGCGGTAAGGAGTTCTTCGGGATTCGAAAGCATCAAGGTAAGTGGTATGTGTTAGTCGGCCAAGGGCCATTTTCCCTAGATTTATTGTTAAGCCAAATCTAACAGAGGTTAAGCAGGGAGTTCGACAACTTCTAAGATAAGGAGCGATTTCGGGATTTAGAACCGTAAGGTAAGGCAGTAGTGATTTTTGGCCATAGGCCATTTTGGTATATAATGTTAGCCGATTCTGACTTAGGTGGTGTAGGAAGGAGTTCTACAATCGCAAAGGTGCAAATTGTTAGACGTGGGTTTCGGGATTTAGTCAATTGTGCTAAACAGGTGCGTAGTTATCGCACTGTCTCTTGAATGTTTATATGTGTTATATGTGTTATTCCATGTATGTGTATAAAGTGAATGATAGCCGAAATAAGGGCTAAGATTGTGAATACCTGTGGTGGGCGATTGAATAATCAGGTCAGTGATTTACGATAATAAATGATTATTGATGAATGTATGAAAATGTGATGGCATGTGATGTATATTTGTTTCAAGTAATATGTTGCCATGGTACATATATATATATGCATGGGACTTGGGATGTGACTATTGGAGGAAAGGGTGTACACTATGTACGTGGTCTAATGCTAGCCTCGTGCTACATTAGCGCTTGATGTTAGCTATGTGCTTCATCAAGGGAGGTGTTGGCTAAGTGCTCATCTCGGCGGTTGATAGCTGTGTGCATCACCGTGGACTGATTGATATGTGAGATCCCTATGGGATCGGTGGCTCAGCCACGGCCTTGAGCAAACAAAGTCTGCCAAGGTAAGATATGTGGATCCTTATGTGATCGGTGGTGGATTAGCCACGGCCTTTAGCAAGGGTCCGCCAAGGTAGGTGTAATGGATGGACCCTAGGTTGGGATGGGTTTCATAATTGCATATTTATGTGTATGGATTGTGTGGATAATATGGGTATTAATAGTTGTGAGAATTTGAAATTTTAAGTTGTCTAAGTTTGTAATTAAATCAACTAGAAATTTTGTTAAGTTATTCAGGTTGTTGTAACATCTAGTACATCTAAAATTTTAATTTGAAATAAGATTTATTTGAGTGCGAAATTTACATTAAAAGGCCTTAGCACTAAGGAGAAAGATGTATTCGATATCTTCAGAGGATTGGTAAAATTAATGTGAAAAAAATGTAACCCTGTGATTATATTATTGACACTTCCCCGTTATTTGATTCTCTGTAGTTTCACTCAAGCTTATCAAAATTAGATAAATGGTCAAATTATTACACTCTCGATTTTTAGTTCATCCAGTTAAATTAGTTAAATTGAATAAATTATATTTTAAAAAGTATAAATTTAAAAATATATAAATCAATTTTTAGCTCAATTCAACCATCAATTTATATCGATTTGTAGATTAATTGGTCTAAACCTTTAATCTGAACCAATAACTTAATCAATTCTTGATTCGATTGAATTCTACCGATAATAATTTGATTGTTATCTATTTTCTAAAAGAAAGAAAAAAAAACACAATAGATAAAAACAAAATACAGGTGTGAATGGAATCATGGAACGGTATAAATGAGAATAGAACATTTTGCATTGTTTAGTTGTCACCCATGTTACCAGAAGTTTAAAACAATCTACCTCTTTTTTTTCTTTTTTTAAATTTGTATAATTTGTTGTTTTTCTTTTGGATTTTAATCAGATTGACCCACCCAACCAATCAAAGGAAAAACAAATGAAAGATAAAAGCCAGGCTGGTTAAAGAGCTGATCGTCATTTATATTGCGATGGATTAATCATTGTGGTAGTGATTTTTTTTTTTTTTATAGTGCACACTTTAATGAAAAATACTATAATTTTAATCAGAAAAATAAGTTTTAATAATTTTTAGAAATACGTTTCAATGATCTTTGATTTATATATTATATATATATATATATATATTGCTTGTAATTGAGTTATTTTTTGAAATGACACTTTGAATTTGTTTATTTGTTTATTATTCAGCACTCCTTCCACTGCATGTCTATAAATTCAATGCCATTCAATGTTATTGATTCTTCAATCCTCTTTCTCAACTCTTCCTTCCTCTCAATACATCTCTAACTTCTCTTCCTTTTTCTTTATAAATCCTCATTTCTTTTTATTTAAATAATTTTATTATATGTTCTAATCATATCTATTTATTTTGACAATATCTATAACTATATATCCAAAGTCCCTCCCCAACCCATAAATAAGCGGATAATGTGTTTTAATACATTCAAACCCACCTCTTCTTACATTGACAACAATACCCATATTTATCAAGCTAAAACTCAATTTTATCTTTTTCTTTTCTTTTTAGTTGGTTTTTTAAACCATGATTTTCATAATAGGAATAAGCTAAATAATTGTTTGAGCTGCAAGCTAGTGAGAATCATCTTTAAGCTGTGAACCAGAAGCCGGCTGAAGCAGTTCAAAATTAATTGCATTGTGAGTTAAATTATTCTGGCCCAAAACCCAAAAAGAAAATTAAACCCACTTTATTTTAATAGTTGAAACTAGCCCAATGGCAATCCTGACCCAAAATTCGGTCCAAATGAATACAAAAATCTTTAAAATAAGTCTCAGAATGCCTTTGTAATCTTAGGTGTTCCAATGTCCATGGTTCCCGCCACCTCGTCCGGTCTAAAGACCCGCTTAAAAATGGGAGGATTAAAGAAAAATATAAACTTAAAAAATAAATTTAAGTAAAAAAATAAAAAAAGGCAATATTAAAAAATAAGTCAAGTCTCGAGTAAGGCTTTTTTAGCCTAGTCTAGCTTGGCCTGAAAATGCAAAACAAAATTTATGCTTTTTATTGTTGTTTTTTACTCTCTCTTTTTTTGTTATTTTCTTATTATTTTTATTTTTTTGCTATCATTTTAATATTATATTGGTACTATTTTATTGTTATTGTTTGGATATTGTATAACACTTATTTTATTGTTACTACCATTTCACTATTATGTTAGTGCTATCTAAATGTTATTTAAGTATACATATTTTTAGATTTTATTTTTAATTTATTAGTAAACATTTATTTTAATAGTTTTAGTATTTTTTATGTATTATATTTTTAAAAAATTATATAATAAATAATATAAAAAAATTAATATGGACGGGCCGGGCTTAAATTTTAACATTTTATTCGAGTCAAATTAGGATAAAATTTTAGGTCCATTTTTTGAGTCGAACCCAAACCTAACATATAGTCTAAAATTTTAATTAGATCCAATCCAGCTCGATCCATAAACACATTTACTTCGAACCCTTCACCATCATGTCAAGCTGAAATCGCTACTGTCAAGGGTTTTTTTCTTTTAATTATTTAAAAATTTTGAACTACCCATTTGCTGAACAAGAAAAAGTTTGAAAGGTAGAGTTATAAACGATAAAGGTTTTAAAAATGAAAAGGATATGAAGCAGAAAGGTTAGTAAACTTATCAAGAATATGAAAAACTAATGCTTTTGCTATAGAAAGACAATTGGAAAGAATAAAATTTGAAAGGATAGAGAAATAAAAATGAAAAGTATAATTTTTAATAAAAAATGGGAAAATAGAAAGAATGGGAATGATGAAAAGTGAAAAAAACATTTAAAATATATATAATTTTAAATTAATATATACATTTCTTCAATTTTCTTTCTTTTCATTATTTTGGAAAAATTAATTTTATATATTATAATAAAAATAATCATTTATCCTATTTTCTTTCTTTTCTTCGATACCAAATACACTTTAAAAAGATTTACACTTTTCTACTCCTCTTCCCATCTCTTCACTTTTCATCTAAACAAATACTCTAAAATGAAAATTCACAAATAACAAAAATAAAAACCTTCAAATATTAAAATAGGTAAAAGGAAAAAAAAGGGCGACAATTTTTACAAAATAATAATATAAAATAAGGAAAGTAGGTAGTGTATTTATAGCTCCTTGAACTATGGGATATGATAATAATAATAAAAGAAGAGTGATAGTGACTTTTTTTTTTTTTTTGTGAATTGAGATAGTGACTTTCTATTGTTTTATTATTGAATCATATTTTTAATTTATTATTATTTTATTTATTCAGATTTTTAATTTATAATCCTATTAAACTGAAGATTAAATACAACAATTAGATTGGATTAAAATTAAAAATTTAATCAATTTAACTATTGATTTAATTCTAAAAACTTTAATTTAACACAAATGATTCATTAAAAAAAGCTTTCATATGGATTAGTTGGAACTTGGAAGTTACATGATAAAGTTGTTTTCTCTTTTGTGTTACGCTTAATATTTACCACTAACAGTGCAGGGCAGGCCATCTGTTCAAGTGGTTTGGCAACTTGGATCAAACTCTGAAAATCATAATCCTGTTAGCATGAAGAACAAAAAAAGAAAGAAAAAGAAGATGCATAATTATTTCAGAAATATGAACTATTTCACTAATCCAACCTTATTTTAGGGAGAAATTTTCCATCTCCCTCCACCATTAGTTTGGTAATAGTGAATAGAGATGGTGAAGGTTGTTGTTACTATTTTTTTTTTTTTTTTAAATTAGAGTAGAAAATAAGGTCATACGATTTGAATATGTATAAACGGATATCTAACAAAAATTTTAACTACTATTTTATACAAGTTAAAGAATAGACATCTTTCTAGGTCTTATTCAATTTGAGTCTTCAACTATTATTACTTGTTATGGTGTTAACATGTTATTAAGAATCTAGCTCTGCCCTTTTATTCTCACCCTATACCTGCTGAATTTGTCTACAACGCTATCTCCCTAAAGGCGTCCACGGTTGAATGGGTAACGTCACGGTTTGATTTTATTTTATTTTGGAGTTTGAACTTGATTTATTTAATTTGTTTAAATAATTTGTTTTATTATTTAAAAAAGTAATAAGATATGCAATATAATATTTTTATATTTAAGTTTTAAAATTATTTATTTTAAATTCAAAATAAAATAACTCAATATTAAAATTTTTACCCAAATTCAATCCAATGCTTAACAAGCCATCCTTAAGTATGGGTCTATATCTCACTTTTTCATGGATTTTTCTTTTATCATCTTACATATTCAAGTAGAGTATATTTCATGTTATTGTTTTTTTTTTTTTATACATTTAAAGCTATGAATTAAGATTTGAAACATAATATATTTAAAATTAAACTTTTGTTCTCAAGTCTAATATGAAAGACGAAGATAAAACAAATTTAAAGTTGGAAAAATAAAAATCAGCCCTTAATATTGAAACCAAGTAAATAATGGATGCTACATTCCCTTTGATCATTTAGCTCACTGGAGAGAGAAAGAAAAACAAGCATATACTTTAGCCTATATAAGATAATGTAATTTTACAACTTCAATGATGATGGTGTCATAATTAATTTGGTCACTTCCTATCAACATTTATGAAAAACGTTAGTGTTTATTTTTATTTCCACGTCATAAATATTAAGAAATTGAATTTGATGAAATATTAGCTTATTTTTTTTTTTTTTCTTTTTTTGTTTTATAGAGATGAAATATTAATTGTTTACTTATTAAAAAGATCGTTAAGGAGAGGTAGATTTATCTCAAAGAGGATTTTGAAGTATTATCTTTTAGCAGGTTGTTAGTTTTTAATGAGGGTTTAATCTTATGATTTTGTGAAAGCCCAAATAATAATGCTTTGTATGCAATAAAGTGTAGGTTAAAATTTTACGAAGAGTAAATATCGAGATTTCCTAGATGGTTGATCAAGGGCGCATGCATTGTTTGCTTTATCAAACACTCGATGAGATGTTCTTACTCTATTAGATTTAACGCCTTACAGGTAATCAAATTTATAAAGTTAATTCTCGAAAAATAATAGTTCACAATCTTTCTCGAAGAAATCAACAAAAAATTACATATAGATTACTCATTAAAATAATTCTAAATTAAATCCATGTGGATTATAATAAATTAATTACCCAAGTTATTTTAACATTGTTACTAAAAAAAGGTTAATTTTGTAGTGGTTGGAATCTTAATTATCATTGTAGAAGAACAAGAAGACTTGGGAATGTCCTAAAATGCGTTTGCTACTAGGTGGTTTTTGGAAATAACTTTTTGACATTTATGACAATCTCGCCACAAAGTCTCTCCCTAATATACCATTTAACAATAAATAATTGTTTGCTTTGGTGTCGTTTTTGCTTAAATTTATGACTATTATTTAAACATTATTTTATGTGCTTTTTTGGAAAAGCTTTTGATATTTAATATGTGTTTAATTTAGATTATAACGATATAATAAATTATTTAAGTATCCCTAATAATATGTCACATTATATTTATTTAAAATATAATCAATAATATAATATATTGATTTTCTAGCAAAAATATAATACATTAATTAGCAACAAATTAATTGTCATAAGCTTTTAACTCTAATTAATACACAAACAAAATTTAATACCAAAAATCTAAACACTAAATTTTTAACCATAAGCTTAAATCATATTTCTAACTCTAACCTTAAAAATCTAAATTCTTAATCCTAATGTTAAATGCTAAACTGTAAAATTCAAATTTTATTTTACCGTTATTATTATTTAATTTTATTTAATTAATTAACACAAAAATCGAATAATTAGAATTAAAAATATTGCTAAAGAGAAGCAAACTAGTGCTACAAAGTGTATGGCATTAATTAAGAACTTTTCAAAAAAAAAATATTATACGCTTAATTGAGTTGATGTTATTAGTCAAATAAGATTTGAATTTAAGCCTCTAAATTTTTAACATTTGTACTTTACTATTCAATTAAAGCAGCATTTGTAGGACACTAGTTATACAAAACAAACCTCATTTGCTAGTTATATCACTTTTTATAATAAAAAAATATTTGTTACAAAATTTATTTTTCACTTATATTCGAATGTGTCATAATTTAATATTATTAGTTGATGTCTAAAAGGTGGCTTTCAAAATTATTTATTTTTTATGACAAAGAAACATAAGAACAAAAATAAGGTTGTATATGCTACAACTTGTTAATCATGAGTTCTTTTTAATTTTTATGTAACACTTTAAATTTTGAACATTTATTTCATAAATTTTGTCAATAATTAAGTCTTTGTAACTATGTTTAAGTATTCTGTTTATGTGTTTGAGATCAGGGGTTTGAGTTTTCCTTTTTGAATTTTACTGATTATTTTGGTTTAACCCTTATCCTTGAACTCTCGACTTAAATTTATCTCTGTGTTAATCTATGTCAAGAACAAGCTTACTGGTTCAATGGTTAGACTTTTGTACACCTTATGGTTCTGTGTTTGAGTCTCTGCGTATACAATAGGAAACATTTTTGTTACTACTCCATTAAGTATGGTTAGTTTTTTTTTAATTAATTGAATTCTTTTCACCCTTCCCTATTATGTTTTTTTTCCTTCTCTTCTTTTTATATTTTTCTTTCTTCCTTCTTTTCCTTCCCTTGTGTTGTTCTTCTAGCTTTTGCCTTGTTTTTTTATTTCTTGTTGCCATTTTTGCTGATGTTACGATGGGAAAACTTCGTATGTCATTGTCTTTGATTGTTGGGATAATTGTGTAAGTTTGTTATGAATTTCTATTAGTATTGTTTGTTCATCTTGTCGAAGTGGGTTTCTCTTAGTTGCTTGAATTCCTTGATTAAGTGTTCGTTTGGTCTTCCCATAGGCAATGATCATGAGCACAATGTTTCCCAAACTTTTTAGTTCTATGAATTGTTGTTTGGTTCGAAGGTAAGAGGTGGAATCTTTGATTTTGGGGTTCTTCGAAACTTTTCAATGCAATTAAGTTTTTTACTCTAATTCTAATGTTTTGTTGTGATTAATTGTGTAATTGGCTCTTGGATTGTCGTTTTTAAGCTCTGGATTCACCTCGGTCACTTCTACGTCAAAACTATGTCAGGTGTGTAACGAAAACCTAAATACTTGTGAATAAAAGAGAGAAAAACATAGGGATCAACACCACACAGCTGTGTGAGCCACAAGGCCATGTGTTAGGCTATGTAACTCATTGTTTTGGAATTAGAGGCATACGGGATAGAGATATAGGCATGTGTCCAATCCGTGTAACTTATTATTTTGGAATTAAAGGCACATAGGCGCGTGTCTAGGCCCTATAGCTCACTATTTTAGAATATGATACATACGGGCTAGAGACACAAGCACGTGTCCAGACCGTGTAACTCACTGTTTTGAGCCACATGACTATGTGTTAGGCCGTGTAGACCACACAA
The DNA here is from genome assembly GCA_025506655.1 of Gossypium rotundifolium. Lineage (NCBI taxonomy): Eukaryota > Viridiplantae > Streptophyta > Magnoliopsida > Malvales > Malvaceae > Gossypium > Gossypium rotundifolium. The sequence goes on along the minus strand of CP106732.1, from coordinate 37,211,328 downwards.
GCTAGCCACTTAGGCCATATGAATCCACACGGGTGTGTGGGCAAAAAATCAAGATTTTTCCTAGGGTCGTAAACGTTGTTCAAATCAAACGTAAGCCTACAGTAGGGTCCATATGATCTATATTAGACAATGTAACCGTTATCTAACGATCTATTGCTGAATAATATGTTATTTTCATGTAAATACTTTATATGAAATCTTATAAGTGTGATAGCATAACATGAGCATGACTTAAATTTGTACTACTGTATATGCATATCTGTTATATGTTAAATCTGCATCTGCGCTAGGTTGGGATTTTGAAAAAGAGGAAGTGTGAGCAATTTAATAATTTACCAAATGTGATGGTTAAGCAACAAACATATATCTGACTTTGGCGATTTATCACATTCTGATCTAGCAGCTAGACTGTAATTATTATGGAACGTGATACACAATCACTATGTGATGCGTAGGGATGGATAGGTACTTGATACCCTATATTGTGTGTAGGGGTGGACGAATATGTTGTGTAGTGGTTGGGGATAAAAATCTACATTTGAATTTGAAATGTTCTACAACTGTATCTGATGTTTTCTATTTCTGTTTCTGTATCTAATTTTGAGAATTAATTGGTTAATAAAAATTGATATCACATTTGTTATGTTATTGATTAATTATAAATGTAAGTTACACACTGAGTTGTAAACTTATTTAGTCTATTTGTTGGATTACAGGTAACCCATAGACTTAGGCAAGTCGGTGCGAAATAAGCTTGCTCATTTCTCTTCTAGTTATCTATTGTTTTATCTAGACTTATGCTATCGTGTATGTCATTTCAAATGACTGATTATAAGCTTAGATTTTTATATTAATTTTAACTACTTAATTAATCTTCGACTGTTAAACTTTGAATATTTAAATGTTTGAGTTTTTCTAAAATTAATTGATGTAGCTCTCTAGACTTGGTGTTAACGTTTAGGCTGGGTATAGGGTGTTACTTTTAATGGTATCAAAACCATATTTGCAAAACTCGGGCTGTGTTTTCTGGGCTCTTATTTTTTAAAAAAAAATTATTTTGAATGAAATTTTTATCTGAGTACTTTTGATAATTGATTTTATAAAAGACCGAGCCTCAAGCACCGAACCTGTGAGTATCTCGACTTAGTTGTATCATTTCGCTCAAAAACACTATAGTGATTAAATATGTTTACTTTAGTTAAATATTCTGATATGAACTGCGATAAGACACCCGATAGGAATTTCGAACTGATCTTTGCAATTCTGACATTGTAAATAAATTTATATTATGAGTTCGCGCAATAGTCGTGGATGTGGTTCTCGTGGGCACCAACGAGAAGCTCAAGTAGAGTTATCTTCTATAGGTAGTATAACAAATCTAGAGACCAGAGAGACTGTTGTTACTCTTACTACTGAGACTGGGTTTTAGACTCTGATAGTTGGGGATGATGCACTATCTCAAGTTAAGCTATGAGCATTAGAGAGGGTCATTGGGACCCATTCTGGATCTAGAGGCTAAAAGATTTACAGAATGACTTTGGTCAAACGGTGTTGAGGTTCTCAGAGGCGTCACTAGAGTTGCTCTAATAGTGGCTGAATACTGGTTAGAGGCTACAAAGCGTATTATGAATAGCATCGACTACACTCTTACATAAAAATTAAGGGGTGTCGTGTCTCTACTCCAAGATAAGGCTTACTGGTGGTGGCTGGCTATTGAGCAGGGCGCCCAGCCCAAACAAATTACTTGGGATTTTTGCAAGAATTCATTCCAAAGTAAGTATGTGGGGGCAAGTTATGTGGAAGCTTGTAAACGTGAGTTTATAAGTATAGTTTAGGGTTAGAGGTTTATGGTCGAATACGAGGCTGAGTTTTTTAGATTAAGTAGGTATGTTTGAGTATTGGTTTTGACTAATTATGATAAGAGTGTACGGTTCAACGAAGTGTTGAGGTATGATCTGAGATTTCTAATAACTCCTCAAAAGGAGCAAGTTTTAGCGACCTTAGTTGATAAGTCAAAGATAACGAAGGAGGTAAAATGCATTGAGCCCGAGAGGTTAAATCAAGAGAAAGGTTAGAGTAAGCTTAAGACGAATTTGAGTCCCTCTAGTTCTGTTCAACGCCCTAAGAAACAAGCTAGATTTGAGGGGCCTCTAAGATCTATGGCTTCTGTTGCTCTGTTGAGATTCAAGCTTGTAGTAACTATGGTAGGCGTCATCCGAGCAAGTGCTGGAGGAAGTTAGGAGCCTGTCTACATTGCGGGTCGATGGAGTATCGTATTAGGGACTGTCCCCTCTGATCTGATCAAATACAAGCTCCTGCACAGGTTCTAGCTCTAAGTCCAGTTCAGCCACAGAGGGTAGTTCAGCAGCCACTTAAGGGTCGTGGTCTATCTGGAGTGGTAATGGTTCTGGTAGGTGTCAAGAGTATCGGGTAGAGGTGCGCATCAGACTGAGGCATGCTAGTCTACTCTTGTGTATGTGGTGAGGCACAATAAAGACAGAAACAACGTCGACGTTATAACGGGTATTTTCTTTATTCATACTATTCTACATATTCATATATAGTTAGCATTGTTTCTATGAATTTGGATATATCTGTTGAATGAACTGTTAGAGAGATTTTTGTGATTATTCCCATGGGACAGTTAGTTCGAGTTAACAATGTTTATCGATGAGTTTCGTTAGAAGTTCAAGGTGTTGTGTTTCCGGCTAATCTGATGGAATTGTCGTTTGGAGAGTTTGACCTAACGTTGGGAATGGGTTGGCTCGTGGAATATCAAGTCAGTTTAGATTGTACCTCTAAGAGGGTAACTCTGAGATTTGATAGTGATACCAGAATTGTTATGATTGGCAAGCATCAAGATTATCTCTCTAATGTAATCTCCACTTTAGTTGCTGAGAAGCTAGTTCGAAAGTGTTGTGAGGCATATCTAGCTTATGTGTCTGACTCGAGTCTAAAAATATTCTATTAAAGATATTTGGACTGTAAGAGATGTTTTCCCTAAGGATTTGTCGAGTATACCTCCGGACAGGGAGGTTGAGTTCTATATTAAACTCTTACTGGGTACTACTCCTATGTTAATTACTCCTTATTGTATAACACCAAAAGAGCTTATGGACTTAAAGACTCAGTTTCAAAAACTTCTCGATCGAGGATTCATTCAACTTAGCGTGTCCACGTGGGTGCACCGATTTTGTTTGTCAAGAAAAAAGACGATACGATAAGAATGTGTGTAGATTATCGTTAGCTAAATAAGTTGACAGTAAACAAGTCTCCGCTTCTGAGGATTGACGACAACTTCTTTGATCAGTTCCATGGGGCATCCGTATTTTTCAAAATCAATCTCCCTTATGAGCACCATCAGCTCAAGGTTAAGGAGACTGATGTGTCTAAGACCGTTTTTAGGACTTGTTGCGGGTATTACGAGTTCCTGGTCATGCCATTTAGTTTGACAAATGCTCTGATTATGTTTATGGGTCTAATGAACCGGGTATTTCAGCTATATTTGGATCAATTCATCGTCTTTTTATTAATGACATATTGAATTATTCTAAGACTGAGGGTGAGCACGATGAACACATCCGAATAGTTCTGTAGATACTCTGTGAAAAATAACTTTATGACAAAGTTCAACAAGTGTGAATTTTGGTTGCAAGAGGTTACCTTTCTGAGGCATGTTATTTTAGCTGAGGGAATTCGAGTAGATCCTAAAAAATTGAGGTTGTAATCGAGTGGAAACAACCGAAAAGTGTGTTTGAGATCCCGAGTTTCCTTGGTTTGGCAGGTTACTACCGGAGGTTTATTGAAGGGTTCTCGCTTCTTGCGGGTCCGTTGACTAAATTGTTATTTAAAATGCACCGTGTGTATGGTCTAATGAGCAACAAGCGACCTTTGAAAAACACAAGTCCGTTCTGACTCAAACATCAGTTGTGTTTTAATACAAATTGGTAAGGTTGTAGCTTATGCATCTCGATAACTTAAGCCCCACAAAGGTAATTATCTCATGCATGTTCGCTCTGAAAACCTGGAGGCACTATCTATACGGTGAGAGGTATATCATCTACACCGATCACAAGAGCCTCAAGTGTCTATTAACTCAGAAAAATTTGAACCTTAGGGAATGTAGATGGGTCAAGTTACTTAAAAACTACGACTAGATGGGTTGAGTTACTTAAGAACTACGACTATTGTAACACCCCAAACCCGTATCCGTTGTCAGACTGGGGTTATAGAATGTTACTATACAAATTAGAACAATTAATTTCAAAACAGATCATTTAATAATAATTACCTAAAACTCATTATAACATATCATACATATACATTTAGGCCTAAAATTGAGCTTTTGATGCCCTCAAAACAAATTGGAATAAATTTAGGACTAATTTAAAATAATTCAAAAAGTTTAAGGCAAGTTCATAAATACCTAAAAATAAGGGGCACACAGTTGTGTGGCTAGGCCATGTGAAACACCCTAGACCGTGTAACTTTCAAAATTGGGACACATGGCGACCGATGCCACACAATTGTGTTCTCGGTTGGTTAGCTAATTTGAGCGATTTGGTGTGTTTGGGGTGTTTCACACGGCCTGGCCACAAGACTGTATGTCCCCTATTTTTAGGTATTTATGAAATTACTCCAAACTTTTGAATTATTTTAAATTAGTCCTGAATTGATTCCAAATTGTTTTTAGGGCATCGAAGGCTCAATTTTAAGCCCAAATGTATATGTATGATAGGTTATAATGAGTCTTAGGTAATTATTATAATGTCTGATAGGTCGTTTGGTAGGTCGTGTGAGCCACAAGGCTTTGTGTCAGGCCATATAACTCACTGTTTTGGAATAAGAGGCACACTGGCGTGTGTCCAGGCAATGTAGCTCACTATTTTATAATTTGAGACACTCGGTCTAGAAATACGGGTGTGTGTCCAAACCGTGTAACTTACTATTTTGAGCCACATGGCCGTGTAAATACACATGAACATGTGGGCCAAAAATCAAGATTTTTTCTAGGGCCGTAAACATTGTTCAAATCAAACGTAGACCTACCGTAGTGTGATAGCATATATGAGCATAACCTGAATTTGTACTATTGTATACCCATATCTGATATCTGTTAAACTGCATCTGCATTGGATTGAGATTATGAAAAGCAGGAAGTGTGGGCATTTTAATAATCTGCCGAATGTGGTGGCTAAGCCATAAACATATATATGATTTTGAGGATTTCTCGCATTCTGATCTGGCAGCTAGACTGTAATTATTTTGGAACATAACACACAGTCACTATGTGTGCGTAGGGATGGATAGGTACTTGATAACCTATATCGTATCTAGGGATGGACAGAAATCACGTGTAGCGGTTGGAGTTAGGAATTTGGATATAAAATTAAAATGTTCAGCAACTATATATGATGTTTTTTATTTCTGCATCCAATTTTGAGAATTTACTGGTTAATAAAAATTGAAATATGGTGTTGTTAGGTGCAAACCGTGATGTCCGAAGCTCTGGGCCTTGCAGAGTGGACACTGCGGTGTTTGAGCATCAATGTTATAAGTGGCAAAATAGAGGAATGGGCGGATGGATAGAGAATTGAAATTTCAGTAGATTCCGTAATCCGGTGATGCTGGGTGCAAACCATGATATGGGAAGCTCTATCTTCGGAGAAAGGACACTGCAGTGTTCAAGCATCGAGGTTAAATGTAAGACAGAATTATATCGACTGAGCTCGTTAGAGCAACACCGTGATGACGGTTTATAGGTTCCATAGAGCAACACCATGACGGGGGTCAGTAGGCTCTATAGGGCAACATTGCAACAACGATAAGGTTCTTCGGGATGACACCTCAAAAAAGGTTTAAAGGTGTAAAACTAAAGCTCGACTATGACAACCAATAGAGTCCTTCAAAACATTAAACATGAGGTTACTGGTGTAAGACCATAGTTGGGTTATAGCAACCAATAGAGTTAGTCGGGATAGTAAATATAGGGTAGACTATCGGGACATTAATCATGTGATAGTCTGCTAGGACATTAAACATGCGATGGTCCGTCGAGATAATAAACACAGGATAGTCCACTGAGACAATAAACATGTAATAGTCCACCAAGACACTAAACATGGGATAGTCCACCAGGATAGTAGTTAGGGAAAAACATGCAAATGAGGAAAAAGGGGTAAAAGAAAAATGCAAGTGTTGGCAAGCGATAGCTAGCCAGAAGAATTGAGGAATCCGTCGAAAAAGGCAAAAGTACTAGAAATGGGAAAATTTAACCAAAAGGGAAATAAGGAAGCTGGTGGGACATATTGTGCTAGCTACGTGATAGTAATGCTTGTATATAGGCAAATGAAAAAGGATTTATCTGAGGATTTCAAATAATGATCTGCCATTAAGAACTGCCAGAAAAAGGCATTAAAAAGGATTATCCAAGTGATAGTCATGTCTGTCAAGACTATTCCTCTTTGAGGAGAAACTACTATGGGTATACCGCCATAAAGTTAGTTCCATAGGAAACCATCAGGTAAGAGAAATCGTAAACTCGAACAGTCGCTTAGATAATAGTTTGTTGGATACTGTAGGCCAAAACGGTTCAACGTAGATAGATAGGTTACACCTTAAAGGCAAAGTTTAGCAAATAGGGCAGATTTTGAGGAAGTAATCCAAAACAAATTTTCAACTTGAGTGTAAGGTGAAACAAGAATTAGCCCGCTAGAGTGGCATAGGTCCTCATTAGTTAATCTGATTGATAGGATGTCAACAAGTCATTCAGGACTATAATAAGCCAAGGGAGTCTGCCTAGGACTAGTTAGATTTGGAATGTTAGCCAAGGAAGACATAACCAAAGGGTCTTTGAGATGGTAGTTTAAGAGGACTACCTTATAATTATAAGTGGAAAAGAGAATTCATATTGGTAATTGGCCCTCAAACTTTGTAATTGAGGGTTGAACATGAGAGCTATGAATAGTTGGATATCCTGAATAGGGGATGGATAAAAGAAGGAATGCATATGGAGAAAGGATAGAGTCTGCAATTATGGTGAGATATCTGAGAAACCACCAAAATTGAATTAGAGTCCACCATCCCAGACTAAAAGTAATCAACCCTAAATGATCAAGGAGTTAGACGTGTTTAGCTTCTTTTTATTTACTACCCTTGCAAGACGGGGCCTATTTTTATGTAACATAGTAAATAAATTCGCTAAGTTCTTTTGAACTTAAGAATTTTGGCTTATGTTTGTTGAACTCATATGAGTGAAGATCTCTTAGAGGGACCAAGCCAGATTGTGTTAGATCAAGGATCATCATAAGTAAAATGTCATGCACATAGAAAGGGGTACATTTAGAAGCTTCACTTTGAGGTTAGATGTATTGCAATTAAGTAGTTTTCTTACAAATTTAAAATTTTAAGGTAGTCAAATCACATTTGGTTTAAGGTTCCTATTGTAAGAAATATTTTTAATGGAGTAATAAAGTCTTTGGCGAATTTTTTGATTAAAGTATTAGACCAAACGGTTCAACTGTGACACTCCACACTCAGACTCAGCTATCCGAGTCGAGTAAGAGCGTTACAGTTTTAATTCCTTGATAATAGTGTTTTATTTCAATAATTTCACCCAATAAAAATAAAGTATTATAAACAAATAAATACTTGATAATAAACTGTGTCATACCTTTATTTGTAATTTTACACATCAGCTTTCGACTATCAACTAAGTTTTACCAAACACTTTTAAATAAATAGTTAATATAATCATTTTGTTAAACCAGCTACGACAATTAGCAATTAGCGCATTGCCAAACAGAGCCATTATTTTTATTCAAATTAACAAATGATAAATTTATTATATATTTATTCTATGTATTAACTCTTTAACTATGTTAGTATCATGAGTCAATCAAATACCAATTCGGTTGTGTAATGACTAAAATATCATTATTTGGTAAAGTAAATTATATTATTTTAAGAGTTTCTTTTTCTTTTATGTCTTTTATATAAAAAGTACACAAAAATAGTGAGATTTGAACTTAGAAAACTATTGGCTTATTTGATTAATAGTGTAACAACATGAGAAAAAAATTTATTTGTTACATATGTATTACAATAATTAGAAATAAAATAAAAATAATTAATATAAATTTAAACTTGAAATTAAAAATATAAATAAAAATTTTGTAAAAATAAAACATATTCAAAATAAGCGAATTTATTTATTTTTGTAAGGATAAGTCGTAAAACTAAATTCCTATAAATTCTAATGTAGGGTTCTTGAATCACTTTTGTTTTTAACATACTAACCACCATCTTTAATCATAAAACTCAATCTCATACTTATAAAACAGTGATTAAAGATTTATTTAAAAGCAAGAGAAATAAGCTAAACCCGTATTTATAGTATATGAGAAACTGTTATATGTATATTTACACATATATGTTATATATTATGATTTTTTTATGATTTACATATTATTATTTGAATAAAAATATTTATATTTGATAATTAAGCTGTCATCTATACACTAACAGTAAATTATATGTAACCGTTAAAGCGTCTTTAAAAAGAAGTAATAGATTAATTTGTATTATTTTTAGGTTTAATGATAAATTTGACTATTACCTTTTACATGTTTTGTCAAAATAATATTATTTGTATTTTAATTTTTTACCATAAACCTTTATTTTTTCAAATTGTTTTTTAACAGGTTTGATGAAAGTATAGTTAAAAAACTAACGGTATGATGTGGAATTTCATATGCAAAATATTTTAAAGAGATGTAATTTATTACTTAGACATGGGTGAAGCTGGAAAATTTTTTAGGGGGCGAAATTAAATTGTAAATTTTACGATAGTAAAATACAATTTCACCAATTTAATAGCCTCAATCTTTATAATTTTTAAAGGATTAAATCAAAATTTTATCATTTTAGGAACGGCCAAAGTGTAATTTTACCTTTACTAATTTAAAATTTTAAAAATTTCAAAAGGACTAAATGAAAAATTTTTCATTTTAGGGGATAAGGGACCGGGGCCCCTGCTAGCCCCCTGGTTTCACCCCTGTACTTAGATAACCTAATAAAATAATTACATGTGAAAATAATAAAATAAATAAATAATTCATAAAATTAAAAGTAACTCTTAATTTAAAGAAAATAAATATAATTATCTAAAAAGGGTTTCAAAATGAATGCACACTTTTAATATTTTCGGTTTGGTTTATTATTTATCTTTTGAAATCTCTCATAAATAAACCTATGCATTCATTTTGAAACTTTTATAGATAATTACGTTTATTTTCTTTAAATTAAGAGTTATTTTTTAATTTGATGTATGATTTATTTTTATTAATATTTACATGTAATTATTTTATTGAACTAAATAATAAATTACATATGATCATTAAAATATTTTACATCACCCGTTAAATTTGTTAACAGTATTTGCATCAAATCTATTAGAAAAACATTTAGAAAAAGAAAACAAAGAGTGATGAAGAAAAGGCTCAAATTATAAATAAGACTATTTTCATAAAATATATAAACATTATATGGACGGAAAAAAAAAAAAAAAAAAGAAGAAGAAAAAGAATACGTCGGATGAACGCGCGATCTCGTCCGAGTGTTTGCTAAAACATATCGGAAGACAAATTTGTAAAAGGATGGGCCCATGCAATCTGAATTTGGCAGCCACGACAATAAGCTTTGGCCCTTTTTAGCTCCGCTAAATTGCAACATTCTCCATTGTTGGATCAGTTCTTTGTTGCATCTTCCTGACATGGTAAGCTTTCTATTTCTATAATTCTTCTTTTTTTCATTTACTCTGATCAAATTTGATTTCTCAATTTGCTAATGGAGCCTAAAATTTTGTTTGAATATGGCGGCTTCAGGTGCTTTTATACTAGTGTTTAGTTACTGTTTGCTTTGTTGGGTTTCAACATTTTTGTTTTTTTTTTTTTTTTTTCATTCAAATAGGATCGAGAAGGGAACGATGTCATTGACTTCATCTTACACCGCTTGGAAGTTGAATTGGGAAAGGAGAGAGAGAAAACAAGGGAGATGGCAGAGCAGCTAAGGGCTGATGGAGCTGCACTGGAAGCCTTGGAAAATAAACGTTTGATGCTTATGAATGAGAGGGATGAGAAGCTCGCAGAGAAAAAGGCTGTGGACAAATTAGTTTTTGATTTTCTTGAAGCAGATGATAACATGAATTTTGTTGCTCAGAGAGCTATGTTGAACCGGATTGTAGATTTGATGAGCCGTTACGCCGCTCGCGGAGTTTAGGTAATAGGGGAAAGACCCCCCCCCCCAACAAAAAAAAATCAATTTTACCAGACTAATTTAACTGAGTGGATCCAGAAAAGATCCCTTATTTGATCCAGATTAGATTGGGTAGTGACTTTATGGTTGCTGTTAAGTGCAGGAGAGAATATTATTGGCTACCTTTAGAACACTCAGAATCAGGATGCGCGAGCCTGGGTGACTATTGTACGAAAGAACGGCGGCAGCGAGTGATAAGGGTGATGGTGGATTCCTTTACCTTTTCTGTTTTTATGTTGTTTTCATGTATGGTCTACACTTTTCCTTTTGATGTCGGACGTCGAGAGCATGTTTTATGTTTATTCGAAAATAATGGTCGCCGCTTAAAACAAGAACAGAAAAGTATTTGGGAGCAATAATATACATCTTCATTTATTTAGGGTTTATAGTGATAGAAGATTGCTTTTAAGTTATTATATTACACATGGAACTAGGGTTATGAATTTTGATGAAGGTTTCAAACATGCTTCTAAATGCAAATATGTGTACACTGAATTCATCCGTTGGTTAAAGTCGTTATTTTAAGGCTTAATCTCGTGTCTGAATTTTGACATCTTCGAATGCCATACTTCAATTTTAATGCGGTTTATCCATGCAATACCTATGATTAACGATATTAAAATCTGACATGACGTATGCTACCACGTGCCACTATTGTCGGAAGAAATTAATCATTCAAAGTTAAGGGACTTCAAAACTATTATACCAACAAAAATTATTTTAAGGTAAAAATCTAAAAAATAATATTACAATTATACTGAAAACCATTTTATCAAATAATACTGATTATACTTTTTTACAAACAACCCTAAACTTTCTCTCCAACCTTTCATTTTTCTCTCCTTGGCAACTAACACCATTGATGGATTCCTCTTCTTCCCTTCTATAATCTTCTTGACTTAGGCTCCCTTTGGATACCCGTTTGGCTCTAGGGAGGTGAGTTTTTTTTTGGATTTTGTGCAACCTCACCGATCACCCTTTTGGATGATATTGAGTTTGTCAGTGAAAAACATTTTAACCACACTGAGATATTGAAAAGAGGCTGGGGGTTTCAACAGCAATTGAACCTAGTGAGATAGTAGGTATTTTCAAGAGACAAAAATGACACTCCCAGAGTCTGCACATGATGATGAGTTTTTTTTTTGCAGAGAATGAAAAACAGAGCAAAGCAAAGGTAAGAATGGTAAATGAGAAAGGAAAAAAGGGGTAAATGAGGAAAGAAAATAAATGGGCTGCATAAAAAAGAGAAAAAGAGAGTTAATGCTGAAAAAAAAAAGTTAAATACTGAAAAAGTTAACGTTGAAAAAAAAGTTAATGATGAAAAAATTTAATGTTGTGTAAAAAAGAAAGAAAAAAATTAATCTGTGAAAAAAAGTAATTAATGTATTGTTTTATATAATTATAAATTTATAATGGGGTAAGAAAGTAAAAATAAATTATAATAATATAAAAATAACTAAAGTAAATATAATAAAAATAAGTGAGACCCATATAAATTAGATTTAAAATAATTAAAAATTATTAGAATTTCATTAACATATTCATAATATTAAAATAATTATCTATTAAATATTTATTTCTATTTTTATAAAGTAAAATCTTATTCCAAATTCATAATTTTGAAACTTTACACTATTTAATTGTAATTAAAATTATATAAATGTGTTTTCAAAAATATATAAATATCATAGAAATGTGGTTTTAAATTTATAATTATATAAAATGTATTTTTCAATTTACTATTTAAAGCTAGATTTATGAAATGTTTAAAGCTAGATTTTTCAATTTAATGTATTTTTAAAGATACATTTTAATAATTTATTAAATAAATTTATAAATTTACATATTTTAATGATTTTATATAAGTAAAATAAATTAAAACTTCTATTATATATCAATTCTAATCGATGTCCTTAATAGTTATTTTTATTTTCACCTCATCGTTATAAATTGCGTTTGAATCCAAACACACAATCCACATTCTTTTTCTTTTTAATCTCACCGCTGCTATAGTGTCCAATCTCACCGCTACTTAAATAACTAATCTCACAAAGTGAAAATCGATTTCAATCTCACTGCATGGTGCCATAGGATCACTTATTAACAACGATTTTGTACCCTCTTGATCTTGATACCGCAAAACCAAGTATCAAGCTCGGGTTCAAGCCCATGGTCAATGAAAATACAGTTACCCATTTCTTATTATTCTTTTCTTGTTTGTTTTTACATGTTTTGTAATTCGGTTTTTTTCATTTGTTGTGATCATGATCATGATCCAGAAATTGTAAATTTGGCTTCTTTGTTTGTCGGTGTGTGAATTCATCGCTTAATTTCTTTGTTAATATTTGGTATGTTGATTGATAGGTGAGGTTTTTTTAATTTTACGGAGGTGGAAACACATTTTCGTATTAAGTCATCTAAGATCTTTCGAGAGGAGTTGAGAAATTGAAACTATCCCCATAACTAAGCCTTAGTCTTTCGAGAGCTTTCTTCAAAAACCACAAACCCAAACTTGAGCTTCTTAAATTTTAAAATTGCTTCTCTGCTAAAATGAGGAATCCTTTACTTAAATGCATGTAAATGTTGAAAGGAATAGAAGGTGAAACTTTTAGGCCATTGTGTGTTGGGTTTTGATAGTTTTAATGAACCACGAATCACCGGAAAAGTAACGGTGGAGCTTGAAGTGAAGTGTTCATATTAACTAAATGTCTTTTCAAAAGTGAAAAACTATCTTCCTGAGATTATATCTGATTTCTCTCTACACGTATACCAAAAAGTCTAGAATCTGCAGATTATTGAAACTGTTTATTTGATTAGAAAAAATACTAACTAGTTATTAGCTAATCAGTATTTCTTTTGTTTTGATGACCCATCAAACTTTCTACCTCATTTTCTTTTATTTTCTCGGTATTCTTTTAAAATTTTGAAGTGTTCAAAACCCTAAGAATTTCTGCAGATTATTGAAACTGTTTATTTGATTAAAAAATACTAACTAGTTATTAGCTAATCAGTATATATATATATATATATATATATATATATATATATATTCTGGTATAAGAGCATGTTTTGCTAATTTCAACATATTTATTCATATCTATTTGATATAAGAAATTAACCAGATTTCAATCTCCAGGATTGTTGAAAGATGTTTAATTGAATCTGGATTCATCTTGTAGATTTTATGGAAATTTAATTGAATTGGGGTTCTATTTGAATCTGCTTGGCAAAGTTGAAGGAAAAGAAATTGAAGAACGTAAAAAATTGGATTCATCTTGTAGTTACTACTGGAAATTTAATTGTAACTGCCAGTACGTATCCAGCATAAACAGAAAAAACATGTAACAGGCATTAAAGAATTGAGCTGGTGAGTTAAATTTTGGAGAACATCAACACGGAAGGAAAAGAAATTGAAATTTGAGTATTAATATCAATTTTTTCCTATTTTAAAAATATTAAGGGTTATTTAATTTTTGGTCCCTGATATATTTTTGAATTAAAAAAATTTATAAAAGTGACATGTGTCACCATTTTTGTGGCTTACATGTTCTGTCAGGTTAAAGATTAACACCATTAGTTGGTCACATTGATAAACAAAATTAAAGTTGAAGTACCAAAATCAATTTATTGAAATTTCAGGTACCACATTACAAGTTTTGTTAAAGTTCAGGTACCAAATATGATATTAAACCTTTTTTAATTAAAATGTTGAAAACTAAAGCAAATTTAACAAAAATAAATAAGCTAGTGTCGTTGGAGTTGGACGAGATTGGTCAATAGGATTAGTTACATTAGGAAAAAGGTAATATAGGTGTCCGAACAAATGAATTGGATCTTTCTTTGAGTAAACTACTCGAAATTGATAAAAGAAAATAGAAAAAAAAACAATTGAACAGGTTGAACTAATAAATGATATTTTTATTAATTTTTAATTACTACTTAACTATTGTTAGACAAATGATGAAGTAGATTGAACCCAAAATGATTCATCTAATCAATTTAATTACTTACTCCGGTTTTTAAAATGCTGACCTAAACCAATTTCTGAGAAATTGACCAATCTTATCGGAATCAACTCTTCTGGAGTGGATCAATTTTCGAATATATGAGATTCATCTAAAGAATTCAAAATCTTAAGGCCCAATAATGATTTTAGGGCTTGCTCCAATTGTTTAAGCCTTGGGCTTTGCTTTGGGTTTTTATTAACCTTGTGTTTTATATATTTTTGAAATTGGAAAATAATAAAAATAAAAAATAAAAAGAGAAATGGACAAAAAAGAGTGAATCATTGTTTTTTATTTATTTATCGGCAATGACTTTTTCAATTATATAATACAAAAATAATTATTTATCAATTTGGGATAGTCTAGTTGTTATTGATGAATAGGCAAAAGTAACACTTTAACACTAGTGTTGCTTGCGCAATCATCGACACCACACCTATCTAAAGCAATCATTAGCTAAACGGTTAGGGCTTAAAAAACTTAATGTTTTTGGTGCTGCCTGAGTAATCGGCAACACTGGTATGTCCCGACTCAAAAATACATCATATTTTTGTACAGTTACCTAAAAAAATATTTTTAATGATGTCGTCGACATGTCAAGTGACATCACTATAATTAATAGTTTAAATAGTTTTTTTTAAATTAATTGAAGCAGTTGAAAAAATTGATAAAGCCAGATTTAAAGCAAAACTCGTGACTGATGGGTCACATTGGTGGTAGGCCGATCATGTCGGCGGAGGAACTTCCTATGTTGACACATCACGTAGTGTTGGAAACTCGTTTCCCCAATACACAATGTGTTATACTGTGTACCCCTCATCGATATATTGTTCGACATAGATCTAGGTTTCAGCGCATGCTGCAACGCCGTATGCACATGAGTACCAAAGTGTTTAGAACTTCCCACAGTCGCACCGCCTGTTTCAAAGATCAACTCCATAGGACCTAGGCGGGATACCCAATCGATGATCGGTGGCCTCTGTTACTAGAAAAGCTTACAAATGTCGAGAATATAATTCTACATTCATCGTCTTTGCTCTCCAAGTGCTGACCTCAATCGCCTTCCTAACCTCCTCGACATACACGTGTCCAGCATTCATTTGATTTACTTGTTTCAACCACATTCTTGGCATCAAGGTTGCCGGCCTATAGAACATAGTTGAGAAAACAAATAAAATTGGAAGATGCCATGTATGCTTCAATACGACATTAACGACCTCTGTTGGGTTGGCGGTCATATGACCATATCGAAATTTGTCATTGAAATTTTGAGCCCATTGTTAGGGCATCATTCTCCTAAACCATTATTGTCATGCAGTGTTTGTTTGACCTTGCATATCAGCTTGTAGGTCAGCCAACCTCTGCCTAAATCGGTGTTGTTCTAGCTCCTACCCTGCGTATGTATTCCATTACAACATGTTATGTTCTGTTATACAGACTCTAGATATATTCAAAAAAATGAAATCAATAATTACCCATTTTCACAACTTGTCTGCGCCAATCTGCATTCTTGAATTCCTTGTAGAAGTTCATCGTAATGTAGCAGATACAATAAATAGATCTCCACGAAACACCCGGAAACCTAATTGCGGTAACTAACCCCTTTGATCTATTGAAAATGATGCAAATGTTGTCTTGTGTAACAACATACCTCCGCAAGTTCATAAGGAAAAGGCCACGATTCCATGTTCTTTGAATCCACAATGAAAAATGCTATCGATAGCAAGTTTAGGTTCCCGTCTTATGCAACCACATAAATGAGGATATGCGTATATTTCCCGAATAGCCAGGTCATATCTACCAATACAAGTAGCTTACAGTAGGAAAATGCCCAAATGTATGAATCGAATGTTTAAAATATCCGGTGGAACTTTTTTTCCCCAGATGTAGTTGGTCATCCCAGTCATAGTAATGCCACGTCTGCAAACGGCAATCCGTGGCACGTACTCCCCCATTATGGCTATCCACCCTTGAATCTCGTTGTACGACACATCCAATCTCCGTACAACTAATATATGACCATCTATTTAGCCAACCATGCCTTCTAGTATAACACTCGATACTGGAGTCGTTCTTGCATTTCGACAATCAACACCGATACACGAATGGTGGACATGTCTTTAAACTTTGAAATGATGCAGTTGTAGATAGTTTTCCAATCAAGCTTACAATGGTCTTGTGTCATACGTGCAGAAGTGCATGTATGAGGCCCAACATATTTCCATAACTCCCACAGTTGGGACCTTTAGATAAATGCAGCTCGTACTCACCACTTGTAGCCTTCTGCCGAACTCTAACACTCACCAACATATATTTTAAGTTTAGAGTCAATGACTTTGTAGTCAACCGTCAGCTTCATACTATATTGCTTTAGGTAGCTTGTCGTCCATCTCCTTATTGTCAGAAAATCGAGGGCTGAAAATCTCTCTTTGGTGTAGAACATTTTTTAATCTTTAGCCTTCTTAAAATTCGTGGAGAACGATGGACTTGACATCCCATGTTTCATTTTGTCTCTATTCTACCCTATACTTCTTTCTTGGATTAACATATTTCTCTGATTTTTTATAAAAGAAAAATTCTCAATCTATCAGCTCTTCTAGGGTCACACTTATCAGCGTTTCCCACTAATGATAGGCTTCTCTTTCTAACAAGGAAACAATGCATAAGAGGCTATCCACTAGAGTACGGTTTAGCTTTGAAATTACTCTACATAAAGGAGATAGCCATTGTTCTGCTGTTGCAAGGCCTTCACCCTTATCCCCCAAAACTCTTTAGCACCAAGCTTTAGTATCTCTCTCGCAAAATCTCTTTTAAACTGTGTTGTAGTTGGTCATTGAGGTGTAGGAGATATTGGTTGTACCACTTTAGATCGAAGTTGTTGTGGTGGTTGAGGTACTTGAGACCTATCATTGTGACAAAAGCATTGCGAAAATAATTTTCGTCCTCACCCAAATCAACTATAGGACCTTGTCCTTGTGTCGAAGGTACATGAATTTCAATTTCCTGGCCCGTCACTTCTCTTGAGCTTTTAGACATTATTTTTAACTAAAATACAACTTAAGTTAATCAAAACTGCATGGACTAAGCCAAAGACATATCATGTATGGTGGAGCGTGACTTAGCCTTCGACTTTCCGAGAATCGACTCAACTTAGGCTTTGATACCAAAACTTGTAACACTTTTTAATCCACTAGGAAGACAAGGTTTATCATACAGCTAGGCAAATTTCCCGACGAACTGGAGCATTATTGATGGACTCAAATCCTTCGACTTAACTTAAAATTTTTAGGAAAAATAATTATGAAGATTTTCCTTATGGTAAAAGTCATTTCTCTTCTTTCATTTGATATCGCAAATTGAGAGAAAATGATAGAAGTTATAAAATAAAACTCTATTATTCAACCACTGCCTAGTTATGACATATATATATCGAAATCATAAAAATTCATGATAAGCATATCAAGAGGGTTCGACGTACACTTTTAAAGAAGGGACAATTATCATTTAAGATAAAACAACACAACGACATATTTAATTGCAAAAGTTAAATACAAAACATATGTACTTGCCATCCTTCACATAACCATGCAAAATACAAAAATAAACAAGCATTTCACTCGCAACTGCAACTCTAGTGTAGTCCATTTCGACATATCCTTATTTTACTATCAAAATTCATGAAAATGAAAAGTAACGTAGTAAGTTCATTTAAACTTAGTGAGTTCTAAAATAGACACAATTAGATTTACAAGAATTCCAATAATTAACAAGCATCAATACTCGTAAGAAAAGAACAACAGGCTTTTTCGTGAGACTGTTATTCAGACATAACACACTAATTGCCATCCACAGTTCCCTTGCTGCAACACCATGCCAATCTATTACAACTCATACAGTACTTAGGCGGGCATATTCTATCAACTTATACACATCTCCTACAAACTGCATGGTTATTAACAACTCATCTTTGTGCTAGCCTTGAACCCATATCTCAGAATTCAGAATCACATATCAGTCATATTCATTTTCATTTCATATCCTTATTATGTCAAACATGTGTTCTCTTGCAAGGTCAAGTCGTGATCTACCAGTCTGGTTTGTAATATAGTTGCCCTATCGGATGCATCACTTATAGGTTTCCTTTCCACAATTTTCACATATAATAAATTTTTGGAATTGGGCTTGTGTAACAAAAAGGTGTTTTCACAATAGTCATACTCACACACATGTTCATACATAACACAACGACTCATTTACAGTAAGAGTAACTTACCGTACATAACCCACATATGATGGAAGTTTCATAATTTAAAGGAAGTAAGAAGGAACTCACCAGTAACTTCAGAACAGAATCTACTCTATTGATCATTTGCTTCAATTGCTCGGACCTATACTAGCTTCTTGAGCTAAATAAGAAATAATTATAACCATCAAACTATTTATCTAATTTAATCATGCATGCCTAATGCAAAAATGTAAATCCCTTCGAGAACAACCTAAGGGCTTTCCAGAACTTACTAGCAATCTGGTACTTAACAAAGGTGTTTTGGCTAGCTACTGGAAACCTTTATCGTCTTCTTTAATGAAGTTTCTTTCAAACTTTTTAAAAACTTAGAAAGAACACAGAGAGAAAAAAAAGGTGAAACATGCTGACTATCGACACCCTTATATAGCACAGACAGCAAGGGAAAGGCTTAGTGGGAGGGTTAGAAAATCCCACTATAGCCCCTAAAACTCTAAAATAGGCTTGCCTAAATATCTACCAAACTTAACTACTACCACTAATCAGTTTAGCTAGTAGTAAAATATTACTTGTACTTTAAAACAAGCCAACTAAACAAGTCACTCATCCACCTAAACACATCAAGTTGTCATCTATAGTACTCTAGTTCAATTCCAATTAGGTCTCAACTAAACTCTAACAATACTCACTGAGCTATCGTTTTCATGCTAAAGCACAAAAAATAAGTCTATCAATCTACGAGCTAACAATTTCACCCCAAGTATTTGGGGTTGGTAGATTGTCACACAAAAGAGTCACCCAAACCCTAGAGTTCGCCAAATGGAAAATTCTAGCAAGACATTCTGTAAATGGGTGTATTGTCAAATCCACGTAATATGTCACCCAAACTTATAACAAATAGTTCACCGATCTCACCCTCTTTTAACCTGGCTTATTCAACTATACGCCAAAAATTATATCGATACAATTTACACCAAGTAGGTTATTATATGGTGCCACCGATTGTTCAGATGGGACTGATGTTAAACTATTACTTTTGCCTAGACTTGTCAATAATAGTTACCATGAGATAAAATAAGATTATATTAGGAGAAAAAATATATCTCAAAGAGATTAATGATATCTTATGAGGGTAAAACAATTATGACAAGGTCATTGGACGAGCACTTATTGAGTAGCTTTCATAATGGTGTGTTAGTAGGGAGAGGTCAGTCACAATACTATAGTGAAATGACTTCGTGACTAAATGAGTTTATAATTAATAGGATAAAAATTGAAAATTAATTATAAATCATTTGAGCCCTAATTACACATGTTCAATCGGTCCCTCTACTAGCTCCTTAAAACCAATAATGAATTACATGTTGAATCAAAAGAACATAAATGGATGAAATGATACGATTAGAGAAATGAGTTACATTTGGAAATGAATGTGATTTCTCACTAAGTATGGAAATTATTTGAAAATTAATTTAATTTTTCAAATTATTATTTGATTAAATAATTAAAGTTTAAAATGAAATTAAATTAATTGGTTATTGAGAATCTATTGAATGTAGAAATTAAATATATTTTTCATACATTCTTTTATGGTAAAGTTCCATGACTTTAACGAAATTAGAAATGGGTAGAAAATTATTTAAATTGAAAAATAAATTAATTTAATAAATAATATTTTAGGAAATAGAAAATATGTATTCGGTTGGATTAAATTATAAATTGTTGGGTTAAAAGTTCAGAAAGTACGTATAATTGAACCCGATACATGATAGGCCCAAAACCCCTCATAATATGTTTAAGGGGTGGCAACCCTAATATAATAAAAAGGGTAAGTCGCCCCTCTCTCCTACTTTAACTAGGGGATTGATTTTTCTATTAAATAAGTATTATTTGTATTCTATTAATTCAACTAGGGTTTCTCTATCTCTCCAAATAAATATGTGGTATTGGTAAGGCTAAACACACACAATATTGAGATATTGTTATTCTACCCGAAAATAGTCAGAATTTATTTTTAAGTATAAATCATATTTTCCGAAAATAACAATTCTATCGATTTCTATAGATAGATTTACTTTCCTATTGAAAGGAAGAAAACTATTTTCGGTTCTATGTTTGATTTGTAATTGTTCAAACCCGCAGTCGAAGCAATTTGTGGTACGACAATAGCGAAGAAGGCTGTTCGGTTGTAAGTCAGGAATGTCAAGTATTTGTCTCGTAAAAAGAAAAAGTATTTTTCAAGAAAAGTTTATTTCTATCATATCACAAACTAACTCGATTTTCAAAATTTTATTTTTCTGATGTACAAGAAAACCATTTTCAAACCAATTTTTTTTCCAACAATTGGTATCAAAGCTAGGTTAGTGCTATGCTTATAGTATAAACTAATATCGAAATTGCCTCTCTTCTTCATGTGTGGTTAATTTTAACAAGATATGACATCCTTGAAATTATTAACATGTTTTGGATTATGTATGTGAATGAATGTATTTTTATTGTTTTATGATTTATATGATAAAGTAATATTGTCAAAGTTGTGAATCTTAAAAATTAAAATGATTGTAATTATTATTTAAATAATTTTTCAGGATATGTAATTAGATTGTGGACTATCATCTCCACATAGAAATTATTTTATTTATTTTCTTTAAAATAATTTAATATAATTTAAAATAATTCATGTAAGTTATAAATGGACATAAGTATTTTGTAACCAAATTTTTCCAACGAATATCGAATAATTGAGACGTATCCAAGAATGACCAAGATGACCCAAACCCAATCCAGCAAACCGGTAAAAGACTGATAGTGGTTCAACAATGAAGGTTGTCGATGGTCAGCGGTGTCCGGTGGTGGTCGATTGCAACTTGACTATCGCAACGAGATGAATTGATGACAACGACTTCAATTGAGGTGACAGCGAAAGCCCATGGTAGCGATAACAGTTCGACGATAGATACCTTTAGTGGTTTTTCAAGTCATTTGTGGTTTTGGGGGAAAAACCCTAGCAATCAGGGTATTTGGCTTTCAACCAGAATATCTAAAGTATGCTTTGGGGTAACCGTTATAATTTTATTTTTTAATTATTTTAGGATGGAATAATGGAAAGTTTGGCTTAGATTCATTTAATTTTATGTTTGGTAGTCGGTCATGACTTGACTATGGCAACGAGAGGACTTGACGACAACTACGTCAACTGATGTGGCATCAAAAGCTCGTGGTAGCGATAGCAGTTCGACAATAAATAACTTTGGTGGCTTTTCAAGTCATTTATGGTTTTTGGGGGAGAACCCTAACAATCAGGGTATTTGGTTTTCAACCAGAAAACCTAAAGTATGTTTTGAGGTAACCATTATAATTTTATTTTTTAATTGTTTTAGGATGGAAAATGGAAATTTGGCTGGTCAGATTAATTTAATTTTATGTTTTTTTGTGATAACATGATGATATTTAAATTGATTATGAAGTATGTTCATGCATATGTATGGTAAGCTTGCCATATATTTTAGGAAAAGAATGTCAAATGTACTTGTTATGTAACACCTCTACCCGATACCTGTCGTCAGATTAGGGTTATGAGGCATTACCGAACTCGACTCAGATCATCACAATCATTTATCACAAATCATACATTTATCAAACCCAAAAGAGACTTAATTCATGCTTGTACAATTCAAACCATAGAATCATCGAATATATGCTATTCAAATGTTCGTTACAAGTTTGAGTATGCACTTTTCACTTTATACATATAAAGTAAATATAAATACATTCATTACTTATTCAGTTATCAACTTATCATTTCACATATTATACCCATATACCTATTTAAACATAAACTCTCACAGACTCTATGGTGTATCCATTCATCTATGAAAGATTAGGTCTAGGTTCGCATATAACATAACCAACTTCTTTCATTTTCATTTATAACATTTAAAACATATATTTTAGGGCATTTCTAACTCGAAACGACTATTCAAATGGTGTAGCCGAACATACAATGCATGCACACATATATATATACCAACTTTACCTATTATAATAAGGATATCTCATAACTCATAGATTCATGGAACATAAATCTAAGACTCGACCATTCAATATCATATCATGCAACCGAGACATTTGTTCATCTTTACACCCAAGTTTTATCATACAATATACTTCCAAATAAGTTCATTTCATAACCGAACCACCATATTACTATTTACTACTTAAAACTTACTTATAACCCAATCATTTCAAGTATATAAGTCATAAAGTCTACCTGTTCAGCATGAAACACATATGAATATGAGTATGTACTTATATATAACACATACTCATTCATTTCCCAAACCAAACATACACGCATCTCACATCAAAGATAGATTATATCATCGAACATTAACATTAAGAACTAGCCACTTTCGCATGGCTTTTATACATTATCAAAATATCATTCAAAAACTTAGCTAGCCTATACATGCCTTAAGAACCAAAAGTCTAAGCATTTTAGGTACCAACAAGAGTAGATAATGTGAATGACTTCGTTGACGATCCCCCCCTGAGCTCGTAGCTTGATCAAAATCTATAAAACAGAACGATGAACACACGGAGTAAGCTAATTTAGCTTAGTAAGTCTTAAGCAGTCATGATATACCAATTGTACATTCAAGCATTAAAAAAAACAATCAAGTAATAACGTTGAATAAATTAACTTAACTCGAAGGTCCTCCAAAATCGAATGCCTTTACCTCACTTAACATAACGTTTATCATTTCCTTACCATTAACATCCAACTTACCAACTCAAGATTTTAACCAAAATATAAAGCATCCTCTCTTTATGATCTATTCATAACATGCACATATGAAACTCAATAGGTTCACATAATCATTCGAACAAGTAAAGGGCCACGTACATCTAAATCGCCTCTTTAATTACATAAACACAAGTTCGTTTAGCTTAACCATCATCACTATTTTACCTTTAAACCTCCATTTATAATCTCATCATATAATTCACATATAGATTAAATACTGTTTCCAACTACTCATATTTTCGATACACATATTTCCATAGGATCACATATATATATGTATATAATAAGTATATACTTTACACTTAGTAAATTTCACATAAAAGGAAATATATTCACACACACACACACACACATATATATGTATATCCATTTGACATTTCATACATTCAGTATACATGGCATCAAAGTAATCCCGGTATGTCACGTAAACATAAGCGAAAGCCAAATATATAGGATCAATTTGTATCATTCATATCAATAGACTTATACGATTACCTTTAACCACATTATGCTTTCATATACCAGTTTCCTCATGGCATAGTTTATACACAATTTGCATCTACCGATTGTATATCACATTTCCTTCATCAATTCATTTACTTATCATCATCACATATATATATATATATATATGTATAATACATGAATATGAATAGCACATACCTTGTAGTAGAATTAACAAATTCATTTTCAAATGCTTAGGCTCACTTGATTCATTTCACGACTTTACTAGTACACAATCTAAGCTTGAATTTCAACTCACCGGTATAAAAAACCTGCTAGGCATTTGCCGAATCTCACATCTTGGCATTAGACTTGCTAGACTCAAGGTCCTAGTTCAAACACCGGCATTTAGCTTCTTTGGGCAATAAGTCGAATATATCACCAAGACTAAGCACGCTAGGCACGAAGTCTCGAATATGTCACCGCACTAAGCTCGCTGAGGCACGAAGCCCAAATATGTCACCTAAGACTAAGCCCGCTAGGCAATAAGCTCGAATATGTCACCCAAGACTAAGCCCGCTAGGCAATAAGCGAAATATATCACCCAAGACGAGGCCTCGCTAGGCATAAAGCCCGAGTATCAATGTAGTCAATCATTCCACACACATTTCATAATTTATCACATATCCAATTCAACTAAGCTTACTCACATTACACAAATAGAATCATTACGTCATTGTAAAACCCACAATTCATATCGAGATACTCATTCATATCACATTATTAAATTATGCATTCAATCTAATTTACTTATATACATTCGGCTATGACATAACATGTACTCAAATTTATCGAACATCATCATTTAATATGTTCATAAATAATTCTTTGATATATTTCAGCTTAAGGACTTACCTCAAATATCGATGGACGACGAAGACCGGCTATTCGATAACCTTCACCTTTCCCCGATCCAAATCCGTTTTTCTTTGTTCTTGATCTAAACATATTTAAAATAAGCTCATTCAAGTACATTTCATCTCAATTTAGTCCCAAAATACATAAATGGGCAAATTACCATTTTGCCCTAGTATTTCACATTTTACAATTTTGTCCTATTTGCTTAAAACACAAAATACACACAATTTGTATAAATACCTTAAGGGCCGAATATCTATAGCATTCATACAAATCCATATATTTTGTTTATTTCACATTTAAGTCCCTCTAAAATTTTATTTTCATAATTAAGCCCTAATCTCTCAAAATCACCAAAAATCCAAAGACAAAACATATCAATCTAACATATATCTTTCATAATCCATCAACTAACATCATAAAACTCATGAAATCATCAATGGTACATTTCAAAATATTGATCAAAATCAAAATTCAAGCATGGGTCTTGAAGTATTCAAGCAACGATTTCAAAAACGTAAAATTATCAAAACCTAATCAAGGTAATTTGTTGCAAATTTGAAGCTTTTCTAAGCTCTTTTCTTTAGCTAACATTCGCTAAGAGAGAAGCAAAATGATAATGGTTTCTTTTCATGCAATTTTAACATATATTAATCATTTATTAAATTACTATTTTAACCTTTTAATAAATAATAAACATAACATATAACTTAAGGTCATATTAGACCTTTTAGCCCACTATCATTGAAAATGGGCTATTTGCCCTATTAGTACCTCATAGTAAAAAGCCACTATCACTTTAGCACTTTTCACTATAGTAAGCAACTTTTACACTTTACGCGATTTAATCCTTTTTGTCAAATTAAACACTCAAACGATAAAATTTTCTTACGAAACTTTCACACACATTAATTCACATAAAATAAACACCGAAAATAATATCTAAAAAATTTTCGGACTCAGATTCGTGGTCCCGAAACCACCGTTCCGATTAGGGTCAAATTCGGGCTATTACAACTCTCCCCCCTTAAGGATTTTCGTCCCCGAAAATCTTTTCGCTGAACAATTTCAGATATTGTTATCTTATTGAATCTTCAGGCTGCCATTTCTTATTTCTCAACTCCTTTATCTCACAAATAAGATATGGATCACTCTCTTCATATGTCATATAAGATCGATTACATTTGAGGATGGGGCAATCACACGTGACGGATCAAGCCGATATTTACGAAATATTGAAACATGAAATACTTTATCGTCGATCTCAAATTCTATATTTTTTTTGTTTCAAGTTTATAAAGGATTTTTGACGATCAAATACTGCTTTCAAACAATTTCGGATCAATTTCACTTCTGCTACGTATCCTTTATCAAATCAACCCCTGTAACTTATTCTCACCGAGTTCGATCTAATCTGAGGTATACAATTTTACGTCAGTACAAATCTTCATACGGTGCCATTTTGATATTCATCTAAAACCACTATTATACATAAATTTTTAATCAATGGTGAATCTGCTCCCATGAGCCATAAAACTCTAATACGCTGAGACCTTAGTATATCTTTAAGAATCGAATAGTTTGTTCAGATTGATCATCTGCTTGCAAATGAAAGGCATCTACTGAAATGCAATTTCGTGCCCAAAGCTTCTTGCAAATTTCTCTAGAATCATGATGGGAATCTCGTACCTCTATCTGACACAATAGATAGTGGTACCCCGTGCAATCTCACAATCTCATTAATATAAAACTCGGTCAATCTCTCTAGTGAGAAATCAGACCTAACCGGAATGAAATGGGTAGATTTAGTTAATCGGTCAATTACGACCCATACCACATCTTTCTTTCTCGGAGTCAGGGCCAATCAGAGATAAAGTCCATTGTTACTTTATCCCATTTCCACTCAAGAATCAAAATTAGATGTAATAATCCAGATAAAACTTGATGTTCGACTTTCGTTTGCTGACAGACTAAACATTATAAATCCAAATCAGAAATGTCTCGTTCCATACCAAACCACCCGTAGTGTTGCTACAAATTATGATACATATTAGTACTTCCCAGATGAACAGTTAAACGACTATTATGTGCTTCATTCAAATCGATGGAATTAACTCTGAATTTCTCGGAATACAATCATGATCTTGGAATCTCAGACAATCATCAAAAATTTTGAAATTCAGACTCGAAATTCACTTCACATCGAGCTCGATTCACTAACAATTTATTATCAATTTTCCGAGCTTTATATATATACATTATAAAACATCGATTCGCTCTCAATTCCTCTATTACAAAACTATCATAAGACAAGTCCAACCGAGTATTCAAAGCACGTAATGCAACGATGATTTTCTATTCGGACCATTAGTCACAACATTTGTTTTACCGAATGATAATCTAACAATAGCTCATAATTTTTCAATATCTCAAGCCATCTTCTCGATGCGAGTTCAAATCTTTTTAAGTCATCAATTATTTTAAACTTTATGATCTGAATAGACATGACATTTCTCCCCGAACAAGTAATAACGCCAAATCTTCATCGCGAATATAATAGCTACTAGTGCCAAATCACATGTCGGGTAATTTCTTTCATGCGGCTTCAATTGTCTCGAAGCGTAGGCTATGACTTTGCCTTCTTGCATCAAAACACAATCCACAAAGAAGCATTACTAAAAACAACAAATTCTTTACCCGATTCAGGCTAAACTAACACTAGAGCTTCAATCAAAAGGGCTTTCAACTGATCGAAACTTTTCTAACACTTTTCTGACCATTCAAACCTGACATCTTTCCAAAGCAGTCTAATCAACGGAGTAACTATCATCAGATCTAATCTGATTCCAAAAGCTGACACAATATGTCCCAGAAGACTAACTTCGTACAATCAGAATTCACATTCTCTGAATATCATATATATAATTGTTCTTCTCTCAAAGTTTGCAAGAAAATTCTCAATGTTCAGTATGCTCCTTTTCATCAAGTGAATAAATAAAGGGATCATCCACAATTTCCACAACAACTCAATAACAGATTTAACTTCACGAATCAGAGGCAACCCCGGTAACTCTTCAGGAAACATATCAGAAAACTCACAAACAATAGGCATTGATTAAATTTTCTTCCCAGATACTTTCAAATCAATCACGTAGGAAAAATATGCCGTATAACCCCTTTTTTTCATATAATTCCGAGCTTTCAAAACAGATATTACAGTAGTCAATCTACTCAAACCATTAGACTCAATTCGTACTTTCTTATCTTTCAGACATCTCAAATTTATAGTCTTTCTTTTGCAGTTCACAACAACATCATGCATAACAACCAATCCCTTCCCAAAATAATATTAAACTCATCAAATGGTAAAAGCATCAAATCAACGGGGAAACAGATACCTCGAAACATTAATGGACAGTTCTTGCATACTTTATCAACCATGACACTTTTATCTAGGGGTTCAATACTTTTACAGCAAACTCAGAAGATTCTGCAGTCAAAGTCTTGCTGAATACTAAATTCATGCATACATACGGATATGTAGAACCAAGGTTTATCAAAACAATCACGAAGTATCATAAAGAGTAAATGTACCGTTATGACATCGGTGATGAGGCATCCTCTAGAACTCGAATAGCATACACACTGATCGCACGGCTTCAAATATGTTAATATTGTCTTCTAATGAAGATATGGTACACTTTAAACATTGATCCGAATATAAGATAGCTCGTTGAACACACAAATAGTATTGTCAAACCACAACTCAATTGCTTCGCATCATTATCATCATCATTAGTTTTAAATTCTTCTACCTGTGTTTCTCAATTTTATCTATAGGAGGCTCGCCAAATCTTATCGATCCACTATCGAGGTACCATAGGTATCGGAGATGGATTATTCAGGGGTGAAGGTAGTTGCACAGTCGGGTTAGTCCAGATATATTGAGTAAACCATTCGTTTATCATCCGGTAGAAGGCTTACTTAGCCTTCCCCTCATGACTACTCGAGATAGGTCGAGAGTCTACTACAACGACCTATATCTTGGAATCAGCGCCACGCTCTCAACATCATCATCTACGGCTCTATCGGGATCCATTTACAATATAAAATCACAATTCAGATGTCAGAAGTCACCACACTATCGTATTGTAATTTAAGGCATGTATAGCTAGACCCACACGTCTACTGTAGTCCTAGAATCGACTAAACCGTAAGCTCGATACCAATCAAATGTAACACCTCTACCCCATACCCGTCGTCAAATTAGGGTTATGAGGCATTACCGAACTCGACTCGGATCATCACAGTCATTTATCACAAATCATACATTTATCAAACCCAAAAGGGACTTAATTCATGCTTGTACAATTCAAACCATAGAATCATCGAATATATGTTATTCAAATGCTCGTTACAAGTTTGAGTATGCACTTTTCACTTTATACATATAAAGTAAATATAAATACATTTATTACTTATTCAGGTTATCAACTTATCATTTCACATATTATACCCATATACCTATTTAAACATAAACTCTCAAAGACTCTATGGTGTATCTATTCATCAATGAAAGATTCAGTCTAGGTTCGTATATAACATAACCAACTTCTTTCATTTTCAATTATAACATTTAAAACATATATTTTTAGGCATTTCTAACTCGAACCTGACTATTCAAATGGTGTAGCCGAACATACAATACATGCACACATATATATATACCAACTTTACCTATTATAATAAGGATATCTCATAACTCATAGATTCATGGAACATAAATCTAAGACTCGACCATTCAATATCATATCATGCAAACTGAGACATTTGTTCATCTTTACACCCAAGTTTTATCATACAATACACTTCCAAATAAGTTCATTTCATAACCGAACCACCATATTACTATTTACTACTTAAAACTTACTTATAACCCAATCGTTTCAAGTATATAAGTCATAAAGTCTACCTATTCAGCATGAAACACATATGAATATGAGTATGTACATATATATAACACATACTCATTCATTTCCCAAACCAAACATACACGCATCTCACATCAAAGATAGATTATATCATCGAACATTAACATTAAGAACTAGCCACTTTCGCATGGCTTTTATACATTATCAAAATATCATTCAAAAACTTAGCTAGCCTATACATGCCTTAAGAACCAAAAGTCTAAGCATTTTAGGTACCAACAAGAGTAGATAGTGTGAATGACTTCGTTGACGATCCCCCCTGAGCTCGTAGCTTGATCAAAATCTATAAAACAGAACGATGAACACACGGAGTAAGCTAATTTAGTTTAGTAAGTCTTAGCAGATCATGATATACCAATTGTACATTCAAGCATTAAAAAAACAATCAAGTAATAACGTTGAATAAATTAACTTAACTCAAGGTCCTCCAAAACCGAATGCCTTTACCTCACTTAACATAACGTTTATCATTTCCTTACCATTAACATCCAACTTACCAACTCAGCATTTTAACCAAAATATAAAGCATCCTCTCTTTATAATCTATTCATAACATGCACATATGAAACTCAATAGGTTCACATAATTATTCGAACAAGTAAAGGGCCACGTACATCTAAATCGCCTCTTTAATTACATAAACACAAGTTCGTTTAGCTTAACCATCATCACTATTTTACCTTTAAACCTCCATTTATAATCTCATCATATAATTCACATATAGATTAAATACTCGTTTCCAACTACTCATATTTTCGATACACATATTTCCATAGGATCACATATATATATATGTATATACAATAAGTATATACTTTACACTTAGTAAATTTCACATTAGTAAATTTCACATAAAAGGAAATATATTCACACACACACACATATATATATATGTATATCCATTTGACATTTCATACATTCGTATACATGGCATCAAAGTAATCCCAATATGTCACGTAAACATAAACATAAGGCCAAATATATAGGATCAATTTGTATCATTCATATCAATATACTTATACGATTACCTTTAACCACATTATGCTTTCATATACCAATTTCCTCATGGCATAGTTTATACACAATTTGCATCTACCGATTGTATATCACATTTCCTTCATCAATTCATTTACTTATCATCATCACATATATATATGTATAATACATGAATATGAATAGCACATACCTTGTAGCCGAATTAACAAATTCATTTTCAAATGCTTAGGCTCACTTGATTCATTTCACGACTTTACTAGTACACAATCTAAGCTTGGAATTTCAACTCACCGGTATAAAAACCTGCTAGGCATTTGCGAATCTCACATCCGGCATTAGACTTGCTAGACTCAAGGTCCATAGTTCAAACCAAGCATTTAGCTCGCTAGGCAATAAGCCCGAATATATCACCCAAGACTAAGCACGCTAGGCACGAAGTCCGAATATGTCACGGCACTAAGCACGCTAGGCACGAAGCCCAAATATGTCAGTGACACTAAGCACGCTAGGCAATAAGCTCGAATATGTCACCCAGACTAAGCCTCGCTAGGCAATAAGCGAATATATCACCTAAGACGAGGCCTGCTAGGCATAAAGCCCGAGTATCAATGTAGTCAATCATTCTACACACATTTCATAATTTATCACATATCCAATTCAACTAAGCTTATTCACATTACACAAATAGAATCATTACGTCATTGTAAAACCCACAATTCATATCGAGATACTCATTCATATCACATTATTAAATTATGCATTCAATCTAATTTACTTATATACATTCGGCTATGACATAAACATGTACTCAAATTTATCGAACATCATCATTTAATATGTTCATAAATAATTCTTTGATATATTTCACTAAGGACTTACCTCAAATATCGATGGATGACGAAGACCTATTATTCGATAACCTTCGCCTTTCCCCGATCCAAACTGCTTTTTCTTTGTTCTTGATCTAAACATATTTAAAATAAGCTCATTCAAGTACATTTCATCTCAATTTAGTCCCAAAATACATAAATGGGAAAATTACCATTTTGCCCCTATTATTTCACATTTTTACAATTTAGTCCTATTTGCTTAAAACACAAAATACACACAATTTGTATAAATACCTTAAGGGCTGAATATCTATAGCATTCATACAAATCCATATATTTTGTTTATTTCACATTTAAGTCCCTCTAAAATTTTATTTTCACAATTAAGCCCTAATCTCTCAAAATCACCAAAAATCCAAAGACAAAACATATCAATCTAACATATATCTTTCATAATCCATCAACTAACATCATAAAACTCATGAAATCATCAATGGTACATTTCAAAATATTGATCAAAATCAAAAATTCAAGCATGGGTCTTGAAGTATTCGAAGCAACGATTTCAAAAACGTAAAAATTATCAAAAACCGAAAACTACACATACCTTAATCAAGGTAATTTTTTGCCAAAATTTGAAGTTTTTCTAAGCTCTTTTCTTTAGCTAACATTCAGCTAAGAGAGAAGCAAAAATGATAATGGTTTCTTTTCATGCAATTTTAACATATATTAATCATTTATTAAATTACTATTTTAACCTTTTAATAAATAATAAACATAACATATAACTTAAGGTCATATTAGACCTTTGCCACCCACTATCATTGAAAATAGGCTATTTGCCCTATTAGTACCTCATAGTAAAAAGCCACTATCACTTTAGCACTTTTCACTATAGTAAGCAACTTTTACACTTTACGCGATTTAATCCTTTTTGTCAAATTAAACACTCAAACGATAAAATTTTCTTATGAAATTTTCACACACATTAATTCACATATAATAAACACCGAAAATAATATCTAAAAATTTTTCAAACTCAGATTCGTGGTCCCGAAACCACTGTTCTGATTAGGGTCAAATTCGGGCTGTTACATGTTATGTATTTATTAATCATGACCTTTCAATTTATAAATATGGATCTTAGACCTATGAATGGGGATATTCCCAAAACTTACAAAGAAAAATGGAAGTGAGTTAGACAAAAAGAAAAGCAACTTGGACAAAAAGAAATGAAATGACTTAGACAAATCTTTTTTGCTGATAACCTCAGACCAATCAATCGAATATTGATTAATACATAATCGATCGAACACTACTTGAAAATGACTTTTCTACTCAGAAACGAAATGTTCTAAATACTCCTAAAAATTCTTGCTCCTATTGGACCATTTGTATCTATATGCCTTAGGATCCTGATTCATAAATCTCTCGGTCCGAGAAATCAAAATAAGAGGATCGAACCATTTCTTCTAACTCTTTTTCAATGATTAAAATCGAACATAAATAACCTTGCATGTTTTTTTAAAATATTGAGTGGGAGAAGGTCCCTAAATAAGACATACGACCTCCATCAATGATCTCTTGTGATGGCATGAAATGAACCTGCCTCAATGTAGACGTTGTCATATAGATTTCACTGAATAGATTTCCTAAAAGAAAGAAGAATTAACTTGTAATCATATGATAGTTGGCCACCCATATTGTAGGTATTATCATGTGGTATAACAATAAATATTTCTTTAAAGAGGACAACTAGTCACAACATGTCACTAGGTGAGATTGTCCTAATATGAATCATTTGTGGTACATGATGTGATAGGTGTTGAGTTGATGGTTGTACACTTAAAATTATTCTAATTAAGTAACTTCCTAAGAAGCTAAGCCTAAGTTAGAATGATGACCAAAAGTGAGGAGATTATTAGCACGTGTGAATACTGAAGAAATTAAGTTCATGTATTAATTGGTTGAAAATCCATGTTCTTACTAGTTAGCTAAGATTGTCCCAAGGTGACTTAATTTAATAGGTATAAGAAATATTGCTGCAATGATTTACGAATGTTTTCAAGGTTTAATGTAAGACACATGCATCATCTTAATGCATATTGTATGTTGCAAAACATTCTATTAGTAGTTATTAAGGTGCTTGATTTTATGCTTTTTAATTTTATTATTTCTTACAATGTGATGTATGAAGTCAACACTTTGTGATTCAATAAAATGTACCATATAGTAATAAAATTATAGAGATTTTTTGCCTCTTTAATAGACACTAACATATATTCCATGTATCACAATTATTAAAGGCTTTAATACCTCAACCAACCTATATTTCCATTAAGCTTACAGAGTCTTCTTTCTTACCCAAGCTATAGAAGATCCTTATGGTATGAGGTTATGAATGAAGACTTTTCAACATTAAAAAAAGTCAATGCTCTTGATCTCTTATTCCATTTGTTCCTCATGCCAAATTGATAGATTGTAAGTGGGTATTTCATGTTAATTACAACTCAGATACAAACCTTGGCACTATAATAGCTTGATGTGGATTATTGTGAATTTTATTCTCTTCTTGCTAAACATACTACAATGAGGGTGGTTCTATTTGTTATAGTCTCCATTGATTGGCCTGTAACACCCCAAACCCGGCCTAGAAGTTAGGCCCGAATCTGAATGTCACATTAAAGGCACAATTCAAAACGGTTTTGCTAATTAAGAAATTAAGGCCCAAAAGCCCAAAATCTAATAGACTTATTAATTAAAGTTTAAAAAACTCATTTTATTATTTTAAGCATTTAGTAAACCAAGTTTGAACATAAGAGCTTACTTAGGTTTAATAATTAAATAAACATTTAATCTCAAAACCCAAATTAAATCTGAAGTCAAAACAGAGTACAATGTCTTATTACGTCCACTGAAAATTAAGTAAATAAAACATGTATTTTGAAACAATAAATGAAAATTCAAGCCTCTTGTAGTGTGGCCATCTCCGAGTCCTCTCCCACTTCGAGTCGTCTATTCGGGATAACCTGAAACATTAAATTAAAGGGGTGTGAGTTTCAAAACTCAGTGTGCACAACCCTCATCGGTAAGAACATGCATCACAACAATCTGGGCCGAAGCCCATTTCAGTAACGGTGGCAATTGGGCCTTAACCCATAAATGTCACAAATCATATTTATCTGGGCCTGAGCCCATCTCAAATAAAACCACAATGCAATGCATTAATGCCCATACCAACCCTGCACTCCATCTCCTATCCAACCCTGCACTCCGGTGGGGATTTAATCGACCCACCCATCCCTACACTCCTTATGTAGCATCGGTTGTGGCACTAACTTATCGGTGCAAAGATAGTCGTCGATGGCTAAAGCCTTTGGTGGATCCACAATCGTCAGCGACCATGCAATCCTATCTCGCACTTCCCCTTTCGAATAATCCCATCCCCATGCAACATAATAACACATGAATGCAATATACAATAATAATCATACGATAACAATCATAAATCACATACAAGAATAATCATATAACATGTAGGGGCATTTTTTCATTTTCCTACCAAGGGTATTTTTGTAATTTACCTACCAAGGGTATTTTCGTAATTTACCTACCAAGGGTATTTTCAAAATTTACCTACCAAGGGTATTTCGGTAATTTCGCAACTTAGGGGTATTTCGATAATTTTTCAAACCAGGGGTATTCTAGTAATTTTACAAACCAAGGGTATTTTAGTAATTTTACAAACTATAGGTATTTCGATAATTTTGCAAATCAGAGGTATTTTGGTAATTTTATAATCCGGGGGTATTTTGGTACTTTCATAAAGTAAGGA
Source organism: Gossypium rotundifolium (assembly GCA_025506655.1). Classification (NCBI taxonomy): domain Eukaryota; kingdom Viridiplantae; phylum Streptophyta; class Magnoliopsida; order Malvales; family Malvaceae; genus Gossypium; species Gossypium rotundifolium. The sequence continues at coordinate 37,175,946 of CP106732.1, read as the reverse complement.
GTATTTACGACCCAACAGAAGGTCCACTGTCGCCTCGAACGACTCAAGTATTCTAAACAGAGATAATGATGCGAATGGGCCTAAGGCCCATTCTCATCCCAAGTGGGCCCACACACTCCTGTGGCCCATTTAGCCTAAACCTAGCCATATATATGAGATTCATATAGTCTAGTTCACTATCTTCTACTCAATCATACAATTTACTCATATGGGCCCTCAGGCCCATTAGGCCCACTTGGCCCCTTTCGGGCCATCGTAGCCCAACAACCCACACACACAAGAATACTCATGGTGGCCTCGACTATCGCATCGAAGCTTCCACACATGCGCTCGTACGCTCGTGTGGCTACCATCGCCGTGTGTCCGGTATTTCAGCATTTGCCGCTCTATAGCTAGAGTAGAGAGAATACACACCTGATAGGAATTCTGAAGCTGCTAAACTGCGCTCCCAAAGCTCCTATGCCCAACGCCTACCAAGGTATCTTTTCTCTCCTCCTAGAATGCTCTTTATATAACTAGCTTCTCACCTTCCTTCTTTGTATCTTTCCGATGTGGGATCCGTCCGCTAGCAGAGTTTAAATCCAACTCAAACTCTTGCCACCCCATCTTAGCAAAATAAATACTCCCTTGCTTCTCATGGGTTCGAACTCAGGCTCCCTTGTAACATAACCCACGCTGCTAGCCACTTTACCAACTAGCTTCTTGTTTCTAAAATCATGCGCAACTAAATATAAGTCCTATGACCAAATTCAAAAATCCATTTAAAAAGAAAACTAAAATGCAAGCACCGAGACTTGAACCTTGGACCTCTTTCCTTCCTCTATGGCATCACCCCCTTGCTCCTTAAGTGGCGTCACTTGCCACTACACCACACACTCCACTTGTCATTTTTCCCCACATTTTATTCTTAAAGCCTACCTACCAACTCCCAGGGTTTTTTTCACCTAAAACCAGAATTTTTCCTATGGCCTATCTTTAACCCAAGACTTCATAAAAGCCCACTAACGTTCCAAAAATCACTCACCTAATAGGTCCAACTTGCCTTAGTACCATTCTCTTGTTTTCAAAAATTTTAAACGCTACTACCCCAAGGCCCATTGGGCCCAATCCTACTAGACCTAGTTCCAGGATGTTACATGGCCACTTTGAATATTAAAGGTTAATAATGCATTTTTTTATGGTCACTTAACTAAGCTTACATGTTTTAGCAATTAAGGTCTATCAGTGATAAATTTCCCAATCACATTTTTTGATTCCATGAAGCTACTTGTCGCTTGAATCAAGCTTCGCATGCATGATATTGATTAACTGAAACTTATCTTTTATCTATTGGTTTTTACCATACCCAATGTAATCATTATCTCTTCATTTTTGAAAAATTTAAAGTTATTTTCAACCTCGTTGCTTATATTGAGGATCTCGTTATTATTGGCAACCACTCACATTATATTAAAGAATTTATCAAATGGTTTAGTACTTAATTCTCTATAAAAGATCTTAATGATCTATACCTTTTTCTAAGTATTGGAATTATTCACTCATCTGTTGGTCTCTTCCTTAACTAATAGAAATATATTTATAAGATATTTGAACAAACCAATATGGTAGGCTACAAAATCAATAAGGACACTTATAACTAGTGGTTTATGTTTGGTCCTTAAAGATGGTTCTCCTTTTATAAATCCCACGACATACAAGAGTGTAGTTGAAATCTTGTAGTATTTGCATCTTAGTTGCCTAGATATTGTTACGAATAAAATCAAGTGGAAGCTAGAAATAAGTGTCACATTTATTGAAGATAGAAAGCTAGCTTTTATAGCCTTATAAATGGCATATATAAAATCACAACTAACACCTATATCACCTATAAACAAGGATCACCGCTAGTTTAAACAAATGCAGAAAGTTGTTCTTAAAGAATAGGACTTATTGAAATAGAAAAACAACTTTGAAAACACTAAATAATCCAAATAATTCCTCCCCTAAACTATTCTGCATATTTGCAGTCAGTTTACTTGTCCACAAATTCCAAGTTTTTCCCTAAGCTTTTCAAATGTCTCCAGCTTCAACACCTTAGTCATGATGTTTGTTGTCTGCTACTTTGTTCCACAATGGACAAGCTCAATAAATTTATCATTAGACAATTCACGAAGGAAGTGGTACCTTACATGAATGTGTTTGCTCCATCCATATAATACGACATTCTTTGATAGTTTGATGGTGGAGGCGTTGTCACAATATAACATGATACTTTCTTTTAGAGGAAGATTGAAAGTATCCAAAATTCTTCTCATCCAAACTGCTTGACAAGTACATGACACTGCTACTACGAAGTCTGTTTCGGTGGTAGGTAAGGTCACTACCAGTTGTTTTCTCGAAGACTATGCAACGACACTTTCTCCAAAGAGAAAAACATATCTTTAAGTGCTCCTCCTATCATCTTGATCTCCAGCATAATCACTGTCTGTGTAGCCAACTAACTTGCTAGTTCCACCTTTTTTTGTACAAAATGCCCAGCTTCGATGTTCCTTCTATATATTGAAGAACCTTTTTTGTTGCACTAAGATCAAGTTCAGTAGGTTTTTCCATATATCGACTCACTAGTCCAACCACATACATTAGATATGGTCTAGTCGGAGTTAAATATCAAAAACTCCCCACAATTTGCTTATAACCAGTGACATCTTCTTTGACTCCATCTTCATCTTTCAGGAGTTTTATTTTTGGAACAATAGGACTTCTCACAAAGTTGCACCTTAACATACCAAATCTCTCAAGAACTTCATTAGCATACTTCCTTCGACTAATAAATATGCCTTTATCATTTTGTAACACTTTAACTCCAAGAAAGTATTTCATCTTTCCAAGATCAATCATTCCAAATTTTCACATCATGGAATTTTTAAAAGCTTTAATTATTTTCTAATCATTTCCCATGAATATGAGATCATCAACAAACAAACTAACAATCAAAATTCTTTCTTTCGAATCAATTTGAATAAAAAGAGTAGGTTCAGATGGGCACCTTTCAAAACCTTCCTTTGTAAAATTGGACTCAATACGACTATACCATGCTCTTGGAGCTTACTTAAGATCGTACAATGCCTTATTTAATTTGCAAACTTTATGCTCCTCCCCTTCTTTCTCAAAGTCACGGTTGATCAACAAAAACTTCCTCTACCAGCTCTTCATGAAGGAAAGGACTTTTAACATCAAGTTGGTAGATATTCCAACCTTTTTTTTTTGTAGCCATTACAATCACCATTCGGATTGTATCCTATTTTGCAACTGGTGCAAAAACTTCATTGTAATCAATTCCATATTTCTAGGCATATTCCTTCACCACCAATCGTGTTTTGTGTTTTTCAATCTTGTCAAGTTCATTTAGCTTGGTTTTGAACACCCATTTTACTTCGATCTTCTTTGCACCAGCCGACAATTCCATCGATTCCCATGTTTTATTTTTTCCAATGGCTTGAATCTCTAGTTTCATAGCTTCAAGCCATTTTTCACTTACAATAGCTTCTTCAAAAGTCATTGGATCTATTATGGTGTATAAAACCAAGTTATTAACTTCTTCATCTTCATCAGAAAGGCCTAGTCCTTTGCCACTCACATAATCTTTTTGCCACTCTAGTGCTCCTCTCTCGTCTAATCCTCCATTGATTTACAGTTGAAATGTTTGAACTTGGTGGTTCTTCTCCAACTACTTCCTCTATGTTTGGTACAATGACATCATCCTCACTCACATCATCCTCAAGAGTAATATCTTCCTATTCCAACTCTTTGTTTGCTTTCTCTAAATTTTAAATCCAATCTCAGCCTTTATCTTCTTCAAAAACAACATTATGACTTACTACAGTACACCTAAAGACTGGATCATACAATCGATAAGCCTTGGATTCATTGCTCACACAAAAGAAAACACACTTGTAGCTTTTGTTGTCTAACTTTCTTCTTTTTTCAGGTATATGTACATGGACAACACACCCGAACACTCGAAAATGGTCCACAGAAGGTGTAACATTACTCCATACCTCTTCTGGTGTTTGTCCATTCATGGCTACTATAAAGCTCTTGTTCATCACATGGGTACACCATTGAATTGCTTTTGCCCAGAACTCTTTTGGGACATTTTTTAGATAACATGGTTCGAACTGAGTTTATAATGGTTTGCTTCCTCCTCTCTGCTACTCCATTTTGTTACAGGGTGTAGGCTGCAGTCAATTGCCTACGAATACCATTATCTATACAAAAATTATTAAATTCATGGGAGGTGAACTCTCCTCCCTTGCCTCTGCATAAACAAGCTATACACTCACTACTTTCATTCTCAACATATTTTTTAAAGCTTTAAAATACCTCAAACGTCACTGATTTGTCATGCAAGAAATAGACCCAAATTTTGTGACTAAAATCATCAGTAAAATTGAGTAAGTACCTCTTCCAACCTGTAGAAATCTGTGTAATTGGTCCACAAATGTCAGAATGCATCAACTACAACTTTCTTGATGCTCTCCATGAACTCTTCTTTGGCATTTTCTCCCTATGTTGCTTTCTGACCAAACAATGAGTACATACTTTGTTTAGAATGTTGATTATTGGTAAGCCACGAACTAACCTTTTAGACTGCATCATACGTTAGCTTTTGTAGTTCAAATGATCGAACCTATAGTGCCATAGATGAGAGATATCTTCTGTGGTAGTTTGGAAGCATGATGAAACCAACGGTTGAGAGCATGGTAAAACAATAGCTCAAAGCACAAACATCCGATTTTTGGTCATTTTGGTTGTTACAATGAGCCCTATTGGTGGATGATACAACTTGCACTCACCCCATTAAATCAAAATATCTATCCCTTTCTCCTAGAGCTGTCTTATGCTCAACAAATTATTTTTTAGATTTAGAACAAAGAAAATTTCAGAGATTACCTGTTTAGTGCCTCCAATCTCTAATCTAACACTTCCTTTTCCCATTACTACCACTTTTGTATTATTTCCAAGCTTGACAGAGTGTCGAAAGCTTTGATCAAGATGAGAAAACCACTTCTTGTTCCCACACATATGATTCGAGCATCTCGAATCAAGAAACTATACGCCATCTTGTTGTGAGTTATGTGTCTCCACACACGACATTAAGAGCAGCTATTCCTTTTCATAAAGTCCCACAAAGTTGGCTTTACTCTCCCACCTTGGACATTTATACTAAAATTGCCTCAATTTGTGGCATTTATAACATTCTACCTGGGCTTTGTCAAATGATCTCCCTCTGCCTCTTCCACGTACTTTGTATGAATTTGCTCCACGTCCTCTACTTTTAAACCTTTTGTTACCAACAACAGCTTTTAAGGCATGATCTTCATCTCTTTCCATTCTCTTAAACTTCTATTCATATACAGATAATGAACTTTGCAATTCATCAACCGACATGGTACCTGTATCTCTTGCCTCTTCGATAGATACTACCACATAGGTGAAATGTTCTGTCAAAGTCTGTAAAATCTTCTCCACGATCACTGAGTCAAACATGATCTCCCCATTGCTCCACATCTGGTTTGCTACATCCATTACTTTAGCAAAATAATCTTTGATCGTTTCTCTTTTCTTCATTTCCAACACCTCAAATTCTGTTCTTAAGGTGTTGAGAAGAGACCTTTTTCACTCTCTCATTTCCACCAAACTTGCTTTTCAAAGAATCCCAAACAATTTTGGAGGTTCTTCTGTCCAAAATCTTTGTTTGACCCTTTGATCCTTCATCTTTATCTCGTCCATCTATGTTTGTTACGGGATGGTCTGCACAGTCATTGTTTTAGGCTCCTCGAAGCCTTTCTCAACTAGGTTCCACAATCCTTTAGACCTCAATAGATTCTCTATCAGCTTGCTCCAATGGTCGTAGTGAAATACCATAAAAAAGAGGTATCTTTGTAAGACTTTTCACTCTTTTTTTAACTCATATCCACTTATTTCCTCAACAACCTAGCTCGGATACTAGAATGTTAATTATAAAATCAAGTGGAAGCTGGAAATAAGTGTCACATTTATTGAAGATAGAAAGCTGGCTTTTATAGCTTTACAAATGAAAAATATAGAATCACAACTAACACCTATATCTATAAACAAGGATCTCCACTAGTTTAAACAAATGTAGAAAGTTGTTGCTAAAGAATAGGACTTATTGAATCAGAAAAATAACTTTGAAAACACTAAATAATTCAAATAGATTATTACATTTATTGTCAGCAAGTTACCTCAATTTATAAGTTTTCCAAAAAAAACTCACTAGGCCATGGAAAGTTGTATTTTATGTTATCTAGTTAAGATGTCTGATTGGGGTTCGTTACTTTTAAAGAATTCTCCTCTAAAGCTTCATGTTTTTTTACTTTGGTTGGGTTGGTGATCTTGATGGTTGCTTGCCCACTATAGATTACATTGTGTTTCTTGTCTATAATCTGATTTCATGGAGTTCAAAGAAACAAAGTGTTGTGGCTTGTTCTTTCACTGAGGCTGAATACAGGGTCATTGTGATATAGGAAGTGGAGTAGGATAGAGATCTTTCAAGTTGTATGAAGAAAAAGGTCTAAAGAATGAAGGAAAACCCTTTCTTATCAGCAAAGCAATATGGAAACGAAAGAAGAAACCAAGAAATTATTAAATAAATTGACAACAAATTAAACAACCAATGAAGCTTGGAAATCGAGCAAAAAAGATTGGAATGGACATGGACTCCTTAGATTTGATCAATTGAAGTCTTCATGAATCCAAAAGAACACTTCTTAAAGGATTTTTAAGTGTTCGAACAGATCTGGAATAAGCAAGCAAAAACAAATTAGAAATCAAGCAAAACAAAGAAAAAGAAGAAAAAGGAAAGAATGACTTGGTTGTCAATGGGCACCCAAGATTTGATTTAAGGATGCTTCCTTTAGAAGAAAGAAACCGTTCTTGATGAGTTTTAAGGCTATTGAAACAAATATGGAAAGAAATAATCAAAACAGGTCAGTAATCAACTCAAAATAAATAGAAATCAAAGGGAGAGCGATCAAGAAAAGGAGATTCGATTAAGGGGTGCTTGGATCTTATTTAAGAAGTTGTTTTGGATTCCAAAGAAGCAAAATCATATTTGGAATAGGAGCTCTTGATTTGAAAAATAACAAAATAACAAGTTATTAACAGATCTCTACAAATTGAAACAGTAACTAAGAGAAGAATAAGAATAGAGTAATCGATTTGTGGTTTTAAAGTTTATTGAACGTTAAGATAGGTTTAGGTTTTTATGGGAAATATTTAGACCTTAAAACCTAAAATTTCAATACATTGACGAGCATTAGAAAAAGATTCATATGAGCAAAATCAAGAAAAAAATGATTATCGAACCTATTGAAGAAAGACTTCAACAAACTCCAAAAACGAATGCAAGGAAGGCTTAACTGTGAAAGCAAATATAAAAAATCTTGCAAGAGAAATACTCTAAAAATCTTATTAATCAAAGAATGAGAAGCGAATGAATGTGTCTTACATAAGGGCAGTAGCTCTTATATAGACAAGTAATAAGCTGGAATTAAGTTTTCTTAAATGGACTAGGAGTTTTAAAGTCCTTTGGGTGGTAGCAACCTTTTCCATTGTTGGGCTTAATGAAATAAAAAGTAAGTAAAAATTAAATTTACTAAGGGAAATTCGTCTAGCCTATATTATGTGGGTTTGGACCGAATTTTACAACTTAAAATAAACAAATACACTTAAATAAAACAATTCATAATGAGTAAAAAAAAGATTAGGCCGAAATAAAGCTTAAATAAAATAACAAATTCTAATCAGGTTCAAATTAGGTCGAAATTCCATGGAGATTAATATGACTTCATGTCTTTAATTTCATAAAGCTGGTAGATGATTGTCAAAGCAAATCCCGCTTAATGGGGAGGTTCCAAGATAACATCCCCATCTTCCTCTAAATGATGGAGATGTATGTTGCAGCAGCACTTCCTTTTCTATATGGCAATCTAATCCCATGTAACTTGGGCAGCTTTGGATTCACGGATAACATTATCAGAGAAGGAGAAATCAGTATCTAGGAGCCTGGAATTCTAGTCACCATAGATGATTTTAGTAGCGAGAGGCAAAATTGGAGTGAATTGAGACTTCAGACTTGAAAGCTATCTTAGGCCTCCTTTGGAGCACCGTTTAACGCCAGTGAGGTGCAGTTGGGCTACCAACCTCACTGGCAACCTATTTGGTTGAGCATTTCAGTGCAACCAAAATTAATTTTCACCACACTGATACCCCAAAAGCTAACTGGAGCCTTCAGCAGCAGTAAGTTCAATGGTGCAGCAGAGATATTTTTAACAGACAAAAATACCCATACTTTTATTTATTATTTTACAATTTTATCCTTGAAAGTTAAACTAATTTCTTTCTCAATCTTATTTTTTTCAGATTTGGCAGCCAAATTCGGCTGATAACGGGGAAAGAAATACCTCTGCTGCAAGTTGTGTCAACTCCTCCTCAATCGACGACCGATAAGCCTGTGATTGTAAGTGTTAAGCGCAAATTTATCCCTTTGGTTTCTTCTTGATGCTTTCTGTGTGTCATTTTTTTTCATTCTTTCATTTCTTTACCCTTTTTTATGTTTTCATTTCTACTGGAATGTTGGGGGTCTGTATCTAACATTGAGATTTCTACTTGTATGGGTTGCAAGCTGAGAAAAGACTCAGCCATTCCTTTATTAATATTAAAGATGCTTTTTCTACTTCTTTTTTTGATCTTGTGTCCAAAACCCATTATGCCTCTCTGTTATCGAAAAAAGGTCGCATATGTCATTTTTGACAGAAGAATGAAAAATTGACTAAAATCAAGGTTTTTGCTTTGGTGTAAAACATGGAAGCTTTTAATTTGGCAAAAAAAAAAATCAAGGTTTTTGCTTTGGTGTAAAACATAGCAATTTGTTTGTGTAAAAATAAATCGGATAATCCATGGAAGCTTGGGGGCATCTTTTCAGACATTATTAATATGGTGACAGAGATTGGTTCAGTGTTTTTCATAATGCGATTTGTGAAAAGAATGGCATGACAGGTTCTTTAGCTAAAGTTGGAATGGAGATGAGGTCAATGTTTAATTCATAGTGGTAGTGGATTTTGCGAAAGGCTGGAGATATTAATGGGCAATAAAGCTTACTGTTTGATGGTTTTTGAGAGTTATGGACTTTGCATATAGGGACACCCTGTTATACTATTTGCTATTTGAAATTTGCTCAATTAGGTGGTTTCAAGAAGCTTTTCATTTAACATTCTTTTGCATTTGTGCATGAAATGGTTTTACTTTGCAGTTGCCTTTTGGTGTTTTATGGGCTTTTTGACCGTTGTTTTTTGGTGCTTGTTAGGATGCTTGTCTTGGGTGTATTTGTGCATCTTTATTGCACATTTAGGTGTTTCATCTTTCGCTTAGGCAGTAGTGTTGTTGAGGCTTAAAGGTGTTGCATTTGTATAACTTTTAGTTTAATCTCTCATTTTGGGGTTTTAATAAAACTTTTAATTTGCCAAAAAAAAAAAATCAAGGTTTTTGCTTCCATTATAAATTAATGCAATTTTGAAAAATAAGGAATGAACTCCACTTTTTTATTCCTGCACTGCCATCGTATATTAGTTGAAATTACTACCATCTTAAATAATTAGTTATACTATGAGATTGATGCCATAACCTTGAGTGATTAAATGCATGCTTTTTTTGAGACTAAAGTAAAAATTTGATGACTAGTGTTGCTAAGAAAAACCAAATTGCTCAAGTTTGCTTACACTTTTGAAAAGATAGTCATAATCAATTATCCTTTCTATATCCTCGTTATTGTTTACCATGGATCTTTGAGAATTTTTTCTTTAGTGTTCATCTTATGGCTTTCATCTTTTTGTGATGTGTTATTCTTAATTTTTTATGAAACTATTTTATTTTATCTAATTATATATTTATGGTTTTATGTCGGTTGACATTTAAAATCAAAATAATAATAATAGATGGTAAAGACAAGAAAAATTGTGGAGGCAGATAGTACCTTAGCAACAAAAGCTATTTGGGATGATAAGTTGACATTGATATTTTGTTAACTTTGCGTGAATGAAGTCAATGCTGGTAATAGAACGACAACTCATCTAAACTCAAAAGGATGGGAAAATGTCGTTGCTCTTTTTCAAGCAAAAACACAAAAAAATTATGGAAAACCTCAATTGAAAAATAAGTGGGATACATTAAAAAAGGAATGGAGGTTATGGAAAGAGTTGCTTAAGGAATCTATAGGTATTGGATGGTGTCCATCTAAAAAGATGATCGATGCTACCGAAGAATGGTGGGCTGAAAAAAAACAGGTTAGTGTTAACTTTATCATTATTTTAAAGTTTATTCAAATCAATAATTTACAAATATAAAAATCTGAGTATAACATTTAACATTTAACATGTTTTGTAGGAAAATCCTAATTTTAAAGGATTTAAGAAGAAATAAATTGAACCACGATTGAATGATTTAATGTGGCAAATGTTTGGAGGCATTGTAGCAACTAGAGAGAATGCATGGGCACCTTCGTTTGGTGTTCTTCCAAGTGGGTTCCTATGGGAGATGATACACCTAATGAGGGATTTGGTGATTCAGATGAAAATAGTAATAAGAATGAAGGTATCCCTCCTAATGAGGTACCATCAAACCCTTCTCATGAAACTCCTAATCAAAAAAAGGAAACACTTGGGGTTGTACACGGTAAAGGAAAAAAGATGAACTGTACTATTTTGCCATCAAAATGTTCCAAATACCGGTGAAACGAAAAGTGTTTTTAAACTTAGATCCAGATGTTAGGGTTTGGTGGCTTCGATGTGAGTATGCTGAACAAAATCTAATTGCATCATTTTCATCCTTGGTAGCAACATCCTCATTTCCCTTCCAACCATACCATCCACCACCTCCACCATAAGCTCCTTAGAATTATTATTGTAATATAACCATACTACTTTTTTATACATAAAACTAATGTATGATCTACTTTTTTATATGCAAAACTAATCTATGATCTACTTTTTTATATGTAAACCTAATGTATGATCTACTTTTTATATGTAAAACTAATGTATGATATTTTTTTATGTTTTGTATTTTTATGCTATGCTTTTATTCAATTTTGTTGTGTTGTATAGAATGTCACAAGTTATTAATTTATTTTCATTTGATTACTTTTTCAGGTTATGGATGAATTTAACAATATGTATAATAGTTTTTATATGAATTATGATACCCCTGAATTAAGTGAAGAAGCTCAAAAAAGAATAGCCACAATTGTTACACAAGTTGAGCACAACAATTATCATGAAGAGGAAGAACAAGTGTTAAGTAGTGTATTGGTACACCATGAAACTTATTTCACTATGCAACCATGTATGGATTCAAATTATACAGGTCAAATGTGGGTGGACGAAGTATTGAATGGGCATGATGATCTTTGCATGAATAGTTTTAGGATGCCAAAAAATATATTTCACAGCTTGTTGCATGATTTGCAAACAAATTATGGCTTAAAGCATGGGAACGTATCTGCGATGGAGAAGTTAGCATTATCATTGTATATTCTTGGAAATAGAGAATCAAATTCAAATGCAGCAGAGCGATTTCAACGATTTGGGGAAACTGTTAATTGAATTTTTACTGATATGTTGGATATATTTGCTCGAATAGGAATAGACACGATTAAACCCACTGAAGCTCAATTCGAGGAAGTACCGAACCATAATCGACATGATACAAGATATTGGCCTCACTTTAAGGTAAAATTTACACAATCTTTATATTTTTAAAATATAAATTATTTCTAACTTTTATCTCATTACTTGTATTTATTTTAAAGGATTGTATTGGGGTCATAGATGGAACACACATAAAAGCATGCATTTCGCCTTCTTGTCAAATACCTTATATCGGACGGAAAGGTGAACCAACTCAAAATATTATGGCAGTTTGTGACTTCAACATGTGCTTCATTTTTGCATTTCCTGGTTGAGAAGGAACAGCACATGACAGTAGAATTTTTTTGCAAGAACTTAGAAAACAAGAGTTAAAGTTTCCACACCCTCCACCACGTCGAACTTTAATTTTTTAATTAATTTTTACATAAAAATAATATTAAAATTTTTAATTTATTTTTAAACTTGATATTATGTTTTACTTTTTTGTAGGAAAATATTATCTTGTAGATTCAGGATATCCACAAATGGCAAGTTTTCTAGGTTCATATAGGGGGTAACGATATCATTTACCTGACTTTCGTCGAGGTAATCATCGAGCATATACAAAAATAGAAATCTCTAATCATGCCCATTCTTCGTTACACTCTGTAATTGAACGAACATTTGGAGTGTGAAAAAAAATGGCCAATATTAAGAGATATTCCAAGCTATTCATTCGACAAGCAAGTTTTAATAGTTATTGCAACAATGGTTTTGCATAATTACATTCGAAGACATGCTTGGTCAAATGATGAGGATTTTCGACAATTTGAGAATATACCCGACATGCCAATCTCTTTAGGCCATTTTGATAGAGATGAATCGAGTTCTTCTTACAGTGAAAGTGACCTTGAAATTGCAACGTTAAGGGAAACCATTGCAAATAGTTTAATGGATCAATATTTGTAAAAATAATTTTGTTTCATAACCTAATTTCTAGTAATAATGAAACTTGTTATGTCTTATGTTACTATATTTTTTATTAAAATCATTTGTTTAGATACTTCAAAATTTGATCAAAGTATAAAGTTACTATTTACGAAAATAATATTTATCATTGTTATAAAAGAATATTTAACTATAAAAATTAAAATAATTATCATTTTATCTAATAAATAATTTAAATTGATTATATAATTCATTAAAATATTTATAATAAAATATTAGAAGATACATTTTAATATTTTATTAAATGAATTTATAAATTCACATATTTTAATAATTTTATATAAGTAAAATAATTTAAAACTTCTATTATATATCAATTCTAATCTGATATCATTACTAGGCTTTTTTTTTATTTTTACCTCACCGCTACAGCTGCATTTGAATTCAAATAACACTCTACCATTATTTTTAATCTCACTGCTACAGTATCCAATCTTACCGCTATAGTAACTAATCTCACCACCACCACTATTTTTAACCTCACCGGAGATAAATACCGTCTATCTAAATTAAGCCTTAGACAGATGATGTGTGGTTGATGTCTTAAGAAAAGTAAAATATCACATAAAAGAATGATATGTAGTATAATAACACAAAATCAAAGAAGTTGGTGATGAGGTAAGCATGGAGAGAAATCAAACAAGTTTCGCCTAATTAATGCTATTTTAGTTCTTTTTGGTTTATTTAAAAATAAAAAGTATCATCCAAATGAAGCTTTTAACAATGGTTGACCATTACGTTTTGATCGAAGGATAAATTTTCTCGTGGACAAACCTAACGGAATCGAAACTTAAAAATTATTAAAAGCTAAACTTTGGCTCGAATAATCTAATAATATAGTGAAAGATAAGCATAGCATTTTTAAATACGAGAGAGGCCCATCTTGTAAATAAATAGGGAGTTAACTGTAACTATCTTAATATATGTCGCATCTAAATATGGAGTTATTGCATTTTTGTTTATTCTTTCATCTGTGTTTCAAATAATAGTTGATTTAAAAAAAAAAAGTCTCTGTCCAAACTTCAAAGCAAAAATAATAGAAAATTAGTAGGGTTTTTATTTATTTATTTGTTCTCTTTGGATGCCGAAGGAACACATATAGCGAAATTCTTTAATATCAGTCATAGACTTCATTAACGAAAGGATACGCGCTTTTTGAGAACGTGATGTTTTTCATGCCTGAAGATTCCTATAAATTTATTTCTCAATTACGCTCTATCATCCTCGAATTTTCACGCTCAATTCTATCGGCTCTCCTCATAACTCTTTCTCAGATGGTAAACATTTCGCTTTATAATCTTAATTTCAGTGTTTTCTTTTTCCTTTTTATAACCTAAGCTAATTTTTTATATGAAAGATTAATTGGCAGGTATTGTACCCTTTGTTATTCCCCTTTAAACGCCCTGCAACGTCCAACTCTAACCTTTTTACTCCTTTTTTTCCCCTTTTTGCATGTTGGATGCAGGACGTATTTGAGACCATGAAAGCTGAACTGGAAATGATGCGGAACGAGAAAACATCCATAGAAGCATTGCTGAGAGCTGCCGAAAGTGCACTTGAAGAAAGTAAGAGACGACTTTCAGTGTATAAAGCCATGGCAAAAATAACCGATGATTTGTTGGACGTTGTAATGGCAACAGGAGGTGATAACTTTAACGAGAATAACGGTCAGGAACTTGACGACGAAACCATGAAGGAATTGATAGAGGAAGCTATGAGGGATTTTACTCGAGCACTTAACCAAGGTCAATCATGCAGGAGCCGCCCCACAGATGGCCGAAATGGTGGAGGCTATGACGGCAGCTCTGGTGGTGATCATCACAGTCTCGATGGAACCAATATTAATTTTGGGAAGGAAGCTGGCGGAAGCGGCGGTGGCAACGGTGGTGGGCACGCTCAGTAGGTTGAGAGTAGCTTACGGAATTTTATGAGTTGTTAAATAATGAATAAATTTGGTTAAGCAGTCTTTACTCGTGAGCCGCATACTTTTTTCAAAGTATTTTCTTTTGGGTTAAAAGTACTTTCCATTTAATTAATAAATGAATAAAAAAATAGTGAATGGTTTATGATTATGACTCCTTAGAAAATGAATTAACTTTTTTAAAAATAAGTATAATAATTATATGTTTAGCATGTGATATCCCGTGATTCATTAATCTACACATTAATAATATTTTTTACAGAACACATTAATAATTATTAAAATATTAATTTTCTCTATAATTTTACTAATAATAAATATTTAATGTATTGTAGGTGGATGAGTCCTATACACCATCAATACATCACAATTCTCATTTATAAATAAAATATTAAAATTTAAAAGATTTTCTAATAAATATTTAAAATTTTATTTGAATGTAATTAAAATTAATTATAATTTCTCATCTTCATCTCTTATTGAAGTTTTAACTTAAGGTTCTAAAAATCTTGAAAAATAAAACTTATATTGAATGAAAACAATTTGTTTTCTTGTTTTTTTATTATTGGTGCAATTCAATTTTATTAGTAGAATAAATTTGAAGGTTAGAATAAAAATGTCGACTTTGAATAAAAAGAATTGTTTAAAATAGCTACATCCCACTTCAGTTAATATGTGAAGAACCTAATTTTAGCCAGGGGCCTAGGAACCAAAAAATTAAAATAAAAAATATAAAAAAAAATCTAAGCTCAAATGGCCCAAAATTAAGGGTAAATATCCCATATATACCAAAAAAATAAGTTATTTACGTAAATGAGCCAGTTTGAAGAATATTTACGTAAAGGGTTTTCACCAAAGCGCGGCCCACGTCGGTAGCGCTTTGGGGAAATAAAAGCGCTACCGAGGACGCTTTTGCTGAGGTGGCACAAAGCGCGTCCTCGGGGCGCTTTAGCCTCCAACGGTCAAATTCTATGACCATTTTTTTTACCGTTAGCCCAACGGTAAAAAACTATAAAAACCCCCAACCCTTTATTTTTTTCACACTTCAATCCTTTCTCAATTTTCTCTCAATTTTCTCTCAAAGTCCTTGAAATTTACGCTCAAATTTCAAAAGTCCTTTACTTTTACGAAAAAGCCCTTTATAATTTTTTAATATATTTTTTTGGAAAATTTTAAAATTTTTTATCGGATTACAATGGCCGGGGAATTACTTCGCTTAGACAACAAGCACATCTCCGTCGAGCAAATGCAAATGGTAAGTTTTAATTTTAATTTTTCAATATTATTTAATTTTTTTCAATTATGCAATTTTAATTAATTTTTAATTTTATAATTTTTAAACAAATCAGTAGATCGGTGTTGGAATGTTATATTCACAACATGCATGGTCCCCCATCGCCGTTGATCGAGAATTACCTGCGGGAAGTGGGTTTTTGGAACATGGCCACGATAGGCCGGGGGTTCAAGTTGGAGCCGCCTTTGATCAGCGCGTTGATAGAGAGGTGGAGACCCGAGACGCACACTTTCTATCTGCCATGCGGAGAGTGTACTATCACTCTAGAAGATGTGCGATTGCGGTTGGGATTACCGGTGGATCGGTCAGTAGTCACCGGTCGCAACATCTACCGATTGATGGTACGATGCTACGAGCTTCAGGTGCCATTAGGATAGAATTCAAGGAGCTTGGATTGATATGGCTCGTTACGAGACATATTCCGGAGCCGAACGAGGGTTCGACCTAAGTAGAAAGAATACGGTTTGCTCGGGCATACATTCTTCAGATAATTAAAGGCTATCTGATGTTGGACCTCTCTAGAAACCTCGTCCACCGAGATGACTCTCAAACTTGTTGATTTCAGAGCAACGGTGAATTGAGTTGGGGTCCGCGTGCTATCGAGGTTGTACCGGAGATGTGCGGACGACGCGCCGAGTAAAGCAAAAATCGGAGGTTGCCTATCACTCTGCAATCATGGGCATGGTTTCGATTTCCATTTTATGTCCTAGACTCAACCACCATATTCATTCCCACCGATAACAAGGTAAATTTAATATTATATTTTACAATTATTTCAGATTTATAGTATAATTGCATGCTAAAAGTTTATTTAATTAGGTGGAACCATTCGGTGAGTCATGTTGGAATACCTAACTCGCTTGAGGATATATCGGCTCTATTGGACCAACGGTCGGAATCACAAGTAAGTTTCAATTCGTTATTATAATTTAGTATTTCGTATGTAGTGTCTAGTATTATGTATATAACTAATATTTTGGTAATTTTAATATAGTTTCAATGGACATCGTGACGAGGATCCAAAATTCAGGCGAGAATTCGAGGAGTTCTTCCAAAATCCGAGCAGTTGGCACGTTAAGGTCCCATTGATCACCTACGTGGCCGTGGAGATACACCCGTCGGATCGGGTTCTGCGACAATTTGGATTCCAAGAACCGATTCCCGTGCCACCGAGGTGCTCGATGATGAGCACAACGTGGACTTAAGGTCATTGCGACGGATTAGCGAAGATTTTGGTCAGTCATATCAAGATGTGGGAGAACCAAGATGACTTTTTACCTTCCGGAATCGATCATCGCTTCCGAAGTTAAGCGTGCGCTTGGGAGTACATGCCATGGTTTAGGATCCATGGCAAGTCGATATCTGTTGTCCGGATGAAGAGAGGCGACGGCAACTTCGTGAGCGAAGGAACGTCGGGCCCTTTAAATCCAAGGAGAAGGGGTGATGAGGCGGGGCCATAAAAAGCGCCGACAAACGATCCGAGCCCATCGATTCAAATTAAACAACACCGACATCACAAACGTCTACCATTTATGCCAAAGGCACCCTACCCCTTATATGTATCCTCCTAATCCATATATGTTTCCTTTTCCCAGTCCACCCAGTTGGAATGCATGGCGAGTTCGAGTCCGTTCGACTACTCCCATGGCCACCGATCGTGAGGCCGACGTCGCACGTGGGATCAGAGGAGGCATTGTCGGGGAGCACTTCTTTCTACCAAGCTCCTTCGCCGTATAGGATACAGTTACCCCCGCCGTGGTTTATGCAAACACCTCCGGGGTCATTATTTTATCAAGGTAGGTCATCATCGCAACACCTGAACTGCACCACCGCCGAAAACCCGATTCCTCCCGAGGTTCCACGAGCCCCACGAAGCTAGAAAAAGGAGGAATCCAACAAGATAATGCCGACAGCCTGTGGAATCGGTTCCCGGTTCCCAAGATCGACCTAAACCCTAAACCCCTAATTTTATTTTATTATTGTAATTTAATTCTTATTTATTATTGTAATTTAATTTTAATCTCTTTGATAAAATAGAAATGGTTTAATTTTCTTTTTGTAACTAAGTTTTAACATTTTTAATAAAATTTGAGTTTAATTTATTTTTTGTAATTTAATTTTAATCTCTTTGATAAAATAGAAATGGTTTAATTTTTTTTTGTAATTAAGTTTTAATATATTTAATAAAATTTGAGTTTAAATTTTTTTTGTAATTTAATTTTAATCTCTTTGATAAAATAGAAATGATTTATTTTTTTGTAATTAAATTTTAATATATTTAATAAATTTTGAGTTTAATTTTTTTGTAATTTAATTTTAATCTCTTTGATAAAATAGAAATGGTTTAATTTTTTTATAATTAAGTTTTAATATATTTAATAAAATTTGAGTTTAATTTTTTTAATTTAATTTTAATCTCTTTGATAAAATAGAAATAGTTTATTTTTTGGTAATTAAGTTTTAATATATTTAATAAAATTTGAGTTTAAAATTTTTTGTAATTTAATTTTAATCTTTTGATAAAATAGAAATGGTTTAATTTTTTTGTAATTAAGTTTTAATATGTTTAATAAAATTTGAGTTTATTTTTTTGTAATTTAATTTTAATCTCTTTGATAAAATAGAAATGGTTTAATTTTTTTTTGTAATTAAGTTTTAATATATTTAATAAAATTTGAGTTTAATTTTTTTGTAATTTAATTTTAATCTCTTTGATAAAATAGAAATGGTTTAATTTTTTTTGTAATTAAGTTTTAATATATTTAATAAAATTTGAGTTTAATTTTTTTGTAATTTAATTTTAATCTCTTTGATAAAATAGAAATGGTTTAATTTTTTTGTAATTAAATTTTAATATATTTAATAAAATTTGAGTTTAATTTTTTTACAATTTAATTTTAATCTCTTTGATAAAATAGAAATGGTTTAATTTTTTTGTAATTAAGTTTTAATATATTTAATAAAATTTGAGTTTAATTTTTTTTGTAATTTAATTTTAATCTCTTTGATAAAATAGAAATGATTTAATTTTTTTTGTAATTAAGTTTTAATATATTTAATAAAATTTGAGTTTAATTTTATTTTTTGTAATTTAATTTTTTAATTTAATTTTAATATCTTTGATATAATAGAAATAGTTTACTTTTTTGTAATTTTGTAATTTAATTTTAATAACTTGAATAAAATAAAAAAATTGTTTTCCTCCAAAAAATAGAAATTACATAGCCACCAGGAGATAAAAAGCCAAGAGCACGGTCAACTATTCCGATTTGGACACGAGCGAGATGTATGGCGGGTTCCTACACCATCCATACAATGACTTTGGTTGCTCGTTTCTGATATCCATATTGTTGTGTATTCTAGTCGAGCAAGGTCGACCTTTTGGTTTTTGCCTCAATTGTCTATCCAAACAAATGACTTAAAGCGGTGCAAGCAATATTGACTGACCACTTACATTCATCTCGGGATGGTGGGAATACGTGTCTCCACACGTTGTACATGTTTTCTAATTTATACACTTCGTCCACATAGCTCATGGGATCAAGACGGAGATTACGACAAGCGCAAGTACATGGCGCTGGGTAACGACGCATCAAATATCCCATCGTCGCAGTCTTATTTGTCAAGTGTACACGATAATGCCCACCAACAATACCTTGGTTCTGCATCCAAACTCGTGACACGAAACCATAGTCAGAGCGATCGTGACACACTGCGTGTGCATGGCGTTGGCCCGTGCCTTCGTACTATTTATTTCTTGCAAGACCTTCGGGTTCCATACATGGCCTCCTTGCATCTGGCCTCTATAGCTCATTGCTCTCTTCTAAATAGTGCCGCTAAACGAAAATATGTCTCTCGCACAACCGATGTAATCGGCAGATGATGATTCCTTTAGAATGTAATTTATGCATTCGGCCAGTTTGTGGTCATATGACCATATCGTAGGTCGCCGTCGTATGCTTGTGTCCACTATTTGAAAGGAATATTGCATGTAGTTTGTTTTCTGGCGTTATCGAGCATAAAGCGGCCAACATATCATGAAAACGGTCTTTATTGATCTCGTACCCTGCCAATAACTTGAATATTACATACCACTCTTCAATTGAGAATAAATTGAATATTACAAACGAAATTATATTAATAGATATTTCATAACCATATCGGTCACTTGTCGTCATTGTCTTTTAGATCGATGTTGCCCATAGTAGTTGGATGAAACATGCCTCGTGCAATATCGATGGTGTGTGCGATGTCACATGCTTCCTGGCGTTCTATTGCGCAAGTATTACAGGCCCCAATCCGATATAACGATATGTCAGTTGAAGGATATGCCTCCTTAACTTAGATAGGAAGAAGTCCGGTCATCAATCGACTCCTTGTTATTATTAACGAGCATAATCGGAAGGATTTTCCTCGGTAGTCTTGTGCCACGACTAGCAATAGCCGTCGTATATCTACCATACATAAAGGTATCAATTTGTACCAATGGCTTGCAGATATAAAGGCATCTCGGCATTGCTTAAATGTTCAGAACGAGACGCTGAACATCGCGCATCCACGGAAAGCGCACGATCGTTGTAGTCGCGGTTCGTTTCAAGGTCTCATTGTCTTTGCTGGGACATATCTCTCCAAAGACCGACACCACCGCCACACTTCATTATATGAAACGTCCCACCGGTGCAACTTTTCTAACACCTTCTACTTGGCTATCCAAGCCTTTCAGAAGAGGGCGTGTACCCCAATTGGCTACGAATATTGCCAATTAAGGTGTGCACCGTAGTCTTGGGATCGACCTTCACTTGTCGGGATTATTAAGTCACCAACATGTCCAATCCATCCTTGGATGATCTTGTGTTACACCACAACGAAGCACGTTAAATAATGCAACATTACATAATATTAGTGTTATTCAAATCATTGAACACATAGTGGTATCTGATCGAGACTACTATAGCAAAAAGCGCCCACGTGGGAGCTCTTTTCGATTACTCCTCTTGACAAAGTGCACCTTCTTTGGAAGCGTTTTTGGCTTGCTTGTTCGTAAACGTCTTCTCAAAATTATTTTTTGCGGAGACTCTTGTCACAAAAATTCAATTAATTTTTATTATTTTTCCCTAGCCCAAAATTCAATTAATTTTTCATAGGGAAGGAAGGGCAAAAACAAGCCCACATCGGTAGCGTTTTCTGGTTATTTAGCGACAAAGTCGCCCTGAGACGCTTTGTGCCACCTCAACAAAAGCGGCTTACATGGGCACGCTTTTTGAGGTGGCACAAAGCGCATCCTCGTGGGCGACTTTTCTGTTGTTTCTCCCCAAAATGCGCTGACGTGGACTCGTTTTGGGGGGGGAACGGCCTTTTTCCGTAAATATTCTTCAAACTGGCCCATTTCCATAAATAAATTAATTTTTTGGTATATATGGGATATTTACCCCAAAATTAAACTAATTTTCAGTTAAAATAGCAGAAAAATAAAACACTAGCCACTCTCCCTTCTGCCACTGTCTTCTAACTTCTACCACCGTCGTCTAACACCTGCGAAAAGAAACAAAAACAGAGCAGAGAAAGCAAAAGAAATAGTAACAAAAAGCAAATCAAATATATGATATTTGTAATTTTTCGGCTATAAAAGCCTAGAGACCAAACAATGTAACAAAGACTTTTGAAAAAAAAAAAAAAAGTGATTCAAGCAACAAATAAAAAAAAGCAAGTGATTGAAGGAAAGAAACAAGTTTCAAACGTTTTTTTATTTATTTATTTTTACGTTCTTTATTTTACCATTTTCGAACTATTTATATATATACATCTCTTTATTTTTCCTTTTAAAACTATTTATATATATGATCTCAAAAAAGAGAAAAAACAAAAGAAAAGAAAACTTACCTTTTTTTTGAAAAACGTGGTTTTGGACTTTTTCGTCACGGTGAGCAATGATCGACGACCGGTCCGGTGGCCGGATTCTACAAAGGGGGGAGAGGTTTTTTGGAGAGAATTTCTATTTTTTTTTTTTTTTGAAAGGGGGGAGAAGAATGGTTTTTTTTTTTTGAAAAAAGTTGACTTATATAGGCCAAGAAAACGACGTCGTTTTGGAACTGGCCTCAGACGCCCAAAACGGAGTCGTTTCGCATGACTCGATTCAACCTGACCCAGGACCGCCTAGGATCCGCTTTTTTTTGCGTATGGGATATTTGCGCAATTAGCCCTTCCTTTTTTTATGGTTTTGCAATTAAGTTTATTTTATTTTTTAATTTTTCCCAATATTTTATTTCGGTTCTCAATTCGGTCCTCCCTAATGCTGTGCGTTTTGGAGGAGAAGGGAAAATTTCTCTTTTAGTCCCTCCTTGTTATTCGAGCGTTCAATGTGGTCCTTTTATCTTTTATTTTGTTTGATTTGCCCGAATTTTGGTTTTAAGTTCAATTTAGTCCTTTTAGTTTTTTTTTGCAATTTTATTATTATTATTATTATTATTATTATTATTATTTTATTTTTAGTATCATTTATTATTATTATTATTATTATTATTATTATTATTACTCTTATTTATTTATTTTATTATTATTCGCTTATTAATGTATTATTATTATTTAATCTCAATTTGATCTTCATTCACTTAATTTCCACTATTTATAAATTCTTTTTTATGCATTACTTTTTCATTATTTATTTATTTGTTATTTTATTTAATTATTTTTATTTATTTATTGTTCTTTACTTTTTAGTATTTTAAAGTAATTTATTTTCTTTATTGTTCTTTTTACTTTATTATTATTATTATTATCATCATCATCATCATCATCATTATTATTATTATTTATCATTATCTATTGTGCTTTATTACAAATTGCACCCTCTTATTAATTTTTTTAATTTGATATTTTATTTTCAATATTTTAAATTATTTTTCTCAATATTTATTCATGTACGCATATATTTCTTTGTCCTCATAATATTTGGAAATTTGGTATTTTCTTTTGTGTGCATTGTCTTGTCACTAACATTATTATTAATATCATCGTTTGTTTATTTTATTTTTCTTTGATTGTTCATAGTAGCGTTAAAATAATGTACATTATATGTTTATCATATATTGTTTTCATTAAATATATTTATTATTGTCATTTTATTAAACGCGATATTTCATTCGTATATCATCGTTTGTACCGTCATTCATCAACGTAATATTTTATATCATAAATTTTTATTCAACATGTCAATAAAATTTTCAAAAATAGGAAATATTCCATATTTGAAAGATTCGATAAAATCACGCCCTAACTTACTGGGTTTTGATTTTTCTCGTTGAATTCGAATAATTGAATATCCTTTCAAAAATTAAAACACGTAAGATTTCAAATAAAAATCAAAGGCCAAATTATTCTCAATGATTCAAAATGTCATGTCCTAACTTACTGGACGTAACGTTTTATAGCCTCGAGATAAGAAAGTCTTCAATATATTTTTGACTTATTTAAGTATTCCAAAACAAAATATACATTAATGCAAAAAGGGATCGTATTTTAAATTCTTTCCGAGTTTTCAACTTTCGACAAAAAGACATCAAATAATCAATTAGGTACCAATTTTGGGCGTCACGAGGGTGCTAATCCTTCTTTGTGCGTAATCGACTCCCGAACCCGTTTTCTAGATTTCGTAGACCAAAAAAATCATTATTTTAGTGAATTAAAATTTTTATTAAAATGATTGAATTACGAGGTGACCCGATCACACCTCATCAAAAAGGATTGGTTGGACTCCTATGTTCGTTTTCATTTTCAAAATCAAAGTCGACCCCATTTTTAAAAAAAAAATGGTTTCGACAATATAAAATTTTAATTTCAATAAAATTTGTAAGATTTTAGTTAATTCTTTGTTTCAATTCAATTTTAACTCCAAACTCAAACTTTAATCATATAAAATTTATTAAAAGAAATTTGGTGAAAAGAAAATCCTAAAAACTTTTACAAGAACTAACGTTCTCCTATCCTTTTATTTAAACAATATCTTGAAAGATAATTTAAAGTACTACTCCTAGGTAATTCCCTACTCTCGACTTCTTTATCCGCTTTGCCCAACTTGTTAAAGCTTTAATAACTTTTATAGAACTCCATAGGAGTCCTTAGAAGACAAATATATTTCTATTTTCCATAATTGCCATATTAAAATTTTAAAAAGCGTTGACCAAGGGACTCCATACCTTTTCAACTGTCTATGGATTCCTAAATTTGTCCTAATCCACTCGAGCAGACTGTCGGAGAAAAACTGAGACCATCTTGCTTCTGGCACAATCAATTTCCAAGTGTCTTTAGCAACCGAATAATCTTTGAAGACATGTAAAATGTCTTTTATTTTGCAATAGCACATTGAGCAGGCTTCAATTTGGCTAATTCCTCTTTTAACTCGTTCAAGGTTAATAAGTAAACGTTGTTTATAAACTAGCCATAAGAAAAACCGAACCCATTGCGGTCCTCGGAATTCCAAATGTCCTTCCATTTACCATCCTGCTCATTCCATGTGCTTTCTCTTAGCATTTGATATGCGCTTTTGACTGAGAACTCCCTATTGGACATGTGAATCCAAAAAAATTTGTTTGGGCCTGTTAGAAGGTGCAAGGGAGGAATGTTTGTAATCTTTCGGACTATATCTTTTCTTAGCCAATTCCTAAATGCTGCAATATCCCATGAACCCTCTTCTGTAACCATATCTTTGACTAAACACTTCAGATCTAATCCTTCCACTGGTGATGAATGTGCTTTGAGCAGACCTGTTTTTAGGATCCATGAGTCTTCCCAACATCTAACAATGGCCCCTTGTCCAATGGACCAACATATATTCTCTTTTAGTAATGGCCAAACTTTCGCAATTCCTCTCCAAACAGCTGAGCAATTTCCATGCATCTTTGTTTTCAGGATTCTACCTCTGTCATTCGATATTTGGATCATAAGACTCGTACCCATAAAGTTTTTTTTTTTTGGAGATAAGATTGAAACCCAACTTTAAAAGGAACGAGGCATTTTGATCCTCTAGCTATCGAATGCCCAAACCTCCACACTTGTGAGGTTGACAGATAAATTCCCAATCCACTAAAGCCATTTTTCGGTTTCCAGTATTAGATCCCTAAATAAACTGTCTCGCCAATTGTTCAATTTCCTTTCATACTCCTTTTGGGATTTTCATGGATTGCATAAAATAATTTGGAATAGAGAGAAGGACAAACTATGCCAAAGTGAGCCTTCCTGCAATCGGAAGTTGCTTGGCATCCCAACTACATAATTTAGCTCTAATTTTTTCAATAAAAAATGCAAGGTAGCTTTAGTAATTCGACTATGAAAGAGTGGAATTCATAAGTATGACCCCAAATCTTGGACCTTCTAGAAGTCGAAAAGACGACTTATCCTATTGCTCAGAGTATCTTTTACTTCTCTTGAAAAGAATATATTATTCTTACGCACATTAACCCAGTGTCTCGAGTATGTATAGAAACAATCCAGGATGCCTTTTAATAATAAGCTGTGTTTTATGTCTGCCTTTGAGAAAATCACTAGATCATCAACAAAGAAAAGATGTGATAGGGCTGGACCTGATTTGGATATCCGGATTGGACTCCATGCACCTGTAGTAACAATTGTATTGAAAGTCTGTCCTAGCCACTCCATACAGAGAACAATAAGGTAGGGTGATAAGGGGCATCCTTGTCTAACTCCTCTTGTTGGTTAGAATTTTTCTGTGATGACCCTATTGTACAGAATCTGCATGGCAGACATCAAAATGACTGACATAATTACTTTCTGTAGAAAGTCTAGGATACCTGCAGCCTGCATAGAACTGTCAATAAAGTCCATCGAACCCTGTCATATGCTTTTTCCAGATCAATTTAAACTATAATCTATTTCCTATTCTTTCCTCGCATGAAGTGAATGACTTTTTCAGCGATGATGATATTATCATAAATATTTCTTCGTACAATGAACCCCGCTTGTTCCTGTGAAATGATTTTTGGGAAAACCATTTTGAACCTGTTAGTAATAATTTTCATAATTAACTTATAAAGAACTGAAAAGAGGTTGATAGGTCTAAACTGAGATATTTCTTCAAGTTGAACAATTTTCGGTATAAGTACAATAAGTGTATTATTTAAATTCAGTTCTATAGGCTTTCCTCTGAAAACAGATTTTACCTAGTCACAAACTGCACTTCCAATACTGTCCGACTAATTTTGAAAGAAGAGAGCATGAAACCTATTATTTCCTGGAGCCTTTAAAGGAGTCATATTAAAGTGTCATTTTAACTTCTTCATTTGATACATTTTTCCTAAAAAAATATGTCTATTTTGTCCAAATAGGGAAAGTGGCTTAAGGGTAGATCCCTCATCCTATTTAGCTTTTCTCCATAAAGTTCTTGGAAATACTGAACTGCTTCTGACTGAATCTCATTAAGGTCATAAAGCCAATCTCCGTTTGCATTACGTAGACCACTGATGCGATTGATATTCCATCTGTGCAGAGTTCTATCATGGAAAAACTTTGTGTTCTTATCTCCTAACTTGAACCAGTCACATCTTGATTTTTGCTTCCAAAGCAATTCTTCATGATTAGGCACTTCTTCAAGCTCTTCCTTTAACTCTATCTTTTTCTGTATTAAGGCTGTTGAATTCGTCTTCTCTAGTACATATTGGATCTTACCTAGATTTTGCACTAACTCTCATTTTCGAGTTCCAATATGGCAATAAATTTTTTTGTTCCACTCTCTTAGTCTTACGATAAGCTTTTCCATAGTGGACGACATGTCCCCATTATATTCCCATAATTTAGATATAGTGCTTGAGAAATTCTGGTGTTGAACCCATCCTGCTAGGAAACGAAAAGGCTGTCCCTTTGCCTCATTGAACTCCGGGCATAAATCGAGCAGTAGAGGTCTATGATTGGATTTAATTCTAACAATATGCGTCATTAACCACATTGGGAAAGTACAGATCCAAGCAGCATTACCAATCCTCTTTGCCATGTGAATGGGCCCTCCAAATCCTAGATCATATAAGTAATTTGTTTCAACAAATTCTCCAAATGAAGGACATCATTTCCAAATAATATTCCCCAATTTCTTATCATTTCTGGACAAAATAGCATTAAAATCACCAACCGCCATCCAGGAGATATTGATTGTAGGAATAGTCTCCTTTAATATGTCCCATAAAAATCTTCTCTATGTTCTATTAGGACTTCCATAAATGAAAACATTTAGACTATTTGAATAGAAACTCCAAAAGATATCCATGTAAATATGGAATGAGGGTGATTTTAGAGAATTTCAAGATTAACAGAGGATTTCCAACCGATCTAAATTCTCCAAAAAAGCCCCTAGCTTCAACTCGATGAGAATATTGTAGTCCTAATTTTGCAATTACGTCATCAACTTTACAACCACTAAATTTCGGATCTAATAAGCTAATAATGTCTGACTTATGCTCCCCATTATACTTTTTAAAAATGCGAGAAAAATTTTCACTCGCGCATCCTTGACATTTCCAAGAAAAAATTGAGATTCTGAAGTTCATTAAAAAAAATGATAACTGTAATGGAGAACTCTCAATTATTGACCAGTCTCTACCTAATCTCTTACCTTTTCAGTTGTCTTTTTAGGGACTTCATTTACCAACCCTTGTTGGATTGGTTTTGCAATAACTCAACCATGTTACTAAGTTACTAATAGACTCAGAAATTAGGTGTCTTGAGGGAGAAACCCTAAAAGGGTTACCTTTTTCCTTGATGATTTTGAGGTTTCTTCCTTTCCGACTATTCCCGGCCTTCGCATTACCATGTGTTGCTAGTAACCTAACATGGTGCTCGCTTGTTTTGGTTATGTTCTTCTGTAGAAGTCCCTGATTTTAGACTTGATATTCTCTTTAAAGAGAATCACCGAGTGTTTTACAACGTCAAGAATGCCTATCGTTGAGAGCTTCACAATTTCTTGTAATGCTTCCAATCTTGCTAACTAAAACGCCCTCATTATTCCCCAAAACATCATTGTCGAAACCATTTTTGTTTAGAAAATGGGCCGACTTTAAAAAGAAAAACAGAGTCGCCGCCAATCATTTTTGAAGTGTGATTGGGTCACTTTAGAAAACATTTTGGTCTACTGAATTTTAAGAAAATGGGCTCTGGAGTCATGCACATACGAGGAAGGATTAGCACCCTCGCAACACCCAAAATTGGTACCGTGTTGATTGATTAATGTCCTTAATATCGAAAATTAGAAAATATTTTAAAATATGAATCTTTAAAAATGTTTAGATAACTCACATTGGATATCGAAACTCTCTTGTTTCGAAAAGTTAAAATACCACATCCAGCACGATAGGACACGATGTTTCAAACTATCGATACTAAGATTATTTCATGATTTCCAACATTCTTGTCTTGCAATTTTAAAAGGATGCTTCATTATTTGGCCAAACCAAAAACCGAAACCCAGCACGATTGGGCACGATTCCTTGAATTTCCAATCATGAAATATTTCCTTTATTTAAGAAACACGATAAAAGAATCCTTGAAGGATATTTAGTTGTTTGGATGAACAGAAAATCGAAACCCAGCATGATTGGGCACGAATTTCTCAAACTTCCAAACACGAAACATTGCCTTATTTTCAAAAATATGATCAAAATTCTTTAAGGGCATTTAGTAATCTAGACGAACGAAAAATCGAAGCCCAGCACGATTGGGCACGATTTCTCGAACTTCCAAATACGAAATATTACCTTTGTGAAAACCCCTTTTTTATGAATTTTGAAAAAAAGCAAAAAGAAAGAAAAAAAAAGGTGAAAATGTAAACACGATTAATAAGGAATAATAATGATGAACACAAAAAGGGGAAAAATGAGCAATAATATTATAATGACGAAAATAATATGTGACAGATAAAACAAGTGGTAATAATAATAATAATAATAATAATAACAATGGAAAACAATTTAAAATAAAAATATTAATAATAAGACTAGTAATAATAGGTTTAAAATAAAAAATAATATTAATAATGAAAATAATAATAACATTAAATGTAATAGCAATAATAATAAAAAGAAAATCAAAATAATATTGACAAGAACGAAAATAATAGGCATACTAAAATAACAATGTAAATAATAAAAGTAATAAGAGTACTAATAATAATAACAAATATAATACTTAATTATAAATATAGTCATAGTATAGTATGCATATATATATGAATAGTGGTAATAAAAATGATAATGAATATAATAATAGTTTGAAAAATGAATAAAGAATTTAAATAATGACAATATAAGAATTATAAATAATAATATATGTAAAATAGGAGTGCTAATAATAAGCAAATGATAAAAATAATAAATAGAAATAAAATAAAAATCTAAAAAAAATGGCAGAATAAAAGAATATAAAAAACAAAAAAAAACCCAAAAGAGGATAAGATTGAATTCAAAACTAAAATATGGGGCGAATTTAAAGTAAAAGGAGAACCAAAGGTTAAATTGCAATACGAGCGTAATCTGGAGGGTCCAAAATAGAAATAATCCCAAGTTCCTGAACACTGCCCCTGAACTAGGACTAAATTGAAACAACGCATAAAATGCAGGGCAAATTTTAAAATGGGGAAAAAAAAGCTGAAGGGGGACGCAATTAAGCAAGCGCGCGTAGAAGGAGGACCTATCGCGTAATTTCCCGATCTAGGGAAAAATTTGCGCATATTCACTTGTAGAAGCAAGTAATTGCGCGGGGCCCACCCCTTTTTAATGGTTAAAACCTAAAAACAAAACCTTTTTCCATTCATTTCTCTGTTTCAAAGAAAAACCAGAATACCCTCTCCCTTTTCTTGTTCTCAAGGGTTTGAACCCCCTCTTTGCAGCGAGCCTCCCCCAATGCGTGCCTCGATTGCGGTGGTCGGAAGAAGCTTGTTAAAACAAGGTAAATATTTTAAGTAATATATACAGTCTCTTTGAAATAATAATAAAAATAAAAAAATATAAAGAACGAATAAAACCCAAAACAGATTTCCAATACAACAAATAATAAAGGAATATAAACCTTCTTTTCGTTTTCGCAAAACGCTCAGAAGATTCAATGTATACGTATTGTGTTTTCTAAAAAAATCCTTAGTATTTGGTACTTGTCGTCCTTTTGTGTATCCAAACAAGCCTCCCTTAAACCGATTTCTATTGTGGCTTTTATAGCCTTTATTTTACAACCGATTTATTTCTATTTTGCAGTGCGTGTTCAAGCACGTCTACGGTGTGGCGTGGTGGAGTGGCGACGTCTCGGGGTAGTGGTGTCCGTGCAAGACGTTGTGGAAGGAGGACCTTCTTTGGCGGCGCGCTAAACAAAGTCATTAGGGTTTCCCATTTCATTTTTTAGGTTTTGGGCTAAAGATTTGGGACAGGGTTTAGATTTTTGGGTTGTAAAGTAAATGGTCTTGGACCCGGGCACAATTTAGGCCCAACAGATGCCCCTCTTTGCTTGTTGTCGTGTAACGAGAACAGAGCAAAGACTTTAAGAGGGCCAATTTTGCTCGGCCTCCGAGTCTTGACTTGATGCTTCCTTTCTTCAGTAGCCTTGCTTTGACCCATCTTGATCTTGTGGGTATAAAATTTGTTTCGATCCGCTCCCACTCACCGCCGGTGGAGATAAGATCTATTATCTTTAGTCTGCTCCACTCCTGCTCAGTGGAGATAAGACTTGTTGTCTTCGATCTACTCCACTCTTGCTTAGTGGAGATAAGATCTTCCTCTTTATCTGCTCGCTCCGCCTCGCCAGTGGAGATAAGGCTTCAGTCTTTCGATCTACTCTACTCCTGCTCAGTAGGGATAAGATCTGTTATCTTCAATCTACTCCACTCCTGCTCAGTAAAGATAGGATCTACTATCCTTAGCCTGCTCCACTCCTGCTCAAGTAGAGATAAGGCTTTAGTCTTTCGATCTACTCTACTTTCAGTAGAGATAAGATCATTGTCTTCAATCCGCCCACTCCCTTTCGGTGAAGATAAGATCTATATCTTTAGCCCGCTCCACTCTGCTTTCGGTGGAAATAAGGCTTTAGTCTTCGATCTACTCTACTCCCGCGGTAGAGATAAGATCATTATCTTCAATCCGCTCCACTCCTACTCAAGAGAGATAGGATCTACTATCCTTAGCCTACTCCACTCCACGCTTTCGAGAGAGAAAGGCTTTAGTCTTTCGATCCGCTCTACTCTTGCTCGAGAGAGATAAAATCTGTTATCTTCAATCCGCTCCACTGCTTTCGGTGGAGATAGGATCTACTATCTTTAGCCTGCTCCACCTCGCCAAGGAGATAAGGCTTGATCTTCGATCTGCTCTACTCCTACTCGGTAGAGATAAGATCTGTTGTCTTCAATCCGCCCACTCCTCGCCGGTGGAGATAGGATCTACTATCTTTAGCCTGCCCCCTCCTCGCCGGTGGAGATAAGGCTTCGATCTTTGATCTCTCTACCTCGCCAAGTAGAGATAAGATCTATAGTCTTCAATCCGCTCCACTCGCCGGTGGAGATAGGATCTATTATCTTTACCTGCTCCACTCCTCGCCAGTTGAGATAAGGCTTGATCTTTCAATCTGCTCTACTCACCTTTCAGAGAGATAAGATCTGTAGTCTTCAATCCGCTCCACTCCTACTCGGTGAGAGATAGGATCTACTATCTTTAGCTTCGCTCCACACCTTTCGGTGGAGATAAGGCTTGATCTTCGATCCGCTCTACTCCTTTCAGAGAGATAAGATCATACTCTTCTGTAACTCCCATCAACTTTGTTACATTGTCCTCTAGAGAACCTACCTATAGAATTGATTTCATGGAGTCTATGCTTATGTCAAATGATTAGGATGTCATGAAAGATGCTCCTAACCATATGTATCATGAATGCTATGAATGGATGCAAAATGTCATGAGAATGATCCATTTTAACACTTGAAATGTCATTGCTTGCTCGCTTATTAAGGTGACCCCGACGACGTCTTCTTTGTGTTCGGTGATACTTCTAACAACTAATATGAAGATGTCATTCTCGCTAAACCCTTATCTCAAGTCTCAAGCCCTTTAAGCTGGTTAGTTCTAAGTAATTGTCCTGTTTGATTCTTGTATAATTTAGAGACTTTCGAGTAATACTTAAAACTTCCTTTGTGAAAGTATTATTAGTTCAAGAATCATTACTTCAATGTGAAATGCTTGGAAAAAGACTATAGAAATTAATAAAACTGAAATTTATTCGGGATAAAAACCCGTGAAGAATGGGTTGAACAGGGAAAACAAATTCCATTAAGGTGCAATATGAGTAAAAATGGTATTGATGCCCCGGATATCACAGTCTGAGCTTCTCTGTATGTACTTCTTGAAGACCACTCTAAGTTCAACATGTCTCTAGAAGATCCATGGTATTTTGTAGATGCCCCAAGACGTAACATATCTCCTCATTGTTAATTCAAGTATAACGAAACTACTGTATGCCCCCTCATGAGTTGATCATAATTTGAGCCGCCCTTTTTAGGTTTTCAACTCAAAGCCCCTTTGGTCTCAAAGCGACCTTTACGGGTTTTCGCTTTGGCCTCTCCTTTTTTTTTGAACTCAAGATGCCCCTTTGTGGGTTTTCATCTTGGCCCACTTTCAAGCAAGTACTTCTTGACCGAGTCGCATTAATTGGATTTGGCAGACTTTTGCCGTCCATCTCGGCTAGCATCAAAGCTCCTCCAGAAAATGCCTTCTTTACAACATAAGGTCCTTCCCAATTAGGCATCCACTTTCCCCTGAAGTCCTTTTGCATAAGGAGGATCTATTTCAACACCAAGTCTCCTTCATGGAATACTCTGGGCCGGACTTTCTTATTGTAACCTCGCATCATCCGCCTCTGGTACAATTGACCATAGCGAATGGCTCTTAGCCTCTTTTTCTCAATTAGATTCAGTTGATCATATCGAGATTAAACCCATTCTGCTTCGTCCAACTTTAGCTCTGACAAAACCCGGAGTGAAGGGATCTCAACTTCAATAGGCAAAACTGCCTCCATCCCATAAACCAACGAGAAAGGAGTTGCCCCGGTAGAGGTTCTAACTGATTTTCGATAGGTGTAGAGGGCAAGCGGTAACTTTACATGCCAATCCTTGTAGGTCTCAGCCATTTTTCCCACAATTCTCTTGATATTTTTATTAGCGCCTCATCGCTCCATTCATTTTAGGCGATATGGTGACGAGTTATGGTGCTTAATGTTGAACTGACTGCAGACTTTCACTATCGCTCTATTGTTCAAGTTTAGTGCATTGTCAGACACGATCCTTTCTAGCATACCGTAGTGACATATGATCTCCTTCTTCAAAAACTTGCTAACTACCGTCTTCGTGATATTGGCATATGAAGCTGCCTTTACCCATTTGGTGAAGTAATCAATGGCCACGAAAATGAAACGATGTCCATTAGAATCTTTCGATGAGATCATTAATGACATCCATGCCCCACATTGAGAAAGGTCATGGAGAAGTCATAACATGAAGAGGTGAATGAGGCACATGGATCTTGTCTCCATAACTCGCACTTATGGCACTTCTTGGCATAACGGATCGATCTCCTTCCATCGTGGACCAGTAATACCCAAATCTCATGATTTGCCTCGCCATCATAAACCTATTGGCATGTGTTCCACAGACACCCTCATGGACTTCTTCCAGGATTTTTCTAGCTTCAACAGCATCTACACATCTGAGCAACACTTGATCCCTCCTCTTTTTATACAGGATCTTTCCATCTAGGACATAGTCGCTGGCAAGTCTTCTCAATGTTCTCTTATCATTTTCAGTCGCTTGATCGGGATATTCACGGCTCTTCATATATTACAGAATATCATAGTACCAAGGATGATCATCTCTCTCCTCCTCTTCGTCAATATTGAAACAATGAGCCGGAGCCTCGTAAATACTCATTTGGATGGGCTTCATACCCTTCTGCTTATTCACTTTGATCATAGAAGCTAGAGTGGTCAAAGCGTCAGCCATCTGGTTTTCATTACGCAGGAGGTAAAAGAATGTGATATCATCAAACTCCTCAATTAGTTTCAAAACTAACTTTCGATAGCTGATCAGTTTGGGATCTCTTGTTTTCTATTCTTCTTTGAGCTGATATATTACAAGGGCAGAGTCTCCGGATACCTCTAGCACCTTAACTTTGTGGTCTATGGCTGCTCGGATCCCCATGATACATGCTTCGTATTCTGCCATGTTATTTGTACAATCGAAGTCTAACTTGCAAGTGAATGGATAATGCTCTCCCTTTGGGGATACCAAGACCGCCCCAATTCCATTACCAACGGCATTTGACGCTTCATCAAAGTTCATCTTCCAAGGATGATCTTCTAGGATACCTTCCTCAGTCGCTGCTACAAACATCGACTCTTCATTAGGAAAATCGAAATTAAAGGGCTCATAATCATCTAGCGCCTTGCTGGCTAAGAAATATGCTATTGCACTCCCCTTCACCGCCTTCTAGTTCATATAGACAATGTCGAACTCAGAGAGTAAAATTTGCCATCGGGCCATTCTTCCATTCAAGGTGATCGACTCCATCATGTATTTCAGAGGGTCCAATTTCGAGATTAACCAAGTCATGTGGTACAACATGTACTGCCTCAACCTCTGAGTTGTCCAGACCAATGCACAACACAATTTCTCAATTGGCGAGTATCTCATTTCACACTCGGTGAATTTCTTGCTGAGGTAGTATATCGCTCTTTCTTTCTTCCCTGTCTCATCGTGTTGGCCTAACACACATCCCATTGAATTATCGAACACTATCAGATACAAAATCAAGGGTCTATCAAGACTGGGAGGCATTAACACTGGGGTGTTGGACAAATATCATTTAATCTTGTCAAATGCCCTCTGACATTCATCATCCCAAATGCCTGGATTGTGCTTCTTAAGAAGACAGAATATTGGATCACATTTTTTCGTCAATTGCGAAATAAACCGAGCGATATAATTCAATCTCCCTAGAAAACTTCAGACTTCCTTCTGAGTGCGCAGCGGAGGTAATTTTTGTACGGCCTTGACTTTATCTGGATCTACTTCGATTCCTTTTCTACTGACCACGAAACCCAATAGCTTTTCTGATCGAGACCCGAAAGTACATTTGGCTGGATTGAGTTTCAGCTGAAATTTCCTCAATCTCAGGAACAGTTTCCTCAAAACTTGCACATGCTCCCCTTCCGTTCGAGACTTTGAGATCATGTCGTCGACGTAGACCTCAATCTCCTTATGCATCATGTCATGAAACAAGGTTACTATAGCCCTTTGGTATGTTGCTCGCGCATTCTTTAACCCAAATGGCATCACTTGGTAACAAAAAGTCCCCCATAAGGTTATGAAGGTGGTCTTTACCATGTCTTCAGGATGCATCTTTATTTGATTGTATCCCGAGAAACCGTCCATGAAGGAGAAAAATGAAAACCCCACCGTGTTATCCACTAAAGTGTCAATGTGAGGTAGTGGGAAGTTATCTTTCGGGCTGGCCTTATTTAGGTCCCTGTAATCGACACACATCCGGACTTTTTCATCCTTCTTAGGGACAGGAACAACGTTGGCTACCCATTCTGAGTAATTTACTACTCGTAAGAACTTAGTATCAAATTGCTTCTTGACTTCTTCCCTTATCTTTACTGTGACATCGGGTCTCATCTTTCGAAGCTTCTATTGGACCGACTTACATTCTCCTTTTATGGGAATACGGTGTACCGCAATATCAGCACTCAACCCTAGCATGTCTTGATATGACCACGCGAAGACATCTTTGAACTCTAGCAGAAGTCTAATGAGGTTATTCCTTGTTTCATGGGTTATGTAGGTACCGATTTTCACTTCTTTCCCATCCTCTAGAAGCACATTTTCAATTGTCTCTTTGTGAGGTAGAATCAGCTTCTCTTCCCGCTCTACCGTCCTTAACAAATCTGGGGATAAATTATAATCATCGTCATCTGTAAAGTCCCGTGATCCCTCTAGGCACGTATCTTGCTCATAAGGGAATTCTGGGTTCATAGCAGTGTCACTCATAACGTCAATATCTGGGGACCTATGGTAGGTATAAAAGAATATTCAATGAAAATGAATTTAAGAACGACTTATTTATGCGTTATGATTATGAATGGAATGGAAACAAGGAAAAGCATAACTGCACTGTATGAAAGAAAAATACACTTTTATTGAAAGTAAAGATGCGTGAACATGAGCCTATTTCACAAAAGATTCTTGTTGTCCCTAGGCTTGAAACAACAAATGCGTTTTGAGCATTACTCTGTATTAGTCCTAAAAACTACAGGAATTTCTTCCGCAGTCCAGTTGTCCAGAACACTTCCAGGCTCGTAGGGGCAAATGTCTTTCAAGTTCCTTTTCCTCGGACTCTCTTCAGTCACTGCATTGATGTTCGAAGCTCTCATCATGTCCACAGCTGTTTCCTTATTCATGTCCTCCTGTCCTGAATGAATAATTCCTCCTGACATGAATGTATTAGATATATGGGGAAAGGTCATTGAACCCCACTCAATCTCAGCACCATTCAATCGTGCCCTTCGCCTTTCACGTTTCCTCTCCAGCTCTTCCTTTCTCTGTCCGACATCTGGCATATGGCCCAGACCGAAGCGATCATGCTTGTCAACTAATCCTGGCATTCTGACTGGACCCTGGAGATATTTTCCAAGTCCCTTCCCGGGCAGTGCTCTTCTTCCTATTGTCAATTGTAGGCCCATCCTTGTTGCTTCAGAGAGTTTGGGCACCGGGATTTTGCTTCTTTCACTGATAAAAGTTGAATTTACAAACTCCAACGACCTAAAGGAACACTCTATAGCCTCTATATCATTCTCTATGTACGGTGCATTACTGGTAACGGACGCGATATTATCCTCTTTTGCATTTATGGTGATCAACCGACCCTCTATCACCAACTTTACCTTTTGGTGTAACGACGATGGCATGACCCTTCGCCGAGTGGATCCGAGGCCTCCCTAATAAATAGTTACGAAGGCTTGATGTCTATTACGAGGAAGTCTACCTCGCACGTGTTTGGCCGATTAAGAGGGTATCTCAATCTTTCCCATTACTTTTCTCTCGGTACCATCGAATGCTCTCACTATATTTTGGCATGTTTTCATATGAGAGCATCTCTCGGCAACTTTGTTTAGTGTAGATAGGGCAAGACATTCAATCTTGACCCGTTGTTGATTAATACCCCGATAATGTATACCCTTTGTATCGGGTAGTAATATGTAAAGCCTTGGTGGACCCCATGTTTCTGGCGGAATTTCATCATCACTAAAAGAAATGAAATTGTCTGCTGCTTATGTTACTAACGAGGCGGTCTAGTTTGTTTACCGAAATGTCTTCAGCAACATAAATTTCATTCAACACTCTCATTAGTGCGCTGCGATGTACCTCTGAGTTTAGGATCAAAGCCAGTACTGATGTGTGTGCCGACTGCTTGTGCAATTGTTCCACAACACTGTACTCACTGTACTTCAGGAACTTCAAAAACTTTCTAGCATCACTTTCTACTACTGGCTCATTAACCAGTGGTCCTGTCTTCTCATCTCTTCCTCTCATCATAGAGAACCCAGCTTCTGGGTTGAGTGTGCTGGCCGAACTCTCTTCCCCGAAAACTATCACAGTACAATTGTAATTCCAAGGTACCCTCTTATCATCTTTATAAGGAAAAGTCACGGGTTTTGGAATTATAATCTCGGAGGAGGAGTTACAGGTTTTCTGATTACAACCATCGGTGTACCCTTATAAGGAGCAGTCACGGATTTTTTAATTTTGACCCTCGGTGCCACCTTCACTCTGACCTCGTCGACCCCTGGCAGTGTGATAATCACCAGTGGGTGATTAATTTTAGGGATCCTTTCTACTGACCCTCCTTCTATGGAACATACGTCCTCTCTTTCCACCAAGTCAAAGAACTCCAGCTCTTTATTATCCATTAGTCCTTGTACTAGGGCTCTGAATTCGTTACATTGCTAGATTTCATGGCCTTCCTTGTCATGGAACTCACAGTAGTTCCTTGTATCTTGAGATCTGTTCACATTCTCTTACAGAACTAACCCAATTTTCTGCATCTCTTTCCGAACCTCTCTCAATGGGGTTCTGACCTCAGCAATCTCCTGTTTGAACCTCCTCCCCTTGTTTTCAACTATCGCGTTTACCCCATTATTAGCATAACTGGGTAACGGATTTCCTCCACCAGGTGAGTCATTGAAGTCTACCACCCCCGCCTTGATAAGTCTCTTGACTAGTCTTTTGAATGAAGTACAGTTCTCTATCGAGTGACCTACTACATCTGTATGGTACTCACACTGAGCGTTTGTGTCATGCCACTTAGAGTGTGGAGGTTGTAGTGGTTTCAAGTAAAACGGGGACACGACGTGCGTATCGAATAAAGTCTTATACAACTCCTTATATGTCACAAGTATAGGAGTAAATTGGAATTTCTCAGTCTTCTGCCTCGTGTTGGGCTCTTGTC
Source organism: Gossypium rotundifolium (assembly GCA_025506655.1). NCBI lineage: Eukaryota > Viridiplantae > Streptophyta > Magnoliopsida > Malvales > Malvaceae > Gossypium > Gossypium rotundifolium. The sequence goes on along the minus strand of CP106732.1, from coordinate 37,137,507 downwards.
TTAGTTCGGCCTGCTGGCCCACAGCTACCGCTCTCGGTTGGGTAATAGTAATGGGCTTAGGATAACCCGAGCTTATATTTCCTACTTCACCTTCCCTTTTCTTTGGCGCCACTCTTCTTGTGCTCTCTCCTACCTCTATCTTCCCACACCTGATCGCATTCTCTATCATCTCGCCTGACATCACCATATCTGCGAAACTCTTAGTCGTGCCCCCTAACATGTGGTTAATGAAAGGTGCCTTCAGGGTATTGATGAAGAGCATGGTCATTTCCTTTTCTAGTAAAGGTGGTTTGGACACGTGTAGCGACCTCCCTCCATCTTTAGGCGCATTTTGAAGCTTTCGCTGACTTTTTCTCCATGTTTTGCAACATGATCTGTCAAAGTGCTATATCGGTCACATGGCCGTAATGCTTGATGAAAGCTCGCGCCAAATCTCTCCACGATTTGATTTGGGTACAACTCAACCGATTGTACCATTTCTTTGCAGACCAATCGACTATCTTGAAAGCGGTGGATCAACAATCGGTCATTGTTGACATATCCTGTCATTCTCAAGCAGAACATCGTAATATGGGCCTCAGGCGGCTAGTCCCATTGTACTTTTCAAACTCGGCATCTTAAATTTTGGAGGAAGTACTAAATCGGGACTAGACTCGACTTCTTAGCATCTACCGCATTGGTGATCAAGACTTTCCAATGCTCAAACTTCTCCTCCAGCCATTTGCATCGATCTTCGAACTCTTTTGGAAGCTCTGCTTTTACTTTCTCCCCTTCTGCCACCTCATCGAAGTCTGGGACCATTGGTTTTACCAAATTGACTTTGGGGTTAGAGCTCGAGCCCGCGAAAAGTTTACCAGTGCCAGAGCACCGGATTGGTGCTGAGGTTTGATATTGACCGACACTCTTGGTGGTTGCACTTGGGAACTTGTCGGGGCCAGCCGGAGGGTAAGCAAAATCTTCATTATCTACTCGAAGATTCGACCATAGGCCTTTTTCCATTTCTGTGCCCTCCAGGTCAACAATCGTGTTAGGCGGCTCATCATGCTTCTCTAGGATTCCAGATTTGATCCCTCATATCCTATTGGATCTTGGCTAATCGCTCTTGCATCCGAGCTCAGTTGGTCTTGCATCTCTTTCTCGTGATCCGATCTAACCTTTCCATCCTTTGATCCATTACTCTCGTCTTTTTTCGAGTGTAATAGCGGTGTTCCAGGATAACTATAGTATGACCTCTAGTTAATAGGGTTGTCTTATGATATTTAATGCAAATGTTGTGATGCAATGCCAATACATGAAATGTAATGCAAATGAATAAATGCAAAAATAAAAGGAGTCGATTCTGATTCAATTTCTTTTAGAATACTTATTGGAAAAAATAAAATCCTTTACATAAAATAGAGTCACATATCGACCTAGCCCTTATGCCCAAAGTTTTAACTTTCTCAAGAAGCGAAGCTAACTCGAAACCTATCCGACGTTGACTCAGATACTATACTTAACACATCAGCCTGAATCGCTAAAGTTTGTAAATGGTCGGCCACTTCTCGTATCTGAGTCAAGCTTCTCCCATAAGGTAGTCTCTTTTTTTGACTTGGTTCTGAGATCGTTGAAGTTGTTCTTTCCCTCGCTGGTTGTCTGCCTCCAATAGTTGGATCCGGAGCTTACTGTTTTGTAGCACCGTTTCGAGCTCCACCACCTTTCCTTTCAACTCTTCAATCTGGCTTAGGCTTGATTTCAACTTCACCGTAGAGTTGTGACTTTGGCACAATGCCTTCTCTAATTCTGCTACTCGAGCTCTTAACATCTTATTTTCGCTTTGGCTCTCACCCACAATCTTTTTCAGGGCATCCTTTTGTTCTTGAACCCCATGGAATCTCTTCTTCCACTGGTCGACCTTGGTCTTCTCCTCCTGAACTTCTTGACGCCATTGTTCTGAGGTTTTACCCAGCCCAGCAATCCTCATCGATAGATGCAACTTCTTGTAATCGGTCTTCAAGCTGTCCAAATCTTCTTCGGCCTTCCTTTTTCCTTTCCTCAGCTTCTCAGCCTCTGATTTCTAGATATCAATATCTAACATCAAATTCGTTTTTTCCTCTTTCAGTTGTTCTATCTTTTTCCCTAACTCTGAATTTTTACTTTCAAAGTCTTGCTTCATGATCTCCAACTCAGAAGGGACTACTTGCAGGTATTCCTCTATCGATCGAGCAGCATCCTGTGTCGGCCCGGGGATATTATCGTTTACTCTTCGTTTTGCTCCGCCATGTATTATATTCGAGGGTTACCATTGGACCCATAGCAACTCTTTTCATTCGGTGAACCTACTTCCACGCGTCAGAAACTTCTCGAACTCTTTTCTTGTAATTATTCCCACTATACGAGAATTCAAACTGAGCTAATCCATGCGTTACCGGTATAAACTGTCTCGAATGGTATTGCCTTAGCACAAGCAAAAGAGCATACCCAACGGCTCCCCAAATCCCTAACAAAGGAACCCAATCATAACTCCCACACCGGTAGAGGATTTCATCGGGAACAAACCAAGGAGCTCTCCATTCCACATCTTTTTCCTGAAGATTTCGAAGAAGCGCGATCCAGTTCTCTTCTAATATGTCATCTCTCCTGGACGCGACTGCCAACTCCTTTAATGGGGAGTACTTTGCAAAAAAAAACCCGACAAGAAGTTTTATCTACTTTCCAGAAATGGCTATGGAACCACCCCAACAATAATTGCGCGCATCCCATGAATCTTCCCTCACTTGCTCTCTGGTACGAGTTCAAAGATCTAAACGTTTCGATAAGAATCGCTGGTACCGGCGTAATCCTTTTGTCAAGGCGATCGAACAAATCAATAACTGCTTCATCTATATGTCTTAAAGCCTTGGAAAAAATTACCAAGCCATAGATACTTAAGGCAAAAATGTCAACTTTCCTCTTAACATCTAGGTGTGCCACCATTAGGTCTCTCAAGCTTACCCAATGGATGCATTTCCCTTCACCCTTCTGCTGAATTCGTGCCATGACCCATTGTTTGCTCATCCCGTGATACTCATCACTTCTTTACAAAAGTCGATTGCATTAGCGTACTCAAGTAAATTTTGTCGACCCGAGCCCTTTGACTTCGAAGCAAAACCGTATATTCCTCTATGGTAGGCACCAAGTCCACTTCTCCAAACGTAAAATAGCTATAAGCGGGATTCCAATATTGAGTCATAGCCCAAAACAAGTGTTTGTCCACTCTGATGTCGAGTAAGTAGGGTAGATCACCATAATTAAGGTAGAAAAGTTACCTAGTTGCTTCATCCCAACAAGCCCATATATCTCTTAGTTCTTAGAGCTCATTCTGTGTCACACTGATGCGAGTGAAGTCCAATAATTCTGATGTGTACCCTTCAGTTAGACTATCCCCCTTCTCAAGCTGTGTCTTCTCTGACCATATACCCACGGGCGCATTATCCTCTACTTTATCAAGGAATCCGTTCTCCATAACAAGCATTCTAACTTAGTAATTAAAACAGGAATCGACGCCCCTTAAGTATGAAATGACATGCAAATATGACCAAAATAAAACAAGTTAGTATCACATAAAAGTAACCAAAGCAAGTGAAAAAATGTCTAACCACTACATAGGTAGCCACTAAGGTTTAGCATGGCTCTACCTAGGGTGGGCTCTTAAGGTTCACTATATGTGGTTTGGTTCTAAAGAAAGGGTACCTGAACCAGCAGATTCCTCAATCCTCACCCATTATAGGCTCATACTGATTGAGTTCAGTTCAGGGGAATACATTTCCCTATGGCCATGCGGAGGTGAAAACCTCACCGAACCATAGGTACAGATGTATCCCGGAAGCAGTCCCCTAGCCTATGCGGAGGTGAAAACCTCACGAAGGCATAGAGTTTTGCTCCCACTTAAGGGGGTGACCACAACGGTCATGCATTATGAATGCAAAAATATTCTATGTGTCTCAAACCAAAGCAGATATATGACGCGACACAGACTCATGCAAATGAAAAACGAAAAAAATTATTTTTGATAAAAAGGACATTAATCAACCAATTTTACGGCTTGACTCTCTTATAGGGTCCCCAGTGGAGTCGCCAAGCTGTCGGAACCATTTTTTATTTAGAAAACAGGTTGACTTTAAAAAGAAAAACAGAGTCGCCACCAATCATTTTTAAAGTGTGATTGGGTCACTTTAGAAAACATTTTGGTCTCACAATTTTAAGAAAATGGGCTCGGAAATTGATTCGCATACGAGGAAGGATTAGCACCCTCAACGCCCAAAATTGGTACTTGTGTTGATTGATTAATGTCCTTAATATTGAAAATTAGAAAATATTTTAAAATATGAATCTTTAAAAATGTTTAGATAACTCACATTAGATATCGAAACTCTCTTGCTCCGAAAAGTTGAAATACCACATCCAGCACGATAGGACACGATGTTTCAAACTATCGATACTAAGATCATTTCATGATTTCCAACATTCTTGTCTTGCAATTTTAAAAGGATGCTTCATTATTTGGCCAAACCAAAAACCGAAACCCAGCACGATTGGGCACGATTCCTTGAATTTCCAATCATGAAATATTGCCTTTATTTAAGAAACATGATAAAAGAATCCTTGAAGGATATTTAGTTGTTTGGATGAACAGAAAATCAAAACCCAGCACTATTGGGCACGAATTTCTCAAACTTCCAAACACGAAACATTGCCTTATTTTCAAAAATATGATCAAAATCCTTTAAGGGCATTTAGTAATCTAGACGAACGAAAAATCAAAGCCCAGCACGATTGGGCACGATTTCTCGAACTTCCAAATACGAAATATTACCTTTGTGAAAACCCCTTTTTTATGAATTTTGAAAAAAAGCAAAAAGAAAGAAAAAAAGGTGAAAATGTAAACACGATTAATAAGGAATAATAATGATGAACACAAAAAGGGGAAAATGAGCAATAATATTATAATGACGAAAATAATATGTGACAGATAAAACAAGTGGTAATAATAATAATAATAATAATAACAATGGAAAACAATTTAAAATAAAAATATTAATAATAAGACTAGTAATAATAGGTTTAAAATAAAAATAATATTAATAATGAAAATAATAATAACATTAAATATAATAGCAATAATAATAAAAAGAAAATCAAAATAATATTGACAAGAACGAAAATAATAAGCATACTAAAATAACAATGTAAATAATAAAAGTAATAAGAGTACTAATAATAATAACAAATATAATACGAATTATAAATATAGTCATAGTATAGTATGCATATATATATATATGAATAGTGGTAATAAAAATGATAATGAATATAATAATAGTTTGAAAAATGAATAGCGATATGAAATAATGACAATATAAAAATTATAAATAATAATATATGTAAAATAGAGTGCTAATAATAAGCAAATGATAAAAATAATAAATAGAAATAAAATAAAAATCTAAAAAAATGGCGAATAAAAGAATATAAAAAAACAAAAAAAAAACCAAAAGAGGATAAGATTGAATTCAAAACTAAAATCTGGGGCGAATTTAAAGTAAAAGGAGAACCAAAGGTTAAATTGCAATACGAGCGTAATCTAGAGGGTCCAAAATAGAAATAATCCCAAGTTCCTGAACACTGCCCCTGAATTAGGAGTAAATTGAAACAACACATAAAATGCAGGGGCAAATTTTAAAAATGGGAAAAAAAAGCTGAAGGGGGACGCAATTAAGCAGGCGCGCGTAGAAGGAGGACCTATCGCGCAATTTCCCCATCTAGGGAAAAATTTGCGCATTTTCACCTGCAGAAGCAAGTAATTGTGCGGGGCCCACACCTTTTTAATGGTTAAAACCTAAAAACAAAACATTTTTCCATTCATTTCTCTGTTTCAAAGAAAAACCAGAATACCCTCTCCCTTTTCTTGTTCTCAAGGGTTTGAACCCCCTCTTTGCAGCGAGCCTTCCCCAATGCGTGCCTCGATTGCGGTGGCTGGAAGAAGCCCGGTCAAAACAAGGTAAATATTTCCGTAATATGTACAGTCTCTTGAAATAATAATAAAATAAAGAAATATAAAGAACGAATAAAACCCAAAGCAGATTTCCAATACAACAAATAATAAAGGGAATATAAACCTTCTTTTCATTTACGCAAAACGCTCAGAAGATTCAATTATCAGTATTGTGTTTTCTAAAAAATCCCTAGTATTTGGTACTTGTCGTCCTTTTGTGTATCTAAACAAGCCTCCTTAAATCGAATTCTATTGTGGCTTTTATAGCCTTTATTTTACAACTGATTTATTTCTATTTTGTAGGTACGTGTTCAAGCACGTCTCTGGCGTGGCGTGGTGGAGTGGCGCATGTCTCGGGGTGGTGGCGTCCGGCACACATTGCGGAAGGAGGACCTTGCTGGCGGTGGGGCTAAACAAAGCTGTTAGGGTTTCCCATTTCTATTTTTAGGTTTTGGGCTAAAGATTTGAGTCAAGGTTTAGATTTTTGGGTTGTAAAGTAAATGGTCTTGGACCCGGGCACAATTTAGGCCCAACAATCATTATCAAGGTTTATCCTGCAATGATTAATGCTACAAGGTTCCCTTGGAGATTCCATGTTCATAGGTGAAATACGATTGGATGAGGACCCTTGATGTATCTTAACCAGATTCATCAGGTTATGCAAGAGTCCCGTTTTCCTGATTTCATCGCTGTCGCAAATTAGGTTTGATTCCTCTTTTTCTGAAAGTCTAATGCTACTTGCTCGATCCACCAGAAATCTTCCAGAATTTTCTTTTTCTTTCAAAATGGGTCTCTTTCCATTTCCAGCTTTATCCTGGCCTACCCTATTGATGTCCAATCCTATTGTCAAGGCTTGGTGTCGGCCTGGATCCTGTGACTTTGTACTTATTATCTTCCTTTTGTCAGTGTCCAAAAGTCCTAGTCGTAAATCAATTCTACTTGTCTTCGGGCCTGTGTTACTGTTGGTCCAAGAGTGGCCTATTGCTTGCTCATCCAAGCTTGGCCCAACTGTATGTTGTTGGTTGTGGCTAGTGTACATAGGGCTTTTCTTCTCTCCTGAGCCCAACCTTAAAGGGCTTGGAACTTCTTGTTCAGGGTTTATTCAAAATCCCTCCACATGAGCTTGGGAGACCCCTTCCCCATCTAGGTTTTCCAAAACTTGAAACCTAGAATTTTCTTTTGGTCTGGTCGCGACATCACGACCGTCTTTCTGTCTCGTTCTTCTACCCTTCCTTTCGACAAGCATCCATGGGCGATATATACTTGGATCTGGGGTTCTTCCTTCATTATCCCCTAGAGTGTGTCTCTGTTCTTTCCCATTTCCTACAGTGTCCTCATCAATTCCTTCCAATCCCATCCCTCATTTATGGCAATTTTTTTTTCATGTGTCAGTAATGCCCACACTGGAAGTAGACTGTTGGTAAGTGCTTGTACTCGATCCGCTGAATAACTCTATTAACAAGGAATTGAGAAATCAAGGCCCTATCCAAATTGATTAAAATTTCCATTCCTGTGATCCTCCCTCTCATACCATTATTGGTGTTAAAATCTAAATTTGCAACTATTCTGATCATCCCCTCGATTTCCTGCAAAACTTTCCACTTATACATATGCCCAGGTAACTCGGGGAGACGAATCCATGCCATAACTGTACTAGGATACGGCTGAGCAAGATTAAAATCCATGGTCTATAGTTGTACTATTAAATAATGCCCAAAGACGACCCAAGGCCTTTGGCATAAAGCACACTCGTAGTCGTCTGAGTTCTTAAATTTTGCCAAGGAATACCCATTCTCCACGTCCATTAGACGGAATGGTTAAGAAGGTTTCCAAAGTGAAGAAGCCTTGTTTTGCAGCGCAATATATCCTATATTTCTTCCCAACAGTTTGGTTACTATTGTGTATTCGTGTGTTTAATAAGAATTTGGTTAATTTGATAAAAAAATTTAATCGAAGAAATACCATTAATTGACGAGAGTTCCACATCTTCCTCCGGTAACTCAAAGTCTTCGTCTTCATCAATTCCATCCGTGTTTGCTGTTCTCTCATTCGGATAAAGACCTATGCCAAGCAGTCAGTCCTTCCAAGAAAGGGTTTTACCAGCTACTGTTGTTGTTTCCATATCGACATTCCGATTCTCCGTAATATCCCGTATTCGTACTTTCTTTGTTGAGCGATTCACCAAATCGCCCTATTCTCTACCATCGCGCTCTGTAATCTCCATCGTCTCTAGTTTGAAACCATATATATTTAAAAAATTTTCCAAAACAAAATAAGAAAAAAATATTTTAATTTTATTAAATTTTTTATGATTTAATGAACCCTAAAGCAATTTTATTTTATTTTATGATAAAACATTTTTCTTTTATGAATATGAGAAAATTATAAAGTGAAAATTATAATTAAAATATTTTTAAAAGTTATTTTTAAATTTTTTTCATTAATGATTTATCGAATTGTGGTGCATAAGATAAATTATAATTAAAATCGGACGAAAGCATAATTGAAGTCACAAATGTTGTCGCCCATCCGCATCATAAACTAGGGTTTATGTCACGTGTTATTTATCTCCTTTCCTAATTTAGGATAATATAAACAATTATAACTAAAATAGTGGGCCAACTATCATTTATTAACGTGAAATTCATAAGAAATGATAAACTCAACTCATTCTGTTTGATTAACAATGAAATAGTACTTGTAAATAATATGTTCTGCATTATTGTAAAGGTTCAATGATGTTTGCCTTTTCAAAAAAAAAAAAATTTGTTTGGGTCAACCTTGAGGTTTGATCCCGCCTTTATATGCCGTATTGAAATATTTTTAAGTTTCATCTACATACATCAGAAATCCTATCACATAAATTAATTTGGATTAAAAATAATATATAATAAATAATGAAATATATAAAATAATTAATAATAACATATAATATATGTATGATATTAAAACTAAAAATATAGATTAAATTGTTTATTAGTGACCCAATTAAAAGTAACACTAAGGCAATTAGATATTTAATATATATTAAAATTCTATAAATCGATGTGGTGTCATATTTTTGAAGTTTAAAGAGTTAATACCATACTTTTTTTAGTGAATTATAATAGGAGGATAAATTCCTAATAAGAATACGATTAGCACAATTTAAATTCAAATCATATCTCGTAACGATAAATATTTTAATTATCGGATAATACACGAAATTCAATTAATACCATATTTTATTATTAACATCAAGTTTCAAAATTTAAATTCTAATTTGAATACAAATTTAATTTTTACTGTGACGTATGTGTTATTTCTATAGACATATAAGATGTAACAAACATTTACTATAATTGTCTCGTCCATTTATATATGGATTATAAATTCATTCAATGGATCAAATATGCTATCTTTAATTTTCTTAAGGTCAATTTTCTATTACTACCTAATATGGTTTCGACTAATTATACTATGTCAACAAAAATTTCCAAATTAAAAAAAAAAAAGGTAAATATGAGATGGAATTGGCCATTCACCTAATTTTATGATGTCATTTGAATCATAATCATGTCATTCTCATAATAATCTTTATTATATTTTCGGTTGGGTTAATTATTAAAATTTTCATTAAATTTAAAGTAAATATTTGGATATTAAAATATAATTTAAGTCTTATATTTTTATATTTAAAATTTAGTTTTAATATTTTTTATCTTTTTAAAATTTAATCTCTCAAATTTTCAAATTTAAGGATTTAAATTTAGTTGTTAATATCATTAGATTTTTCTGTTAAATTCATTAGTGTGGCATTTTTTAAATTGCAAATGGCATTGAAATTAACTTAATTTAACAAATAATTTTAATAGTATTAACAACTTTTAAAGGTTATATCAACATTTTAATAAAAAAAAATTATTTGGGTTAATCAATGACATTATGAAAAATTGAGGTATCAAATTATATAAAAAAGTTGAAGTATAAAGATTGAATCTTAAATTCGAGTGTAGCACAAGGATAAAAGTTGAAATTTGACCATTATTATATTTTTAATTTTGAGTGTAGCCTAGGGACTAAAATTGAAATTTGACCATTTTACTATATAATTAGAAAAAAGAAGAAAAGGTTGATCCACGTGTCAAAGGAAGGTCTGAACTTTCGAGAAATTATTTCATGGAGCCTTTTATTGTTTTATTGTTGGAAAAATAGGTTTGGAAAATGCAACGAAAAATCAAGGTTTCAATTTTTTCCAAAAACAAGAACTTGGTTGAGACATCTAAAATAATAAACACTTAATCAAAATTGTACTTTTTTGATTCATCTAGGATAACACTTCGATCGGATAGTCGTCTTCGCTATCCTCAAGCTCATGTATATTCGAGAGAGGGAGGATCAATAAAGATTATGTGGGTATTGTAGAAACTTAGGGTATACAAAGGTGCCATGTTCTGTGTTGAGGGGTACATTAAGGCCTCAACGCCACCAGTCTTATTTACTAAAGGATATAAAATTTATTACAATAGCTTTATTATTCTTGGGTACAAAATTTGTTATTTCTTATTAACTTATGTACAACTTATGTTAGAATGTAACAAACACAAATATTAGTTGCAATCAAAATTTGTGGTTCCTTTATTGATGTCATCTATATTTACATCGCGATAGATAAGTTAAAAATACACCATCAACGTTGTTGGGGAGAATGTGTGCCGCACAATGATGGTGACAATCGCAAGGATGATGTATGCGCGCAACTATTACCGGGGGCTCATAAACTAGTTCGTCACCATCGTCATCATTATGTTTGTCTTCACCCTTACCCTCGTCGCCATCATTGCCATCATATTTGTCTTCATCTTGGTCTCTATCGCCTTCCTCCATACTCGAGTGTGATGTTGTCTTAGCCTCCCATTGTGTATCCTCCACTCCAATAGAAGATGGTGGTATAGATGACCTACCTCAATAGAATAATGATACGGTGGGTGTTTGAGACACTATTGGTGTGTAAGTGTATGGTGTCCCAAAACCCGTATACGTCGACATTAACTTGGGCATTAAAATTGGCATTGATTGCTGGATCGGTGATGGCATCGGTGTCATCATCATTAAAGTACATGTGGCGACATCTAGCTCAGTATATGTGACATTATCAAAATCGGCATGAGGTTGTAGAATGCGAGCAACGTCGATGCCCCAAAATATGTACTTGCGAGAATAGAAGAACCAGAGAGGTACGATGCTTTATAGTGCTGTGCTTGTAAAAAAAACATGGGGTTAATGAAATGAACAGGAATAAGTAGAGTTAATTGATCAGGATATTACGTAGACATAGGACGCTTCTTCGATCAGAGTCGATGATGAACCCATCGTGTGACCATGTCCGACCCTACATTGTTGGGTGGTCATTGTTGCCTTTTCTGAAAAAGTTGCCTACTATTCGCCTCCATTGATAGCAGATACATCTTGCCGGTAATTCTGAACCATGACATGTAATCCAAATAGGTCGCTATGTCCGCTGAAAAAAATGGTTATCGGATGGGTAAGAATTCTATCCTATGACCTCAAACATCAATGTAGTCCTTGTGAGTCTCTTTTCGGTCCCCGTCGTTCTTCCCTCAAAGGTCCACCTTGTGCAACTCATCCATGTGTCGTGGTGGTGGCGGAATTTGTTGCCTCCACCCTAACTGCCACATCACCGATCCGATTCGTACATTTCCACCGTCGCGTACACTATCAATAGCACATTCGAGTCTCACATCCTTCGATTGGCCAACAATTTCGGTGGGATACAAGATATAATATCGGCATCGGCATATGGCATCCATTAAAATTGAAGTGCACAATTGTAAATTTCGTTATGTACGAAATTTTATTTTTCAAATCATTGCATAATTAATATAGATTCTAAAGAATAAGTAACTAACCTTGACTTCTGAATGTTGATCTACTACCAACCTAATAACTTTCAACTAATGAAGTAGTCCAACGTAACTCGGCTCATAATTCCACCTGTACAAATGATATGTTAGTTCAAACATATAATAAATAAAAACAATTACTATAGAAATTACGTACTTATTAACAAATAATTTTTACCATGTCAACAACAGGAACATGTACGGGTCGCTCACTCAAGGATGTAGAAACTATAGTTGCTACTAAGCCTACAGCTACAGTAGGAGTAGGAAACCATCGATTGATATCTTATCCGGTTTCGTGGCCCAACACAACTCCCAGTACAACGTGACCAACACAGCTGATCTTCAATTTAGTTTCCTGCATTCTTTGAAGTACACTAGGTGTATTAGCCACATTACATGCACCAAAATTTAATATTTATCGAGCATTAAAATGCCCCAATAACCTTAGGATGAATACTTAGGGTTATTTTTCTTTGACAACGTCGATCACGTGTGAAGGAAGCTTCTTAAAATTGGTCTCCAACCACTTCATCCGTACCCAACCACCTTAGAATGAGTTCGAGACCTTGCCCAATAATGTCGCATAGAAGTCTTCCTTATCAGGAACGATTACTGATCTCGTGACTGCTTACCCATCCACCAATAGACTTAGTTGTAATTCTACCTTCTTGAGTGTGATTGTACACTCGCCGCATGGAAGATGAAAAGTGTGTTTGGTCCTCCATCTTTCCACCAAGGCTCTGATGAGTGTAGGATCGAGTTTGCAGCCATCGAGCATACAAGATATATGTAAGAATTCTGCCTCTTGCAAGTAACCACGAAGTTCGGTGATCAAAGGCATTGCCAAATTATATATGGTCCCCTCCAAAACATGAACATCCGCCTATTTATAACGATAAAAAATTATTTTAAAATATTAAAAAAATAAATTTAACTTAATTGAAAATAAAAAAAATTTAAAATTTCGTCTTATCCTTATTACTTGAGCAGTAGAAATATGCTTCTCTTTGAAACTAATTAGAGAGGTTTCTATTTATGAAAACTTAATCTGAAAGAATAAAATACAAAATAATCAAAAAGGCATAATTGCAAAAAAAAAAAAAAAACCCTCAACGTTTGGGGGCTTTTGGTTTTGTGCCCTTAACCTTTTTATTTTTTGATTGACACCCTCAACGTTACGATTTTTTCAGAAATCAGCCCACTTTTAACGATCAATGTGAGTTGACCGTTAATTAAATTGTAGGTCAACATAAGAGCCCATTGGCATGCCACATAAGCGCACAACGTCATAGATGACGTAATCTATTTAGTAAAATTTTTCTCTCATTTTCTTTCCTTCCAAACACTACTTTTTTTCTTTTAAACACATGGTTGCTGCTATTTTTTTTCTCTCATTTTCTCTGTTGCCAAACATCATTTTTCTTCTTCAAAACATATGGTTGGCTCATTTCATCTACAAGAATCTCCATTACTATGATTATACTCATGCTTTTGTGCAATTTTTGTAAACCCACACCACACTTTCAACTTAAAATCATTACTTTTTTCCCCACTATCGACTGCCATTTTTTTCTCTCATTTTCTCTCTTGCCAAACATCATTTTTCTTCTTCAAAACATAACATTCTTGAACATATTTTGTCGTTCATTGATCTTCATCTTCAAAATTTTTATTCTTGAACATGAAGATTGATTAAACTTGATGATTGCTTAAGCTCATCAAATTAACACCCTATTTCGAGAAATACAAGGAAATGGGATTATTGGATTAACAAGCATTACATATTAATGTTGTACTACTCTGTTTCATGATTTTAGTCTTTAGATTCTCTTAATATGTGTAATAATATTGAATAGGTGAAAGTCTTATGTGAGATTGTGGTACATAGAACCACTCAAACTATCGTCCGCCAAAACTGCTACCCTCAAGTACGGACGGAGCTAACAATTTACGCATGCATGTTGAGTTTTGTTTTATAAATATTGTACTCTGTTTTATGAACTTATTGTCAATTTGACCCTCACATAGAAATGAAGTTGGAAGCGATGGGTACGAGGAATGAAGTAGAATAGATTGGATTGCTTGCGGTGCAGAAAAAGCTGAAAGCTTAACTAGTGTTCCACAACCATCATTGTAAATAGATATCGAAATAGGTTTCTTAAACTTGTGCAACATATTATTTCATGATATTGTAATTATAGTATATCCTGTTTCCATTATGCTGGACGAATTGGTTAATCTGTATAAAAAAATGATTTGGATTTTCCCATCAGTTGCTTTTATGATTATTAGATAGAAAGTAGTAATAAAATAGGAAAGTGAGGGATGGGAATAGAAATAGGATAGTAAAATAGGGATGGTTTGGAGGTTAGGTAGTGAAGAAGAAAAATGGTGTTTTGAAGAAGAAAATTGGTGTTTTGCAAGAGAGAAAAAAAGGGCAGCTGATAGTGGGGGGAAAAAACAATGATTTTAAGTTGAAAGTGTGGTGTGGGTTTACAAAAATTTCACAAAAGCATGATTATAATAATGGTAATAGGAGATTCTTATAGATGAAATGAGCCAACCATATGTTTTGAAGAAGAAAAATGGTGTTTGGCAAGAGAGAAAATGAGAGAAAAAAATGGCAGCAACCATGTGTTTTGAAGAAAAAAAGCAGTGTTTGGCAAGAGAGAAAATGAGAAAAAAAATTTTGTTAAATAGATGACATCATCTATGACGTCATCCGCTTATGTGGCATGCCACATGGGCTACTATGTTAACCTACAGTTTGATTAACGGTTAACTCATGTTGACTATTAAAAGTGGGCTGATTTCTAAAAAAATTGTAACGTTGAGGGTGTTAATCAAAAAATAAAAAGGTTAAGGGCACAAAACCAAATGGCCCCAAACGTTGAGGTTTTTTTTTTGCAATTATGCCTTAAAAAACTAATATTTTTAAACGAGAATATCGAAAAGTTTAGAACAAGAGCTTGAGAAAATTGAGAGAATTTAAAGAGTTGAAAGAATAAAAAAATTTGAGAGAAAAAGGTAAAATTGGGTGGTATTTATAGGAAAAAATTTTGAACCATTGGCATTTAAGTTTTTTTACTATTGGGGGGAAAATGCGTCCAGCTAGACGCGCTTTCCATTTCTCTACCTAAAAACGACCTATTTCTCTAATTTATAAAAAAAAAAACCTAAAACCTTGATTTAAAAAAAGGGGGCATATACAACTAAATTAGTTGGATTATTTATATATAATTTCAAGAAAATGTTTTAGATTTAAAATAATATTTTTATTTACAATTTATTTATAATATATATAAGTATGAGTTTAGAGAAATTTTTGAATTGCGAAAATACATTTTAATGTTAATTTAATTACTAAACTAACATTAAATAAATAATATTTTTAATAATAAAGTTTTATTTGTTTTAGGCTTATTGTACCTAATAAGCTCTGAAATCTTTCTAAAAATTAGTTCAATTCTTTTGAACTTTTACAAATCTTCAAATCGTGAAAATTAACCAAATGCCTCCTTTAATCAACATTAATAGTTAAAAAGTAATGACAATGTTGACTTGGTCACGCCTGTTAAAAAATTCCACGTGTTTTTCAACAATGTAGTGACGTGGTAAAAGGACTTTAAAAAGTCAGAAAAAAAATGTTCTACCAATTCATTGTATGAAAAGTAATAGATAAATAAACACTAAAGAACATCACACACCAAAACTACTACTAGAAGATTCGTTAAACGCATAAAGTAAAACATCATCAAGAATATCACATCTTGACCAAACATTCAGGGGACAAATCCCGGCCCTATGTTTCAATCCTACAATCTCCTCACCTTCGCTAAAACAACTTTGCTAGTGAAAAAAAGTACAAAACTTGTAAAAGTAAATGCAAAATATTAGAAAAGTTTGAAAATATACCTTTAACATTGGAATTTGTCTCAGACTTTGCATTTAGCTTTTTTGTTCGTTTATGTTCTAACAGTCAGGGATGAAGTCAATAATTACATTCCGGGACATATTTACGATAGTAAAAATATAATTTTATTATTTTAATTATTTATATCTTTATAATTTTTAAAGGACTAAATCAAAATTTTATTATTTTTTTGAAAGTTAAATGTAACTTTACCATTATTAATTTAAAATTTTATAAATTATAATGAAGCCTAAATGAAAATTTTTTCAAATATGTTTCAATTTTACTAACCTCCTAACTTTGCCACTGCTAACAACAATTAAAAGGAAACTATTTTATGGAGAAAACTTCGAAGTACGAGTTATATTAGTTAAAGAGAATCCATTGAAAACCAAGAGTGCTCTTTAAAAGAGTCCTAGAGAGAGCAGTAACTATTATGGCTTGGGATGGAAGAGAGTGTTGGCATGGAGAGGGAGAGCAGTGAGGAGATCTCATTATTAGCAGAAGAACTTATTCAATTATCAATTAAAAGATCACTGGTGGTGCCGAATGCTAAGCTGACCTTGATTTGCTCAGTTTGGACGAAGAAATCTTTTAATACAGAGAGTTTTAGGGCACAATTAAGAAGTATATGGAAGACTAAGAAAAAGTTCGAAATTCAGGTTGTTGGGCAGAATCTTTTCTCAATCGTCTTTGAATTAGAGGAAGATCTAGAGTTAATCATGGAGGACGGTCCTGGCTTTTTCATTAGTATCTTATTCTGTTTGATAGATTAAGGAACCCGGTAGAACAGGATCAGATTAGGCTTACTTCATCGCCATACTGGATTAAGATTGGGCCATGTCTACCAGAGTATGACAAGAAAGATCTGATGCATGCTATTGGCAGCACATTCGGGGGTACTCTCAGATCTGAGATTAATGATGATTTTTATAGATTTAGGGTTAATTTAGATGTTTAGAAACCCCTTAGAAGAGGTATTTTCGTTTCTAGTGAGACCAGCGTTAAGTCATGGATCCCTTTTAAATTTGAAAAACTACCAATCTTCTATTTTGGATGTGGGAGAATCGATCACAACCTCAATGATTGCTTGCTGGCAAACCTTGCAGAAAAGGATAAAATTAGAGAAGATCATCCTTATACTATAGCATTAAAAGCTGAATCAAAAATGGTTAGTAGAGAAAGTATAAAGTTTAACACCTTTGCTAAAAAGATGGGCTCACAACGTACTTACACAGGTAAATCAAAGGAGCAGATTGGGCAGGAAGAGGATACTGTATCTATTGTTACGAAACATAAATTACTAGGAGGAAAAATTTTAACTAGCTAAGAGGATGGACTAAAGGAGCAAGAGGATGGCAGTGTGGTGACGAAGTTTGGTACGTTGGTGGAGGATAACAGTAAATGGGAGAGATGCTTAAAAGATTCAAATAAGTCAAGTTGGAAGAGGCTAATTTCGACGAATCAGACAGATTATCGGAAGCATGCAAATGTTGGATCCAAAAGGAAATGTCTAGTAGAGGAGGATGGGAAGGGAAACAAGGATGAGGCAAGAGAAGATGGAGTGAAAATGTTGAAAAATGATCTGAACAAGAATGTAGCTAAGTGCATAGAGACCATGTGTGTCGATGGGGAACAAAGCTTTGCTTTAAATAATTCAGGATCGGCGGCTGGCAATGGGCTAGCCGATCGGACCCAATGAAAAGCTTAAGTTGGAATGTCCATGGGTTGAGGACCCACGGGCAGTACAGAGGCTGCGACATTTAATCAAACAACAAAATCCTCAAATGGTTTTCTTAATAGAGACAAATTTAGATTAGAAGCGCATAGAAATGGCTAGGAAGAGTTGTGGTTTAATCAATGGTATTGATATTGAAGCTGAGGGGACTCGACATGGGTTGTGTTTAGCCTGGAAATGCGACATTGAGGTAACTCTAAAAAGTTTTTCTAAATGGCATATAGATGCAATAGTAAAGGAGGATGGTATCTAGGAGGAATAGAGGTTTATGGGCTTTTAGGGTTCGCCATATTTAAAAGACCAGGATTTGGCATGGAACTTGCTTAGAAGACTAAGTCATGATTGAAATTATCCGTGGCTTGTTGCTGGCGATTTTAATGAGATTATGTATTCATTTGAAAAAAGTGGTGGGCTGCCAAGGGATCAAAGGAGAATGGAGGTATTCAGGGATACATTAGAAGAGTGCCAACTGATGGACATCGGGTATTCGGGAGTATGGTTTACGTGGGAAAGTGGAAATCTTCCAGAGACAAATATAAGAGAAAGATTAGATAGAGGGGTTGCAAATGAAAAATGGATAACCTTGTTCCTATTGGGTAGCATTCAACATCTTTCTCATTCAACATCGGATCATTGTCCTTTACTTATAAGTATAGATAGTGCAAATAGATTTTCAAGAGATATAAGATTTCATCCTGAAGCCTGGTGGACCATGGAAGAATCATTTGAGGGAGCCCTTAGAGAAATTTGGGAGTCATCATCAGAACCGTTAATGGATAAACTGAAGAACTTACAGATCAACTTAAAAAAATGGGCACGTGCACTTAAAGGTAAGAAGGGGGACTAAAAAAGAGGCTAACAAAAGAATTAGAAACTTTGTTGATGGAAGATATAGAAGATGAGACGCTGGCAAAGATTATTGATACGAAAATTCATTTAAACATAGAGATTGAAAAAGATGAAGTATATTGGGAACAAAGAGCTAGAGTAAATTGGCTCTAGTTTTGGGGATAGAAATACGGCCTACTTTCATAATTGTTCAACAGCCCGAAGACGAGCAAACTCCATTAATAAACTATTGCTGAATGATGGTAAGGAAACCACTGATGACCTAGGATTACAAGAGGCTAACAAGATTTATTTTGAAAATCTGTTTATATCGAAGGAGGTCGCTAATGCAAGGAAAGTATTGGAAGGAATTGAGGGAAGTATTTCACATAAGATTAACGAAGGTTTACAATCTCCTTTTAGGAAAGAAGAAGTTCAGATGGCATTGAAGGGGATGAGACCCACCAAAGCACCAGGACCAGACGGATTCCCAGCACTATTTTTCCAAAAGTACTGGCACATTTTAGGTAAGGAGGTTTTGGAGTATTGTCTAGGAATTTTGAATGAAGGAAAATGGGTTGAATCAACCAATATGACTGATATCGTGCTTATTCCTAAAGTTCAAAAGCCCACATTTCTAGTTAGTTTCAGGCCCATAAGTCTTTGCATAGTTATATACAAATTAGTGGCAAAAACAATAGCTAACAGATTGCAAGACGTAATTGGTACTTTTATTGATAAGGCTCAAAGTGCATTTGTACCAAGTCGACTGATTTCAAATAATATGCTCCTAGCATATAAAATTCTACATACGTTTCGGCACAAACATACAGGTAAAAAAGGGTATATGGCGGTAAAGTTGGATATAAGTAAAGCATATGATAGGGTGGAGTGGGAATTTATAAAGAATGTGATGATTAAGATGGGGTTTACAAAAAATTAGGTGGGATTGATAATGAAATCCATCACTAGTGTCTCTTATGCGGTTATCATCAATAGAAACAGGGGGAGAACTTTTCAACCTTCTAGAGACTACGGCAGGGTGACCCATTAAGCCTTTTTTTATTTCTTATTTACAATGAAGGTCTCTCAGCCTTAATGAGATCAGCAAAGAAGAATGGTTTGGTTAAAGGAGCAAAGGCAAGCATGAAAGGGCCAGAGATATCCCATATATTATTTGCAGATGATTGTATGATGTTTGGCGAAGCAACAGAAAAAGGAGCTAGGATTCTAAAAGATATTTTGAAGGATTATGAAAGCTGTTCAGGGCAATATGTTAACTTTGGAAAATCCATAATTTTTTACAGTTCAAATACAGATGAGGTGTCAAAAGTAGCAAAATCGACATTGCTAGGAGTGAGGAGTTTTTCAAGTCTAGAGAAATATTTAGGTCTTCCAAATATGGTGGGTAGACGAAAAAAAGAGGCTTTTCAGAATCTGTTGGACAGAATCACTTTGCGAATTAAGGGTTGGAGCTCCAAGTTGCTATCTCAAGGGGGGAAAGAAATTTTTATAAAATCAATACTACAAGCAATTCCTACTTATGCTATGTCGTGCTTTCTTTTTCCTAAAGCCACATGTGAGATGATAGAGAGCAAATTTGCCATATTTTGATGGCAGAATGGTACTGGTAAACGAGGTATTCATTGGTGCCAATGGAGGTTATTATACAGGCCTAAAGAAGAAGGGGGACTAGGTTTCAGAAGCATGGCTCATTTTAATACTTCCCTCTTAGCAAAACAAGGGTGGAGATTATTAAATTTCCCGGATTCATTAGTAGCGCAAGTCTTTAAAATGAAGTATTTCCCAGAAAGTAATTTTCTTAATTCGCGTCTGGGGAGTTCGTGTTCCTATGTGTGGCGTAGTATTTGGGCAACTAAGGATACACTAAAGAAAGGGTTGATTTGGAAAGTAAGTACGGGTACGAATATTTCAATTACTGAAGATGCATGGATTTCAAATTACATTAATGTTAGATTAATGTCCAGATTCGATAATTTGCAATGTGAAAAAGTAGCAGGCTTAATCAACAGTAACGAAAGAGAGTGGAACAGAGAACTGATTGTCAATACCTTCCCTGAAGATGTAGTAGATTTGATCCTTGAATTCCTTTGTCGTTGGAACCCCATGAAGATTTTCTGGCTTGTAATGGTGAATCGTCAGGTGAATTCTTAGTAAAAGTTCCTATAATTACAGAACCTTGATCCTACAGCTTATGCTTTACAAAACATCTATAGGGATTTTTACAGAAAATTATGGCGGATTGAAATACCTACAAAAATTAAAATTTTCATCTGGAAAAGTTCTTGAAACTACTTAGCTAATAGGGTGAATATGACTATTCGAAGACTAGCAACTAGCAGTTTGTGTCCTCGGTGTGGTGGCGGAGAAGAGACGATGAACCACCTTTTTCGTGAATGCCCTATTTCAATGGCAGTATGGAGAGTATTATCAGATTCTGACTTGACAATGATTACACATATAGAGTTTTTTGAATGGCTTACCATGGTTTTGACTTCTTTATCGCTGGAAAAAGGGAGAGTCTTTTGTGTAGCACTTTGGGCTATTTGGAGGGATAGAAATTCTCGTATTCATGACAAAATGAGTAGATCAGGTCAGGAGATTGCAAGATTTATTCATAGCTATCTTCAAGAACTAGATGGGGTTACAAAAGACATTCTAAAAACCTCAAATGTGAAGATCAAATGGAGGCACCCACCTAGTCAGAGAATCAAAATAAATTTTGATAGGGCTTTTGGCGAAAGAAGTAAATATTCGGCGTCTGGAGTTGTAACCCGGAGACAGCAGTGGAGATATCCTCATTTCAAGTACAGAAATTCATAGAGGGGTACCTTTCGCTTTTGCTGCTGAAGCAATTGCATGCCGACGAGCAACCCAAATAGCACTCGACATGAACAAAGAAGACATCATTATCGAAGGTGATTCATTGACAGTTATAAAAAAATGCAAGAACATAGATCTTGACAAATCACAGATAGGTCCATACATATACGATATTCACAGAATGAAATCCAGAGGCAGAAGACTAAAATTTGAGTTTATTCCAAGATCAGAAAACAATCTAGCACATATATTAGCAATGGAAACCTTGAGAAGAAAGGAAGGGATTTACCTGATAAACAACGTTCCAGGATATGCAACAGTCCAAGCGAGAAAAGATAGTGCAAGAGAACCAGATTGAGAAGATGAAGAGAGGAGGAAGCAGAGGAGAGTTTTTTCAAATGTTACAGCAAACAGTCTCAAGAAGCATTAAAACTTCCCTCGAAAATGATTTTCGCCATTAAAGCATAAATGACAGAAGTGATAAGAAGGGACAGGCGATAGAACGTCTGATTGGGCAACTAGGACGATAACTTTTTCAAATTCCTGCTTTCTAGATTTTTCTAAGGCTAGTCAATTTTCGGGCCAAGACTTTTGGGCCAATTTTAATTTTTTTCATGTAATCTCTTTTAATATATCTAAAGCCCAATCTGATTTTGTTTTCAAAAAAAAAAAAAAGGAAACTGTTTTACAAATGTGAAATGAAGACTTCGTCAAATAACTGAATTAAGATAACTCTCCTTATTCCCCATCAAAATCTTATATACCATCCACCCCACGTCCCTTTTCTTTTCTTTGTTTTCACGTCAATCCTAAAAAAACTCCTAAATTCCTAAAACGGGTAAATCCTACAATCAGTCCTCCATAATGTCAAATATTTAATATAATCCATAAAACCAAATCAAAATTCAAATTAATCACGAAATTAAAATAAAAATTGAAATAAGTCCAAAATTTATCTTTGGAAAATTTGAGATTCATTTGCTATGAAATCCAGATCAAATGTTTCAGGCGAAGCCAAGAAAATTTTTTGGGGGGGCCAGATGAAATTTTAATTTTTTATAGTTTATATCTTTATAATTTGTAAATGATTAAATTAAATTTTTATAATTTTAGGCGGGGCCAAAGTACAGTTTTACCTTTACTAATTTAAAATTTTTAAAAAATTATAAGGGGTCAAATAATAATTTTACATTTTAAGGGGGCCGGGGCCCATGCCAGCCCCCCTAAATTCGCCCCTGGGTGTCATAATAGTTTGTGGACTCAATTAGTGCATTTTGAAATTTAGGTACTAATTTAGAGATGTCTAGTGCGATTAACTTATATATTATTTTTATTAATATTAAGATCTAATTTTTGTTATTTTATTTATATTTTAAGTTTAAATTTAAGTTTTATATTAAGATATTATTATGAAATTGATTTTAATTATATTTTAAAAAGTATTAAATTAATTTATTATTTATAATTTTGTAGCACATGTAATTAAAACTGTGTATTATATCTATACTTATAAACTTTTGATTACGTTATTGTCATAAGTTAATTAAACACCAAATTAATTGATAAATTACTCTTTTATATACAAAATAAGATATATTATAATAGAGGTAGAATTTAAAACAAATCAATAAAAATTTAATTACACTAAAACTTAAACTCGTATGATAAATGAATTTTAAACGTTATGATTTCAACTAAATCATTATTGTTTTTATAATAACTTTTAATAATTTAGCCATATTATGCGGGCAATTTACCAAAAAAGCCCTAAAATTCAAAAATTACGAAAATGGGCGGTTGTAGAAAATTTACGGAAAGGGCCATTTTCCTAAAAGCGCGTCCACGTCGGTAGCGTTTTAGGGGATAAAGGACTAAAAGCGCCCATGGAGCGCGTTTTGTCCACCTCGATAAGCAGCGCCTACGTGGGCGGCTTTTCTTTGAAGTGGACAAAACGCATCCCCACGGGCGCTTTTATCTATATCCCAAAACTGTTGGCGTGGGCGGCGTTTTGGGCTCATTCCTATGAAATTATTTTTGAAGTTTTTGTCCAATAGTCTCGGCAAAATAATTTTGATGAGATGCCTCGAACAAGCGATGGCCAAAAGCGCTTCTAGCGAGCGCCTTTGTCGACATGCGTCTTGAAAAGCGCTCCCACGTGGACGCCGCTTTTGCTATAGTAGTCTCCGCAAAATAATTTTGAGGGCGTTTACGAACAAACGATGGCCAAAAGCGCTTCTAGCGAGCGCCTTTGTCGACATACGTCTTTGGCGCTCCCACGTGGGCGCGTTTTATTCGATAGTTTCGGCAAAAAATTTTGAGAGCGTTTACGAACAAGCGGTGGCCAAAAACACTTCGATGAGGTGCTTTGTCAACATGCGTCTTGAAAAGCGCCCTACGTGGACGCGCTTTTACTCTGATGATCTCCGGCAAAATTAGGCTATAAATCGGTCAAATTTCATTACGAGGTTGCATAAGGAAATTGAGGCAAAAGGAAAAAAATTGAAAATGAGTGAACTTATTAATGCTGTTATTTACTACGACGGTGAAGTTCGTGACATCGAAAATGGCATTGTTTTCTTATCGAAAAATACAGCGAGACTGAGTTTTAATCGGAACATCGATTTAGTAGAACTTCGCAAAAGAATTAGGCGTAAAATATTCGGAACAACGCCAATGAAAGTTCAATGTATTAAGTATAGATTTTGCGCCTCGGTTGATCCGGTGAGATATGAGTCGTTCGACATCAAAGGTGCTTGGAGCTTTGAGGCAATGGTGGAGACTCATCTTGCCAGTGGATCACCCTATATCGAGGTATATGTAGAATTTTCATCTCCAAGTGATCTTTGCGCGACCTCGACATCTACTGCCGTTCGAGGAGAATACACGACCCCAAGCTGACACTCTGTAAGTGGGAGGCAAAACACAGAAGTGCCCATGTGCGATAATAGTATGGAAAACATAACCCCTGCACGGCACTCGGCTGGTGGATGGGACATGCATATCCGTCATTCGACGTCCGATGATAGAAATATGTATTGGGGGACGTCGTCAACTTCTAGTGGTTGGCAATCCACATACGATTGGAATCTTTACGAAAGATGTTTAAGGAGGGATGATGTACTCCGGCGACATCCATCGGCGAGGGCCCTCGTTTGTTGCGAGTTATGGAGGGTCGGACGATGAATCGATGTGGATCCACCTCGGGAGGCGGGGCAAGCGGTGCGAAGTTGGATTATTTTACGAATTGGAGCCGTTCAATTGTACCTGAAGACATTGAGGGCGGTTCAGATGAAGAATAAGAAGATCCGCTATTCAGGGCGTGCTCGCCTCCAGCCCACATGCATAATGTCGATCTATCTCAAGATGATGCATTGAAGTTTCTTGAACTACCACACCGGACGTGTGACCGTACAGATTCTTCGTTGGATTTGGACTAATTAGAAGTGGGTAGCCATTTTTCCAACAAGAATACTTTTCTTGCTGTATTGAAATAGTACAGCATTAAGAACGGGGTTAACTACAAGGTGGTTAAATTAAAGCTCGATAAGTTCGAGGCAAAGTGTGCAGTGCAAGATAGCACATGTTCATGGAAAATCATGGCGTCGTTGAGGAAAATGACAGGATTGTGGGAGATAAAAAAGTACAAAGGTCCACATACATGTCTTGCCGGTACAGTACCACAATGTGTTCAGTGATTTCGAATAACAGTAATAATATATAATGTTGCATTGTTTAACGTACTTCGTTGACAGGTGTAACACAAGATCATCCGAAGATGGATTCAGACATGTTGGCTGAACTAATAACTAATAATGCCGATGATGAAGGCCGATCCCAAGACTACGATGCCGGCCTTAATTGGCAGTATTCGTAGCCAATTGGGGTACACGCCCTCTTACAGAAAGGCTTGGATAGCCAAGCAGAAGGCATTAGAAAAGTTACACGGTGGATGGGACACTTCATATAATGAAGTGTGGTAGTGGTGTCAGTCTTTGGAGAGATATGTCGAGCGCAAGACAGCGGACCTTGAAAGCGGAACTGCGTACTACAGCGATAAATGCGCTTCGTGGATGCGCGGTGTTCAAGCGTTTGTTCGGACATTTAAGCAATGCCGAGATGCCTTTAAATCGCAAGCCATTGGTACAAATTGATGGTACCTTTATGTATGGTAGATATCGCATCGGCTATTGCTAGGCGTGGCACAAGACGGCTATGGGAGAATCCTTCCGATTCGTTCGCAATAACACCAGTAGTCGGTGATATTGGGACTTCTTCCTATCTAGGTTAAGGAGGCATGTTTGCCCCCAACCTGACATATGCGTTATATCGGATCGGGGCCCTGGAATACTTACGGTAATAGAACGCCAGGGAAGCATGTGGCATCGCACACACCATCGATATTGCCTGAGGCATGTTTCATCCAACTACTATGCGCAACATCGATCTAAAAGACAGAAACGACAAGTGACCGATATGGGTATGAAATGTCTATTGATATAATTTCGTTTGTAATATTTAATTTATTCTCAATTGAAGAGTGGTATGTAATATTCGCTATCAACGTATATTGGCAGGGTATGAGATCAATAAAGACCGTTTTCACGAGATCTTTGGGCGATTTGCGCTCGAGATAACGCGAAAGGCGTAAACTACTATGCAATATTCCTTTCGAGCAGTGGACACAAGCATATGGCGGCGCCTACGATATGGGCATATGACCATAAACCGGCGAATGCATAAATTTCATTACGAAAGGAACCGTCATCTGTCGATTACATCATTGTGCGAGAGACATATTTTCGATTAAGCGGCACTATTTAGAAGAAGCGGTGAGTTATGAAAGCGGATGCAAGGAGGCCATCTATGGAGCCGAAGGTATTGCAAGAAATAAACCGTGGGAAGGCGCGGTCGAACACCATGCACACGGTGTGTCACGATCGCGACAACCTATGGTTTCGTGTCACGGAGTTTGTGAGCCGAACCAAGGTATTGTTGGCGGCCATTATCGTGTACATTTGACAAATAGGACTGCGCGATGGGATATTTGATGCGCCGTTACCCATGCGCCCATGTAATTGCGGCTTGTCGAATCTCCGTCTTGATCCAATGAGATATGTCGACGAAGTGTATAAATTAGAAAACATGTACAAGCGTGTGGAGACACGTATTCCCACCGATCCAGGATGAGCGTAAGTGGCCATCGGTATCGCTTGCACCGTATAAGTTGTTCTTTGGATAGACAATTGAGGCAAACCAAAAGGTCGACCTTGCTCGACTAGAATACATAACAATATGGATATCAGAAACAAGCAACCAAAGTCATTGTCATGGATGGTGTAGGAACCCGCCATACATCTCGCTCGTGTCCAAATCGAGAATAGTTGACCGTGTTCTTAGGTCTTTTGTCTCATAATGGCTATGTAATATCTATTTTTTGGAGGAAAGCGGTGAACTTAATTACAAAAAAAATAAACAAATTCTATTTTGTCAAAGTTATTAAAATTAAATAAATTAAAAAATTAAATTACAAAAAAAAGCAAACTCAAATTTTATTAAATATATTACAACTTAATTACAAAAAAAATAAACCAATTCTATTTTGTCAAAGTTATTAAAATTAAATAAATTAAAAAATTAAATTACAATAAAAAAAGTAAACTCAAATTTTATTAAATATATTACAACTTAATTACAAAAAAAAATTAAACCAATTCTATTTTGTCAAAGTTATTAAAATTGAATAAATTAAAAAATTAAATTACAATAAAAAACAAACTCAAATTTTGTTAAATATATTACAACTTAATTACAAAAAAAATTAAACCAATTCTATTTTGTCAAAGTTATTAAAATTGAATAAATTAAAAAATTAAATTACAATAAAAAAATAAACTCAAATTTTGTTAAATATATTACGACTTAATTACAAAAAAATTAAACCAATTCTATTTTGTCAAAGTTATTAAAATTGAATAAATTAAAAAATTAAATTACAATAAAAAAACAAACTCAAATTTTATTAAATATATTACAACTTAATTACAAAAAAAATTAAACCAATTCTATTTTGTCAAAGTTATTAAAATTAAATAAATTAAAAAATTAAATTACAATAAAAAAGCAAACTCAAATTTTATTAAATATATTACAACTTAATTACAAAAAAATTAAACCAATTCTATTTTGTCAAAGTTATTAAAATTGAATAAATTAAAAAATTAAATTACAATAAAAAACAAACTCAAATTTTATTAAATATATTACAACTTAATTACAAAAAAAATTAAACCAATTCTATTTTGTCAAAGTTATTAAAATTAGATAAATTAAAAATTAAATTACAATAAAAAGCAAACTCAAATTTTATTAAATATATTACAACTTAATTACAAAAAAAATTAAACCAATTCTATTTTGTGAAGTTATTAAAATTGAATAAATTAAAAAATTAAATTACAATAAAAAAACAAACTCAATTTTATTAAATATATTACAACTTAATTACAAAAATTAAACCTTAATGACAAAAAAAATTAAACTCAAATTATAAATTAATTTACAATTACTCAAATTAGGGGTTTAGGGTTTAGTCTTTGATCTGGGTGGGAACCGAGCACACACAGGCGATCGTGATTACTGCTGGATTCCTCCTTCTTCCGGCTTCCGTGAGGTCGTGGAACCTCGGGCGGGAATCGGGTTCGCCGGCGGTGGGTGCAGTTCGGATGTTGCGATGGTGACCCACTCGATAAAATAATGACCGGAGGTGTTTGCATAAACCACGGCGGGGTGGCGCATCCGAATGGAGAAGGAGCAGGCAGAAGAAGTGCTCCCGACGGCGCCTCTTTCGAGCCCACATCGACGTCGGCCTCACTATCGGTGGCAGTGAGTAGTCGAGAACGGACTCGAACCCGCCATGCACTCCAACACAGGCTAGGACTAGGAAGCTGAAACATATATGGGTTAGGAGGATACATATAAGGGAAGATGTACTTTTGGCATGAACGGTAGATGTTGCGATATCGGTGTTGTCATTGAATCGATGGGCCGGTATTTGTGTAGGTATTATTCTTTGGGCTCGGATCGGTGTGTGCGCTGATGATGGCCCGCCTCATCACCCTTCTCCTTGGATTTAAAGGGGCCGACGTTCCCTTCGCTCATGAAGTTGCCGTCGCTCTCTTCTTCCGACAAGAGATCTGACTTGCTATGGATCCTAAACCATGGCATGTACTCCGAAGACATACGTTAACTCGAAATGACTATCGGTTCCGGTCGGTATATAGTCATACCGGTTCTCCCACGTTCGATATAACTTGACCAAAATCTTGGCCAATTAGGTAATGCGGTCTTTGTAAGTCCACTTTGTGATCATCATCGAGCACCTCTCGGTGACACGGGATCGGTTGTCGAATCAAATTACCGCGAGAACCCGATCGGCTGGTGCATCTCCACGGTCGCGTAGGTGATCAATGGGACCTTTACGTACCAACCGTTCGGATTTTGGAGGAACTCCTCGAATTCTTGCCGAATTTCCGGATCGTCAGACGGTGTCCATTGAAACTATATTAAATTACCAAAATATTAGTTATATACCTAATATTAGACACTACATATGAAATACTAAATTATAATAACAAAATTGAAACTTACTTGTGATTGACCTTTGGTCCAATAGGACCGTATATCCTCAAGCGAGTTAGGTATTTCAACATGACTCGCCAAATGGTTCCACCTAATTAAATAAACTTTTAGCATGCAATTATACTATAAATCTACGAAATAATTGTAAAATATAATATTAAATTTACCTCGTTATCGGTGGGAATGAATATGGGTGGTCGAGTCGAGGCGTAAAATGGAAATCGAAACCATGCCCATGATTTGCGGTAATGATAGGCAACCTCCGATTTTTACTTTACTCGGTCGCGTCGCCCGCATATCTCCGGTACAACCTCGGCAAAGACAGCGGACCCCAACTCAATTCACAGTACCGCTCTAAAATCAACAAGTTTGAGAGCCATCTCGGGAGGACGAGGTTTCTAGAGACGTCCGGCATCAGATAGCCTCCGATTATTTGAAGAATGTATGCCTGAGCATACCGTGTTCTTTCTACTTCGGTCGAACCCTCGTTCGACTCCGGGATTGTGTCTCGTAACTAGGCCATATCGATCCGAGCTCCTCGAATTCTATCCAGAATGGCACCCAGAAGCTCGTAGCATACGGTCATCCAATCGGTAGATGTTACGGACCCGGTGACTACCGACCCGTCCACCGGTAATCCCAACTGCAATTGCACATCTTCTAGAGTGATGGTACACTCTCCGTATGGAAGATGGAAAGTGTGGGTCTCGAGCCTCCACCTCTCAATCAACGCGGCGATCAAAGGCGGCTTCAACTTGAACCCGACCTATCGTGGCCACGTGCAAAAACCCGCTTCCATGCAGTAATTCTCGATCAAGGCGATGTGGGACCATGCATGTTCTGAATATAACATTCCAACACCGATCTACTGACTATTTAAAAATTATAAAATTAACAATTAATTAAAATTACATAATTGAAAAAGAAATAAATTATATTGAAAATTAAAATTAAAACTTACCATTTTCAATTGCTCGACAGAAATGTGGTTGTCGTCTAGGCGACGTAATTCCCCGGCCATTGTAATCCGATAAAAAATTTTAAAATTTTCCAAAAAAAGATATATTAAAAAAAAGGGCTTTTTCGTAAATAGTAATGGACTATTTTTAAAATTTGAGAGTAAATTTCAAGGACCTTGAGAGAAAATTGAAAGAAAATTGAGAGAAAATTGAGAGAAAATTGAGAGAATATTGAGAAAGGATTGAAATGTGAAAAAATAAAGGGTGGGGGGCTTTTATACTTTTTTTTTCGACGACGGGGAGCCAGCGGTCAAAAAATATGACCGTTCTTGGCTAAAAGCGCTACAGGGGACGCGTTTTGTCCACTCAGCAAAAGCGCGTCACGTGGGCGTTTTTCTTTGAGGTGGACAAAAACGTCCCTAGGGGCGTGCTTTAGTCCTTTATCCCCCAAAAATGCGCTGAAGTGGACGCGTTGAAACACCCCACACCTGGCCCACAAGCCTGAACCGGATCTCGTATGTTCCTAAAGTAAACCGGTTTCAAAGAATTTAGTTACTTAGAAAATTTGTAAAAATTTTAGAAAATGTTGTTGTGGATTGGGCTTAGATTGGAAACCCATTTAATTAATCTTGTAAATCCAATTTTTATTAAGGTGACAAAATAATTTTTAGGGTTTTAAAGAAAATAACATTTAACTTTTAGGCATAATAGTTCGTAACATAACAATTTAAAGTAAAGCGGAATAAGAAAAATCCATTGGGCCTTATGGCCTTATTACATCAAGTAAAACCCAAAACAAATAACAAAGTCCAAATCGAATAAAATCTTCAAATGGAACATGGCCACCTCGAGGTCTACCGTCCGATTCATCACTTTGTTCATCACCGAAAATATTTCCCACAACGGGTGAGTCAATGACTCAATGTGCACACAGTACTAACATTCAACAAATCAGGCATACATGTTCATATCAAATTCATATTATAAAAATAAATTATGATGCAACCCAACCCAAGCCTATTTGTCCATCCGCTACACACCACCCGTACCTGCCAGTCACACCTTGGGGACTACTAAGTCAACCCTCCATCCGCTACACACCATCGAAGGCAGTCGCTGCAGTCGACGTGCTCATCGCCCATATAATTTGTGTCATTAGACACCATATTCAAATAGTGTAACCGAAGTTACCAAATTCAGATAATGTAAACGAGTTACCATATTCAAAATTATGTGACCGTAGTCACCATATAACGTTAGTGAGACCAAGTCAACACCTTCTTCCCTTTTCACATAAACCCGAATGCCCCAAAATAGGTATATATCATGCATAACATACTTAATTTCATATTCATATACATATATTCACATGTTATAAAATAACATATTTCATAATCCTATCGAGTAGGAAACGTGCTGAGTACTTTTGTACCACATTAGGGTACTTAGCCATATTCATATTCTTACTTATAATCATATAGTAAAATAATTGCCATATGAAATATAGAAAGTTAGTGTGTGTACACACCTGATTTGCTTAATAGGTTCCTTGAGATCTCGAAAATCCCGATCTAAGGTTCCTTGAGATCTCGAAAATCCCGATCTAACTTTAGATCCTATATTGACCAACCATTAAAATATATTAATAACCTATTTGGCTTAAAACCAAATCCAAGTAGGATTTGTATTACTTACCTTGTTGTCAATTAAAAGATGGTAAATCAAATGCCGAAATTTGATAATATTCCTTTCTTAAATCGGCTAGCCACTAAATCAGGTATTTATGTCAGTTTCTAACTTTTGAATAAATGGAAAATAATTACAAATATCAAGATCAAACCTTGGCCGAATGTCACTTACCACAAAATTTCCAAATCTGAAGAGGATTCCTTTATATGCCTGTTGAAATCCCTTAAATTCCTTGAATCTGAAATCCTGAAACTCTTCCTTTGATATTCGGCCAAGAGACATAAAAGAGGTTATTTCCTTAGATCTTGATTAAACGAATTAGAAGAACAAGAATTAATTGTTCTTACCTTAGATCCTTGATCCTTATATTAGGTTATTGTGGAAACACAGAGACCTCTTGTAGATTGACCATGAACAATAATAGGATTAGTATCTTGATTTTGTAAAAGAAAAGGAATAGAATTTGATTGACCACAGATCTTACTCTTTTTATGTTGTAGTTGATTGCTTTTTGCTTAGAATCAACCAAGATTCGGCTTTGACAAGAGAAACGAGGCGAAAATAGAAGAAAAGAGGATGGTTTTTGTTCAAAGAAAATTCGAGAGAGGGAGAGAGCTATGAGAATTTTGGCACACACTTAGGAAAGATGAGAGAATTGCCTTAATTCTCCTCTTTTAATCGAAATTGCTATGCCAAGAGTCTTTGACTTGGCCACTACTCCCCACAAGTGATAATATTATCCTTTAATTATCACCTTATTAAATTAAAAGTGTTTAATCCACCTTTTATCTCTTTAATTAAAAATCCTTATTTATCACTTTAATTTGTCAAGTTTTAATAGAAATAAAACTCTTCCTTTTTAGCAAATAGGTGGCGTCCACCTTAGCCTTGGAAGCAAAAATAAAGCCTTCATTATTTGCTTCCCAAATGACTCGAACTCGTGCCCATCTCTTACACATGGCGCCATTTCCATAAGCCTTAAGTGACACCTTCAGCCACTTTTCCAAGCCCGATTGTGTGTCAAATTTCACCAACTTTTACTTTTAAGGCCTTCTTGCCCTTATTTCCTATTTTGGACTTTAAAATTTGACATTTCGGCATTATTTCTAAGTTTCTTAAAATTTTCGATCGGCTCTGTAACTTGCCATTTTTCTTACATCTTCAAGTTTCCAAAATGTTCAGGTTTCCAAAATGTTCAAGTTTCCAAAGTGTTCAGGTTTCCAAAATGTTTAAGTTTCCATTTTCATGCATTTCAGTGTTTCCAAAATATCAAAAATTTATTCTTAGTGCTTAAACTTGTCATTTCATACAATTGAACTAAAAATGCATAGGCCCTTTTTAGGATGTTCTGATTCTACCCCTTAAACAAAATTTCGTCCCCGAAATTTCCTAACTAAAATAGTTGAGGGTATTGCTGTCGTATGGTCTCTTCTGGCTCCCACGAAGCTTCTTCCGATCCATGATTGCGCCATAACACTTTGACTAGAGGAACTGTCTTCCTTCGTAGTACTTTCACATCTCGTTCCAAAATCCGAATCGGTTCTTCCTCATAGGATAAGTCTGGCTTTAGCTCCAC
This sequence comes from Gossypium rotundifolium, assembly GCA_025506655.1. NCBI lineage: Eukaryota > Viridiplantae > Streptophyta > Magnoliopsida > Malvales > Malvaceae > Gossypium > Gossypium rotundifolium. The sequence continues at coordinate 37,104,403 of CP106732.1, read as the reverse complement.
TTCTTCAACAGATGCCACATGAGACGGATCCGATCGGTAGCGACGTAGTATGGATACATGAAATACGTCGTGCATCTGCTGCAATTCTGGTGGCAACTCTAATTGGTATGCCACTGGCCCAACTCGTTTCAGTACTCGATAAGGCCCTATAAACCTTGGGCTTAACTTCCCTTTTTGTCCGAACCTCATTACCTTCTTCCAAGGCGAGACTTTCAGGAATACTTGGTCTCCCACTTCAAATTCTATTTCCTTCCGTTTAAGGTCTGCGTACGACTTCTGCCTATCAGAGGCTTTCTTCAACCGTGCCCGAATTAATTCAACCTTCTCTTCGCCGCCACTAATTGGACCCAAAACTTCGGCGTTCTCCTAACTCGGTCCAACAAGTAGGTGTTCTACACTTCCTTCCATACAATGCTTCGTATGGTGCCATCCGAATGCTAGCTTGATAGTGTTGTTGTAAGCGAATTCACTAAAGGCAAGTAATTTTCCCAACTTCCTCGAAAATCCATTACACAGCCTCTCAACATATCCTCCAACACTTGTATAACCCGTTCAGACTGCCCGTCCGATTGTGGATGAAAAGCCGTAGTGAAGTCTAACTTAATGCCTAAAGCTTGATGAAGTGCCTTTCAAAATCGAGACGTAAACCTTGGGTCTCTATCAGAGATGATCGACATTGGTACTCCATGTAACCTCACAATTTTCGCCACATATAACTTAGCCAACTTCTGAAGAGAATAATCCGTTCTTACTGGGATAAAGTGTGCGGACTTGGTCAACCGATCCACTATCACCCATACCGAGTCCTTCTTAGTAGGCGTAAGGGGAAGCCCACTAACGAGTCCATGGTAATTCTCTCCCACTTCCATTGGGGAATCTCGATTGGTTGAAGTAATCCGATGGGACTTGGTGTTCACCTTAACTTGTCGACCGTCAAACATTTCCCACAAATTCGGTCACCTCTCGTTTCAGATCGGGCCACCAAAAGCGCTCCCTTAGATCTCTATACGACTTGATGCCTCGGGATGCATAGCATAAGGGCTACCATGCGCTTCAGAAGAATCCTTTGTCTCAACTCCTTATCTTTCTAAGCATCGGACTTTTCCTTGTAGCACAATACTCCTTCATCACCGACGCCATAGTCCTTTAATCCTTCTTGCTATACTTGCTGTAACTTAGTACTTAAGTCGTTATCAGCCAACTGGCCCTCTTTCACCTTCTTCAGCCATATGGGCTTGACTTGCAACTCTGCCATGAGACTTCTGTCATCATACAGACTTAAATGAGCGAACAAAGCCCGTAGATCTGACACAACCTTCCTACTTAGGGCACCAGCTACCACATTCGCCTTGCCCGGATGATATTCAATTGAACAATCGTAGTCCTTCAACAATTCCACCCACATTCGTTGCCTTAAGTTCAACTACTTCTGAGTCAACAAGTACTTAAGACTCTTGTGGTCTGTGTAGATAACCGACCTTTCTCCATAAAGGTAGTGCCTCCAAACCTTAAGGGCGAAAACCACTGCTGCTAGCTCTAAGTCATGAGTGGGGTAGTTAACCTCATGAGGCCTTAACTGTCGAGACGCATAAGCGACCACTTTACCCTCTTGCATTAGTACACAACCTAACCCCGTATACGAAGCACCACAGTACACCACAAAATCTTTTCCTGCCTCCGACTGAATTAACACTGGAGCTTCCGTCAACACCCTTTTAAGCTTTTCAAAGCTCTCCTGCTGCTTATTCGTCCATTCGAAGGGTACTTTCTTCCTTAGTAACTTTGTTAAAGGCGCGGCTATTGACGAGAATCCTTCCACAAACCTTCTGTAATAGCCTACCAAGCCTAAGAAACTTCGGATTTCAGCCACGGACCTAGGTGGTTTCCAATCCAACACGGCTTCGATCTTCCTAGGATCCACTCTTATTCCTTTTGCGGACACCACATGTCCTAAGAATGCCACCTCCTTAAGCTAAAATTCGCACTTGCTGAATTTGGCATAAAGCTTCTTCTCCCTTAATATTTCCAACACAACTCGGAGATGCTCATCATGCTCCTCCTCCGACTTCGAGTTCACCAAAATATCGTCGATGAATACCACGACAAACCTATCTAAATAGGGTTGAAAAACCCGATTCATCATGTCCATGAACGCGTTGGGCGTTCGTCAACCCAAACGGCATTACTACAAACTCAAGTGGCCATATCTTATCCTAAAGCGGTCTTATGGATGTCACCTCCTTCACCTTCAATCGATGGTATCCCAACCGTAAGTCGATCTTTGAAAACACTGCGGCTCTTCGGTGATCGAACAAGTCATCGATCCTTGGCAAGGGATACTTGTTCTTAATGGTCACTTTATTTAAGCGGCGGTAGTCTATGCACATACGCATAGTTCGTCCTTCTTCTTCACAAATAAGACCGGTGCCCCCACGGAGACACACTGGGTCGGATGAACCCACGATCCAACAGTTCTTGGATCTGAGCCTTGAGCTCCACTAACTCCTTAGGTGCCATTCGGTATGGAGCGATTGACACAGGAGCTGTTCCGGGTAGCAAATCAATCCCAAATTCCACCTCCCTGTTCGGGGGTATTCCCGGTAATTCCTCTAGAAACATATCCACGAAGTCCCTTACCGTCCTAACTCCATTAACACCTTCCTTCTTTCCACCTATCGCACTTACGAAGGCTAGGAATGCCTCACAACCTTTCTTAACCATCTTCTCAGCCTTCAGTGTCGAAACTACGTTAGACAAGTAGTTCCTCCTTTCTCCGATCATTACTACCACTTCATCCTCCGGGGTTCTTAGTTCCATACGTTTAGCCGTACAATCCAACATGGCTCGGTGTTCTACTAGCCAATCCATTCCGAGTACAAGTTCAAACTCTCCGAAGGTAATTCCATCAAATCTGCCCGAAAGTTCACTCCCTAAATTTTTAAGGGCACATTTCGAAAGATCTTGTCTACCACTACAGTTTGGCCTAATGGGCTTACTACAGTCATCTGTCTATCAGAGAGTTCAGAGTCTAGGCCTAGTGTTTCCACTACACTACTTGCAACATAGGAATGGGTCGAGCCCACATCAATCAAAGCAAAGTAAGGTTTGTCAAAAATAAAGAACATACCGGTTATTACATCCGGTGCGTTACCATCTTCCCTCCGGTGAACCGTATAAACCAAACCCGGTTGCCTTGTATCAGCATTAGTAGTACCTCGGCCCTGTGTTCCACGGCCTTTGCCAGCACCACTACCTCGATTACCCGAACCACGACCCCGTTGAGGCTGCTGTCTGCCTCTACCGGTCTGGCTAGCATTCTGAACTACCGGTCGGCTTTCATCTGGTTGCTTGGGACAATCCTTAAGCATATGGTCCTTGGACCCACACTTGAAACATCCTCTCGTCTTTCTCCAACACTCTCCCATGTGCTTCTTCCCACAATGCTCACAAGGGCGTCTTGTCGCCCGTACCAAACTTGTTGATTTCGTGGCCCGTCAACCCTAGGCCTCTTATAACCCTTTCCGGATGGCCCAAACCCTCTTTGGCCTTATTCCTATCCACGACCGCTTAGTAGCGTCCTTAATCCCTCGGCCACCTTGGCCTTTTCCACCAAAAGAGAATTCCGCTCACGATGCGGTGCTATCAACGATCTCAGTCATCTCGGTCCGTCCTCAAAGCGGAACCTGACGTTCATGCTCGATTGCCACTACCCTCGAGCATAGCGGCTTAACCTCGTGAATTTTGCCTCATATTCTCGCGATGACTTACTCCCTTGCACCAACCCTAGAAAAGCCTTCCTTTGTTCATCGAATATCTGGTTCCCACATACTTCTTCTGAAATGCCTCTTTAACATACTCCTAGGTCAAATTTTCAACTGTGGTACCATCCCGAACAGTTAACCACCACTGATACGCTTCATCGCGTAACAACGCCACTATCCCTTTCAACTTTTCCTCTGGAGTCAGATCGAGCTCATCCATGATCGCTCGTTGCTTCCAACCATTTTCACCATCTTGGGTGCCACATTAGATACTCCTCGGAACATTTCCGCTCCATTAGCTCGGAGCCGTTCAGGTACAGAATTTCGATTTCCTGAATTTCCTCCTACACCAGCCACCAATTCCAAAACTCGCAGCACAGCCTGCGACATAGCATCTTCCGTCGAGCCTGGCCGCTTTCAGCGTTAATAGCTGGGGGTAATGGTGGCGGTGGTATTTCATTGTCGGACCCTTGACCCGACCTAACGGGTTCTGACACGGTCATCCTTCCTCTGCCTCGACCACGACGACCACGTCCTCTAGAGCTCATTTTCTAGCATCGAGATCTGATTAAGAAATTTTATGGATTAGTTATTGTTCCACTTATTTACCAGCGAAGGAGTTTTATGAAAAGGGATTTAAGAGTGGTTCTTTCGTATTCATACAAACACACAGTCTTTTCCATTCATTCATCCATCCATCAAACAAGTATGAACTTTCGTCCATTCAGAGAAACGTTGTAGTTTTTTTTTGTTGTTTTCCACTACCCGAGGGTATTTTCGTAATTTTGTCCTACAGGGCATTTTAGTAGTTTTTCAGAAGAAAAACGTTCCTTGGTGTTTTTGTCAAAAAGTATTTTGAAAATTTCGAAGTCTCGAGGTAATTTGGAAAAATTTCAAAATCTGGGGGTATTTCGGTAATTTTTGACTTTAGGGGTATTTTGGTAATTTTTCTCAAATCAGGGTAAATTTGTAAAATTTTATAAGTCACGGAGATTTCGAAAGTTGTAAAACTTTGAGGGTTCTTTTTGAAAATTGTTCTTTCAAAAATGGGGATGTTGCAAAAATTTAGAAATTAGGGTCATTTTGGTAATTTTGTAAGTTAGGGGCGATTTTGTAATTTTTTTTCCAAAATCGAGGTATTTTGATATTTTACAAATTAGGGTTCTTGAATGTTTATGAAATTTTGGTAAAGCTGTTGAGTATTTGAACCTTTTATAAACCAAGGGCATTTTGGTAATTTCACCCTTAAGGGCATTTTTGTAATTTTCGCAAATCAAGAGTTTTTCAGAAAATGTTGTAAAAATAATTTTCTCAGATTTAAAAGGAAGTTTTAAAAGTTTGAAAAACTAGGGTTTGTTGTTTTGTTCTCTCTTTTTTTTTTTAAAACATGGCTAGTTCCTTCCTGGGTTTTAGTCATTACGTTTAGCCTATGACCGAGCCCTCTTGGTCGGGGTGAACCAAAGCTACGCACAGCGGGGATTCGTGTGGAGAGGAGGTGAGTCACTAGGACCGCTTAAATACCAAGCTCCCATGAAACCATTCCTAGACATGCATGAGGTTGCCACACCACTGAGCCTCCGAGTTAGGGTGAGCAAAGCTACGCACCGGTAGGATTCTGCAAGAGGAGGTGAGTCACTAGGACTGCTTAAATACTGTGCTCTTAGGATCCAATCCTAGACATGCGTCTGAGGGTTACCACACCTTAGCTCGATGACTTAGCCATAGGTTTGTTTAGTCTTTAAGTCTTATGTGATCTTGTGTTTGAGTAGTCTAATCCTAGGGTTCAAGTTCTTATCATTCTATTCTACGTTCCATGCCTTTTCTACCCTTAAACAATTCACAGAATCACACATATAGTTAGGGGTACTTACCTGGTGGACCGCGGGTCGGAGACTTAGGGGCCATGCCAGAAGCCTGCTTATTTTCAAAGGAAATCATTTGGCTCGCTTTGAAAACGTTTTGGGCCTTAGCCCACAGCCGAGAGTTTAAAATTGGGCTCGATACCAAATTGAAACACCCACTTTTGACCCACGAGCCCTGAACCGGATCTGGTATGTTCCTAAAGTAAACCGGTTTCAAAGAATTTCGTTACTTAGAAAATTTGTAAAAATTTTAGAAAATGTTGTTGTGGATTGGGCTTAGATTGGAAACCCATTTAATTAATCTTGTAAATCCAATTTTATTAAGGTGACAAAATAATTTTAGGGTTTTAAAGAAAATAACATTTAACTTTTAGGCATAATAGTTCAGTAACATAACAATTTAAAGTAAAGCGAATAAGAAAAATCCACTTGGGCCTTATGGCCTTATTACATCAAGTAAAACCCAAAACAAATAACAAAGTCCAAATCGAATAAAATCTTCAAATGAAACATGGCCACCTCGAGGTCTACCGTCCGGTCAAATCCTTTGTTCATCACCGAAAATATTTCCCACAGCGGGTGAGTCAACAGACTCAATGTGCACACAATACTAACATTCAACAAATCAGCATACATGTTCATATCAAATTCATATTATAAAAATAAATTATGATGCAACCCAACCCAAGCCTATTTGTCCATCCACTACACACCACCCATACCTGCCAGCCACACCGTGGGGACTACTAAGTCAACCCTCCATCCGCTACACACCATCAAGGCGATCATTGCAATCGACGTGCTCATCGCCCATATAATTTGTGTCATTAGACACCATATTCAAATCAGAACCAAGTTACCAAATTGAGATAATGTAAGGAGTTACCATATTCAAAATTATATGACCGTAGTCACCATATAACGTTGGTGAGACCAAGTCAACACCTTCTTCCCTTTTCACATAAATCCCGAATGCCCCAAAATAGGTATATATCATGCATAACATACTTAATTTCATATTCATATACATATATTCACATGTTATAAAATAACATATTTCATAATCCTATCAAGTAGGAGACGACACAGTACTTTTGTACCACATTAGGGTACTTAGCCATATTCATATTCTTACTTATAATCATATAGTAAAATAATTGCCATATGAAATATAGAAAGTTAGTGTGTACACACGATTTGCTTAATAGGTTCCTTGAGATCTCGAAAATCCCGATCTAACTTTAGATCCTATATTCTACCAACCATTAAAATATATTAATAACCTATTTGGCTTAAAACCAAATCCAAGTAGGATTTGTATTACTTACCTTGTTGCCGAATTAAAGATGGTAAATCAAATGTCAAATTTGATAATATTCCTTCCTTAAATCGGCTAGCCACTAAATCGGTATTTATGTGGGTTTAACTTTTGAATAAATGGAAAATAATTCCAAATATCAAGATCAAACCTTGGCGAATGTCACTTACCACAAAATTTCCAAATCAAGAGGATTCCTTTATATGCTCGTCAAATCCCTTAAATTCCTTGAATCAAATCCCAAACTCTTCCTTTGATATTCGGCCAAGAGACATAAAAGAGGTTATTTCCTTAGATCTTGATTAAGCGAATTAGAAGAACAAGAATTAATTGTTCTTACCTTAGATCCTTGATCCTTATATTAGGTTATTGTGGAAACCCGAGAGACCCTTGTAGATTGACCATGAACAATAATAGGATTAGTATCTTGATTTTGTAAAAAGAAAAGGAATAGAATTTGATTGACCATAGATCTTACTCTTTTTGATGTTGTAGTTGATTGCTCCTTTGCTTAGAATCAACCAAGATTCGGCTTTGACAAGAGAAACGAGCGAAAATAGAAGAAAAGAGTATGGTTTTTGTTCAAAGAAAATTCGACAGAGAGGGGAGAGAGCTATGAGAATTTTAACACACACTTAGGAAAGATGAGAGAATAGCCTTAATTCTCATCTTTTAACTGAAATTGTTATGCCAAGAGTCCTTGACTTGGCCACTACTCCCCCACAAGTGATAATATTATCCTTTAATTATCACCTTATTAAATTAAAAGTGTTTAATCCACCCTTTATCTCTTTAATTAAAAATCCCTTATTTATCACTTTAATTTGTCAAGTTTTAATAGAAATAAAACTCTTCCCTTTTTAGCAAATAGGTGCCGTCCACCCCTTAGCCTTGGAAGCAAAAATAAAGCCTTCATTATTTGCTTCCCAAGTGACTCGAACTCAGGCCCATCTCTCTTACACATGGCGCCATTTCCATAAGCCTTAAGTGACACCTTCAGGCCACTTTTCCAAGCCCGATTGTGTGTCAAATTTCACCAACTTTTACTTTTAAGGCCCTCTTGCCCTTATTTCCTATTTTGGACTTTAAAATTTGACATTTCGGCATTATTTCTAAGTTTCCTAAAATTTTCGATCGGCTCAGAACTTGCTATTTTTCTTACATCTTCAAGTTTCCAAAATGTTCAAGTTTCCAAAATGTTCGGAGTTTCCAAAATGTTGATTTCCAAAATGTTCGGTTTCCATTTTCATGCATTTCGGGTTTTCAAAATATTAAAATTTATTCTTAGTGCTTAAACTTGTCATTTCATACAATTGAACCGAAAATCATAGGCCCTTTTCGAGGATGTTACACGTTTTTAAGAAAATGATCATTTCCGTAAATTTTTACAAACTAACTCATTTCCGTAATTTTTAAATTTTTAAAACTTTTTTTTAGTAAATTGCCCGTATTGTACGTGCTGGATAATTTAGTTTACATTTTTTATGTAATATTTATTTTGGGTACAGACGTAATAACTTTTGTCTCGCGCATGCGTACAAAATAAAATATTAGTAAGGACGGCGGATGCAGTACCATCATAACTGATGTGACCAAATTTACCTAAACACAAAAGAACAGGTAGAGTTGCCAGCTAGGCACCAACCGCCAAGTTGCCAACGGCGTTGACGGTCGGCTCTATTTTTGTATTTATTATTTACTTTGTCAATACTCGGCGGCAGGGGTCTCTTAGCTCAGAGCAGCTGCTTATAACTTTGTCCCCCAAAATCCATCCTTCTCATTAACTTTCATCCACTTTTATCCCGGTTTTGTGATTTTTTCTTTCTCTCATAATATGGTATGATTCTTTCTCCTATAAAGTTGCCACCTCTCAATTCCTTTTGATTTTATGCATTAATGTGTCATTTTTGGCGATCCTTTCTCTTTCTCATAATATGCTATGATTTCCTTTATTTCGGTTTCAGAGAATTATTCTAGTAAAAAAGCTACCTAGCTTTTACTTGTCTCAATTAATTTGAACCTCTATTTTCCCTTTTAATGTAGGATGCACTTGAGCGTATGAAAGCTGATCTGGAAAAGATGAGAGAGGAGAAAGCATGCATGGAGGCATGTCTAATAGCTGTTGGAATCGAACTAGAAGAGAAGAAGAGAGTGCTTTCGGAGTATAAAGCCATGGCAGAAGTGGCTGATGATTTGCTGGGCATAGTCATGGAAGAAGGCGGTGATAACGTTCACATCGGCGAGGATCTTGACGAGGAAACAATGAAGGAATTAGTGGAGGAAGCTATGTGGGAATTCACTGAAGCGCTGGTGGAAGCTCAATCTCGGGGGATCAGCCCTGCATATGGCCGAAAAAATGGAGGGTATGAGGGTAGTTTTGGCGGTGATGACTCTGAAGAAGCCGGCGAAATCAATGGTGGCCATTCTGAGTAGGGCTGGGCGAGGGATTTTGGGGTTTGGATTGAAGTTGTGATATGGAGGAGTTATGTAGTATACTATGAGTGATCGTGTTAATGTGTTCTAGTTTTGGTTTTTGGGGTTTTAAGGGTTTTCAGATGTTAAACCGTCTTTGCGTCAAACTTGTTGCTTTGATTGTGGAGCTTTAGTTTCATGGTTAAGCAAATTTAGAAGTTTTAATTTCATTCTCCATTAAATATTTAGTAATTAATTTATTTGTTTGGTTAAGAAAAAAATTATTATTTTCATTTTCTTTTCATAATTGCAACTTTGTTATCACAACTATTATATATTCATAAATATAATTAGTAAGTTTGGATGTGAAGGAGATCTTATCATAAAGTCTGCGAGTAGCAAGCAAATTATATTTAATTGGTTGAAACCTTGAAAGGTGATATTAAAATTTTATATTACTCATAAAAAAAATTATTGATTAAATAAATAATATTTATTAAATTAGAACATCACATTGAAACCAAATTATAAAATTAGAATACTTTTCTCTTTAAAAAAAAATGAGAACTCTTTTGAAGATACAAGTAGAACTACATCAAGATACATATAATTATAATATATTATCAAATGCGAAATTTCTAAAATCTGTCATTGAATCAAAACTCATTAATTATTTAATCATTAAATTTCAATATAGCAGATAAGTTTCCAAATTAGTTAAAACCTATCAAATATAGAATGTCAGCAAATTATATTGCAATAGATAAGCTAAAGATGAGATGGTATTGCAGGCAGTGTATAACATTAGAAGAAATGGCAACCATACTGTCACACTCACTTTTTTCTTGACGATGTTATAAAAATATAAAGGCCATGGCCATGTTATTTTAATGATGAGTAGGCAGTGTACATTTGCTAATACATCTGAATTCTTTTTTTAAAATTATAAAGTTTGTGTTAGAAACTTTGTAACTGTTACACTGTTGTTCTATGTTTTATTGTAACATTTCTTTTAAGATAGTCAAAGTTTTTTTGTTGAGTTGGGAATTTTAAGTGTTGGTAATTAAATATTTAATTTCGTATGTTTTTATGTCCGGTCAGTAAAATTCACTTTGATTAAAAAAAATTAAATTTTAAATTATTCGAATCGAGTTAATCAAATTAATTAAGTTAACTCAATTTTTTTTCGAATTTTGAGTTTGAATCAAGTTGAGTTTTCGAATTTGAATAATTCAAATAAACCGAATATCAAACTATCCCTGCCCTCAAACACCACCCCCAACTCTTTGTTTTTTTTTTCAATTTGCTTTTTCCAACAGATTTGATGAAAGTACCAATAAAAAAATTAACGGGATGGTGTGATATTTTTTAATAATATGTATTTTATTACTTAAGTAACCCAATAAGATAATTACATATGAAAAGTAATAAAATAAATAAATAATACATGAAATTTAAGAAAATAACTCTTAATTTAAATAAAATAAACGTAATTATCCAAAAAGGTTTTCAAAATGAATGCATATGTTTGTCTACTGAAAGGTTTCAAAAGATAATTAATAAATCAAACCGAAAATATTGAATGCACATTCATTTTGAAACTTTATTTAGATAATTACATTTACTTTCTTTAAAGTAAGAGTTATTTTTAAACTTCATGAATTATTCATTATTTTATTATTTTCACATGTAATTATTTTATTGTATTATCTAAGCAATAAATTATATCTCATTAAAAATATTCCACATACGAAATTCCACATCATCCTCGTTAAATTTTTAATGGTACTTTCATCAAATTTGTTAAAAAAACACATTTTGAAAAAAAAAAAAGATGGATATCCAAAAAAACTCAAAAATACAATTAGAATCATTTTGATAAAACATGTAAATGTTAGTAGCCAAATTTTTCATTAAGCCAAATAAAAAAAATACCAAAGTCATTTTTTTAATTTAACTTAAACAAATATATTCGATTTTTAACACCCCAAACCCGGCCTAGAAGTTGAGACCAAATCTGGAGGTGTAACACCAACACATTGAAATTTCAGTAAGTTTTCAAAAACCTTAAAAAAATACTTGATTAGTAGCGGAAAATCTTTTCAGAGTTTTAATTTTTGAAAACCAAAATCCATTTTGTCGACGTGAGTGATTTTGTAGTTTTACAGTTGAGAATATCCGTTACCGATGAATTAATAACAACCCAAAAACAAGTTCAGAAACAAACTATAAACCCAAAGTTCATATCGAAATAATTATAAAAACCATCACATTTTCATACTTGCAAAAACAATCCGAGCTCCCATACGTCGTCCGATCCTAAGTCAGAGGGTTACTTGAATAATCGAGAACAAACAAAAGGGTGAGCTATAACGCCCAGTGAATAACCCAAATGAAATGAAGAACAAACAAAACACAATATACAAATCAGAGTGACGCAAGTAATTCAAAACTATCATTTAACCAGAGTGAAACAAAATAGAAGATCACAGAGATTTCCATAATAATTGTATAACAGAACAGAGGATGTATGAGTATGCCAATGCAGTATTCTTCAGAAAAACAGAATGCAGATTTTTTAGAAAACATCCTACCCAACTCCGCTACACACCAAAGTAGAGTTTCCCCTGAACTCATCCAACCAAAACACTCCAAATAGGTCACCCCGGGTTTCCTAGCAACAATGACCCGCCACCCCGGGTTGCCCGTCAATGATGGTGTATCACATTGCAGTTAAACTGTCAAATCATAAACAAATGTGGTGAAGCCACTATGTTGCAGCCGAGCTGCCAGAACAGATGTTTTGGATAACCTACTAATTAGTGCAGATCATTAAATTTCCAAAACTATCTCCTTTCACATTATCCTAAACCCCATGCAATGTGTTATGGCATGCAAATACATAATCAGAGTGATAAGCATGTAGACTAGGCTATCATACAATAATAGAATCAAAAGGCATGGGAGTCCATGCTTTGTACTACAGATTTATCAAACCTCAACAGACCGCATTAGATTTGCCATGAAGTCACATTTATGGTTATAAATCAGAATCAGTACCAAACAATTCAACATATTCAGATATCACATACTCTTAGGGCCAGTTTGACAATACTTTTGAGAAGTGCTGTGGAAAAGTGCTTTTGAGAAGTGCTTTTGAAAAATTTAAGTGTTTGATATTGCTTTCAAAAAGTGCTTTTGAGAAGTAAAATGTCCATTTTAGACATGATATTATAAAGTAACAAATATGTATTTAAATAATGTTCAAATTAGTTAATATTATGATATTTTAGCAAAAATATAAAAATAATTTATTATAATTTATTGTTAATATTTTAATAAATAATATTAATTTTAAATATTTCTAAGTAATTAATATTAATTATTTATTAAATTTAATTAGAATATATAAACTATATTTAAATATTTAAATATAATAATTAAATATTTGTAATTAGATATTGACACAATTGTATTATTTTAAAATTATTTTTTATTTTAATGCTTTTAACACATTTGTAAAACTCATATTAGATATTAACATGACATAAAAAACAAAAACTTGTTTATTTCTTCCCTGCACCTTGTGTTTTTACCTTTCTAACTTCCTTGTGCAGAAGGCATGTTGTATACTAAATGCTGACTTTGTGCTGCTCATCAAATTTAGTGGTTGCAGTTTCCCCAATCCATATTTTTCCAAGTTTTGGTCATAGCTTTCATCTCTTCCTACCATCTTCCTTTCTTTTAATGTTAAATTGAGATCAAAACTGAAACCATATGCATTTTTTATTGCATTGCAGTTCAATTCTCATAGATGATAAGAACGAGCGACAAAGAATTCTTGTCAATGGAGGAATATACATAATAAATTTGAAATGAATATTAAATACAGCGAGGTTATGATAGCTGAGGTTGGAAAATTTTAGAACCTAATCTTACACCACATGAATCTACAGATTCAGGGCCCCTTTGCAAATTCAGACCATTCAGTAAGCTCCCGACAACCCAGCAGCATCTATTTAATAGCTGTAAACTCTGTATGTCATCACGTTTCTCCACCATCAATATGCAATAAGCTTCTGGTGTCTGTTTATGTCCACCGTTGTATCCTCGAGCTGAGAAAATTTAAGACTTGATAGCCACATACATCCAACGGTATTATCTAGGTCTTTCCAGTGCAACCCAACCAAAATTCCCTTTTCGAAAATCAGACAGGACACGAAAGGCTGCTTGGTGGACATCCCCATTGAATAATCGAAGGGCTAACTTCTCGATAAACCTGAAATGCAGAAGATAAACAACCAAATCAATTTGGGATTCAGATAAAAGGAAATGTCCAGATGAGTTTTAACTCCATGAGAAGCTTCCGAAACTACATCCTTTCTCAGTGTGCATAAGACTGGGTTTTTATTTGATTATCACGGCAATGATTGCCTAAATATTTTTGTTGATTTGTTCTTCCTGATTGGACTTCTAGAATATTTTACCGATCGTCAGCCTATCTTTCTGAAGTTAAATTATAAAGTGGCAAATCAAGACATACATTTTACCGCACTGACCATCCACATCGATCTTGTAGCGGTTTTGAAGAGCTTTCATCCCTGGCAAGCACAAAAATAAAAAGTGTCAGCAGCAGTAAGTTTCAGCCAAAAGTTTAAAGCTTTAACTCCAATCATAAATTGTTTTAGGAAAAAGAAAACCTCAAGGAAAAATGTAAAGAACAAGACTTGTGCGATTCAGAATTGCAAATCAACAGACAATTTACTTTATTAAGCTCTTCAAATACCAAATCAGTAAACCACATTGTTTGTAACGCATTATTTCTACAACCTAGAATAAGCAATAGTTTTGGACAAGGTTAATTCTATCAGTTGGAATAAATAATTTAATTCTGCCAACTCTTCCTTAGCTCCTAATACAGTGTTTTAGGTCTACAAAGAAAATAACTAGAGGACTTTTATTTATGGAAACCATTTGTTTTCCCAGCTTTTTCTCAAAATCTTCATTATATATGGTATAAGAAACACAACCATCAGCTTATTCACAAAATGCTTTGAGGGAGGGGGGAAAAATGCAAACGCATCCATTATATACCTCCTGAAAAAGAAACAAGTATCTTATCGGTTATGAAATGTCTATTAAATACCATGTCCCAGTTTTGAATCTCAATTATCCTCTTAACTTCTTCAGTTCAGCTTCCTACATCTATTCATAGTCCCCCTGTACCTACGGTGATTACATCATCTTGATCAAACAAAAAAGGAAGCAAGATCACTTTTCTACAAGATTATTAGTTCTTTGTTTTCATCATCCATTTTAGTATAATCATACCACAGAAGCTATTGTTAGCGGTCTGTTACTAACATAGAAGATGCCAATATTAACCAGCCTTTCAGTTTATTGCTTTCCAATATGTGATGTGATGCAAATTGAAATTGTGAAGCACAATTCAATTTGACTTGAAAGTCCAAGCTATGGAACTAAAGTGCTTTCTTGACAGAAAGGAAAAGGAAATGACACCAAATAATGTTATGCATGATGCATAATTACATACCTACCGTTGGAAGTTTTGCTAACATCTGTACAAGAATGGCAGCAACATCAGCAACGTCATATGACCTCTCTCCAATGTCATCACAAATGGCAAGCTTTATTGCAGCTGCTTGATCACTAATTCGCATTGGGAGTATCCCAGGAGAATCCAGCAACTCAAGATCTTTCCCAAACCGAACCCATCTTTCAAAAGAAGTAAAAGGGGTAAAAATATGAGTAATTTGAAAGATACAAGCTTAAAAAGAAATTTCAAAAATGTTGTTCTGTAAAAACAAAAGGGAAAAGTTGTTCTATGCAGATGAAATGATATAACAGATCACTTTAATTCTAAAATTCTTATGGTACATTTAACGGAAAAAGAAATCATTATAGCATACAATAAACAAAATTTCTAACCACAGAAAAATTGTAAAAGAAACCCAGTAATTGTCAACGACAACAAAACTCAGGGCTTTTTAGGATTTCACAGTGCAAGATTAGAACTTTCAAAACTCTTTCAATGATCTGCTTCTTTAAACCCTTACCTTTCAAAACCCAAGTGTTTTCCATTTCATATATTTCAGAAAATGAAGAGAGCTACCGGATTACCATCATCTATCTTAATGTAGGAATTCAACAAACCCACACATGCATAACAAACCCAACCCACACATGCATTCCAGACCTCAATCCCCCAATTTCAAGAAATCAGAAGATTCAAACCCATGAAGACGAAAAAAAAATAAATTTGCCGAACCCTCAATTCCCCCAAATCAAAACAATAAAAGTTTCAAACCAACTGAAAAAACAAAACACAAATTAAGGTTTGCCAAAACATACCAGAAAATCGAAACAAGCAATCATCAGCAACAACTTATCGATTGATCAAATCCGACGGTGAGAGATAGAAGAGAAGAGATACGGAAGTATAATAGAAGAGAGAAAGGAAAAACTGGAAGTGTTCGCGTCTATTTGGAGAAGAAATAATAAGGATAAAAGGGTAAAACACCAACCTAAAGTCTCTTACTCTTAGAAAAGCTAAAATTTTTGGCTTTTTCATGTGCTACTGGCCCTTGTTCTTTCTTGCTTTTTAGTGAAAAAAACTTTTCTAGAGAAAAGTCTATCTATGATGGAATGAAGAAATGGGGCCTTAATCAATAGAGTAACGTAGAGGCGTACCATTAAACTTAACAGAATATTGATCATATTTGGATAAATCGCACACCTTAAATAAGAACACATTACACACTAACATATTATATTTACTTGAATTAAAACATATCATACATACGTACAGATAACAGGTTACTCGTCATCAAATCATCAGATATCAAGTTATATAGCCTAATTCAGATCATACAGACCCTATTGTAGGCTTATGTTCGATTCGAACGACGAATACGACCTTAGAAAAAAATTAGTTTTTGGACGTGGATTCACACGGCCTAACACATGACCGTGTAGCTTAAAACAGTGAGTTACACGGCTTGTCACACGGCCTAGCACACACCCGTGTGACCCAAAACTCAAAGTATCTCTCACACGGCCTGGAAACATGTCCGTGTCTCTAACCCGTGTGACCCTATTTCCAAAATAGTGAGTTACATGGCCTACCCCACGACTTGGCACACGGTCGTGTAGCGTCAACAACCATATTTTTTAGCGTTCAAAAATCACAAAAAATTGAGTTTTCGTTACATACATGATACGATTTCAATGCAGAAGCAACACAAATAATTTTAAAACCTAAAATGAAAATCAATTGTCCAAACAATGATTAATTTGCAAACAAATCGCTGAAACAACATCATCCCTACAACCAAAATTCCGTCGAAGAACATTTAACCCAAAGAAAACCTCAAATCAAAACTTATTGGAAAACAAATTGAACCCAGCAGGAGAAGTCAGATCCTGTACAAAACCAATTTAACGCAAGATAATAAACGAAAAGAAGATTTGCAGAGAAGGAATTCAAAACAAAAATAAAGAAAATAGATGAACAGAAATAATAAATAAAAAAACATGAAGAACTCAGGAAGTTTTCTAGGGAAACTTAATTAACTTAAAAGGAAATAAAACTACCTCTTAAGGCAGAGAAAAAGAAAAGAAAAATACATTTACATTACTTTTACAAGGATTCGAACACAAGACTAAAAAGTACATAAAAGCTTAACCATTGAACCAGAAAGCTTATTATTATCATTAATTGTTCGAAAATAACTCATAACCCAAAAGTCCCAAGATAGGGGTTTAATCAAATGGCAAAAATTCAAGAGGCAATATTTGAATCCAAAACCTCACTTCCATAAGCAGAACACGTAACTATTGAACTAGAACAAATTTCTTGTAAACTTTTCAAAATCTTAACTCAAAAAACGAGAGATGACCACTCTTGATTTCACTAACTCAATTTCTTTTAAACCTATTTTTTGGATGTTACATGATTCAATTCTATTTGAATTCTATCTCATTCGACTCAATTTGAGAAAATTCCAAATCGAGTTAGGATGATTAAATAGGATTCGTCAACTCAATTATTTTATAATTTTTTCATTCGATTCGATTCGATGGAACGCTCACCCTTAGTGGAACTAGATACAAGGAGTTTTAAAAGCTCATATAATGGGCAACATTTTTTAAGCGAATTGGAGAATTCAAAATTGTATGTAATCTATATTGTGATTTTAAAATTTAAAGCTGACCAAATTTCCTTATAGTAGAAGGCTTTGTCGAAAACTAAAGAGATAATGTTGAAGATATTCGAAATCGAATTTTGAAGTCTAGTCTATTTTTATTTTGAATTTTAATGGATTTATTTGGGGTTTATTTATAGTACTTTACTATCTGGTTGCTCAATATTTTAGCACTCATTACTTAGGCTTTTATTAGAGAAATATTTTATTTGTAAGATGAGAATTTTGGAGAGAGTGATTATAGCAACTTGATGACAACTTTGAGGCTGCAATTATCCAATATCAGTACCTGAAAGATAGAATAATCTAATATCAGTAAAACAAGAATAGAAATATCACCAATTAAACACATAAAGAAATAAAAAAAAAATACGACACTAATGATCCTAGCGTGACGAATATCAAAAATATAAGTGGCCTAGATAGATAATTCATTCCTAAAATTATATGTACTAATACCTAAGCATGCAAAAACTAGGGACTAAATATATCAAAAAGGCATATTAAAGCACGAAGAATAAGACAGGCAGGGAACGAAAATAGATAGGATGAAACGAAAGCTAATAATAATAATAATAATAATAATAATAATAATGCGTCGTTGAATGCACTAAAATATATCCTACACCCTGTAAAATAACGAAAATAATAGTAAAGGGTAAGTAGGGTCGAATCCACAAGGATCGGATTATACAAATGCCTGTTTCTCGAGATCCTGGGCAGAATCGTGCCCAAGAAAACCTGCGTTCCTGAAAAATAAATAAAAAAACAGAATTAATAATTTTCGATCTGGAAAAAAATAATAATAAAAATAGAATTTAAGACGAATTGAAATCACGAGAATAAATTACGAGAATTAAAATGAGCAAAATAAAAAGAAAGGGTTTAGAGAAAAGTTTCTTATGTGGAGAGATTCCAGCCTCCGGTTGTCTCGTTCCTCCTTGGGCTCCGTCTTCGGCTGTAGGATGACCCTTCTCTGCCCAAGTAAGCCAGTTATAGTGGAAGAGGACGCCTACGACCACCAACTCCAAGAGTTTAAACTTACGGATCTAGAGAGCCTGACTCTAGCTTGCGATTGCTTTTGTGGAGTCACCTACGCTAGATCCACGTTTCTCAATGGCGAATCCCACGCCATTTTGTCTCTTGGGCTCGCTAACCTCTGACGCAGTAAGCTCACGAACCGACGGTGCAATCCTCTCAAAACACACAAAGCGGCCGCCTTTGCATACATTGAAAGGGTCACTTTTAAAGGGACCTGGACGGAAGCGTCAGCCCCGTAATGCGGAGAAACGATGAATACCTGGGTGAGAAAGTTAAGTGCGGACTCTAGGCCTCAAGAACCTCTTTGGGGCGTTCGACAACCTTCGGCTAAATGGATTTTAGTGGCTCATATTTGTGGTGGAAAAATAAATAAATATATAAGAATGAAAAAAAAAATTTATTGAAGGAAAATAATAAAGGAAGCACAAAATATTTATGGGAGGAGAGTGTATAGAAAAAGATGAACCCCAAAATGAGTCACTTCATCCCCTATTTATAGTGCTCAGGTAGATGGACTAGTTCTACTCAAACTCCCAAAGATAATTACAATTTAATTGAAGATAAATAGAGATAAATAAAGAAATTAAATAATCCTAAAGAATTATCCTAATATTAATTATCCTAATATAATTAAAATAGAGTTTGATAAAGCAAAGTCTCTTCTTTTTGCATTTCAATCCCTCTGCTCTCCATGTTTGCACTTTTGGCACCATCTTTTCCCTTTGTTACGCATTGGTCCATTTTTATCTCTAATTTCACAGTTTTGGCCCTCAATTTTGCTTTGGTCTCCAATTTAGTCCCTACGAGATAAAAGTCCATAAACAACCCAAATTAGTAGAATCACACTCAAAATTAATATGCAATTAGCACATAAAAACATGACATTCTAGAGTGTTATCGAATCCCCCCTACTTGGCCCATGCTTGCCCTCAAGAATGGTTCCTATCCACTGTGAAAATTAGACCCTGAAAGAAATTCTACTCCAAAGTTTTATAAAAATTAGTCAAAAATGCATATGAAAAATAAAGAGAACTTCTAAGCTTGCTTTAAGTAAAACAGAAAAAGTATTCTAATTGATACACACAAAAATTAAAATCGTCTTGAATTATTTCATGCTTTCTAGGTAAATTACCAAACCTATCAAGACACTCTATTTATTTCCTCATTTAGTCCCCAACTGCAATTTTATTAGTACTATTTTTTCTTTTTCTTTTTTTTTTGTTTTTCTTCTTTTTTTCTTTTTTTTATTTACTTAGGAATATATTGAACCTTTTGACGCGAAGAGAGATGACAACCCAAGCACCCCACCCCGGTTACTCAGCCCAACATACTCCTAAAAATTATTTATTTCCGGTTAGCGGAGTTTTACCCATCACGTCACACAACTTTTTGACGCGAAGTAGAATGACAACCCAAGCACCCTACCCCGGTTACTCAATCAGTCACGTTCTGAGCCATACTCATAACCTTGGCTAGCGGAGTTTTACTTATCACGTCACACAACCTTTTGACGCGAAGTAGAATGACAACCCAAGCACCCTACCCCGGTTACTCAGTCAGTCACGTTCTAAGCTGCACTCGTAACCCTGGAAACAATTATTAAACAAAATTTACACAAAATTTTAATTTTAAGAGGACCTAATAGAAATAATCAAGTGTCGAAAATAAGTTTTAGTAACCACCTAATAAACATGAACATAATTTAGGCATGCAAATGTATTAAGTGTCCACTTGATATTAAACTTGATCAATTTTACGAAAAGCAAGATAGAGTTAACTTATTAATCATAATTATTTTTAGCCTAATAAAAAATAAAACAATGGAGATAAAATCAAACAGACAGAATCATAACTAACTAGTAGCCAAGAATCATGCATGTAGGTCAATCAGTGGCAAGTCGTGGTCAAATTCTTGAGCATGAAAAGCGACAGGATATTCTTAAAAAAAAATAGACAGAATGGAGCCTCAAGCAATAAACACAAATCACAGCAGAATATCTGACGATGTCTGAAGAATACGTCCCTACTTAAAACACATTGTCCTCAATGTGGACGCAAAAGCAAAAATAGGTAGAAAAGTTTAGAAAAACTCCCCATGTAGCTACTGTCGATTGCGGAGGACTTGCACGTGAAGGGGACGATGTGGTGGGCCCGACGACTTGTGTGGTGGCCATGGAGGGAGAGGAGGGAGAGGAGGCGTTAGTGAAGTCGATGGCTTGAGGTGCAAAAAGGCGGCGACGGCGCGAGTTGATGGAGAAGGGAGGCTCAATGGTGGCGTGCCTTTGGGTTCGCACCATTGCGAACGGCGAATGGTGGTGGTTGGTGGAGAGGGGCGAGTTTTTGGCAGTAATGGAGTTAGAGAAGGAAATTTGGGAAAAAAATTTAGGTTTTGAGGGTTTTATTTGGCTGAAAGGGGATGTTTGGGTGTAGGGATAAGGATGGCTAGGTGCAGGAATAAGGTAGTTTGGCTGCAGGGATATGGAATTCTGGGCTGGAATAGTATCTGGAATAGAGGCTGTTTGGGACCGTGGATAGGGCTGTTTGGTTTTGACTTGTCTCCCTTTTCTTAGTATTTTCGCTCCATTTTACCTAGATGGAAGAAGAGAAATTTATTAATAAAATAAAAAGAAAAGATTGGAAATTAATAAATAAGAAATAAAAATAAAAATAAAAATAAAAATAAATAAAATAAAATAAAGATTGGGTTGCCTCCCAACAAGCGCTTGTTTAACGTCATTAGCTTGACGACTTAAATGGTTCTACGGTGGCTCAAAATAAATCTTTTTAATCATGTAAGCTTGGAAATTCTCATTTTTCATCACATCTATCATATTTGGGTTTAATCGTCCTTGCGCCTTTTTCATTGTTTTCATATTTTTCCTCCAAGGGGTTGATCCCTTTTAAGTCGGCAATAGTCTTATCATTCTCCAAAAATGTGAATTTGAGATGCTCAAGAAGTGGTTTTAATTTCGGATCTGATTCCTGCACAACAGAAGGTAGAAGTTCAGTATTCATATGAGCCAATAATTTATTAACAGATTCAAAATCATCAAACGTCATTTTAGATTTATCTCTATAAATTGGCTCAAAAGTTTTTTCTACTGATGAGTTAATTATGACGACACGGTTTACATCCAAG
The DNA here is from genome assembly GCA_025506655.1 of Gossypium rotundifolium. Taxonomy (NCBI): domain Eukaryota; kingdom Viridiplantae; phylum Streptophyta; class Magnoliopsida; order Malvales; family Malvaceae; genus Gossypium; species Gossypium rotundifolium. The sequence goes on along the minus strand of CP106732.1, from coordinate 37,082,645 downwards.
ACTTCACTTGGGTGGCTAATTGTGCCATAAACGTTAAACTTTACGATCTCCCCATCAAACTCCATTGTGAGGGTTCTACTTCGGACGTCAATATTAGTATTTGCGGTACTAAGGAAAGGTCGCCCCAACAAGATGTCTGAAGACCCAGGAGTTTTATCCTCCTCCATTTTTATCACATAAAAGTCTGCAGGGAAGATAAGTCCATTGACTTTGACTAATACGTCCTCGAGGACTCCTTCGGGATGCACAACGGACCTATCTGCCAATTGAATGCTAACACCTGTTTTTGTCAAAAAACCTGCGTTAAGTGATTCATAAACAGAAAAATGCATGGCATTTATGGAGGATCCTAGATCACACATAGCCTTTTTAATTCCCAAATGACCTATTTTGCATGGTATTGCAAACATGCCCCTATCCTTACATTTTGCCGGCATTTTTCGCTGTAACACTGCAGGCACATTTTCACCAACATTCACCCTTTCATTACCTGTTAATTTCCGCTTGTTGGTGCAAAGCTCTTTAAGAAATTTAGCATACCTCGGTATTTGCTTGATGGCATCCAACAGCGGAATATTGATCTTGACATTCCTAAATGTTTCGAGGATTTCCTTGCCATCTTTACCTCTTCGACACTGGTTGAATCGTTCTGGAAATGGAGGCAGAATTCTGGGCAATGGGGGTTTCAGTCAGACCTATTCGTCTTTTTCGGGTTTTTCCTAGGCAATTTCTTGGGCAAGATTTTTATCGGGAATTGATTCTAGTACTTTTCCACTTCACAGCATTACTGCATTTGCGTGTTGTCTTGGATTCGATTCTGTTTGTGACGGCAACTTCCCTTGAGAGTTCAATTTCTCAACTGATATGGTCAATTCTCTTATAGATGCCTCAGTTTTCTGTTGAAAATCAAGCATATTAGCTGCTAATTTATTGACCAAAGTTTCTAGAGAATTACCTGAATCTTGTGGCTACTGTGGAACTCGATTCTGGTATGGCTGGTTATATTGTGGGTTGGCCCCATAACTTAAGTTAGGGTGATCCCGCCATCCTGGGTTGTAGGTATTAGCGTAAGGGTCGTATCGCCTCTGTGGTGGGCCAGGAAAATTACCCACCGCATTTAAATGAGCCATAGTATCGTTAGACAAACTGGGACAAGCATCAGTTGTGTGCTCAGGTGTAGCACATATTCCACATAACCGAGCTGGTTTAGGTTTTCTGCAATAAGAGAATTCATCATAATAGTAAGTCTATCAACTTTATCCTCTAAGGTCGAATTACTTAGCTGGTGAACCCTTCTAGGGGGTTCAGTATTGGCTCGAAATTGCTGAGAATTTGCAGCCATCGTGGAGATCAAGTCTCTTGCTTGTTGGGGAGTCATATTGACCAACGCTTCTCCACTAGCGGCGTCTACCATATTCATCTCCATTGGTTTCAAACCTTCATAAAAGTATTGGAGGAGAGATTGTTCTGTTATACCGTGTTGTAGGCAGCTCGCACACAACTTTTTAAATCGCTCCCAATAATCGTAGAGAGTCTCCGCTTCTTTTTACCTTATCCCCACGATCTCCCTTCTTAGCTCAACTGCTCTAGATACTAGAAAAAACCTGTTGAGAAATAAACGAGATAAATCAGCCCAAGTAGTAATAGATCCAGGAGGTAAATAAAATAACCATTCCCTAGCTGAATCAGCTAGGAAAAAAGGGAAAGTGTGCAATTTAATCTGATCCTCAGTTACGCCTTGAGGTTTCATACTCAGACAAACCATATGAAACTCCTTTAAGTGTTTATGGGGGTTTTCATTCTGTAACCCTCAGAATGTTGGCAGCAACTGAATCAACCCTGATTTCAGCTCAAAGTCGGTGTCCATTGTAGGATACGCGATGCACAGTGGCGATTGTTCTGTCGGAGCTTCTGCTAGTTGCCGAATCGTTTGAGCCATTGTTTCTTGTGCCAAATTAGGGTTTTCATCAACCCTAGCGTTGAACACTTCTTCAAATGGATCGACTTCTTCTGCTTTACTTTCAAGCGTTTGAGTAGGGTTTTCGTTAACCCTAGACTCTGCTTCGTCGTCGTCCCTAATTTCTGGTGGTGGATTGCTCCGAGTCACTACCACCGCTGACTGCTTTTTCCTTAACTTAGTTTCTTTTCAATTGGCTTTTGCAGTCTTTTCAATCTCTGAATCAAATGCAAGAATGCCTGGAGCAGATCTGGTCATAGAAAACAAAAAGCGATTAGTACGACACTGGGTCCCCAAGAGCGGCGCCAAAATTTGATGCGTCATTGAATGCACCAAAATATGTCCTACTCCATGTAAAATAACGAAAATAATAGTAAAGGGTAAGTAGGGTCGAATCCACAGGGATCAGATTATACAAATGCCTATTTCTCGAGATCCTGGGCAGAATCGTGCCCAAGAAAACCTGCGTTCCTAAAAAATAAATAAAAAATAGAATTAATAATTTTTTATCTGGAAAAAAATAATAAAAAAATAGAATTTAAGACGAATTGAAATCACGAGAATAAATTACGAGAATTAAAATGAGGAAAATAAAAAGAAAAGGGTTTAGAGAAAAGTTTCTTATGTGGAGAGATTCCAGCCTTCGGTTGTCTCGTTCCTCCTTGGGCTCCGTCTTCGGCTGTAGGATGACCCTTCTCTGCCCAAGTAAGCCAGTTATAGTGGAAGAGGACGCCTACGACGACCAACTCCAAGAGTTTAAACTTACGGATTTAGGGAGCCTGACTCTAGCTTGCGATTGCTTTTGTGGAGTCACCTACGCTAGATCAACGTTTCTCAATGGCGAATCCCACGCCATTTTGTCTCTTGGGCTCGCTAACCTCTGACGCAGTAAGCTCACGAACCGACAGTGCAATCCTCCCAAAACACACAAAGCGACCGCCTTTGCATACGTTGAAAGGGTTACTTTTAAAGGGACCTGGACGGAAGCGTCAGCCCCGTAATGCGGAGAAACGATGAATACCTGGGTGAGAAAGTTAAGTGCGGACTCTAAGCCTCAAGAACCTCTTTGGGGCATTCGACAACCTTCGGCTAGATGGATTTTAGTGGCTCATATTTGTGGTGGAAAAATAAATAAATATATAAGAATGAAAAGAGAATTTTATTGAAGGAAAATAATAAAGGAAGCACAAAAGATTTATGGGAGAAGAGTGTATAGAAAAGATGAACCCCAAAATGAGTCACTTCATCCCTATTTATAGTGCTCGGTAGATGGACTAGTTCTACTCAAACTCCCAAAGATAATTACAATTTAATTGAAGATAAATAGAGATAAATAAAGAAATTAAATAATCCTAAAGAATTATCCTAATATTAATTATCCTAATATAATTAAAATAGAGTTTGATAAAGCAAAGTCTCTTCTTTTTACATTTCAATCCCTCTGCCCTCCATGATTGCACTTTTGGCACCATCTTTTCCCTTTGTTATGCATTGGTCCATTTTTATCTCTAATTTCACAGTTTTGGCTGTTAATTTTGCTTTGGTCTCCAATTTAGTCCCTATGAGATAAAAGTCCATAAACAGCCCAAATTAGTAGAATCATACTCAAAATTAATATGCAATTAGCACATAAAAACATGACATTCTAGAGTGTTATCAAATAATAATAATAATATGGAAAATAAATAATAGTAAAATAATAAACGAAACCTAATGACGGTGAAAACTAAAGTCGAGAATAAAACAAAATAATAAGAAAAATAAAGTAACAATAAAAACAATAAAATGACAATATTAATAGAAACAATAAATAATTCAAAATAATAAAGGATGACTAATAAGAGTAACAACTATAATAATAATCTAAAACAATAACATAAAGAATAAATTGTTGATAATAAACCTAAGAATAGTAAGAAAATTAAAAAGCAAAATAATAATTTGAATAATAATAAATAAATAAAAACTAGAAAAAGAAAAAGAAACAATAACAGAGAATATAAAAAACAATAATAATAAACAAATAAACAAATAAATAAACAAAATAATGAAAAAGAAAGGGGAAACGGAGGTCGACCGACAAGTGTAGGTAGAAGTAAATGCGCTGCGATGGGAGCAACAAGGTGAGTGAAGGAAGGCTAGCACAAGGGCGTGGGGGTTGAAGAGAGGGGAAGGGCATGGGGTGTAGGGGAAGGGAAAAGGGAAAAGGGAGGAAGGCTTGGTTGAGGGCAGTTGGGAAGGAAAAAGGGTTGGGGTGGCTAGGGTGCTCAACGATGGGTGATGGGGTTTAGTTGGGTCAGTTGTTAGGGTGGAGGTCTGTTGTGAAAAAGGGGGAAAGATCAAGGAGAGCGTGGTTGAGGTGACAACAACAGTGGTCGGAGAGGGTGGCTCGACTTGGGTCAAGGTAGATCGGAGGCTTGGGTTAGGTATTGACGGAGGAAAAAGATAAAAACAAAAGGAAGAAGGATTTAGGGATTTAAAGGGTGACACAGTCGTGTAGAGGCCCGTGTTGGACCATACGGCCGTGTCACACGCGTTTAGGCCGTGTGTAATCTCTTTCGCTTCTCTCACGCCTGTGTGGAAGCCCACATGCTAGTGTAGCTCGGCCATGTCTCACACACGTCCTTGTGCCTTATTCGTGTAACTCTCTAACTTGATTTAAAATTGAAAAAAATAGCTCTAGGTTTCACACGGCCTAGGACAAGCTCGTATGTCTAGGCCGTGTGTGCCACATGACCATGTGGACTATTTTAGGCCGTGTAACCTTCGAATTTTTGAAAAATTAAGTCCCAGGATCCACACGGCCAAGGACATGCCCGTGTGTCCAGGCCGTGTGGGTCATATGGCCATATCGCTAGGCCGTGTAACTCATTATCGAATGCTTTTTTATGTACACGGCCAAGGATACGCCCGAGTATCCCAGCCATGTGACGCACTATTGACTACTCCATTTTGCACATGGCCTGGGACACGCCCGTGTGCCCAAGCTGTGTGGGTCAAAAACACACATTTTTTTTATTTAAGATTTTAAATTAGCATGCAATGGAATTAAAAGAATTAGAAAAAGTTAGAAATTGGGGTTGCCTCCCAAGAAGCGCTTATTTAAAGTCTAAGCTCGACTTACCTAATGTACGCACGGTCACGGTGGTTCGTAAAACTCTTCTTTCTCGCTATCAATATTATTATTAAAATAAGGTTTAAGTCGAGTGATATTTACCTTAAATGTGCCAAATTCATAATGAGTTACCTCGACTGTATCGTAGAGAAATATATTCAGTACCATACATAGGGTTGATCTGTTTGACTCGAGCTCCAAGGGGAGATCCGTGGACCCATTTTTTCCAACAGCACTTTGTTTCCAATTGTAAATTGGTTTGTTCTTATCACGTGCTCATCATGGTGTCACTTCGGATCTTTATCGTGCTCTCTCGGTTTTTCCTTAACATGTGTTTGCCATTCATCTAGTTCATCGATTTGTAGCATTCGTTCATCAGGAACCATTATGTTTCTATCGCATAGACTGAAACGTAGCTCCATTACATTTTTTCGAGGGGTTTTCTGCAAAGAAGGTTGAGCCACATGGTTACTCACATTAATAGAACTTGTAAGATTATCTTGATCACTAGATGTTCTAACAGAATCAAGATCTTGGAGAGTAATCATTTCATCACCTATACGAAGTACTAATTCACCCGTACCAACATCAATAACAGTTCTAGTAATTGCTAAAAAGGGCCGACCTAGAATCAAAGGTATGTCACTATCCTCATCCATGTATAAAACAAAAAAAATCAACTGGGAATATGAATTTATCAATTTTTACAAGTACATCTTCAATAATACCCCTAGGAAATCTAGTGGTTCTATATGCTAATTGAATATTCATCCTAGTTTGTTTGGGTTTCCCAAGACTTAATTGCTTAAACATTTTATAGGGCATGGCATTAATATTAGCCCCCTAAATCACCCAATGCATTATCAATATTTAAACTACTAATTAAAAAATGAATAGTAAAACTCCATGGATCTTTCACTTTGTTGGGTAGTTTATTTTGCTATATGGCCGAGCAAACTGCATTGAGCTCCACAGTCGACGAATCATCTAACTTCCTTTTGTTTGCCAAAAGCTCCTTTAAAAATTTGATATAATTGGGTATCTGCGAAAGAGCTTCAACAAACAGTAAGTTAATATGTAATTTCTTTAAGAATTTAAGAAATTTACCAAATTGTTCGTTCGTGTGGTCTCTCTTCATCGCATTAGGATATGAAACTTGAGGTTTATATTCTTTGGCAACTGGCTTTTGCTATTTCTGGCTTACCTCAACCTTATCATTATTTACCATAGGTTCTTGCCTCGATTCTTGTTCAGATCCAACTAACCCTTCTTTATCTCAAATAGTAATTACATAAAATTGCTCCATTAGGTTAGTTTCAGTATTTTGCTCCATTAGGTTAGTTTCAGTATTGTTAGGCAAACTACCTTGTGATCTTTCTGAGATTAACTTAGCAAGCTGACCTATTTGGCTCTCGAGCCCTTGAATTGATGCTTGTTGATTTTTCAACGCTGCCTCAATATTTTGAAAATAGGTAACACCGAAATAAACTTTGTTAACATTTTCTTAAGGTTCGGCTTTTTCTCTTGCTGGTAAGGTTGTTATTGGAAGCTCGGAGGGGGTTGTGCTCTTTGATTTCCTTGACCACCCCAAGAGAAATTGGGATGATTCCTCCAACCTGCATTATAGTGGTTACTATAAGGGTTATTTTGAGGCCTAGAATTATTACCCATATAATTGATTTGTTTGTTTTTTGTGTTAGAAGCGAAGGGTAAACATTCTGGATTAGTCATTCCACCTCCATTCGTATCGCAATGCATTACTGGATGTACCTGCGTAAAAACATATAAACGATCAATTTTTTTATTTAATTGTTCTACCTGATTTAATAACAATAGTGACTACATCTAAGTTGAAAACACCGGCTGCTTTTATCGACTTTGCCTTCATGACTTGCCACGATAATTATTCAGTGCCATCTCCTCAATAAACTTATAAGCCGCTTTGGGTGTTTTATTATTCGAAGTACCACCGGCTGCTGCATCAATTAACTGCCTTATTAAGGGATTCAAACCGTTGTATAAGGTTTGAACTTGTAACCATAAAGGTAACCCATAGTGAGGTCACCATCTGAATAAGTCCTTATACCTCTCTCATGCATCATGTAACGTTTCTAAATTGATCTACACGAAGGAAGAGATATCATTCCTTAACTTGCCTATCTTAGCCGGTGGAAAGTACTCTAGAAGGAACTTCTCAGTCATTTGAACCTATGTGGTAATAAAACCTCATGGTAAAGAGTTCAACCACTGCTTAGCTTTGATCATCAATGAGAAATGGAATAACCATAAATGAATGATATTGTTAGTGATGCTATTAATCTTGAAAGTATCATAGATTTCTAGAAAATTGGCTAAATAAGTATTTGGATCTTCGTTTTGCAAACCATCGAACTGAACAAACTGTTGTATCATCTGAGTAGTGTTAGACTTCAGTTCGAAATTATTTGCCGTAATAGTGGGTTGCACAATACTTGATTCAGCCCCAGTCAGAGTGTGCTTGGCATAATCGTACATAGTACGAGGAACAGGACCTGGATTCACAACAACTACAGGAGGTAGCTGTTTATTCTGATTGTCACCCATTTCCTCATTAATAATAATTTCCTCTTGTTCGTCTATTAAATTTTCTCTACTCTGCCTTGCTTGTCTACAGTTTCTACGAGCTGTACTTTAAATTTCACTATCAAATAACAATGGTCCTAACGGGTTTCTTCTAGTCATAAACTAAAGGAACTTGCTAGAAGAAAATAAAAGAAAAATTAGAATGTAAAAATCAAATTTAAAAATAAGAACTTAATAAAAATAAAAATGGCTAAATTAATAAAAATAAAGTGTTCCTAATATTTTAATCCCCGGCAACGATGCCAAAAACTTGATGGTTACTGAACTAACTATAAATACAACAAAGGCAAGCACACCTATCGAACAATAGTACAACTATGGTTAGTAGGGAATATAGTATCCATGAGGACTACAAGTACTAGTAATTACCGTCTTCTTATTATCTAGCCGACAAATTGGGGTGATGTATTTTAATCTAAAATTACTAAACTAATTTATCTAAGAACGCAACAGAGAATAAACCAATGAAATAATCGAATAATAACTAATTAGATAGACAATAATCAGGAAAGAATCCACCTAGACTTCACCTATTATTATGAATCTGAATTAAACAATTTGTTCACTTGTGTCTTGATCCGTAGAAATCCCTAAATTATATTAATATACCTTTCGTGAGTAAGAACAACTGACTCTAGGTTGATTAATTGAAATCTCTTCCTAATTAACACCCCCATGTCGCATTAACTCGATATATGGATTCCCTTATTAGATTTGACTCTAATCCGGTATATTTATGTCATTCTATTTCTAGGATTGCATGCAACTTCAATGAATTATGCTAGATCTACTATTAAACAAGGACTTTTCCTCTACTGAAATAAGCACATTAAACACGAATTAATATCTCAAAAATATTAAAACAATAAATAAGCATACATAATTGAGAACAAGAATCAAGTATTTATCATGCAAATAAAAAATCAAATAATAAGATTCATCATAGGTTTCATCTTTCTTAGGTATCTAGGGAATTTAGTTCATAATCTTAAAGAGAAACATCTTAAAGTTAGAATAACCACAAGACATAAAGAAACTAAATAAAACTTTGAAAGAAATTAAAGGGAGATCTTCAATCTTGATGGAGATTCGCTTTTGTAACAGCCAGATTTTGGGGCTAGTAGGAATAGTGGTTTTGGAACCACTAATTCGAGGTCGAATAAATTAGTTTTAATATTATTTTGTGTTATTGCATAATTATATGAGTGCATGATAATTTTTGGTGCATTAATTTTGGTGATTTCATGCTTAATTGCGAAAAAAGACTAAATCGCATAAAGTGCAAAAATTTCAATTTACAAGCCAGAGGTGTCTAATAGCTATAGAATATTAAATTAGAGGTCTTTAAAGTGCAATTAGGGCATTGGGGAAGTGATGGCCAGCCATAGGGGACAAATTAGAGACATGATCAATGGTTAGGTGAGTTGGTGACTTAATTGAATAAAATAAGAGAAAAATAAAGAAGCTATCATCTTTTCCTATTCCCATTTCTTCTTCCACCAAAAATTCAAGAAAAAATAGGGGTTTTTGAAGCTCAAACTTTCAGCCAAGCCATCCTCTTGCAAGTAAGTGATTTTAGTGGTTTTTCTTGATAATATTTGTACTTTTGGAACCCCTAAAGCTTAAGCTAGCTAAAGAGCAGACTATTTTGCAAAATGATTGAAATTTTAGAGATTTTCCATGAGAGTGGTTACGTTATTTGCTGAGTTTTTATGAAAGAAAATGAATCTTGGGTGTTAAATACACAATTTTTGTGAAAGGTGTTTCCATGAAAACACCTAAAAGGACCTTTTTGTGAAGGTTATAAAATAGATGATAAATGTGTAAAATAATTGAAATCTTGAGTTACTATAAGGGGGAATATGAATCGGCTAGGCCTAAGTGTGTGGAAAAATGAACACATTTCATTTTACGAGTCTGGGGGTAAAACTGTAATTTTGTAAAAGTCTAGGGGGCAAAATGATCATTTTTACCAAAATAAGAATGTTGAAGTAATTTGATTAATGTGATTATTTAATGAGCTAAATATGTCATTATAAATCAAGAAGAACGCAAAATCAACCTTAACCGAGGAAAAGGCAAGGTTTCGTACTAAACCGCAAATTGACATATTTTGTATCGAGGTAAGTTTATGTGTAAACGATACATCATTATTACGTATGTTTTTACCTATTAATGCATGGTGTGGATGTCAATGCTTATTGGTGAGATTTATTGAAAATGGTAGAAAATAGAGGAAATTCTCGGCATGAACCTTTGGAATAGAAATATAGGTACGGATAGATATACGTAAATATGTAATTATTGGTGGGCTGTGTGTGATACCACCTTGTTATTTATTAACGATGGGCTATGTGCGATACCATCGTATTTATTATCATTTTGGTGGGCTGTGTGCGATACCACCGTAATTATCATTGTTGGTGGGCTGTGTACGATACCACCTTATTATTAATTAATCGTGGGCCGTGTGTGAAACCATCGGGTATCTTGTATCATTCCGAAGGGTTCATCGAGAAACTTGTCTAAGTGAAATTACATGTGGCTTTGTGGTGATAAGTGTAGGGCATAAGTGCAAGTAAATATGAGAAATATTTATGGCATGTGGTTGAGATGTGGTAAGAGTTGAAATGAGTAAGCATGATTATGAGGATATAAATTGTTTTTATATAGTATGTAATGTTTAAATTTATTAGCATATGTTATAATGCTTATTTTTTACATATAGACTTACTAAGCTTAAAGCTTACTCCCTTATCTTTTCCCTTGTTTTATAGTGTCGAAGAGCCAGCTTGGGATACAGAGATAATCAGAGGATCACCCAGACTATCAGCACATCTTGATATAGTTAGACTTAACATTTTGAGTATGACATGTATAGGGACTAGACTTAGTTGAATGTCATATTGTTTTGGCCAAATGTATTGGCTCATTCAAAGATGAACTCTTTTGTATAAGGCATAGTTGATGGCTCTTTCTTATTAATCTATGAAAAGATGAGGTTATTCATGAATGTGTGTAACAGCCCGATTTAGGGCGAAGTTGGAATAGTGGTTGCGAGACCACAAATTTGAAATAGAAATATGTGTTTTATGACTCTATAAGGCTATTTATGTGCTTGCATGATTGTGTGAAAATTTCATGAGGAAATTTTATTTTTTAGAGATCAATTTATCCATTTGGACTAAATTGCAAAGATAAAAAAATTATGAGATTCTAGAATATTTAAGTATGAAATAGAATTATAAAAATTACTAGAGGTCCTTATTTAGCAATTAGACCTGTAAATGTCAAGATGGACAAAAATGGATATGGGAAGGAAAAATCTTAAGAAAGAAGCCTTAAGGGTATTTTTGTCATTTGGTAAATAAAAGATTAAAAAGGGAAAAAGAAGTCAAAATGGTGTTCATCTTCTTCTCCCATGGCCGAAAATCACTAAGGAGCCATAGCTAGGGTTTCTTCAACTTTCAAGCTTGATAATAAGTACCTCCTAGCCCCGTTTTTAATGTTCTTCGTATTTTTGAGATCATCGTAGCTCGATTTAGCTATTCCTAGCTATATTATGAGCTAGGGTTTATGCCTTGTACCCTGTTTCAGTGTTAACTACGGGTAAGAGGTGTTACATTTAGTGGTATCAAAACTATGGTTTAGTCAGTTCTCGACTACCATAGCGTGTGAGAATCTAACTATACATGCTATAAATATATACTGATAGTGTGGTGACTCCTGATAATTTTAAATTGTGTTTCCATATAGTAAATGGATCCCGATTGAGCTGCTGTTGATGATGCTGATACTAATGCGCTGGCTCCCGTACAAGGGACCGCATCAGTAGAAAGTAAACCTGAGACTTTGGGTCAAGGAGAAGATGCTCGGGAAGCCTTTCTCTAAATGATGAGTAATTGGTACACTGAGTTTGTACGAGTAAACCCTAATGCTCAACCTCCTCCACCCCCACCTATACCTCAGCCAGTTCCCGTGGCTCCTCAAGGTATAGATTTGGTAAGGATGACTAAACCCCCGATCGATAAGATTTGAAAGAAAGGGGTCGAGGAGTTTAGAGTCATCATAGATGATGACCCTGAGAAAGCAAAGTTTTGGCTCGAAAATTCTATGAGGGTGTTTGATGAACTTTCTTGCACACATGAGGAAAGCTTAAAATGTGCTGTGTCATTACTGAGGGACCCGGCATATCGCTGGTAGACAATGTTGACATCTGTAGCATCGAGGGAGAGAGAGACATATGACTTCTTCTTAGAAGAGTTCCGAAAGAAGTACATAAGTCAGCGATTCATTGACCAGAAATGGAAAGAGTTTCTTGAATTGAAGTAAGGCAAGATGACTATGGCAGAGTATAAGCGCGAATTTTTTAAGCTTAGTAAGTATGTTCAAGAGTGTGTGTCTACGGAAGCTATTATGTGCAAGAGGTTTGAAGATGGGCTGAATGAGGATATTCGGTTGCTAGTTGGGATCTTGGAGTTAAAGGAATTTTTAGTATTGGTCGATAGAGCTTACAAGTTGAAGAGTTGAATAAGGAAAAGAGAAAAGCTATGATTGAGGCCCGAGATGCAAGGAATAGGCCGATGAGTAAGTTGTTCCAAACCAAATCAAAGAGGTCTAAAGAAATGAGCCCTCGAACGACTGCTTCAACTGGGTATTCACACAGAGATCGAGGTAACACATATTCAGGCTCGAGAGTTCAAGCCACCTCTATGGCAAGTGTGGGCAATGCGAAGTCAAGTAAACCGGAGTGTCCAAATTGTGGTAGACAACATATTGGGTAGTGTTGAGGAAATAATCAAACTTGCTACAAGTGTGGTTCACCCGACTACTTCATTCGAAATTGTTCTAAGAAAGATGAGAAAGACAAAAAATAAGAAGTAAGAACGAGCAATGTACCTTCAAGGGGTAGACCACAGAGGAACCCGGGAAGTGGGATTAGTAGTAGAGGTGTGCCTAGAGATTCTGCTGTGAGATCAGAGGGTAGAGCACCCGCGAGGACTTATGCCATTCGTGCTCGCAAAGAGGTATCATTTCTAGACGTGATAAGATGTACTTTTTCTCTTCATGATATCTCTGTTGTTGTTTTGATTGATCCGGGGTCTACCCATTCTTACATTTACATGAAATTGGTATCTAGCATGAGTATTATTGTTTAGTCTACAAAAATTGTGATAAAAGTGTCAAACCCGTTTGGTAAACATGTGCTAGTTGACAAAGTGTGTAGAAATTGTCCCTTGACAATTAGAGGTCATTATTTTCCGGTTAATCTCATGATGTTGCCGTTTGATGAATTTGACCTGATTCTTGGTACGGATTGGTTGACTGCACATAATGTTTTAGTAAACTATGGTAGTAAGTTTATTGAACTGAGATGTGTAAATGGAGATGCCATTTTGGTTGAATCAAGTAAATCGGATAATATGCCTATAGTGATTTCGTCTATGGTAGCTGAGAAATATATGAGAGAAGGGTATCACCTTTGTGTTGAATACTCAAGAGTCAGAGGTAAAGATTAAATCAGTACTTGTGGTATGCGAGTATCCTGATGTATTTCTGGAAGAGTTACCCAGATTGCCTCCAGTTAGAGAAGTCGAGCTTGGCATTGGGTTAGTTCTGGGTACATCATCTATTTCTATTGCCCCGTATAGGATGGTACCGTTGGAGTTAAAAGGGTTGAAGACTCAGCTACAAGAGTTAATGGATAAGGGTTTTGCAAGACTGAGCTACTCGCCATAGGGTGCTCCGGTACTTTTTGTGAAGAAGAAAGACAAGTCGATGAGATTGTGTATAGACTACAGACAACTCAACAAGGTGACAGTGAAGAATAAGTATCCTTTTCCAAGGATAGATGATTTGTTTGACCAATTGAAAGGAGCTATGGTGTTTCCTAAGATAGACCTAAGGTCTGGCTATTACCAATTGAGAGTTAAGGAGCAAGGTGTACCGAAAACTACATTTCAGACGAGGTATGGCCATTAGAGTTCCTTGTCATGCCAATTGGTTTGACAAATGCTCCTACGATCTTTATGGATTTAATGAATCGTATCTTCTGACTGTACTTAGATAAATTCGTAGTCGTTTTTATTGACGACATACTAATTTATTCTTGGGATGAGAATGAGCACGAGGAGCACCTAAGAATTGTTTTACAGACTATAAGAGACAAGCAGTTATATGCTAAATTTAGCAAAAGTGAGTTTTGGCTCTGAGAGGTCGGATTCTTAGGACACATTGTGTCAGGTGATGGAATTAGAGTTGATCCGAGAAAGATCTCGTCTATAGTGGAGTGGAAACCGCCGAGGAATGTGTTAGAGATTAGGAGCTTTTTGGGTTTAGAGGGTTACTACAAACGGTTCATTAAAGGGTTTTGCATGATTGCTACACCGATGACGAGACTGTTACATAAAGATGTTAAGTTTAAATGGACCGAGAAGTGCCAATAGAGTTTTGAGAAACTGAAAACATTGTTGACTGAAGCCCCGGTTTTAGTACAATCTGAGTCGGGAAAGGAGTTTGTGGTCTACAGTGATGCGTCATTAAATGGTTTTGGCTGTGTGTTGATACAAGAGGGTAAAGTAGTAGCTTATGCCTCGAGACAGTTAAAATCGCATGAAAAGAATTATCCGACTCATGATTTGGAGTTAACTGCTATCATTTTTGCTTTGAAGATTCGTCAATCATTATTTGTATGGTGAAAAGTGCTGAATCTTTACCGTTCACAAAAGTTTGAAGTACTTGATAAACCAAAAGGATTGGAATTTGTGACAACAGCGGTGGCTCAAATTATTGAAGGATTATGAGCTAGTAATCGATTACCATCCAGGGAAAGTGAATGTGGTTGCAGATGCCTTGAGCAGAAAGTCCCTGTATGCTTTGAGAGCCATGAGTACGAGCTTAGCATTGCCTGATGATGGTTCTATATTGGCCGAGTTGAGGGCTAGACCTTTATTTTCTCAGCAGATACGTGAAGCTCAAAAGAATGATAATAAGATGCAAGTTAAGAGAGCTTAGTGCGAATCGGGAAATAACTCTGATTTTCAGGTTGGTTTAGATGATTATTTGATGTTTCATGATAGAGTTTGTGTACCTAAAGATGATGAATTGATCCAGAAAATTTTACATGAGGCACAAAGTGGTTGCTTGTTAGTACATCCGGGCAGCACAAAACTGTATAATGATTTGAAGAAGTTGTATTGGTGGCCAGGTATGAAAAGAGATATTTTCGAGTTTGTTACAAAGTGTTTGGTTTGTCAATAAGTGAAAGCCGATCATCAAGTACCTTCGGGATTACTTCAGCCAGTGATGGTTCTCGAGTGGAAGTGGGACCGAATTACGATGGATTTTGTAACGAGGTTACCTATGACTCCGAAAAAGAAAGATGCTGTGTGGGTTATCGTTGATAGATTAATGAAATCGGCTCACTTTATATTGGTGCGTGTTGATAATTCACTTGACAAGTTGGTTGAGCTGTATATTGTCGAGGTTGTGAGATTACATGGGGTATCTATATCCATTATCTCGGATAGAGACCCAAGGTTTATTTAGAGGTTTTGAAAAAAGTTATAAGAAGCCTTACGTACGAAATTGAATTTTAGTACTGCGTTTTATCCGCAAATCGATGGCCAATCCGAAAGAGTGATTCAAGTTCTCGAGGATATGCTCCGATTCTGTGTTTTAGAGTTCGAAGGTAGTTGGGAAAAATATCTACCTTTGGTTGAATTTGCCTAAAACAACAGTTACCAGTCGAGTATACAGATGGCACCGTACGAAGCATTATATGGTCGCCAGTGTCAGACTCTTTTGTATTGGACCGAGCTTAGTGAGAAGCAAATTCACGTGGTTGATCTAGTTAGAAAAACTGAGGAGAAAGTGAAAGTGATCCGTGATAGTCTGAAAGCTACTTCAGATCGAAAAAATTCATATACAGATTTGAAAAGGAAAGAAATTGAGTTTTAGGTGGGCGATAAAGTATTTCTGAAAGTATCCCCGTGGAAGAAAATATTGAGATTTGGTTGAAAGGGCAAATTGAGTCTTCGATTCATAGGGCCGTATGAGATTATTGAAAGGTTTGGACCAGTAGCTTACTGGTTGGCCTTACCGACAGAGTTAGAGAGAATACACAACATGTTTCATGTGTCGATGCTACGACAATATCGTTCCCATCCTTCGCATGTGATGTGATTCCTCCAACTGAAATTGAGATACGACTAGATATGACCTATGAAGAGGAACCAATTAAGCTTTTGGCTCGAGAGGTTAAACAGTTGAGGAACAAAAGTATAGCCTTAGTGAAAGTGTTATGGAAAAAACATGGTGTAGAAGAGACTATGTGGGAATCAGAAGAAGCCATGAGAGAATAGTACCCAAACTTCTTTACCGGTAAAATTTTCAGGGGCAAAAATCTCTAAAGGGGGAAAGTTGTAATAGCCCGATTTTGGGGCTAGTCAGAATAGTGGTTTCAAAACCACTAATTCAAGGTTGGATAAATTAGTTTTAATATTATTTTATGTGTTATGGCATAATTATATGAGTGCATGAAAATTTTGGTGCATTAATTTTGGTGATTTCATGCTTAATTGCGAAAAAGGACTAAATCGCATAAAATGTAAAAGTTTCAATTTACAAGCTAGAGGTGTCTAATAGCTATAGAATATTAAATTGGAGGTCCTTAAAGTGAAATTAGGCCATTGGGGAAGTGATGGCCGACCATAGGGGACAAATTAGAGACATGGTCCATGGTTAGGTGAGTTTGTGACTTAATTGAATAAAATAAGAGAAAAATAAAGAAGCTATCATCTTTTACTATTCCCATTTCTTCTTCCACCAAAAATTCAAGCAAAAATAGGGGTTTTTTAAGCTCAAACTTTCAGCCAAGCCATCCTCTTGCAAGTAAATGATTTTAGTGGTCTTTCTTGATAATATTTGTACTTTTGGAACCCCTAAAGCTTAAGATAGCTAAAGAGGGGGCTATTTTGTAAAATGGTTGAAATTTTAGAGATTTTCCATGAGAGTGGTTACGTTGTTTGCTGAGTTTTTATGAAAGAAAATGAATCTTGGGTGTTAAATACATAATTTTTGTGAAAGGTGTTTCCATGAAAATACCTAAAAAGACCTTTTTGTAAAGGTTATAAAATAGATAATAAATGTGTAAAATAATTGAAATCTTGAGTTACTATAAGGGGGAATATGAATCGGCTAGGCTTGAGTGTGTGGAAAAATGAACACATTTTATTTTACGAGTCTAGGGGTAAAATCGTAATTTTATAAAAGTCTTGGGGCAAAATGGTCATTTTTTCCAAAATAAGAAGTTGGAGTAATTTGATTAATGTGATTATTTAATGAGATAAATATGTCATTATAGATCAAGAAGAACGCGGAATCAACCTTGACTGGGGAAAAGGCAAGGTTTCGGACTAAACTGCAAACTGACATATTTTGTATCGATGTAAGTTTATGTGTAAATGATACATCATTATTATGTATGTTTTTACCTATTAATGCATGGTGTGGATGTAAATGCTTATTGGTGAGATTTATTGAAAATGGTAGAAAATGGGGGAAATTCTCGGGATGAACCTTCGGAATAGAAATATGGGTACGGATAGATATATGTAAATATGTAATTATTGGTGGGCTGTGTGTGGTACCACCTTCTTATTTATTAACGATGGGCTATGTGCGATACCATCGTATTTATTATCATTTTGGTGGGCTATGTGTGATACCACCATAATTATCATTGTTAGTGGGTTGTGTGCGATATCACCCTATTATTGATTAAAGGTGGGTTGTGTGCGAAACCACCGAGGTATCTTGTATCATTCCGAAGGGTTCATCGAGAAACTTGTCTAAATTAAATTACATGTGGCTTTGTGGTGATAAGTGCAGGGCATAAGTGCAAGTAAATGTGAGTAGTATTTATGATATGTGGTTGAGATGTGGTAAGAGTTGAAATGAGTAAGCATCATTATGAGGATATGAATTGTTTTTATATAGTATATAATGTTTAGATTGATTAACATATGGTATAATGCTTATTGTTTACATATAGACCTACTAAGCTTAAAGCTTACTCCCTTCCCTTTTCCCTTGTTTTATAGTGTCGAAGAGCCAGCTCGGGATACAGAGATAATCAAAGGATCACCCACACTATCAACACATCTTGCTATAGTTAGGCTTAGCATTTTGAGTATGGCATGTATAGAGACTAGACTTAGTTGAATGTCATATTGTTTTGGCCAAATGTGTTGGCTCATTCAAAGATGAACTCTTTTGAATAAGGCCATAGTTTATGGCTCTTTCTTATTAATCTATGAAAAGATGAGGTTATTTATGAATGTGCAAGTTGTATGATTTGTTTACTTAGTTTAATTATGCATGAATGGGTTGAAGGTTTGATGTGATATATGTTTGTATGAGTTAGGGTGATAGAAAGAGCTTGGCAAGTAGCCTTGTTCTTGTCCACACGAGTAGATACACGGGCATGTATCTAGGCCGTGTGTGACACACGGTCAGCCTCATGGGTGTGTGGTTAGGCAGTGTGTCCCCTAGCATGCTAGGTTGGTAATTCAGTATGTTCAGTAGTAACCACACGGGCAGAGACACGGCTATGTGTCTCAACCGTGTGGGAGACACGGCCTAAGACACGGGCATGTACCCGGGCTGTGTGAAGTTTGCACCTGAAATTAAGAATTTAATTCGCCATACAGCTGAAGGACACAGGCGCCTTTGGCGTGTGACATTTATGGGGTGATGACATTAGAAATAGAATGCCAAGGTTTTTACACACGGGCTAAGACACGAGTGTGTCGAGGCCGTGTGAGGGACATGGTCCATAGACATGGGCCATGGACACGGGCGTGTGTCCAGCCGTGTAAAAACCCTGTAGGTTTGAATTGGGAAATAATTCCACACGGGTGTGGACCACGGGCATGTAATATGCCACACGGGCGTGTCCCTTCCTCCACACGGGCGTGTGGACTGTTTAATAAAATTTTTTCTAAGTCTTTTAGGGATCTTTTATAGAGTTTGATTTGATCCCGAATCATTCCTAAAGTGTGATTTAGGCCTCGTAGGCTTGTTTAAGAGGTGTTATAAAAAGTTTTAATTTGGAGAGGAAAGTCAGGTCTCGGTATTTTATGATTGATTGCGTATAAGTCTAGTAATGCCTCATACCCTGTTCCGGCGTTGAATACGGGTAAGGGGTGTTACAGCTTCCAAGTTGGCTTCAATGGCGTTCTTCGAGTGTTTTCTTTGATCTTCTCTGATTTCCCCTTATATCTTCTTATAATGGGTATTTATAGACTTTAGAATGCTTAGAAAGCCTAAAAATTGGGTTTTTCTGCGTATTTGGGAAGCAGGATGCAAAATCGACAAGGGCTGGCACAGGGGCATGTGTCCAGCCTATTTGGCTCACACGGGCGTGTAGGGGTGTGCAAAATTCGGGTAAAACCGAAAAATTGGTTAATCAATCGAATTGGTATCGATCGGTTAACCAATTTTTCGATCGGGGTCGATTAATAATTTTTGATTTTTTGGTTAACGGTTAATTCAGTTCGAAACCGGTCGATTAACCAAAGTTTTTCTGTTAAACCGAAAAAAATTAAAAAATAATATTATAATATATAAAGCCCACTTACCCAGTCCCAACCAAATACCCAAACCCAATTACCAACCAAGCCCAAATACCCAACCCCAATTACCCAACCCAACTAAATTATATCATTTTATTAATAATTTAATAAATAAAAGTAAATTAAACTCCCTACACCTACAAGACTCAATCGAAACACGATAGAAAAAAATCCCCTTTCAAGTTTCAACTTCAAGTTCAAATCAAATCCCTAATTGATAACTCCGGTCCCAAAGTCTCTACCAGCCACCACCTTCCGTCTCAATCACTCTCCGTCTACCAGTCACCATCCATCACCCATGAAGTTTAGGTAGGTTGTTTACCAACCTCTTAAAATTCGATGTTTAATTTTTCGAGTTAGAAATTAATTTCGGTTTTATTTCGGAAATGCAGTGTCAATTTAGGGGTTCTTTTAATTTTTTTGTTCTTCCCGTCCTTTGATTTTTATAGTCATATTGGTTTGACATTTATAAGGTAATGTAAAGTCGTATAAGTTTGCTTCTCCGCATTATTCTCGCTAATAAGGATTTATTTATTTGAATATTGCAAAAATAATGTGTTCTTTTTGGGCTGTTTGTTTGCAGAATATTGATAAAATTCCACTTGTCAATTGTCCGGTTCTTATCATTCATGTAAGTATCTCTAATCCTAACAGTCTATAAGACTTCATATCAATCTCTATTTTGCTAATAAGGATCATGATTGAACCATTGTTTTGCTACCTAGAAAGAATTAAAATATCAATCTCGTTAATTTACTTTTATGAGGACAAATAAATTGGCTCTTTGTTAGAACAGATTATCCATATCTAGGGAGGATTGTTGAGCAAGATCTTGAAGTGAAAAGAATGATCTGATGGACCCCATTGATGGCTAACCAGATTACTATGCCTGAATTTTGGTTTGGAAACCTTGCCTTAAGTTGACATTGTTGAAAATTTTACGCATCTCCGCCAGATATGGATAATTCCATTAGGGAGTGCTTGAAATTTAGTTTTCTTGTTGAAAATGAAATTTTATGAACAAGGGATTTGTGTTCAACTGTCGATATACTTTGATAACTAAACCATATAACCCTTGTAAAGAACTTTTATTTGTTGAACAATAATATGGAAGTAGTCGTAGTTGTCGGTTTTGAACGGGTCCTTTTGTTTACTCACCGACAAGTCGTCTGTCTTGCTTTAGTCTTTAAAAGCATTTATTAAACATGAAAGCGTATGTGCGAGTTGATATGTGTTACCTTCTACAAAATTCATTGTAATAAACTACATATGTGGTGTAGCGATAATTTTTTCCTTTCAAATTGATATATAATGTTTGCTTAGATTTTCAGTTTTGTTTTATTTTAGATGACACTTTTACGAATTCGCTTTGTTTCACCGATTTGTTCTATTTATTCATAATGCTTCTTAGGACTTTGGTTTTTATTTTTACTTTTAAATAGGCCAATGTTAATGAGCCATGATTACCATTTGTGCACTCTACAGGTTTGTAATCTTGATAGGTTGATTACAAGTGGCAATTAATGCTTCTTTTTTGTTTGCCTTTGTGGATGATAATTTAAGATACGAAAATCTTCTGCCGAAATTTGATTAGTACATGCCCGTTAAGTAGTCTCTATTTTACAAACCTTAAGATTCATCATCTGATTTATATTAGTTTGAGAAGTTGCGGGTTCGAGCGCCTTTCTCGTTTCCATTGAACTTTCTTACTTTTTGTTGTCACTTCCGGTGATATACTTTCATAATCAGTATAGAGAATTTGCACTTGAAGTTCGGACTCATAATGTGTGTGGAGAATATTACAATTGAAGCTTAGGCGCTTATGGTTAAACTTCACAAGAAATTGAGTATAACTTGCTGTTGGCCTCATGTACAGGCACTGACTCGTGCCAGGATCCCCATAGTAAAGCTTTTGGGGTTTTCTTGTAATCATTAATTGTGTCTTAGTTACCTGTATTAAAAATGAAATTTTATGAACAAGGGATTTGTGTTCAACTGTCTGATATACTTTGATAACTAAACCATATAACCCTTGTAAAGAACTTTTATTTGTTGAACAATAATATGGAAGTAGTCAGGTAGTTGTCGGTTTTGAACGGGTCCTTTTGTTTACTCACCGACAAGTCGTCCATCTTGCTTTAGTCTTTAAAAGCATTTATTAAACATGAAACTGTATGTGCAGGTTGATATGTGTTACCTTCTACAAAATTCATTGTAATAAACTACATATGTGGTGTAGCGATAATTTTTTTCCTTTCAAATTGATATATAATGTTTGCTTAGATTTTCAGCTTTTGTTTTATTTTAGATGGCACTTTTTCAATTCGCTTTGTTTCAACCGATTTGTTCTATTTATTCATAGTCGCTTCTTAGGACTTTGGTTTTTATTTTTACTTTTAAATAGGCCAATGTTAATGAGCCATGATTACAATTTGTGCACTCTGCAGGTTTGTAATCTTGATAGGTTGATTACAAGTGGCAATTAATGCTTCTTTTTTGTTTGCCTTTGTGGATGATAATTTAATATGCGAAAATCTTCTGCCGAAATTTGATTAGTACATGCCCCTTAAGTGGTCTCTATTTTACAAACCTTAAGATTCATCATCTGATTTATATTAGTTTGAGAAGTTGCGGGTTCTGAGCGCCCTTCTGCATTTCCATTGAACTTTCTTACTTTTTGTTGTCACTTCCGGTGATATGCTTTCATAATCTGTATAGAGAATTTGCGCTTGAAGTTCAGACTCATAATGTGTGTGGAGAATATTGCAATTGAAGCTTAGACTGTTTATGGTTAAACATTACAGTAAAATTGAGTATAACTTGCTGTTGGCCTTGTTATGATCTTTGTACATCGGAATGGGATTTTAATTTATTATATATGTTTTTCTTGCAGAATGTCAATTGAACCAACATCTATTGAGGCTAGTGTTACACCTCCTACTTCGATAGATTCTGAAAATTTGAGAGTTGGAGCTTCAAGCCAAGCAAAGGGGATTACCGGGAAAAGAAAAGCCACTCTTCCAAGGTTAGAAGTTTGGTCTCACTTCACTAAGATTATTAATAGTGAGGGTGCAAGTAAAGCTAAATGTAATTATTGTCAAAAGGAATTTTGTTGTGATATGAAAAAAAATGGTACGGGGTCATTAAAATATCATATTGGTTCATGTAAGAAAAATCCTAGTAATGTTGTTGAAAATAGTCAAGGACAACTAGTTTTACCTAGAAAGGGAGTTGAAGGGGGGGAAGGGAATCTTTCAACTTGGAGATTTGATCAAGAAGCATGTAGGAAAGGATTAGCACAAATGATTGTGATTGATGAATTACCTTTCAAGTTTGTTGAAAGTGAAGGTTTTAAGAAATTTATGTTTATGGCATGTCCTAGGTTTCACATTCCTTCACGAACTACTATGACTAGGGATGTTTATCAATTGTATTTAGATGAAAGGGCCAAGATAAAACAACTTTTGAGAAGTTCTTGTTCTAGAGTTTGTTTAACTACTAACACATGGACTTCTTTGCAAAGAGTTAATTATTTGTGTATCCTTTGCTCACTTTATTGATAATGATTGGAAATTGAATAAAAGATTTTAAACTTTTGTCCAATTTCTAGTCATAAGGGTGAGTCCATTGGGATGGTGATTGAGAAATGCTTGTTGAATTGGGGATTGATAAGTTGTTTATTTTATCTTGTTGATAATGCAAGTTCAAATGATGTTGCTATTGGTTATTTGAGAAAGAAATTTAACCCTCGAGGGGGTTTAGTTCAAAATGGTAAATATCTTCATATGAGATGCATGGCACACATTGTGAATTTGATTGTTGTTGAAGGCTTAAAGGAAATGAATAAATCCGTTGAACGTGTTAGGGAGGCTGTTAGATATGTGAGACAATCTCCATCTAGATTACAAAAGTTTAAGGAGTGTGTTATGGTGGAAAAGATAGAGTGTAAGAAGATGTTGTGTCTTGATGTTTGTACTAGGTGGAACTCAACCTACTTAATGTTAGATAACGCTTTAACTTTGAGAGAGCTTTTGAGAGATTTGAGGAGCAAGATACAAATTTTAGAATTTGAACTTGAAAGGGGTGATGGTTGGCCTAGTGTGGATGATTGGGATAATGTTAGAAACTTGAGGATTTCTTGGAACATTTTTATGAAGTCACTTTATGTATATCGGCACTTCATATGTCACGTCCAATAATTTTTTGATGAGCTTTCGAAATTGATATTCTTTTACGAGATGCTCGGTTAAATAGTAATGTTGATTTCAATGTTATGGCCATCAAGATGAAAGAGAAGTATGATAAGTATTGGGGTGATATTGATAAGATGAATATGCTTATGTTTGTTGCTTGTGTTTTAGATCCTAGATAAAAACTAAAGTATCTTGAATTTGCACTTAGTGAAATGTCTAGTTCTGAAAAAGCTTGTGAAATGATGCAAAAATTGAAGGAATCTTTGTATGAAATGTTTGATGAGTATAAGCCTCCACTTCATGGTACTTGTAGCCAATCGAGTGTGCCAACACATGCTTCTCTTGGTGAACCACAACAAAAAATGAAAAGGCGAATGCAAGCTTTGTATAAAAAGCGTGAGTTGGAAATTTGTGGTGAGGATAAAACATCTGAGTTGGATAAATATCTAGCTGAGGCTAATGAGGAATTTGTTGAAGATTTTGATATTTTATTGTTGTGGAAAGTGAACAGTCCTAGATTTCCCACTCTTTCAAAAATGGCCGAGATGTGTTAGCTATACCGGTTTCTACTTGTTGCTTGAGTCTGATTTAGCACCGGGGGACGTGTGCTTGATCAATATAGGAGTTCTTTAACTCCTAAAATTGTACAAGCTCTTGTGTGTACTCAAGATTGGATTCGAAAATCATCATCACAAGAAAACATCAACAAGATTGAAGAACAAATCCAAGAGCTTGACAAGATTGAAAATGGTATATTTATTTTCTTATTTTAATAGTTTTAAATTTTTTTACCATATCACTCCTACTTATTTAATTGATTCAATGTTTAGACTTTTCTTGGAATGCATCAGAGCCTACCCTTAATTCATGAGCTTTCGTGAGTTGAAGGGTATACTTACTATCTTATTCTTGTTAACTTATAATCTATTCGTTTATTTATATTATTTGATTTTTTTAAATGCAGATATTTCTATTATACGCTAAACTTTTGCACTTGTTTTTTCCTTTTTGTAGGTTTAATGCAAATGGAGATTTTTGGAGAGAAGAAATAAATACAAATGAACAATATTAAATACTTACATTTCAATTATGTATTAATTTAAAGATCTATGTAATGTTTTTAAACAAAATATGTAGTGACACAGGTAAAGTTTTATGTTGTGAAATTACTAAGTATTTTCTCTCTTATTTCGTTGTTGTCAAGGGTATCTTTTCTATTGATACTTCCAAAAGAATTTATGCTTATCTTCAAGAATTACAAATGCAATTTGACAAAATTATTCAGTTTGAAAGTATTTCTCAAATCTTTGGTTCTACTTATGAATTAAGAAGAGAATGTTACAGATGGATAGAAATGATGGCCCTGTTTTCTCAAGAGTCTTTGGCGTTGTGTATGGTACATGATTCAGTTTGTCTTACTTACTCTTTTTCCTTATTTTTCCCTTTTTCGGGACGGGTAGGAGGTCAATTGCTATATATATATTCGCTAGCATACTTGTTTAGCTGAGAATACAAGATGATACATCTTTATTATGGAGCTAAATTAACTAAACATCTATGGTTTTGCAAGATGGTGAATGTCCCTTAATGTTGTTATTTAAATGTTTTAAAATTGTCTCCTACATCCGTTATTTTTAAAGTCACATCCTTGGTTTGTTATTTACCTTCCTTTATTTATTTGGTTTTCGAATGACTTGATTCATGCATGGGGCTTAGATATGCAACTTGGCTATTGTGCATGTGCAAGCTACATTTAAACGGGTTTCCTTGTATTTGTTAAGTCGAAATGAATGTTGCATAACTTGTTTTCTTTAATAGGGTGATCGAACTAAAAATATTGGGGTTGTTGATCTTTGAGTACATAGTCCACTACAATCACCCTACACTAGGGGGCACAGTTGAAAAGAATCACTCTCTTGTTGAAGGTGGAAACAAGGTTAGATATTTAATGATTTATCAACGAGATATTAATGGTGCATTATTTTACGATTTAAGCAATATGATCCTTGGATATGGTTCTAAGCAACTTGGAGCTTATTGCATCTCAAGTCTGGTTCGTTCTAGTACTTTAATGATCTTGTTGTGTCAATATAATCCTCCCTCCCTCCCTTGTGTTCGCTAGAATTAACAAACATATTATGGAACACATTTGTTTAGGACATAATATCAATCATTGTAGAAAGTGTAGCTGAATGGAGAAATATTTCTTGCTTAGACTCAATTACGAATGAAGTTAAGGATTTCTATTCGGTATTGGACCAATGAACTTTTCCTTTATTTTCCTCATTAATAGGAATTATAGCACCCATTTACATCTTGAGTGCCCGAGATTTGTATTATATGGGTACTTAAAAGGGAAGAAAGGACCTTGGCAACTTTTGGATCATAAAGGAACTTTTCGGGCTGAACCCAGATTTTTCTCGCTAATGTCTAGTGCCTTAGGATCAATATATGACATCGCCCGATTTTATATTAGTTATAATGTGAACTAATTCAAGATGCGGGTTAGCTTGCACTAGTGATGTGCCCATCCATAAATATGAATATGAAACTATATTAAATGTATGTTCATTGTTATTCTATTCCAAATATATTATGGTACTTATGTATTTTGTATTTGCTAACCATATTGATTGTTTCTTTATTGCGTACATATTCTCATCGACGTGGAAAAGATCCTAGAGTAGAAGTAAGTATCCGGGTATATTGCATTACGTTGTCCCGCTCCCTTAACTAGTTGAACTTACCTTTTGTTCGATCTTTATCCATGATTTTGAGACTCTGCATTATGACTTATTCTTGTTAGATGCATATTATATTCATCATCTTTGTTCTAAAATAAAAACCATCTAGTATCACCACGATGCAAAATACGTATCGTGATATATTTAGGTACTTCATCATAGTTTCAACCAAATGAAACGAAAGCGCTAGTTTTGAATGTTCCATTATTACAAGATGACAAAAACAGATGGAACACCTTTTCTTTTTTCCTTTGGTTAGGCATCGACTCCTTGTAGTCATATAAGTTTGTAGAACACCTGTTTTCCTTATTGGAGTATGAATTTGATCTATATAGGTAAGGAGACGGTCATATATCGAGTTGGATATCTTCAAAAACGATGGAAAAAGCTATCAAGAACGATAAATGTGGGCGATCCATATCAATAGCAAATAAATGAGTGCATCGTTGTGTGATTCATTGGCTACTAAAGCCATGTAAAATATATACATCATTGTGCATTTAAAGATGTTGCAAAATAGAAGAGATGAATTTGGTACTATGATCGGTTCTCTCCATCGCCATGAGAACTCGATTTGATTGGATAGCATTTTTCCTTGCCAAGTTCAAAGTTAAATCGGTTAAATCGGTTAAATAAATCGGTTAAATTTGTTAAATCAGTTAATTCGGTAAATTCGATAAAATCGGTTAAATCGATTAAATCGGTTAAATCGATTAAATCGGTTAAATCGATTAATTCGGTTAATTTTTAACCAAAAATTAAAAAAATATAATTTTCGGTTAATTCGGTTAACCGACCGAATTAACCGAAAAAAATTTGGTTCGGTTAATTTTTTTGAAAAAATTTTGGTTCGGTTAACGGTTAAAAATTTTAAAGTGTCGATTAATTCGGTTAATAACATTTCGGGTCGGTTAACCGACCGGTTAACCGAATGAACACCCCTGCGGGCGTGTGTCTAGCCCGTGTGGAAATGCCCAGGCCTTATGGATCCTGAACATAGCTCTATTTGTCTGATTTTGGCTTGTTCTTCGTTCAGTTCACTCCCAAATGCGCTTCTAAGTATAGAAACATGAATTTAAATGATTAGGAGCATCAAATTCACTAATTTTCATAATTAATCATCCAAAAATGCATTAAGAATGAGATTAAAATATGTTACTTTTATAGCTTATTAAATTTGCTTAGACTCGTATTGTTGTGTGATTCATATTTAGCTACCCGTCAGGTCTATACTATATAAATAGGACTTGAAAACATAATTTCTGATAGTATGCTACTATATGTAATGTGGATATGGTATGTTAAATGTATATACATATAAACTGTATTCTAATAATTTTGACAGTATGTCTTATGTGAAAAGCATGCATGACGTATGTGCATATGATATCTGTTAGTATTTGCTTGAGCATTGGGGTGAGAATATGAATTGCTAGAGGAAGTGTTGGTAGTTTAATAATCTACCTTATTTGGTGGTTCAAAACCACATATATCTGTTCTGGTGGCTTGGCCATATATATCTGAATCTGGTAGTTTACTGCGTATTATTATCTAGCAGCTTGTTGCACTATTTCTAAAAAGTGACATACGCTCACTTATTGGTGTGTGGGGTTGGATGGGTATTTGATCCTCTAACTGACGTGTAGGGATGGATGAAGATGGTGTGTAGCGAATGGGTTAGGATCTGATTCTGTATTTGATGTTGTATATGATTCTGCATCTGAGATTATATTTGAAATTGTATTTGAATTGCATTTGAAAACGTATATGTTAACTTATGTGTATCTGATTTGCTACTTAGGATGTGTTACACACTGAGCTCGTAAGCTCACTCTTTGTTTGCTTTCCTCTCAGGTAACCAACAAACTTAGGGCAGGTTGGCGTAGCAGGAGCTCGGATTAAAATTTATGTTTTATAATTTGGTTAAGTTAAAGTTTTATTTCTAATTGGACTGTTTTGGACTCTTGGGGATTGTTATGTGTTTTGGGTTTTATTTTTCGTTTTTGAATTGATTTATCGCATTTAAACTGTTTTATTTCAAACTATAATTCGTTGAATTTCAAATCAGACCACGGTTTTCAAAGCTCAGTATAACTTAGATAATTCTGCTGCAAAATTAAGTGATCTTAAGTGCTTTTCCGCAACTAAAATGAATTAACTTAAAAAATGGTTTTTCCCTAAAAACTGGAAAATATTATTATCAAGTTTTATTCCATGTTACATTTTCGATCTTAATTTCTAGTTTTAAAATGAACGTATGTAATCCCTCAAGATTCGACCATAATATGTAGGCTAAATTTGGGGTGTTACAGGTAAGCTCAAATTTTAATTGTTCCATTTACATTCAAGAGCAAATTCATTTGTAAAAATCAAAAGTCCTTCGCCCTCATCTTTTTTCTTATTTCATGTTAATGTTGGTTTGAGAGAGGAGTTTCAATTAGTGTAAAACAATAAAATTCAAATTTAGTTTTGATTCAGATGAGTTTTTCAAAGTTAAGTTGAAATTTTAGAAAGAGGGAGTTTTGAGTTGAGAATTATTGTTTGGATTTAGAATGGAGATGGTATGTTTTTAAGTTCTAAAATATTATTAGATTATTAAAAGAGAAGATTAGATTGGGTTTATGGAGGTAGAGGTTGAGTTTATAGGAAGCAAAGTTGGTTCTTCTTTCATTATTTGCATTGTTTTTTTTTAATATTATTTTTTATATTCAATAATTATATATTTAAATATATTTATTCTATTTTTTTAATTTTATTAAACTATAAATAATTTATTATATTTTTAATATTTACATTATATTATAATATATTTATTTTTATATGATATAAATTACATAATACATAATTGAAATGTTAAAAATTTTAAGACGAGTTGGGTTTAGCCCACCTCGGGCTTTGAATTTTGTAACAAAGTCTCGTAGATTTCTTTGGTGTTTTCCTTTCTAGTCTCGTTTTGAATCATTTTGGTGGTAATTCCCAGGCTCCTTTAAAATTTTCGGACACCATCGTATGAAATCTAGTAAATAAATTATAGTTCACAATGTTTTCTCCGTAAACAATCCTTATTTTAATTGTTGTTTCTGTTAGTTCTGTTTTCTTTAAAAACTATAATGGTTGTAGTTTTAATCTACTGTTTCTTTTATTAAAGTTGATGTGGTTTTCATTTTCGATTTTAATTTTACTTTTTTTTTTTCTTCTAGTTGTGTTCTTGTATATAAATGGGATTTACCAACGCAAGCCCACCACCGAATTTATTATGAACCGTTATTAAAAAATTTCGTCATGATAGATCACTGTGATGGTGATCACAAGGTTGAACTTCGAGATGATAATGAAAATAGATTATTAGAGACTTGATTTTTTATACATCACAAATGTGGTAAGGTTTTTTGAGATCTTTGGTAATGATTAATTGATTGACAGAAATTTATTGTCAGGTTAATCTGACGATGACAAAACTAAAATATAATAATTGATGATGGAGCAAAATAATGCATTTTTAATTAATTTTTAAACCTTTCAATATTACATTATTTTCAGTTTATTCTTCTCTTTTATCAGACTCATTTTACAAATAGTGATATTTAAATTAGGGGTGCGAAACTTGATTCAATTCGAAAAACTCGATAAAAAATTTAAATTTTGAAGTAAATAGTTCGAGTTAATTGGATCAACTCGAATAAAAAAATTAATTCTTTTGGTTTAACTCGAATATGATTTATACAATTCGAGTTATCCAAAAATTTAAAAAAAAAAGGACAAAATTACGTCATTTTGATAAATGTTTACATTTTCTAAAGTTAAAAGTTAAAACTACGTCGTTTTGATAACTGTTTACCCATCAACCTTACTTGTGTAGCTAAATAATCTTGTACTTCGTCTACCAGTTAAATAACAGTCCATGTAAATGCAACATTGAATATAAATAATAAGATTTTTTAACTTGACTCGACTTGACTAAAATTTTTTTGACTCGATTTAAAAAAAATTCAAATCGAACTCCATTGCTAAAATACAACAACTAATTTGAATTTTTCAACTCTAACTCTCATCGAATGCTGATTCCTAATTTGCACAATTGTTTGTAGTGTTCTACTCGTCCCCTGTACTATGTCAAGCCTATATGTTACTTATGGCTCCTAGGGAAGTTTTATTTTCCTTTAAAAAAGGTCAAATTTACAATTTTGGCTTTTGTAATATAATTGAAGTTTCGCAATACTTGAGCCATAATATGGTCATATGAGTCATGTGTCCGTCTATAATTAATTAACAGATCATGAAAAATTAAATGAGGTTTATTCGTAAAATAATCCCTTGAATTTAAGAAAAAACTCAATTAAATCTTTTTGAACTTTTTTTCCACCTAATTGAGCTTTGAACTAATAAAACTGGCTAAATAAGTCTTTCTTTATTGACGTTGACCGTTAGTATTTAACAACAACATTGATATGATAGATAACAGACACAACATTAGCACGGGTTGCTAACTTGGTTAAGGGTGAGCGTTCGATCGAATCGAATGAAAAAATTTCGAGTTAATCGAGTTGACGAATCATATTTTATCATCCTAATTTGATTTGAAATTTTCTTGAATCGAGTCGAATGAGATGAAATTCGAATCAAATCAAATTAAATTGAATATATTTGTTCGAGTTAAATTTTAAAAAATAATTTTGAGTCTTTGAAGCCACTGTCACCCACCGTAATAAAATTTGTCCACCATAATGAAATTTTTTATTAACTTTCATCACCTCATAATTTATTTATTAATCTTTTATATATGGGTTAGCTTTTTGCTTGCTTAGTTGTTTCAATTATCTTGATTCTTGTAAATATGTATTTTGGAAATAAAAAATATATTAAATGTAAAAATGTGATTTTTAATAAAAGTTATTTTAAAAATAAAATGTGAAATTGATACCAATATAAAATTTTAACACGAATATTTTATGGCATCATTAATAATTCACTTTTAATATAAATATTTAATATAATTAAACAATTCAATATATAAATAATATAAAATGTGAAATTTAATTTAATAATATAAATAATAGATATAAATAAAATTATTACTATTTATGTTTAGGGATTTTTTGGATAATTTTAATTTTTTATTTGGGAGTAATAGGTGAGAAGTAAAAGTTTAGAGGGAAAATAAAAAGTTTCTGGGAGTAAAATTTTGGAGGGAAAATATATGAAAAAAATTGGGGGGATGGGTTTGGGGTAGATGGGTGGTGGGATGAGAAGTGAGTAAAAGTTTTAGGGAGAAAGTGGGAGGGAGTAAAAATTTTGGGGAAAAATAAAAAGTTTTGAGGGTTTTTGTGAGTAAAATTTTAAGGAAAAGTAAATGGGAGAGTAAAATTTTGGTGGGAAATGGATTTTGGGTAGATAGGGGGTTGGGTTGGGATGGGAGGGGAGTAAAAGTTTTGGGGGGAAAATGAGAAAGAGTAAAAGTTTTGAGGGAAAAGTGAAAAGGTTTAGGAGTTTAGGGTAAAAATGTAAAAATATTATAGTTTGATATTCGATTTATTCGAATTCAAAAATTCAACTCGATTCGAACTCAAAATGCAAAAAAAAAAAATTCAAGTTGACTCAAATAACTCGATTAACTTGAATAACTCGATTCGTTTATCTGTATATTTAAATTTTTTTCGATTTTTTCAAGTCGAATTGAGTTTTGTTCCCCCCTAAATGTGGTAATGTCAAGTTAGCGAAAAATAAAAAATATTCTAAAATATTTTTAAAAGAAGTACATGACAAAAGATTATCTAGATTCATTTGAATCTGGACACCATTTGTATAGATTTATTCTAGAATTATAAAAAAATAAAAAATATAAAAATCATTAAAATTTATTAAAATTTAAAATAATTATTAGAAAATAATTAAAACCCATAAAATTTTATAAAATTTATTAGAAAACACAAAAATAGAATATATAATTTATAAAAATTAATTTAAAACCATAAGATTTTATTAAAATTAATTATTCGTTTTATAAAATTTTATAAAATTACTTTTCTCATTTTAATTAAATTGTTTGACTAATATAACTTATGCAAATCAACAAATGTGAGGCAGGAATATAACAAAAACAATGCTAACCTTGATTTTATAATATAAATTGTTGATGTTGATTTTTATTTAAAATATTAATATAAAATGATAATTTTTATAATAAAATTTTATAATTTTTTATTAATTTATAATATTTTTATAAATTTTATTTTAAATAATTTTAACGACTTTTTATAATTTTTATAATTATGGACAAACGGGTGTCCGTATTCGAATGAATTTGGACACTATTTTATCCACATTTATTGTGTACTTATTTTAAAAATAATTTTAAAATATTTTTATGTTTTGAATATTTTCTCTTTTGCTACGTCAATAATTGACGCTGACATGATGTTTGTTAACCATTATATCAATGTTATTAAATACTAACAATCAATGTTAGTTAATGGATCTATTTGATCCGTTTTAATAAATTAAGGACTAGTTGGATGAAAGAAATTTAGAAAGAAATTTAGAAACACTTAGTTGATTTTTTTAAAAAAGTTGGATGCTTATAATAGCATTAAGCATTAAATTAATGGTGATAATAAATACATTAAAATTAGTAATATTCATAGTAATGGCTTGAATTTTAAGATAAACACGAGAGTATATTTAATCTTACAAATGGTTGTCACCATAAACAACTCTATTTGTTACTTTTTAATAAGATATATTATTTAATATTACCTTAAAATTTATTAATATTAAATTAATTCATAATAATAAATTTAGTTCTTAATATTTATATATTTTATTAATTTAATCATTATTTTTTATTTTTAACTAAAATTTACTATTAATCTTTCAAAAGAGTTGAATCGTTGTTTCTTTAATAAAATTACAGATTAAAAAACGTTAACTTTTAAAAGGCTTAATGCTGAATTTAGCCCTTCCAACTATACATGTTTTTCCACTTTTGTATCTACTTTTTTTTTTGTCTCAATTTACTTATTAAACTATCATCCATTACCCAAATTGACTCACGACATTAAAAATCAATCAAGTCAATGATGATTGGTCATCGCTAGTCAATGCCCAATCATCAATGGTAAATGGAAATCAATGTTGGTCAAATGGTGATCAACTTTGGTCAACAATAAGTCAAAGGTGCTTCTTAAATATTTAATTTTTTTATTTTTAAAATTTAAATGTAATGTTTTTAATTATAATAAACTTAAATGTTTAATGGTTCATTTTTTATTGGTTGGATGTGTCACGTGATGAATTATGGTTGGCACCGCATATGAATCAATTTTTGATTGTTATTACAAAAAATAGATTAAATTAGGTAAGAGAACGATAGTTTAAGTACCAAACTAAGATGAAAAAAAAGTTTATTTTGGGAGCCAAATTGAGCATTAAGGCTTTTAAAAATATAGCAACATGCATAATAATCTACTTGTACTTCATGTTTTATTTTAAAATTTTTATGAACTTTTATAATTTTGAGTTTTATTTTTGAATATTTATAGTTTTTAAATTATTTGTTGATATGACATAAGATTGTACCTAAGAGAAATTTAACAAATTTAGCAAACCAATTATTCTAAAGCACCTTATGATTCTTGTTAAGGAGGAGTTGGCTCATACGGGAGAAGTCTTCGAAGTGTCGTCCTCCGGGCAACTATCTTAGACCCCCAATAGCTAAAGGTATTGTCTTTGTATTGGGGTTTTTGTTGGACAAAACACGTTAGCTAACAAATATAAATATAAATATAAATAAACCAATATTTATATAAAATAAAATAAAATAAATAATTTATATTTAAAATATTAGATACGAAAAACCAATAAATAAGATTATGATAACCAGAAATAGAATAAAAGAAACGAGTTTTACTAGATGTTGAGGCCTGTTTTACACAATTTCCTTAAAACAGATGCTGCTGCTCCTACGATACTTGGAGAAATGTTGGTCGATTATCTTCCAGGATATAACAACACAATGATCAAAGCAGTAGCACCTCTGCAGAGATCAACGAACAAACCTTGCCTTTTCTATCACAAGAACGCTGAAAAATATTGAGAGGAAAAGAGAAGAATTTTCGAGAGCAAAATAAACTCGATTTTAGAGAGTTTTTCAGTGTAAAAAAAATTCTGAAGAATTCTTAGGTATTTATAGACATTCAATATGGAGGAATTTTGGAAATATCCATAATTAAAGATACAAAATTTGCATTTAAATGAGCAATTAAATCAATTTGATTAAAATCAAATCAAATTAATTGGAATCAAACAAATCAGGATATATGCCTTTTTTTAACATAAGATTTTGTATATATTTGCTGAGAAAAAATAAATTTCGTATTGGGCTTAAAATATCCGCAGGCCCATTTTGGGCCTGACCGGTTCGGACATTTTGTGTTGCCCACATCGTGCTGGTGGGCCCCAACCCCGATGGGTTTGGATCTACACCCCCCCTGCGCGAGGCAGGGTTTCAAGCTTAATCATTCAATCACCCTTCATGTAGGTTCTCATATATAAACACATCTCAGACTTGGATATTTAACCAATGTGGGATCTAAGCTTTTATTTTCCTCAACAAATATGCACAATTAGCTTACTTTGAGCATCAATTTCTCATTCATCACTCAACCATTTTGAGCATATGATATATCGTTGTAAAAGTCTTATGGAGTAGAATATAAAACCATAATTTTATGATTCAATTCTCAACCTTTACCAATTGAGAATATGCCTCAAAGTGTCCAAAAATTACAATTTTTCTAACAATCTGCCATATGAATGAAAATTGATAGTTTTAACGGAAAAACATTGACTCGATATGGTGATAGAATATACAATAGATAGTTGTATAGGATAGGTAGGCATCTTCCCTTGAACCTTTCATTGTGAAAAGTATATTTACTTTACTAGCTGACCAGTAGACGTGATGTCCTTGAACTGTTCTGTCATTTGTGTAAACGATGATATACTTCACTAGCAATTTTTTAATTCTCATGCGTATGTTCATATAGCTGTGAACATCTCCTGGTTTTGCAAGATTTTGAGAGAACTATGCCCCAATAGTCTCCTCGAAGCGACCCCACTTCACTCTTACATAGGTGACTTATGTTGCTCAACTCACCGAAACACACAATGGTCATTAAAAGCATTGCTTAACCTATTTCATTTTTAGTTATTGTTTACATCATACGAACGGACTTGGGATAAGAACCCCCACAATGACCTCACAAGGTCTATACATAACCTAGATCTTGAGATCTCCAGTCAACTAGGTAGGGTTTTCCTTCACATAGCGCCTTTTATTTTCACGGGTTTTAGCCTCATTCCTTTTGATGTTTTATCAACATGATCTCGATTTAAGCTTTTAGTTAGCGGATCCACAATGTTGTCTTTTTATTTTACAACATCAATAGAGATAACGCCATTTGAGATCAGTTGTCTAACGGTATTATATCGACGATGCATATATCTCGACTTGCCCTTATCCATTACGTTAGAAAGAGACCCCCCACATTTTCAAGTGGTTGTGGATGGTTTTCTACCTTTCCATAACTCATATGGTGTCTTGTCCTTTTTCTTACAGGGCACTTATTTAAAAGGTAATTAGTTGATAGAGAAGTTTTCCCTTACATTTCCTGTGAAAATCCATAGCTTTGTAACAAGGCATTCATAATTTCCTTTAGAGTCTAATTTTTCATTCGGCTACTCCATTTGATTGAGGAGAGTATGGTGGTGTCACTTCATGAATAACACCATTTGTACACAGTATTCACCAAATGGTTCAACATATTCACCTCCACGATCACTACTCACCATCTTAATCTTTTTATTAAGTTGGTTTTCAACTTCCTGCTTATAGAGAATAAATTTCTTATAGCTTTATCTCTGCTCTTGAGAAAATAAACGTAGCAATATTTTGTATTATCATCAATAAAGGTAATAAAATATTTATTCCCTCCTCTCGTTTGAACAAACTTTAAGTCACAAACGTCGCTATGTATTAGATCAAGTGGTTCGATATTTCTTTCAATAGTTTGAAATGAGGACCTTGTTAATTTTGTCTCAACAAAGTTTCACATTTATGTTTATCATTAATGTGGAATAAAAGAATGTGCTCTAAATTAATTAATCTACATAAAGTATCATAATTAACATGTCCGAGCCTACCATTCTATAAATCAAATGACTCAAGCATATAAACAGATGAAATAGCAACACTCTTATTAATGGATTTTTCTTTTA
This sequence comes from Gossypium rotundifolium, assembly GCA_025506655.1. Lineage (NCBI taxonomy): Eukaryota > Viridiplantae > Streptophyta > Magnoliopsida > Malvales > Malvaceae > Gossypium > Gossypium rotundifolium. The sequence continues at coordinate 37,046,103 of CP106732.1, read as the reverse complement.
TAGAGATTGCATTAAGTTTCCACATGTCATTTAATACATATCTCTTTCCCACAAATATGCCACCCTTGGACAAAACTAGCTTCTAGGATTCAAACACCATCTTAAAGTCGTGTACACTTAGAAGTGTCCTAAAAACACTGTTCTTTCGTATGTCAGGTGCATACAACACATTTTGAAGCTTGAGTTATTTACTAGAAGTCATCTTAAAGACCATAATACCCTTCCTTTTGATCATGAAAGTTGCAACATTGCCCATATAGAGTTTCTCCCTATTTTCACAAGGTTCCAACTCAGAGAAGGAGTCTTTGTCACAGCAGATATGACGTGTGGCACAAGTATCAAGCCGCCATTCACTTGGGTTTGAGTCAATCATGTTGACTTCAAAAATCACAACACATAAGTTGTAACATTCCAATTTAGGGGCTAGTCAGAACAGTGGTTTGGAACCACTAATTTGAGGTTAGAGAAAATTATTTTTATGTTATTTTATGAGCTAGAGCATGATTTTATGTGTGCATGAAAATTTTGGTGCCTTAATTTTAGCGATTTCATGCTTAATCGTGAAAAAGGACTAAATCGCATAAAGTGCAAAAGTCCTATTTTATAAGCTAAAAGTACCCAATAGCCATAGAATATTAATTGGATGTCTTTAAAGTGAAATTATACCCCTAAGTATAGGGTGGCCGGCCATAGGAGACAAGAATTGTCACAATTGGTCAAAGTTGGTAAGTTTGGTGACTAAATTGATTGTTTAATATTAAAATAAAGAAAAAATGATATCCATATTTTTACTCATCTTACTACACAAAAAAAAGAAAGAATAATAAGGGTTTTGAAAGATCAAAATTTCAGCAAACTCTTTTCCATTCAAGTAAATGACTTTAATGATTTTTCTTGAAGATAGTTGTACTTTTAGAACCCCTATAGATTAAGCTTTCTAATGAGAGGACTATTTTGCAATATGGTGAAAAGTTTAGAGTTTTTCGATGAGAGCTTTTATGTTCTTTGCTGTATTTTTATGGAAGAAAATGAGTCTTAGTTGTTAGATAAACAACTTTTGTAAAAGGTGTTACTATGAAAACACCTAAATGGACCTTGTTGTAAAGGTTATAAAGTTTGTAGTAAATGTGTGAAATGTTGGGTTTTTATGATAGCCATAAGAGAAATAAATGTTCACCTAGGCTTGTTGAAGGTAGAAATTTTATTTGAATTAATTTTTGAGCCTAGGGGTAAAATGGTCATTTTGCCAAGTCTAAGGGCTAAATATTAATTTTGCCAAAGCATGATTATTGACATGCTTTTATTAATGTGATAACTAAAATGAGCTAATTTGCTATTATAGAGCAAGAAGAACCAAGAATCAACCTCGAACGAGGAAAGAACAAAGTATTGGACTAGATTGACAATCTAGCCTATTTTGAAATTGAGGTAAGTTTGTATGTGAGAAATTCAACAATTATGTATGTTTAAGAATGTTGGATGTTATAATGATATATGATATTCTATGAAATTAAGTATTTTGTATTAAATGAGAAAGTTGAGATGTTGAAGTCCTTGTTAGACTATAATAAATGTGAAAACACTATCATAGAGACATGAGGTGGATGAGGTCCCGTGTAAGACCATGTCGGGGACATGGCCTCGGCACCGAATTGAGATCCCGTATAAGACCATATCTAGGATATGGCTTTGGCATTAAATATGAAAATTTATATAAGACCATATTCGGGATATGGCATCTATATTGATGCGAGGTTCTGTATAAGATCATATTCGGGATATGGCATCGGTATTAAGAGATGATCCATGTGAGACCACATCCGGGATGTGGCATTGGCTTTATGTTTATGCTAATGATAATGAATATGCATCTTTGAGTATCCCTATTGATTTATTGGGATAAATAGATCTGCTTGGAAAAAGAAACGAGAATTGTATTAAGGTTATGTGATTGATTTAACACAGGCACCCGTGAGTAATTCACGAAGAACATTTACGATATGAGGCATGGTATGTGCTAGGTAAGGGCAAGTATGAGTAAGTATTACAAGGAGCCTATGATTTTGTATGTGGTTATTTGATGCTACGGATGGATACTGTTATGAGCTTATTGTTGCTATTCATTTTCATGCAAATTTACTAAGCTTATGCTTACCCCTTTTATTGCCCTTTTCTTTGTAGTATTGCCAAGTTAACTCGAGAAGTTGCGAATGTTCGAGTTGGAGATCACACTATCGACCACTTTTTGGTACAGCCAAATTAGATTTATTTTGAGTATGGCATGTATAGGACTTGGGTATTTTGTTATGCCATAGTGTTGGCTACTATAGTTGTTCAATTTATTTTGTAAAAGGTCATGAGAAGTTGACCTATACTTGATATGTTCATGTATTCAATGATGATGTATTTCATGAAATGTATGCTTGTGTTGGATGTCTTGATTTCTTATGACTTCTTAGAGGTGCCTTATGGCCATCATTTATATTGTATTGAATTGGTATGAGTGTGGTTGCTTGGTAGGGTGGTAAATGGCTTGGTGGATAGCCATATAATTTTCCATACGGTAGACACACGGGTGTGTGTCTAGGCCGTGTGTGACACATGGTCAGCGCTATAGACGTGTTGATCGGTCGTGTGTCCCCTTGCATGTGAGAAGTGCAAGTTAGTATGCTCAGCAGCAAACATACGGGCAAAGACATGGCCATGTGTCTCAGCCGTGTGGGAGGCACGGACTTAGGTATGGGCGTGTGCCCAGGTCGTGTGAAAGTCTACACCTAAAGTTAGGAATTTAATTCGACACACGATCTAAGGACATGGGCGTGTGCCTTGGCTGTGTGACCGTAGTGAGGTGATGATGTCATAAACAGAAAGCCTAGGTTTTGGCACACGGGCTAGGAAATGAGCGTGTCGAGGCCGTGTGAGGGGTACGGGCTAAGGACACGGGTGTGTGCCCGGCCGTGTGAAATAAGTCAGTGTCGACCACGGGTGAAGAACACGGGCATGTCTCAAGGGCACACGGGTGTGTGGCCCCTGTTTTGATGAAAATTTTTCTAAGTCTTCTTGAAGTTTCCTAAGTTCTCAGATTAGTCCCAAACAATCCCCCATGTATGTTTTGGGCCTCTTGGGCCCATATAAGGGGCGAATTTGAATGAGAATGAGAAATTTTAGATTGAACAAAATTTTATAGCCCGATGTGATATGTTAAGCAAGTTGAGTTAGGTTAATGCCTCGTATCCGATTTCGGATTCGAACATGGGTAAGAAATGCTACATTTATTGGTATTAGAGCTACGGTTTAGTCGATTCTAGGACTAACGTAGCGTAAGTATGAGTCTAGCTATACATGTCATACATAAGAGAACTTGTGTAATGATAGTATGACAGCTTCTGAAGTTTTAAATTGTGTCTTTATATATAGTAAATGGATCTTAATCTCGACCGAAGCTGCGGTGATGATCTTGCGAGTAATGTCTTTGGCTCCGCTTAAGGGATCGCGTAATAGACGATGAGACCGAGACCTTGAGACAGGGAGAAGAGACCCGAGAAGCCTTTCTCTATATGATAAGCAACTGGTACATTGAGTACATTCAAGAAAATCCTAATGCTCAACCCCCTCCACACCCACCTATTCCTCAACCCGCTCTTGTAGCTCCTCAAGTGGTTGAGGTAGTAGAAGAGAAAGGCCTCCGAACGATAAGATCCAGAAGCAAGGAGCTGAGAAATTTCGGGCTAGTAAGGATGACGATCTAGAGAGGGCAGAATTTTGGCTTGAGAATACCATCAGGGTATTCGATGAGTTGTCATACACGCCTAAAGAGTGCATAAAGTGTGCAGTATCTCTTTTAAGAGATTCAGCCTATCGGTGGTGGAACACCCTTGTGTCGGTAGTACCAAGGGAGAGAGTTAGTTGGGAATTCTTCCAAGAGGAGTTTCGAAAAAAGTATATCAGCCAGAGATTTATTGACCAGGAAAGAAAAGAGTTCTTAGAGCTTAAGCAAGGCCGAATGACGGTGACTGAATACGAACGTGAGTTTGTAAGGCTTAGTAAGTATGCCCAGGAATGTGTGTCTACCGAGGCCATCATGTGAAAAAGGTTCGAGGATGGATTAAATGAAGATATTCGTTTATATGTTGGAGTCCTCGAACTAAAAGAATTTGTAGTATTGGTAGATAGAGCCTGTAAGGCTGAAGAGTTGGCTAAGGAGAAAAGAAAAGCTGAGATTGAGTCCCATGATTTGAAGAAAAGACAATTGAATAAGGCACTTCAATCTTTATCTAAAAAATCGAGGGATTTTGCTACTCGACCAGCCACTTCAGTCGGGTTTTCAAATCGAAGTAAGGGCAAACAATTTTCAGGGTCTAAAGCGCAAACCACATCAGTTGCTAGTGTGGGCAACGTTCGACCGAGTAGACCAAAATGCTTGCAGTGTGGCAGGCGTCATTCTAGTGAGTACCGAGCAAACGAGAAGGCTTGCTTCAGATGTGGGTTTTTGGACCATTTTATTAGAGACTGCCCCGAGATGGGCGAGAAAGAGAAGTCTCAAAATGCAAGACCAGGAAGTGCTGCTAGAGGAAGACTGTAGAGAAACCCAGGAAATGAAATGAGTAACAAGAATCCATCTAGACAGCAGACTGTAAGAGTTGAGGGTAGAGCACTGACGAGATCATGTGCCATTCGTGCTTGTGAAGAGGCATCTTCCCCTAACGTAATCACGGGTACATTTTCTCTTTATGATACTCGTGTTATAGCTTCAATTGATTCGGGATCTACCCACTCATATATATGCATGATATTAGTCTCTAGCATAAGCATGCCTATAGAGTCTACTAAATTTGTAATAAGAGTGTCTAATCCTCTAGGCAAGTATGTGTTGGTTGATAGAGTATGTAAAGGTTGTCCTTTGATGATTGGGGATCATTGCTTTCCGGTTGATCTTATGTTATTGCCGTTTGATGAGTTTGATGTCATTCTTAGGATGGATTGTTTAGTTACTCATGAAGTAATTGTAAATTGTGGACAAAAGCTTATTGAGTTGAAATGTCAAAATGGGGATTTTATTCGTGTTGAATCAGACGAGCGAGGCAGACCACCAGCAGTGATATCATCCTTGTTGATTTAGAAGTATTTAAGAAAGGGGTACGAAGCTTACCTTACTTTTGTGATAAATACTAAAAAGACTGAGTTGAAAATTGAGTCGGTACCTATAGTATATGAGTATCCTGGTGTTTTTCCCAAGGAATTGCCAGGGTTACTCCGATTAGGGAGATTGAATTTGGGATTGGTTAGCTCCGGGTACCACCCCTATTTCTATTGCTCTATATAGAATGGCTCCAACTGAGCTAAAAGAATTGAAGAAACAGTTCCAAGAACTAATGGATAAAGGTTTTTCAAGACCAAGTTTTTCTTCGTGGGATGCTCCCGTATTATTTGTGAAGAAAGATGGTTCTATGGGATTATGCATAGACTATCGGCAACTTAATAAGGTAACTGTGAAGAACAAGTACCCGTTGTCGAGAATAGATGATCTGTTTGATCAATTGAAGGGAGCCACAGTATTTTCCAAGATAGACTTAAGGTCTGGGTACTATCAATTGACAGTCAAGGATTCGGATGTGCTGAAAACTGCATTTCGGATGAGGTATGGCCACTATGAATTTTTAGTCATGCCTTTTGGCTTAACAAATGCCCCTGCCGTTTTCATGAACCTGATGAATCGCATTTTTCAGCCATACCTGGATAAATTTATCGTGGTCTTCATCGATGATATACTGATCTACTCTTGAGATGAGAACGATCATGTCGAGCATTTGAGAAAGGTTCTGCAAATCTTGAGAGATAAACACTTGTATGCCAAGTTTAGTAGAAGTGAATTTTGGCTTAAGGAAGTTGGATTTTTGGGGCACATCGTCTCGGGAGAGGGAATCAGAGTTAACCCGAGTAAGATTTTAGCAATTGTAGAATGGAAGCCACCAAGGAATGTAATCGAGGTTAGGAGTTCTCTCGGCCTAGCCGATTATTATAGGCTTTTTGTCAAGGGGTTTTCCATGATAGCTACCCCAATGACGAGACTATTGTAAAAAGATATGAAGTTTGAATGGACAGAGAGGTGTCAACAGAGTTTTAAGAAACTAAAGGCGTTGTTGACTGAGGCTCCCGTTTTGGTGCAACCTAACTCGGGAAGAGAATTTGTGGTTTTCAGTGATGTTTTCCTGAATGGATTAGGTTGTGTACTTATGCAAGAGGGAAAGAGGATTGCATACGCTTCTAAACAATTAAAGCCGTACGAGAAGAATTACCCGACCCATGATGTAGAGTTAGCTACCATTGTGTTTGCATTAAAGATATGGAGACACCATTTGTATGGTGAAAGGTGTCGAATATTTATCGACCATAAAAGTCTTAAATATTTGATGACTCAAAAGGAATTAAATTTGAGGCAACGAAGATGGTTAGAGTTGATCAAGGATTATGACTTAGTAATTGACTACCATCCGGGAAAGGCGAACGTGGTCGCCGATGCTTTGAGCAGAAAATCATTGTTTGCACTGAGAGCCATGAATATACGGATGGCTTTGTTAGATGATGGTTCTATTTTAGCCGAGCTGAGGGCTAGACCATTATTTTTCCAAGAGATTTGTGAAGCTGAGAAAGAGGACGGTAACTTACAAGCCAAAAGAGTTCTATGTGAGTCAAATGTTGAGTCAGACTTTCGGGTAAGTCCTGATGGATGTTTGATGTTTCGAGATAGGGTCTGTGTACCCAGAAATGATGAACTTATTCGAAAGATTTTGCGCGAAGCACATAATGGATGTTTAACTATGCACCTAGGCAGCACAAAGATGTACAATAATTTGAGGAAGTGGTATTGATGGCCTAGTATGAAGAAAGACATTTCTGAGTTTGTGTCGAGGTGCCTAATTTGTTAGCAAGTGAAGGCTGAACACCAAGTACCGTTGGGTCTACTTCAACCCATTATGGTTCCTGAGTGGAAGTGGGACTGTATTACCATGGACTTTGTGACGGGTTTACTGTTGACACCGAAAAAGAAAGATGCCATGTGGGTCATAGTGGATAGACTCACGAAGTTAGCCCATTTCATACCAGTACGAGTCTTGATAAGTTGGCTGAATTGTACATGTTAGAGATAGTAAGACTTCATGGGGTACCGTTATCGATTATTTTGGATAGAGATCTGAGATTTACTTCACGATTTTGGACAAAGTTTCAAGAGTCTTTAGGCACAAAATTAAGCTTTAGTACAGCTTTCCATCCACAAACCGATGGGTAGTCAGAAAGAGTAATACAGATACTCGAAGACATGCTTCGATGCTGTGTTTTAGAATTCCAAGGTAATTGGGAGAAATACTTACCTTTAGTGGAATTCGCCTATAACAACATTTTTCAGTCAAGTTTGAAAATGGCGCCCTATGAGGCATTATATGGGCGTAAGTGTCGAACGCCCTTGTATTGGTCAGAACTCATAGAGAAACAGATACACGAGGTCGATTTGATTAGGGAAACTGAAAAGAAAGTAAAAGTGATATGTGAATGTCTGAAAGCGGCCTTAGATAGAAAAAAGTCCTATTCGGATTTAAAAAGGAAAGAGATTGATTTCCAAGTCGGTGATAAAGTGTTTCTGAAAGTAGTACCTTGGAGGGAAGTCCTCAGATTTGGTCGAAAAGGCAAATTGAGTCCGCGTTTTATCAGACCATATGAAGTTACCGAGAGAATAGGACCGGTAGCTTATTGTTTGGCCTTGTCACTTGAGCTGGAAAAGATTCATGATGTCTTTCACGTATCCATGTTGTGCCGATACCATTTAGACCCTTCGTATGTCATATTACCAACAGAGGTTGAAATTCAACCGGACTTGACTTATGGTGAAGACCCGGTCAAGATTTTGGCACGAGAAGTCAAATATTTGAGAAATAAGAGTATAGCCCTTGTTAAAGTACTTTGTCAAAGACATGGAGTAGAAGAGGCTACATGGGAGCTCGAGAAAGCTATGAGAAAACAGTATCCCAACCTTTTCACCGGTAAGATTTTCGGGGACGAAATCCTTAAGGGGGAGAATTGTAACATCCCAATTTAGGGGCTAGTCAAAACAGTGGTTCAAAACCACTAATTCGAGGTTAGAGAAAATTATTTTTATGTTATTTTATGAGCTAGAGCATGATTTTATGTATGCATGAAAATTTTGGTGCCTTAATTTTAGCGATTTCATGCTTAATAGTGAAAAAGGACTAAATCGCATAAAGTGAAAAAGTTCTATTTTATAAGCTAAGAGCACCCAATAGCCATAGAATATTAATTGGAGGTCTTTAAAGTGCAATTAGACCCCTAAGTATAGGGTGGCCGGCCATAGGAGACAAGAATTGTCAAAATTGGTCAAAGTTGGTAATTTGGTGACTAAATTGATTGTTTAATATTAAAATAAAGAAAAGATGATATCCATATTTTTACTCATCTTCCTCCACCAAAAATAGCAAGCAAAATAGGGGTTTTGAAAGCTCAAAATTTTAGCAAACTCTTCTCCATTTAAGTAAGTGACTTTAATGGTTTTTCTTGAAGATAGTTGTACTTTTAGAACCCCTAGAGATTAAGCTTTCTAATGAGGGGACTATTTTGTAATATGGTGAAAAGTTTTGAGTTTTTCCATGAGAGCTTTTATGTTGTTTGGTGTATTTTTATGGAAGAAAATGAGTCTTAGTTGTTAGGTAAACAACTTTTGTGAAAGGTGTTACTATGAAAACACCTAAATGGACCTTATTGTAAAGGTTATAAAGTTTGTAGTAAATGTGTGAAATGTTGGGTTTTGATGATAGCCATAAGAGAAATAAATGTTCACCTAAGCTTGTTGAAGGTAGAAATTTGATTTGAATTAATTTCCGAGCTTAAGGGTAAAATAGTCATTTTGCCAAGTCTAAGGGCAAAATAGTAATTTTGTCAAAGCATGATTATTGACATGCTTTTATTAATGTGTTGACTAAAATGAGCTTTATAGAGCAAGAAGATCCAAGAATCAACCTCGAACGAGGAAAGAACAAAGTATCGGACTAGATCGACAATCTAGCCTATTTTGAAATCAAGATAAGTTTGTATGTGATAAATTCAACATTTATGCTAGTATGTTTAAGAATGTTGGATGTTATAATGATATATGATATTCTATGAAATTAAGTATTTGGTATTGAATGAGAAAGTTGAGATGTTGAAGTCCTAGTTGGACTATAATGAATGTGAAAACGCTATCATCGAGACATGAGATGGATGAGGTCCTGTGTAAGACCATGTCGGGGACATGGCCTCGGCACCAAATTGAAACCTCATATAAGACCATATCTGGGATATGGTTTCGGTATTGAATATGAAAAATCGTATATGACCATATCCGGGATATGGCATAGATATTGATGCGAGGTTCCATATAAGACCATATCCGGGATATGGCATCGGTATTAAGAGATGATCCATGTGAGACCACATCCGGGATGTGGCATTGGCTCATGTTTATGCTAATGATAATGAATATGCATCTTTGAGTATCCTTATTGATTTATTGGGATGAATAGATCTGCTTGGAAATAAAAACGAGAATTGTATTAAGGTTATGTGATTGAGTTAACACAGGCACCTGTGAGAAATTCACGAAGAACATTTACAGTATGAGGCATGGTATGTGCTAGGTAAGGGCAAGTATGAGTAAGTATGGCAAGAAGCCTATGATTTTATGTATGGTTATTTAATGCCATGGATGGATACTGTTATGAGCTTATTGTTGCTATTTATTTCCATGCAAACTTACTAAGCTTTATACTTACCCCTTTTATCTCCTTTTTCCTTGTAGTATTGCCAAGTTAACTCGAGAAGTTGCGGACGTCGGAGTTGGAGATCACACTATCGACCACTTTTTGGTACAACCAAATTAAATTTATTTTGAGTATGGCATGTATAGGACTTGGGTATTTTGTTATGTCATATTAGTAAGCCAAATGTGTTGGCTATTATAGTTGTTCAATTTATTTTGTAAAAGGTCATAGGAAGTTGACCTATACTTGATATGTTCATGTATTCAATGATGATGGATTTCATGAAATGTATGCTTGTGTTGGATGTCTTGATTTCTTATGAGTTCTTAGAGGTGCCTTATGACCATCATTTATGTTGTATTGAATCTGTATGAGTGTGGCTGCTTGGTAGGGTGGAAAATGGCTTGGTGGGTAGCCATATAATTGCCCACACGGGTGTGTGTCTAGGCCGTGTGTGACACACGGTCAGCCCTATGGGCGTGTTGATCGGCCGTGTGTCCTGTTGCATGTGAGCAGTGCAAGTCAGTATGCTCAGTAGTAAACACACGGGCAGAGACACGGCCATGTGTCTCAGTCGTGTGGGAGGCACGGCCTTAGGCATGGGTGTGTGCCCAGGCCGTGTGAAGTCTGCATCTGAAGTTAGGAATTTAATTCGACACACGGCCTAAGGACACGAGCATGTGCCTTGGCCGTGTGACCATAGTGAGGTGATGACGTAATAAACAGAATGCCAAGGTTTTGGCACACGGGCTAAGACACGGGCGTGTCGAGGCCATGTGAGGGGCACGGGCCAGGGACACGGCATGTGCCCGGATGTGTGAAATAAGTTAGTGTCGACCACGGGTGAAGAACACGGGCATGTCTCAAGGGCACACGGGCATGTCCCTTGAGCAACACGGGTGTGTGGCCCCTATTTTGATGAAAAATTTTCTAAGTCTTCTTGAAGTTTCCTAAGTTCTCGGATTAGTCTCGAATAGTCCCCTATGTATGTTTTGGGCCTCGTAGACCCATATAAGGGTCGAATTTGAATGAGAATGATAAATTTTAGATTGAACAAAATTTTATAGCCCGATGTGATATGTTTAAGCAAGTTGAGTTTGGTTAATGCCTCGTATCTAGTTCCGACTTCGAACACGGGTAAGGGGTGTTACATAAGTCCATATCTTTCATAACATTGGTGGGAGTTTCCATTTTCTGTTAAGATTTTAGTAACAAAAATTAGAATTAGAAGAATTATCAAATTTTGTTAGACAACAGGAATCTAATAAAAAATCGAAACAAAAGTTTATATGGTCTAATAAAAAATAACAATAAAACATTTCACCAGGTAAGTTACCCTAAAAGAGAGGTGGTGCACTTGGCATGCTTAAATACCAAGTCTTTCAAAGAACCAATCCTAGACATGCATTCTCATATTGTCTTTTTAACTCATTGTTGATAAATTTCTTTTTATTTGGTGTCACAATTTTGAACTTACAATTTAAGCTTTTACAATTTAAAGCCACAACTAAGACCACCATAAACGAAAAATTTCCCTTTGATTTGTTAAATGATAGGATTAAATCCCCAAAAAAAATTATTTAATTAAATCTTGTTTGGAAAAAAATCAAAATAAAATTTGTTAAACGACAGGAATAAATCCCGAAATAGAATTATTTGATAAAGTCTTCGTTTGAAAAGAAAATCAAGATCGAATAAAATATGTTAAACGGTGGGAATAAATCCCGAAACAAATTCATCAATTTAATTCTAATTTGGGAGCACAATAAAAATTGAGTAAATTTTTTTAAATGGCGGGAATAAATCCCGAAACATATTTAATTTAATTTAATTTCTCGTTTGGAAACTAAATAAAAAAATGGAATAAAATCTGTTAAATGGCGAGAATAAATTTTGAAACAGATTTTATTTAATTTTAATACTGCTTTGGAAATAAAATAAAAATGGAATAAAATCTATTGAATGACGGGAATAAATCCCGAAACATATTTTATTTAATTTTAATTCTCATTTGAAACAAAATAAAAATGGAATAAAATATGTTAAAGCTCATGAATAAATCCTAATGCATTTTATTCAATTTTGATTTTTATTCTAAAAAAAATACAACAATATTTTTTTTCTTTTTTCGTCTTGGTGTCTCGTTTGTCTCGGATTATAGAATTGCAAAATACTAAAATTTATCTTAAGATTGTTGGACAAAACACATTAGCAAAAAAATATAAATATAAATAAACTAATATTTATATAAAATAAAATAAAATGAATAATTTATATTTAAAATATCATATATGAAAAACCAATAAATAAGATTATGATAACCAGAAATCGAATAAATGAAACGAGTTTTACTAGATGTTGAGGCATGTTTTACACAGTTTCCTTAAGACAAATGTGGCCGCTCCTACTATACTTGGAGAAACGTTGGTTGATTGTCTCCCATGATACAACAACACGATGATCAAAGTAGTAGCACCTCTGTAGAGATCAACAAACAAACCTTGCCTTTTTCTATCACTAGAACGTTGGAAAATATTGAGAGGAAAAGAGAAAAATTTCGAGAGAAAAAATAAGCTCGATTTTAGAGAGTTTTTTAGTGTAAAAAATTTTGAAGAATTCTTAGGTATTTATAGGCATTCAATATGGAGGAATTTTGGAAATATCCATAATTAAAGATACAAAACCTGCATTAAAGGAGCAATAATCAAAATCAAATAAATTAGGATATATGTCCTTTTTTTTTCTTAAAATCATATTTTGTATATATTTGCTGAGAAAAAATAAATTTCGTGTTGGGCTTAAAATATTTGTAGACCTATTTTGGGCTCGATCGGTTTGAACATTTCACGTCGTCCACATCGTGTGGGTTCACCCCAACCCCGATGGGTTTGGATTTGCATCGCCTACGCGCGAGGGAAGATTTCAAGCTTAGTCATTCAATCACATTTCAAGTGGGTTCTTATATATAAACATATCTCACACTTAGTATTTAACCAATATGGGATCTAAGCTTTTCTTTTCCTTAACAAATATTCACAAGTAGCTTACTTTGAGCATCAATTTCTCATTCATCACTCAACCATTTGTTTGAGCATCAATTTCTCATTCATCACTCAATCATTTGTAAAATAAATAGAATGTCAGTAATGGCAATATATCGTGAAGAAAAAAGAAATAAAAATAAAGAACACACAGATTTTTACGTGGAAACTCTTTCGGGAAAAAACCACGGGCAGAGGAGAAGAAAATTCACTATGTTGAATTTGAATGATTACAAGAGGAATAAACTATGTCTATTTATAAGCTTGTAAAGCCATATTCTAATAGGAGTATAGTAAGAGTGAAACACCTTATTCTAATCAATATAAAATAGATGGATTTAACAAGGTTTAAAAACCTTATTCTAAAATAAAATAAAAGAAGTGTAGTTCTATATGGATTTTACTTTTATTTTATTTTACCACTGTATTTTATTTAAATAAGGATTCGGGTCACTTAATTCTAACAATCTCCACCTTGACACGAATTCTCAATGATCAAGTTCTTCATCGCGAACTCTCAACGAATAAGCTCTCCACCTCTTCCATAAATCCCCTTATTAAGGGTTTAACTTCAACAATGAACACCAACCAAGTCTAAGCAATACTCAACCTTGGTTATAGGAAGTGACGTAGTCATCATATCTGTAGGATTTTCATGAGTACTAAATTTGCTCACAACAATATCATCACAAGCAATAATATCATGAACAAAATGATACCGAACATCAATGTGTTTTGTTCTCTCATGAAACATTTAATCTTTTATAAGGAATATCTGACTGTCACAAAATATTGTACTGATTTGAAGGTCTTCATTGAGTTCACTAAAGAGTCATTTCAACCAAATAGCTTCTTTACAGGCCTCAGTAATCGCCATGTACTCAGCTTCAGTGGTAGACAAAGCGACTGTAGCTAGCAAAGTGGCTTTCCAACTGATTGCATAACTTCTGATTGTAAAGACATAACCTGTGAGAGATCTTCTTCTATCAAGGTCTCCAACAAAATCAACATCAATATACCCAATGACTCCATCTCTAGTTCTTCTAAACTGTAAGCAAACATCAGTAGTACCTCTTAAGTATCATAAAATCCACTGAACTGCTTTCTAATGTTCTTTACTAGGATTCGCCATGTATCTGCTAACTACACTGACTGCATATGATAAATCTGGACGTGAACAAACCATAGCATACATAAGAAATCCCACTGCACTAGAGTATGGAACATGTGACATGTACTCAATCTCATCATCTGATTGTGGAGACAAAGCCGATGAAAGTCTGAAATGGGCTGCTAAATGAGTACTAACAGGCTTAGCACTGTACATATTGAACCTGTAAAGAACTTTCTCACTGTACCCCTTCTGACTTAGGTACAATTTACTTGTTTTTCTATCTCTGAGAATCTCCATACCAAGTATCTTCTTTGCTGGTCCTAAATCTTTCATCTCAAATTTTTCACTTAGTTGGGCTTTGATCTTTCTTATCACTCATTTATCTTTTGCTGCTATCAACATGTCATCAACATAAAGAAGTAGATACATAAAAAAACCATCACTGTTTTCTTAAAGTAAAAACAATTGTCAAAACTACTTCTTTTGAAATCATGAGAAGTCATAAAGGAATCAAAACTCTTGTGCCACTGTCTTGGTGACTGTTTCAAACCGTAAAGGGACTTTTTCAGCAAGCAAACATAGTCCTCTTTTTCTAAGACTGTAAAACCCTCTAGATGTTGCATGTAAATATCCTCCTCAAGTTCTCCATATAAAAATACAGTTTTTACATCTAACTGCTCAAGCTCCAAATCATGCATGGCCACAATACCAAGCAAAGCTCGAATTGAACTATGCTTCACAACTGGGGAGAACATATCTGTGAAGTCCACTCGGAATTTGACTGTAGCCCTTTGTAACAAGCCTTGCTTTATATCTGGTTTTTTCAACTCTCAGAGTCCCTTTTTTCTTTTTAAACACCCATTTACAACGATCAACATTTTTACCTTTAGGAAGTTTCACAAGATCTCATGTTCTGTTTTTGTGGAGTGATTCCATCTCCTCTTGCATAGTAAACATCCACTTTTCTGAGTCTTCACAGCTAACCACTTCAAAATAATTAGATGGCTCTTGGTTTGCATCTATATCTTCAGCCATATTTAAAGCATAAGCAACTAGATTAGCCTCGGAATACTTCTTTGGAGGTTTAATTTCTTTTCTAGTTCTATTTTTGGCGATAGAGTATTGTGGTGAAGAAGCAACTCTATTCTCAATTTTTGTACTGGTTTGAAGAGTCGACTCTGTAATAATCTGATGCTCCACCTGCTTTTAATTTTCTTTATTGGAAGAGTCTTTAAGAGATAAGTTAGGTAGCATAGCAGTTTCATAAAAAATAATATCTCTTCTAATCACAACTTTTCTATTTTTAGGACACCATAACTTATAACCTTTTACACCAGCTTTATAACAAAGAAAAACACATTTAATGGATCTCGGTTCCAATTTTCCATTATCAATATGAGCATACGCAAGGTACCCAAAGATCTTTAAATAAGAATAATTAGCAGCATTACTAGACCATACCTCTTGTGGAGTTTTTTATCAATGGCAACGGATGGAGATCGGTTGATAAAAAAACATGCAGTAGAGGCTGCTTCTGCCCAAAACGACTTTGGTAAGTTGGCATTTGACAACATACATAGAACCTTCTCCATGATCGTTCTGTTCATTCGTTCTGCAATGCCGTTTTTCTGTGGAGTATGATGAATTGTCAAGCGTCTCACGATCCTTTTTGACTTGCATAGTCTATTAAACTCATCAGAACATAACTCTAAGTCATTGTCTGTGTAGAGGTATTTTATTTGTTTTCCCATCTATTTTTCAATCATAATATTCCAAGATTTAAATACGAAAAACACATCACTTTTCTAATTCAAGAAGAACGCCCAAACTTTTTTGGAAAAATCATCAATAAAAGTTAGCATATAATTAACTCCACCTCTCAAAAGCACTCTGGATGGCCCCCACAGATCAGAATGAATATACTCCAATGTTCCCTTCGTGTTATGGATTCCTCTACTTAATCTAACTCTCTTTTGTTTCCCAAAAACACAGTGCTCACAGAACTTTAGTTTGTAAATTCCTTACCCATCAAGAAGTCCTCTTTTGCTCAATTTTGCCATGCTATTCTCACTCATATGCCCTAGGCGCATATGCCAAAATTTAGTAATATCATCATTTGACAAGGAAGAGGAAACGACAGCTGCATCACCAGTAACAGTAGAACCCTGCGAAACATATAACTTGGCAGTCTTTCTCTACCCTTTCATCACAGCAAGGGAACCTTTGGAAATATTTAAAAGCCCACTTTCAGCTGTGTATCTGTGCCCTTTTGAATCAAGAGTACTTATTGAAATTAAATTTCTCTTCAATTCTGGAATATGTCGTACGTCACTAAGTGTTCTAACAGCTCCATCAAACATCTTAACTTTAATTGTTCCAGCACCTACAATTTTACACGAAGTATTATTTCCTATCAAAATAACACCTTCAGACACTGTTTCGTAAGTTGTAAACTAATCCCGATTGGGACCCATGTGGAAGGTGCAGTCCGAATCAAGGATCACTCCTCACTCATTTTAGAATTGTTGACAGAAGCGACTAGAAGTTCACCATTACTGTAGTCTTTTACAACATCAGCTTCACTGAAATTTTCTGGTTGTTTTCCCTTTTGATTCGCAGCCTCCCTTTTGATCTTGTTCTGTAGCTTACAACACTCAGATTTAATGTGCCCTTTCTTCTTGCAGAAGTTACAAGTTTTTACCTCTGTTTGAAGACTTCGATCTACCCTTAGATTTATCGCGAGAATTCCATTCATGTGTCCTTCCACGATCATCATCAGCATTCCGTTCTTGTCTCTCACGAACAATTAGACCCTCTCCCTGAGAGTCGATTTTAACCACAAGATGCTTCATCTTATTATACGAGGTTAAAGAATCTTAAACCTCATCAACTGTGAGAGACTCGCGGCTATATAAAATCGTGTCTCTAAAAGTTGAATAAGATAGAGGCAACGAGCAAAGTAGAATCAACCCTAGATCTTTCTTATCATACTGAATCTCCATGGCCTCCAAGTTTGAGAGAATTTCTTTAAACACAGTTAAGTATTCGTGCACAGATGCACCTTCCTTCAAACGATGAGTATAAAGACGCTGCTTTATATGCAACTTGCTGGTTAGAGTTTTTGACATACATATTTGTTCCAGCCTCTTCCATAATGTAGCGACGGTCTTCTCCTTCATCACATCCTACAAAATTTCGTTAGACAAATGCAGATGTAATTGTGTTAACGCTTTTCGATCCTTACGCTTCTTCTCTTCATCTGTTAATATTGAAGACATCTTATCTATCCCTAGCAAGGCATCCTCCAAATCCATCTGCGCAAGAACTGCTTGCATCTTAATCTGCCACAACGTAAATCTAGTGTTGCAATCCAACAACGAAATTTCATACTTCGAAGACGCCATTACTATGATCGAAATGAACAACTCGAAAGCTCTGATACCAATTTATAAAATAAATAAAATGTCAGTAATAAAAATATATCGTAAAGAAAAGAGAAATAAAAATAAAGAACACACAGATTTTTACGTGGAAACCCTTTCGGGAAAAAACCACGGGCAGAAGAGAAGAAAATTCACTATGTTGAATTTTAATGATTACAAGAAGAATAGACTATGTCTATTTATAAGCTTGTAAAGCCATATTCTAATAGGAGTGTAGTAAAATAGAAACACCTTATTCTAATCAATATAAAATAGAGGGAGTTTAATAAGGTTTAAAAACCTTATTCTAAAATAAAATAAAAGAAGTGTAATTCTATATGGATTTTACTTTTATTTTATTTTACCATTATTTTTATTTAAATAAGGATTCGTGTCACTTAATTCTAACAGTTGTAAAGGTCTCATGGAGTAGAATATAAAACTATAATTTTATGATTCAACTTTCAACCTTTATCAATTGAGAATTTACCTCAAAGTTTCCAAAAAAATATAATTTTTCCAACAATTTTGTCCCCAACTTTCACAGAGAGCCATTCACAGAGGGAGATGCCTCAGTTGTTAAGAGTAGGTACTTGCAAGACTCAAAAAAGGTGTTAATGTAAGGCATGTGAACAATAATGAAGATACCTAAGCGTCTCATGACTTAAACCCCCGACCAAGGCTTAAAGAAAATAATTTGCAAACATGGTACCAATTGAGCTACGTAGTTTAACACGTGCCCCTACCAAGTGAACCTCGTGCCATCCACATGTCCGTGATAGGTGAACTTCATACCAATCGGACCTTAGATATCAAGACGCCCCACGGTAAGCCTCAACTAAGAACACATGGAACATTGAGCCCATTCAATACTCAATTTTCCCAAGACATCACATCATGTATCTGAAGCCTGCCATTGCAAAGAAATAAAATGTGACCTTGTCGCTAGTGAGCTTGAGACACGTACCACCCTTTGTTTCCTATATATAAACTCTCTCATAGCACTAAATAGATCATAGAACACACAACCAAACACTTAGAACTTTCTCCCTTGATCACTCACTGACTCTCACTCAACTTTCCTTTCATCACAAAAAACAACCGCTCTCCGTCTCAATCAAGGTGAACCGTTACCATTACCATCGTCAACTCTTGCTTATTAATTTCACACGTCAACATTACTTATAATATTTTTATTTATTAAATAAATAATCTTTATTAAATTAGAACATTAACTAAAAATTAAATTATAAAATTAGAATACTTAATCATCAATTTTCAATATAACAAATAAGTGTCCAAATTAACTAAAGTCTGTCAAATATATAATGTCAACAAAATATATTCAAATAGATAAGGTAAAGATGAGATGGTATTGCAGCCGTCTAAAAATATTTTTTTATATAATATTAGAAATAGCAACCATTTCTGTCACAATCACCATTTTCTTTTCTTTTCTTTATAAACTTTTAGAACTCTTTAATCCAAATATACAACAAAATATTGAAGTTAAGCAAATCTGAAGGCTTTAATCAATCATCAGCATATTTTGCATTAATAATTCAAAATAAAATGTAATTCAGAATGATGCAAAGCAATTTACTTTTTTAATTTCCTAACATGCATTATATTGCAATGAAATGGTTTGCAATTATCGCATTTCTTAAGAACATGTTAGGCCATTTGGATGTCATGTCATTTTCTTGAAAATGTTTTAAAAATATCCATGCCTTGTTATTTTTGTCAATTAGGGTTAGATTCATGTACATTTGCTCATACATCAAATTAAGTTCAATTGCTTTTCTTTTTAAGTAGTAAAATTTGTTCCAATCATTGAGTTCACTAAGACTAAAAATATTTACATAGTAAAATTAAAACATACTAATCTTGAAATATATGATTAAATTAAAATTAATAAAAAACATTGTTATTAACTAATCGGGCTTGAAAAACCTTGACGAGTAAACAATGAAGGACATGATGCTTAACCTTGATATTTTAGAAAGAATTTTTTTGACAAAAAAAAAAAAACCATTATTCCGTACAAATAGAGGCAAGGCTACAAATCTAACTTCAAAAATCAGATAAAGTAATTGAGATTCTAAGTCTCGTACGAGACATAGTCTCGAAGCAGAACAAAACCTATCATTTTATGAAGAGAAAAAGAAAACTTACATTACGAAGCAAAGAAGAGACCTTGGTACAACCGTTAGCACACAGGGCATAAACTTGGCACTGTCAACCATTAAGGGATAAACTCTTGATGCGACGAGTCTTTATAAAACGATTTGTTCCCATGGCAGTGTACACTCAAACTTAAAACAACATTTGCAATGGAATCCCAAACAAAATGAATTCCTGTGAAAACTAGATAGACGGAGCCATTAAAGGCTAGAGAAATCAAGTCATCACGAGACTCAAACGTTATGATGAAGGGCAGATTCGACGGTAGCGGAGAGGCTTACAGAACACAGGAATAAGTGAGATTTAAGGGGGTCAGGTAGATTTAGGACTACCAGAAAGGTAAAGAGGAGCAAACATTTAGAAAGAATGCTAGTATGATTAAAAGAAAAACTAGTGGAAGTGACGGTGGCAACAAGAGGGATTAGATGGGGATGTTTTGAGTGAAACATATGTTATACCATGATCTACGTTATACATTTTAAGGTATTGATTTAAAAAAAAAAAAAATCAATCTTCTTTTCAAATTTGGTTTTCACTTTGGCTTGGTGATTTGACTTTATTCATAATCTGCTATATGAAGCCTTCTTTTTGGTGTTTCTTCAACCTTATTTCCTTCTGATTTTCTGTTTCATATTCAAAGAGCTTATATTTGTATTTTTTTTTTTTTTAAAAAGGCTTCTATTTGTATTCCAAAATATCGTTTTCTGAATGAGCCCAAATGAGAACTTAGGTCAATACCCAATAAATGAACAAATGAAGCTAGCCCAACTCATTTTTTGTTCAAACCCGCGTAATTAACTGTTTTTTTAGCTTAATTGAAAATTTTGGTTAACCTACAAATTTTACTATTAAGAAATTTTTATTTAAATTATTAGGTTATGAAAATCGTTGATATATGATATTTGTTTGCACCGCCTGCACTAGCCAAAACCTCTCATTCCCTTCTTTTCTACAATTTAATTTTTCTTCTCATAAAATAACTTTGAACATTACAAGTCTGTGAACCAAAATCCAAACATATTTTTTCTTTGATCTTCTACACTGATCGTCAAATTCACTTGGATCTAAGGTATGTTCTTCTACTTGTCGATAGGTACTGATCCACCATATTAATCGTTGAATCATCGCTTGAAGCTTGCTAGACGGACTTTAAAAAGAACTTAACAATCTAATAATTTAAATAAAAACTTTTAAATAGTTTAGTAACTTAAATGAAAGCTTTCGAATAGGTCGGTGACCATTTTGTAACTTTTTGAATTGAGTGGCCAAAACATAAATTTACTAATAATTTAATGACCTTAAATGTAATTTACCCAATAATTATATATATATGAATTAAATTAAGAGAATAATTAAGGATAATTCTTTTGTACTTAAATTAAGGAACTCCATGAGTTTTATGTAATAATAATATTTTAATTTTAAGATTACTTTTAATTAAATATAATTATATGTTATTTTAATAATTCCGTTTAAATAATTTGAAATTTTTATTTACAAGAATTTTCTATAAATTTTGACACGTTAAATAATTAACTAAATTACATAATATATATTATAAATTATTTACACTAAATTACATAGTATTTATTATTAATTATTTATCGTAGTCAATGATCAATCAATGATAAAATATGTCTTTAACATAAGAGAGATAATAACCTAAAAATATAGAATGGCGGAGTAATTAGATAAAATTGTATAGGATGCTTATTTTTCTTACAATTTTATTCGTAATCGTATTGTTGAATACTTTTGGGATTATCACATTATATATGATAATTTTTAATAATTAATTTTTAGACTTTAAAATTATGTACTTGTGTAATTAAAATTTATACAACGAAAACTGACATAAGAAATTACAATATAATTACACTCCACTAGTGAAACACATTTAGGAAGTGTTTGGAAAGCCATCTAGTAATTGGATTTGAGTCTAATTGTTTGTAATTACACAGTGGTGACATGTTTGGGAAACTATTATAATTGGTGGGTCTCACTAAATTAGGTATAATTGTAGCACCCCAATTACACTTTTCAATTTTTAGAGAGAGGGTGAGAGTTGGAGTAATTACGCAGGTAATGACACCCAAATCCAATTTTAAAATTTATGTTTATACAAGTTATAAAATATATATATATATATATATATATATTATAAGCATGAATACATATGAGTATTTGAGATGGTTAAGACAAAAATTCTTATAATATAAATATTAAAATATTATAAAAATAATCATGTATTTTATAAAGTTATAACAAAAATGATATTTAAATCCTAAAACTTTCTGAAGTTATGACCAAAAGTTTGTTATAAAAAACAATTTACATGTTATAAAATAGTTATAATATATTTATTTATAAAAAGTTATGGCTTTGAAGAAAATCGAAAAGAAAATTGCTTCTAAAATTATAAGAAATAAATCTTGCACAGAAAAATTAACTCCAAGTGTTGAAAATTTTATTAATGAATGAATCAATGCATTTAACGAATAACAAAGAGGCATTTATATAGGCTACTAATTACAACCAAATAAAACTCCCAAGTATAATAAAATTTAATTAATCTAAACAAGAAGTGGTTTTAGTAGAACTAAACTTTATTGTTAATGAAAACATAAAACTTCTAAACAACTTTAAATAGTTAAAATATCCTAAAATTCAAAACAAATAAATAATAAAATAAAAAAAAAACCTAATAGATATAATGTTGGGCTCATATATAATCAAATTTAGGCCTTAAAATTGAGCTCAATATGATTTAAACTCGAATTAAAGCTCAAATCTCATAATTTTATGTAATAATCCGATCTAGAAATTATACTCGCACGATCTTCAGTAAAATGGTCAAAACTTGAGCTCTCGGACACAAAATTGAGTGATTCAAAGTGTGTTTTGAAGCTAAGAGATATTTTTCAAACATTATGCGGGCATCTCAACCTAGAAATGTTTGGATTTCATCTAAAAATTCGTCACAAGTCGACTAATCTTTTAAACTTTAAAATTGGTAGCTTGGTTGAATTAACTTTAATAAATTTCACCCCACCCGTGAATGTATCATATTGAGTACGTCCATTATCGGAGGAATATAAGTTTGAATTGCAAGGAAAGATTGTTAGAATATTTAGCTCTCGACATGTACATTCAAGGAATGAACTGGGGATTGCGCTACATTCTTTAAGGCATCAATACAAAGACGTTTGAGGAGCTAGCTACTCAAGCTCATGATATGGAGTTGAGCATGAGAATAATTGGAAATCTAGAACCTCCAGTTTAAGAGCCAAGGGAAGAGCAAAAAAAAAAAAAAAAGCTAAAATCTCTCAAAGAGGGTAGAATTAATCCAAGTAAGGGAGAAAGCAAGTAGTTTATGGCCATAAACTTAAAACCTCTCAAGGTGTCTCCCAAAACCAAGTTGTCTCTAGAAGCAAAGCCTTATCCATCCCAGGATATAAACAAAGGGAAAAACACTCTATGAGAAAGGCAAGAAAAGAAGTACCGTTTTCTTGGTTTAGACATCGCAAGTATGCTGGTGATACATGCACGGATGGGATAAAATTTATTAAATTCCATTCATAGAAGCTGTCAATTTTCAAGTTTAGGAAATTTGCAGACTTGCGATGACACTTTTTGGATGAGGTCCAAGAATTTTTGGATTGAAATGTCTACATAGTGTTCGAGTATCTATCTCTTAGCTTCAAAACACATTTTGAACCACTCGATTCTGAGTTCGGGAGCTCATGTTATGATCGTTTTAGTGAAGATTGCGTGAGTAGAATTTCTGGACAGTATTATGATAGGAATTATGAGTTTCGGGCTTTTAATTTGAGTATAAATCATATTAGATTTGGGGTTTGGGCTTAATTTTTATTATATATGAGCCCAATATTGTATTTATCAACCTTATTATTTTATTATTCCGAATTTTTAATAATTGTTAAGTAGTTTAAGTTATTTAGGAGTTTTATGTCAACAAGAAAATTTAGTTTAAAACTATTTCTTTTTAGATTAATTAGAGTTCTAGTATGCTTAAGAGTTTTATTTAGATTTATTTAGCTAACCTATATATAAGTCTTAACATTGTACACAAATCATTAAATTCATTATTATTCAACTTCTCTTTTGAGTTAATAAATTCTCTTTGAGTTTTCTTTTCAAGAATTTATCTTGTGTTTATTTTAGAAGAGTCTTAATAATCTTTTTAGATTGTGGGGATAATATTCAAAATTTTTCTTACAAAGTTTTCTTTCTTGGAAGGGAAATTAGAGCCGCTTGAAGGGGGTTGTGGATTCTTCTTGTTTCCGAGGCTACTTAGGACATCTACACACCACGTTCCATCTTTTCCATCTGTCTTCCTTATTCTTCTTCTTTATTGTTTTTTTGTTCTATTTTACTTATCTTAGTTTATTTATTTCAATTTATTTCAATTTTTTTTATCTGACTTGGATTCATTTGTGTTTTAGGTTGTTTCAAAATCTAAGTTTCTTTCCGAACGTCTGGAGCCTTAAGTCAAATTCGCGACTTGAACGAACTTACAATCCTTTTTCCACAATCATCCACCTGTTCCTCATTCATTCTTTATCATTTGGTATCAGATTTAGGTGTTTAGGTGTTCTTTTTGTTCTTATAAACTGATTTTCAACAAACAACATCAAAATAAAATTTTTTTACTTAGAAAGTTTTTGAAAAAAAAATGTTTTTCAGTGGATAAATGTTTTCCAAACAACCTGAAATTTTATATATTGTTTCTTGGAATTATTTTAGAATATAAAAATTATTTCCCATAAAAAAGTGATTGAAAAAGTGAAAAAAAAAGAAAAATGAAAAAAATATTATGTGGGTTTAATTTTAAAATATTTACACTTTAGTCCCTACGCTTAAAATTAACAATTTTCACTTTACAGACTCGCCATTTTCACATTTAAGCTCAAAATCTATTAATTTAGTACCAAAAGCTTTAAGACTCAACAATAAAAAACTTTTATTAACTTTAATAGTTTTACAAAATAGTTCCTAGCCTAACTAAATTAAGCTCCCAAGATCTCAAAAATATTAAAATTACAAGAAAATAACTAAATTAAGGTTACCAATGAAGGACCAAAAGTTTTTGAAGCCAAACCTTATCTCCGCTTTTGTTATCGTGAGAAAGAAGATGATGAATGAAGAAGAATAAAATTTTAAGCTTCTGTTTCTCTTATTTTTATCCATTATACATTTTAATAATATAATTATAATTTAACATATTTTTAATTAAAAGAATCATCACCTCCCGTCTACTGCCACTAATAATGGCCTAATTGCCACTTTGATCCTTGGCTTAATACTATTTAGCCCTTTTAACAAATAAAAATCAATAGTGATTAACTTTCACAATTTTTACGATTTAGTCATTGTACCATAATTAACTATCTACTCAATAAAATTATTAGACCAAAATTCAATATGATACTAAAATAGACTCGTAAATATTAAATAATAATATTTAGTGAATTGATTATCCGAAAATGAGGTTTCGAAATCACCGTTTTCGACACCACTAAAAAACGGACTATTACATAAAGTTTTATATAAAAACATATAGTGAAATATTCTAGTTTTATTCAAAACTTGGAAGACATGATCTATATGAATAAAAAAAAAGTGATGATTGAATTGTTAAAATATTGATGATATAAAATTTATTTTAATACAATAAAGATACAAATTTATACACATGGAATGCTTTTGTTCTGAAAACTGGAAGCTTTGTTAGGAAGTGTGAAGATTAAATTGATAGAATTTGTGAAAGTGAAGGGTTAAATTTATTGAATTATTAGAATTAAGATCAAATTGATAGAATATATAAGTATTGAAGAATAAATTTGTTATCCTATTTAAAAATGGCTTTCCGTTATCAATTTAATGATAAGTTGACTAAAACAAGAATAAATTCAAACCTTAATACCTAAATTAAAAACTTTTAAAATTAAGTCACCAAAAGTGAAACTCGTGCATAATTGTTTGTTTACTTATTTGGTTTTTTAAGCATTTGGCGACATGAGCAAATTTACTGAAAATATCACCTAATTTAATTGAACGAGATTCATTTAATGCTGTTATAAAAATAGGTAACCTATTTTTGGCCTGATAGTTGTGTATATGAAATGTTGATTATGAGATGAAGGTCACTGAAAATATTTTATTTTTTTAAATAAATTTTGGTACAATATTCGTGACGACGAAATTCGCCAAAGAGGGAACAACTGAGAACATTTATCTTCATATGTTTTTAAGGAGACAATTTTAGAGTAATGATTGGGAACCAGTTAAATCACCTTTTAATTTTTAGGGATAAAATTAATTCATCAACCTCTAAATTTTGTTTATTTTCTTTTATTGATTTATTTCTGATTTCATCCTTCTTGATTCGCATTATTAAAATATGAAACCATCAACATCGTATAAGTAAGCAAATTGACAGAAAATAATACAAGTAAATATAAAATAACCTTAATGGTCCCTAGAATCAAACTTTATTATTAATATCATTATCATCATCCGATTTCTAGTTACAGACAAAACAAAAAAAACACAAAACAAAACAAAACAAAACAGAGCTTAATTAAAGGTTTATATTTATATTAGATTATCACATATCTGATGAAAAATTATATGAAAAATATATTTATAAAAATAAATAAAATTTTAATTGAAATGGTAAAGTTAAAACTCACGTACAATTTGATTTCTATGAAATTTTATTAATTTTATATAAAAATATAAAATATCAAAATAATCTCTTAATAATATAATTTATTTTATATAAAAATAATTTTTAATTATTTCCTAATTCAATCTCCTGTCAATTAACTTGTAACAGTTAACTTAATCAAAGATTTTAAATGTACTATATGCGATATTCAATTATAAATTATTTATAAATAATAGTAAACTTTTTAATTACGTACATGCAGGATGAAGGACGAAAAAAAAGAAGATAAGATCGGATTATAATTTTTTTTGAAGGATGAAATTACAATTTTATTATAATATTAAACTATAATTTCTGAATAAAAAATTGCAATTGTAGAAATTCAAGGCGCAGTTCCTACCTAGCACCGCTGCTGTATGGAAAGACAAAAATTATACTAATTATTTTAACCATTCATTTTGATTTGCAAGTTGGTAATAATAAAAAAGAAGACAGATATGAGCTCAAGAACTGGGGCTAAGGTGCCCGTCATAGATTTCTCAAACCAGAATCTGAAACCGATCAGCCCTGAATGGGATTTGTTGAAGTTCCAAGTCCGGAAAGCATTGGAGGAGTACGGTTGTTTTGAGGCCTCGTTTGACCAACTCCTGGAGCTTCGACAGCCAGTTTTAGAGGCCTTGGAACAGCTATTTGACTTGCCTTTACAAACAAAACAGCTTTGTGTTTCCGATAAACCCTTTCGTGCCTATCATGGGTCTCCATCAAGATTGTATGAGAGCATCTCCACTGATGATGCACATATTGCTGAAAACATTGAACAATGTGTCACAACCACTTTGTGGCCTCAAGGAAACATGAGCTTCAGGTACATCCATTCACTTACAAAAAACCCTTTAGCAAAACTACTACAGCTTTATTGATCACCTGCTCTGTATTTGGCAGTAAAACTCTGGCATCTTTCACTCAACTAACATCAGGATTAGAGAAGACAATTTTGAGGATGATTTTGGAGAGTTTTGGCCTTGAGAAATACATGGATGAACTTGTGGACTCAACAAATAATCACCTGAGGGCCGTGAAATACGGAAGGCCAAACACCAGCGAGCCAACTCTTGGGATACCTGTGCACTGTGATTATACTACAATGACTCTTTTGTGTCAATTAAATGAGGTTCAAGGATTGGAGATCCTAAAAAAAAATGGCGACTGGATGAATATAAATCCTTCACCCAACTCTTTCGTAGTCATGCTTGGAGAATCCTTCAGCGTAAGTCACTTGTTTATTAATAGCTTGATTTAAACAAAAGCTCAAGGTAGATATAATGTAAATTTTGTACTGTTGCAGGTATGGTTGAATGGTCGATTGTCTTCTGCTTATCATCGCGTGATGATGAAAGGAAACGAGGCTAGGTATAGCATCGGATTGTTTGCATGGCCAAGAGGAGGGTACCTAGTAAAGGTTCGCAAAGAGCTTGTTGATGACAAAAATCCGATGCTCTTCAAACCTTTTGATCTGGAAGAATTTTTGAAATTTCACTCCCCCCAAATTGTTCAAGGTGCTACTAAATCTTCTCTTAAAGCTTATTGCAGTGTCTAAGATTTGGGCATAAACAATTTTATATAAAATAAATAATTCGGGGTCTCTCTATGTTATATATATAGAACAATATAATAAAGGTTATCCCAACTCAACATTGAAGTTGGCCAAAGCAACTGTCTTAAAAGGGTTGTAAAAGGGTAATGATGGTAAAGACAAATTACATATTTCGAGTGTTTTTTCCCCAATTTGTTGGAATCAAAATGAAGTAATACTTTTTTGGTTTATTTTTTATATTTCAAATATTATAAATTATGTAAGTTTGACATGTTAATCAATTATTTTTGTGTATTGGTGTTGGTATTATGTTTTGTACTTATAGTATTATAAATTTGTATATTCATTTACATGTTAGTAATTATTTTTACAAATATTTTTGCGTGTTTGTAAAAGTGTCATGTTGATGTATTTTTCATATTTTGTCAATAGTGATTGATTAAGAATGAAATTTCTTTTCATGTTGGGTTTGACTTATGTCTTATTTCAGATGATATTTTACGCACTTTCTTTCGATGATTCAATTTAAAGAAAATTATATGTTTGTATTATATTTCATATTATGTTTTAATGGGACTCAATTATTATGATTTTTTATCCTTAGTAAATCTTTTCATGTGGGTTGTTTTTATGTTATCGTCATGTATTTTTTGTGTTATTTATATTTTAACTATTTTTCATATTATTTTAAAGCCATGACTGAAGTTTTTTCATGTTTTGTATAATTTGTTATAATAATTCAATTTTAAGTTAAGATTTATTTGTTTGAGGATTTCATCATTTCAATATATATTACTATAAATATTATATACAAATTAATAAATTTTGGATGTAGTGATAAGATATATTGTATTCATAATGAGAGAATTTAAGTTCAAATCTTTAAGCCAATATTCTAGGGATGAGCAAGCACAAATATAAAAAGATTAGTCTTTTTCAATTGTAAACAAACATTGAAGATACAACGATTTCACATAAAAATTACAATTAATATGATTAATATTTTAACGTTATTTCATGTTTTATTTATTTGAATCATGCATATCAAGTTTAGCGTAAATTAAAATTTTTACTTTTTTTACCAATTTAAGAGAGATATTGTACTGGTTTAAAATTTGCATGCATGACAAGTACAATTATTTGATAAATTCAACAATTGTATCATTAAAATATTAATTGTATAAAAAGTTATACTAATGTATAATTAATTTTATAAAATTTTATAAGTGAATCCTCCCCATAAATATATTATGGCTAAACATAATTGTTACTTGACAATAAATTTAAAATCCAACCGTTGATCAAATTAATTATACCACCAATTCTAGGTTCAACCAATTGAATTAGTATAAAGTTGATTCAATCATATATGTAAAATAAAATATTATTTTTAAATGGATGGACTCATTTCAATGAAACAATCTAATATTGGATTTTTTCCTGTCTCTCTAAAGTTGGGAAATGGAAAATAAATAAAATATAATTTAAAGGTAATTATTTGATAAAAGGAAATGGAAATTTTAATTCCACAATCATAGTTAAGATTTTGTCACAAATTTTTTATTTTTAATTATAAATTAAGGACATGAAAAATCTTATCTACATTTTGGAGTTAAAAATTCTGGAGATAATCGCCAAACAATTATTCTATAATTGTATGAGAAAACATTTCGCTTTAATTCTATGAGAAAATATTTGGTACACTAATAGTAGAGTTTTTTTTACTTTACAAGTAATCAAGATGTTGACAAGTCTCCTGTAACGATATGATATAATATTAAAAAGAAATATTTAAAAAATACATAACAATCTTTTAAAATTACTTATAAAAAAATATACTACTAATATACTAAATACTAACCCTAATTTTATATATAATTTTTCCCAAGTTTCGAATACCTCTCTATTGGAAAACGAAATAAGTTATATTTTATTACTTGTAATCTATCCATTTCTCCTTTGTGTAATATCCATAGTATATTACCAAAAAGTAAAAATCTTATTATCGTCTCTCTCTCCGTCTCCCATATCCCAATGTAAATCAAATTTGTTTTCGATTTAAAATTTCGTTTCCATGTCTCTTTGGGCCATATGCAAATCAATCTATTCCATCTCTTTCTTTCTTACAATTAAATTTTTTTTTATCATTTCATCTATTTTTGGATTAGCACCTTACTAATTTTTGAATCAATTTATTCTTTCTCTCGCTTTAGACTGATATACAAACTGGTTCTTGATATAATCGGTTGATTTTATCAGATTTCAAACACCATGGCCAAACTTTTGTATTATGTATTTGACATAATGAAATGCTACTCTTTAATCCATGGATTTATTCATTTATTGCTTCTTGCTTTGGCTATTTGTGTTAATATAACAAGATGGAAAATAACTTCTTATTTTATATATACTATTTAAAACTGAAACCTCTAAAAACAAATTTTTATGTGAATTGGAAAGCCTAATATTGTGACATGTATATAATTCTAAAAATTCATCATGTATCATACAATTTAATATATTTTTAATTTGGTAAATGTTATGTTATTTTATATTTTATATTTAATTTCATTCTATAATATATATTGAGACTAGCTACAATAAATAAGAGGGTTTTTTTAAATAAAAAAATCTTTTTACTCTAATATAACATACTTGTAATATAAATGCTTTTGAGGAATAAATATAAAATTTACTTTTATACAATAAATTTGCATTACAAGTATGTTATATTTGAACAATTTGAGAAGTTCTTTTTTCTTTTTGGGTTTTACAAATTTATACAAGTGGAATGCCTCTGTTTCAAAAGTCGAAAGCTTTGATTAGGAAGTTTGAGGATTAAATTGATAGAATTTGTAAATGTGAAGGGTTAAATTTATTTAATTATTTAGAAGTAGGAGCAAATTGATAGAATATGTAAGTATTGATGACTAAATATGTTATTATACCACTTAGAAAAAATTTTTCCATTATTAATATAACGACGGGTGACTAAAACAATAACGAATTCAAAGGTTAATACCTAAATTGAAAGTTTTAAAATTGGGTGACCAAAAGAGGAACACATAATAGAGTGACCATTTTACCCAAAATTGATTTATCAAATTTAATTGCAAAATAAATAACTGAAATTAAAAGGTTTAATTTGAAATGTTAATATAAAAGTATTTAATATAATATGTTTTGCTTTCTATTTATCAATTCAATTGTAAGCTTCTTGGTTCAACTAGGTCTAATTGCGTTAGTAGTCCTTATACTCTTTTTATATGTTGAAAATTAATCCTTCAGCTTCTAATTTCAATAATTTGATTTTTTTTATTTAAAATTAAAATTCAATTGGTAAAGGCCTAAATTCATTTGTGATCGCACCATTCCAGAGAACCTGGAAAGTCGCCGACGACATACAATTCATAATTACTGTGATCAACATGAATGAAATCGTGACTTCTAAAAGTGTATCAAGACTTCTAAAAGTGTATCCATAAGAAATCCTAACGGATTCTGTCATATGCCTTCTCAAGACCAATTTTTAAAATTATCTCAGATTTTCTGCCCTTAAAATTCCTCAAAGAATGCACCACCTCCTAAGCAATAACAATATTGTCTGAAATGCTTCTACACATCACAAAACTAGCTTGGTTTTGTTTAGTAAGCCTCGACATTAATGGTCGCAATCTATTAACAATTATCTTAGTCACAATCTTATATAAAATCATGCAAAAACTAATTAGACGGATTTGAATGATGTTTTTCGGGCCATTAACCTTAGGGATTAGAACAAGCAGAGTTTTTTAAAATCCTAGGATCCACCAAAAACCCCCAAACACAAGATGCACCATGTGACACCCCAAACCTACGTGGGACGGACTGACCCAAATCCAGAACGTTCATTAGCCACTTACGTGACTCTCATTACCAACCACCAAGAACACCATAAAACCACCAATCAAACTAATCAAATACATGCTTATTCATGTAGCTTTAAACATACAAAGCCTAAACCATGTTTCGTTTATCACAATACAACAAAATAAAAATAGGGGTAAAATCGTCATTTTACACAACATAGGCCAAATAATCTTAATTCAAAAAATTAATCCGTCAAGTGCATTGGGAATTTGATTTATAATCATATTAGAAACATTCAGTTCAAAACAAAGATTAAAAGTCATTCAATTTCAAATGAAGTTTAAGGACTAAAACATAAATTTTACAAAATATCCAAGAAAACCATTTTATGAAATTGAAGATAAAATTTTGAGATTCAGTATATAAAACTTTGTCTTGTAAATTTTTGAAACATTTCACGATGTTTAAGGCCACCAATTTAGTTGTATAAAAATCAAGACTTATTTGTAAAAGTGTAAAAAATATGCCTCGATCACTCAGCATCCACGTCGAGACGACGTGAAAATTCACATCGAGACATTGCTTGAGAAGGATTGCTTGTCTCAATGACGCAATAAGCATTGTCACGATGACAGGTCCTAGTTGTAACATCTTTGGGGCTCATCATGACGTCAAAGTGCATTATATTGTAGAAAATTGCAGCATTTGCATATGACACTTTAACACTTAAATAAACATGCCCTTTTATAATTTCATGGAAAAATAACTATTCTAACATGTCATATGGCATACATAGGTCATATAAATCATGCTTAATCACCCAATACTAGACATTAACATACTTTGGCATCCAATCTAAACACCTATACTAACATGCTTTTCTAAGGTCCTAAATCCAATTACTCAGCATACCAAATTTGCATTGTAACACCCCAAACCTAGCCTAGACGTTACGGTCGAATCTTTCTTCAGCATCGTGATTTTGCGAGGTTGCAGTTTACTTATTGATAAGAGTATGGAGGTGTTTTGGTGTTTCGGGAGAGTTCGATTCTTGGTTATTTTCTGCCTCAATACTATAATTAATCATTTTATATGTCATACTTAGGTCTTGGGAGTCTGGTGGTTGCATTATTGTCAAAATAGAACCAAGTGTGTAATGAGAAACCCGAAAAATAGTGATAGAGGAAAGTTAAAATTGGGGCCTGTTGATGCCACATGGCCGTGTATGACACATAACCGTGTGATAGGCTGTGTGCGAGGCCTAGGTCATTTTGGGCCGTGTGGGCCACACAGACGTGTGGGCCCAAATTTTCAAAATTTTTCCTAGGGTCGTACATGTCATCCCGATCGAATCTGGGCTTTGCGTAGGGTCGGTATGTGTATAAGCCTGAAAGCATGAAATCTACTACTCTTTTAGATTGAAATTAATGTAAATAACATCTAAATAAATATTATATGATACAGTATGTATGATCTATTTTGTTATGTATAAGCATGTGTAATATCTTTTATACGAGCATGCATGATATATTAATTCTGGTAACTATTATTACTGTCTGTATTTGGCTATGGGGCAGGATATGTGTTATGTGGAGGAAGTATTCTATGTGAGGTGAAATCTCGCCAATATACTAGCAGCATTGCTACGATTATTCTGAAAAGTATCGTATGGACACTATGCGGTATGTAGGGCTAGGTAGGTGTTTTATACCCTATATGGTCTGTTGGGATGGTCAGAGTTGGTGTGTAGAGGATGCGGGTAGGATTATGCATATCTATATCTGTACGATTCTATTATAATTCTAATTTTGTAAAAGATTTATGCCTGTATCTACTCTGCCATGTGATTAAATCTGAATTTATGTTTCTATTGAGTTACACACTTAGTTTTAAAACTCACTTTCTGTTTGTCCGTTACTTTTAGGTAACCCTCAGACTTAGGCGGGTCAGTGCGAGGGGAGCTCAGATATGCCCACGATCACGTAAAACATTGTTTTTATAATTTGCTTAATTAAAATTTTGTTTTGAGAGTTTTGTAATTTTGGGACTTTCTTGACATTTGGGTTTTATTTTTTACTTTTGGATTTGGATTTAGATTTAATTTGGAATTTCTAGCACGTCGTTTGACAACAATTTACGAAAACAACTGTTTTATACAATCAACCATTTTCGAGAAAAAAAACTAGATTTTTAAAATATAACTACTTAAGAACTTCAACTGCAAATTATTTGTTTTATTTGAAAGTGTAAACAATCAAGGGTTTTAACTGATAAGTCTAACAACGTGTTTTAAATAAGTGGACTCTTTTCGTAACAATGATGTATGATTTTTTTTTGAAAAAAGAAAAGGTCAGATTTATAACCTTCTTTCGTAACACTTCCAAATTCAACCGTAATGTCTAGGCTTTATGGTGTTATATTTAGTGGTATTAGAGCCAAGTTGCAAAACTCAGGCTGTGAAATTTTGGGTTCAAAATTGTATTTACAAAAACTATTTTTCCGAGTAAATTTTATTTTTGAATCTAAAAAGTGAGTATGTAGTATTCCAGGTCTCCGACATCGGTCCTGTAAGTATTTTTAACTTAGAAATACTTTAGTTAGAAAACTTTGAAATGATTACAACTGTACTGAGTTAGTTAGAGACTGAAATTTCTGAAACTCCTTATGATATTTATTTGAAGTATTAAACATTTGCTAATAAATACTGAAACTAATACATAAAACTCTGTAATGCAGTTAAACTTGTGATTACAATAAGTGCTCGTGGAACGCGTGGTCGTGGTACCCGTGGGCACGGCGGGCGCTGTAGAGGGACTCGAACTGAGTCGTCCTCGATGGGTAGCATGCCTAATCTAGATACGAGTGAGACATCGGTTACACCTACTGTTGAGATCGAGTCTCAGAGCTACTCGGCTGGAGACGACGTATTGTCCCAAGCCATGCTTAGAGTATTGGAGAGGGTCGCTGGGCCTTATTTTGGTTTTAGGAGTCGTGGGTCAGTAACTGAATGCCTCTGATCTAATGGTGTTGAGCTATTTAAAGGTTTCACTGGAGTTGCCCTAACTATGGCCAAATACTGATTAGAGGCCACCGAGAGGATAATGAATGATTTTGACTACACCTTTGAGTAGAAATTAAAAGGTGCGGTATATTTGCTTCGCGATGAGGCATATCAGTGGCGGCTAACGGTTAAGGAGGGTACTCAGCTAGATCGGATCAACTGGGAATATTTTAAGACTGCCTTCCAAAGGAAATATGTGGGGGCGAGTTATGTGGATGCTCGCAGACACGAGTTCATGAACCTCACTCAGGGGGATAGGATTATGGCCAAGTATGAGGCCGAATTTTTGAGATTGATTCATTACTCTCATGGGATGATGGTGACTGAGTATGTGAAATGTGTCCATTTTGAGGATGGTTAAAGGATAATTTGAAAGTTCTGATAGCTCCGCAAAGGGAGCGAGAGTTCACTGCCTTGGTGGAAAAGGCGAAGATTGCCGAAGAGGTTAAGCGCGTTGAGCACCAGAATAGAGACCGTGACAGAGGTAAGAATAAGAGGGATTTAGAGCCCTCTAGTTCTATTTAGAGGTGTAACACCCCAAACCCGGCTTAAACGTTACGACTGAATCTAGCGATGTCACATGGAATGAAATTTAAAATCGAGTTTATCAAGTTAAGACCGTTTCCGTTTATTACCTTTTAATTATCCCTCATCAATTTAGAAAGTATTTACTCGTTAATTTGATTCCTTTAAAAACATATTCTATAGAGGAAGCTTTTGAAACCGTGAGATTTTAAGAAAATCGTTCGCGTTTAGGGAAAATGTTGTTTTTAATTAAACCGAGTTTTCATTGAGTTTTGCAGTTTAAGAATCTATAAAATCAGTTAAAATCCTAAAATTAAGAAAAACAGTCCAAAAGTCCAAATTACATAAAAAACGCCCCCAAATTAATAGAAATTAAAAAACCTTAATGGAATCAACTCAGTTCAATAGTCATGTGGTCACCGTTGAGTTCTCCACCGCTTTGATCCGTCTAAGTCTGGGGATTACCTGTACAGATAAAACAGAAATGGGTGAGTTTACGTAAACTCAGTGTATAATCCCCACAAAAGACATGCATACAGCCACACAATAGTTATCAGTCAAATGCAGTTTGGGGCCTAAGCCCATTACAGATTCAGATACAGTTTAGGTCTTAGCCCATTTAGATACAGTTTCAGTTTAAAATTAGAGCCTTAGCCCATCTCAGATACGATATGCATACAGTACAAAAATTAGTATCCTACCCACTAGCCTCTACACACCATCTCTGACCACCCCTACACACCATGCCGGGTATAAAACACCCACCTAGCCTTACAAACCAAGTCGTACCGAATGCGGCACGTATCAGTAATATTGCAGCTGAGTTGCTAGATAATAGGCATGAAAGCCTTTTAGTACACTTCCTCCAATAACCAATCACCCCACCCCAATGCAGATACAACTAAACATGCTCAGTGCAGACATGAAAGAATACATGTTTACATGCTAAAATCCAATTATCAGTCATACATACTGATCAGTAGACATGCATAAATTCAACATGCTTAATACATACATTATATATTTAGATCATACAATTTAAGGTCTAAGTGGCGCTTATCGACCCTACAGTAGATTCACTGTCAACTTGGGTGACCCGTGCAACTCTAGAAAACATTTTAGCTAAATGGGTCCACACGCCCATGTGGATTGCCCGTGTGGGCCCACACGCCCGTATGACCCACATGCCCAGATTAGTCTAGCTCGTGTGGATCGCACGGCCTGGCCCAGTTATCACACGCTCGTATGGCCAACACACCCAGATTGGCCTTGCCTGTGTGGATCACACGGCCTGACTCAAATATCACACGCCTAGTTTGGTTTAGTCCGTATGGCCTACACAGCCACACCCTGGCCCTCACACAGCCGTGTCTTGTGAATAGCCTGGCCTTCGTCGATCACATGGCCGTGTTATCGTGCACGACCTACTACACGGGTGACCACACACTCGTGTGGCGTTGACAATTTGCAATTTTGACTTTAGTCGAATCTCGTTTTCTGCGTTTTCAGGTACACACGGCATCGATTCACTGTAAAATACTCTCGAGACCACCAGAACCTAAAATCATCAAAAAGTCTCCAAATTAATCATTTAAAACGATAAACAAACGGTACACCTTTACGTAGCAGCTTAGTTAAGGGTGCTGCAATCAATGAGAAACCCTCCACAAACCACCAATAATAACCCGCAGGATCGACTTGGATCCCTTCAGCAGACACTACGTGTCCCAGAAAGGTTACTTCGTGTAGCCAGAATTCACACTTGCTGAATTTAGCATACATTTTCTTCTCACGCAGAATCTAAAGCAACTCTAAGATGCTCATCATGCTCATCTTCAGTCTTAGAGTATACCAAAATGTCATCGATGAAAACCACGGTGAACTGATCAAGATAGGGTTGAGACACTCAGTTCATTAGATCTATGAATGCAGCCGATGCATTATGTCAACCCAAAAGGCATAAGGAACTCATAATGCCCATAACGAGCCCTAAGAGCAGTCTTACGAATACCCACATCCTTAACTCTAAGCTGATGGTACCTAAAATAAAGTTTTATATTAGAAAACACGAAAGCCCCTCAAAACTGATCAAATAAATCGTAGATTCTCGAAAGTGGATACTTATTCTTAATGGTCAGCTTGTTCAACTGCCAATAATTTATGCACATCCTTATGGTCCTATCCTTCTTCTTAACAAACAAAATCGGTGCTCCCCACGGAGACACACTAGGACAGATGAAACCACGATCCAAAAGTTCTTGTAGTTGAGCCTTAAGCTCTATAAGCCCCTTCGGTGCCATTTGATAGGGAGCGATAAACACCAAAGCTGTACCAGGAAGAAGCTCAATCCCAAATTCTACTTCTCGATTCAGAGGTAAACCCGGTAGCTCCTCAAAAAAGATGTCAGGAAAATCTCTTACAGTTCTGATGTCCTTTACAGTAGAATCCCCAAAAAGGGAAACACTAATATAGGCCAAGAACGACTCACATTCCTTACGAACCAGTTTCTCAGTCCCCAGTGCAAAGATCACATTAGCCAGATAATTCTGACATTCCCCAATCATGACTACCTCAATATCCTCCTCAGTTCTCAAGACAACCCTCTTAGTCGCACAATCCAGACTGACACGGTGATTAACCAACCAGTCCATACCCAGAATTAGGTCGAACTCCCTAAATAGAACTCCATCAGATTAGCCAAAAATACCAACCCTTGAACCTCTAGCGAAATATCTCTATACAATTTGCTAACCTAAACCGATTGCCCTAATGGACTCAGCATAATCACCTCACTAGAAATACTCTCAACCAAAATTCCAAGTTTTCGAACACAATGCTAGCTACATAGGAATGTATGGAAATTATGTTTATCAAAGCAAAGTAAGATACATCATAAATTAAGAACGTACCGGTAATAACGTCTGGAGCATCTCGATCCTCTCGGCGATAAGCAGTATAAACAAGAGTAGGCTGCCTTGCCTCAGTCTGTCTAGCATCTCTGCCTGGTGCTTTTTGTCCATGGCCCATACTATTACCACCCTAGCCTGACCATGGCCTTTCAGTGGCTACTGAACTACCCTCTGTAGCTGCACAGTATCAGAACCCGAAGCTTGCACTTGATCAACCCTGAACGGACACTCCCAAATGCAGTGCTCTAGTGACCCACACCTCAAGCACACCCCAGTCCTCCTCCAACGCTCACCCTGATGGCGTCTACCACAATCTCCACACAGTTTTAATCTAGTAGGAGCAATAAGGGGCCCAGCTCTAACCAGCCCATCAGTCCTGGCCTTTTTTCTTAGGCCTCTATACCGAACTCAAGGGCTTCAAATCCCTCTCTTTCTTACCCCTCTCACGATCTCTGTTTTGGCGCTCAGCGTGTTTAACCTCTTCGGCGATCTTCGTCGTCTCTACCAGAACAAAAAACTCGCATTCCCTCTGCGGAGCTATCAGTACCCTCAAATTATCCCTAAGACCATCATCAAAACGGACACATCTTTCATATTCAGTCTCCACTATACCTCGTGTATAACGGCTCAGTCTAAAAAATTCGGCCTCATACTCAGCCACTAATCGGTCTCCTTGAGTGAGGTTCAGAAGCTCACGCCTACGAGCATCGATGTAACTTGCCCTCACATACTTTCCTTGGAAGGCAGACTTAAAGAACTTCCAAGACAGACGATCAGGCTGAGTACCCTCCTTAACAGTCAGCCACCACTGATAGGCCTTATCGCGAAGCAACGAGACTGTACCCTTCAATTTCTACTCAGGGGTACAGTCTAGATCATCCATTATCCTCTCAGTAGCCTCCATCTAGTACTCAGCCACATTAGGGGTGACTCCAATGACACCTCTAAAAAGTTCAGCTCCATTGGACCGGAGTCGTTCCGTAACCGACCCTCAGTCTCTTGATCCAGTGTTAGGCCCAGCGACCCTCTATAATATTCTCAACATAGCCTGGGACAATGCGTCATCCCCAGCCATTCGATCTTGAGACCCAGTCTCAGTAGCAGGTGACACTGGTGTCTCACTAGTGTCTAGATTCAGCATGCTGCCCACAGATGAGGACTCAACTCGAGCCCTCCTACGGCCTCCACCTCGACCTCTAGTACCACATCCACAGATACCTCGTGTGCTCATGTCTATTCAGATTTATTTATATTACGAATTTTATGAATTAGTTTCAGTTTTAGTATTTATTAGCAGATATTTTATGTAAACAGTATCATAAATTCAGAGTTTGTTTTTCACAAGCACAGTCTCTATCAGTTTTAGTTTCACTACAATTTTTAGTATACACTAACTAGAGTGTTTTCAGAACAGATTATCTACAATATCATAACAGTTTATCAGAATACTTACAGGACCAACACCAGAGACTCGGTGTACCATATTTTCAATCAAATCATTTGAAAATCAGTTATTTAAAAACTAAGTTTTAAAACTCAAAATCCACAGCAGAGTTTTGTAACTTGACTCTGATACCACTAAATGTAACACCCCAAACCTGACCTAGACATTATGGCCGAATCTGACAGTGTCACATGGAATGGAATTTGAAATCGAGTTTATCAAGTTAAGACTATTTCTGTTTATTACCTTCTAATTATCCCTCGTCAATTTGGAAAGTATTTACTCGTTAATTCGATTCGTTTAAAAACATATTCTATAGTAGAAGCTTTTAAAACTGTGATATTTTAAGAAAACCGTCCGCGTTTAAGAAAAACGTTATTTTTATTAAACCGAGTTTTCATTGCGTTTTACAGTTTAAAAATCCATAAAATCAGTTAAAATCCAAAAATTAAGGCAAATAGTCCAAAAGTCCAAATTTCATAAAAAAATCCCAAAATTAATAGAAATTAAAAACCTTAATGGAATTAACTCAGTTCAATAGTCATGTGGTCACCGTTGAGTCCTCCGTCGCACCGATCTGTCTAAGTCTGGGGATTACCTGTGCAGATAAAACAAAAAAGGGTGAGTTTATATAAACTCAGTGTATAATCCCCACAGAAGGCATGCATACAGCCACATAACAGTTATCAGTCAAATAAAGTTTGGGGGCCTAAGCCTATTATAGATTCAGATACAGTTTAGGCCTTAGCCCATTCAGATACAGTTTCAGTTTAAAATTAGAGCCTTAACCTATCTCAGATACAGTATGCATACAGTAACAAAAATTAGTATCCTACCCACCTGCCTCTACACACCATCTCTGACCATCCCTACACACCATGCAGGGTATAAAACACCCACCTAACCCTACACACCAAGTCGTACCGAATACGGCACGTATCAGTAATATTGCAGCTGAGCTGCCAGATAATAGGCATGAAAGCCTTTCAGTACACTTCCTCCAATAATCAATCATCCCACCCCAATACAGATGCAACTAAACATGCTCAATGAAGACATACAAAAATATGTGCTTACATGCTAAAATCCAGTTATCAGTCATACATACGGATCAGTAAATATGAATAAATTCAACATGCTCAATACATACATTATATATTCTGATCACACAATTTAGGGTCTAAATGGCACTTACCGACTCTACAGTAGGTTCACAGTCGACTTGGGCGACCCGTTCAAAGGAAACATTTAAGCTAAATGGGCCCACACGCCTATGTGGTTTGCCTGTGTGGGCTCGCACACCCAGATTAGACAGTTATCACATTGCCTACCACACGGGCGACCACACGCCCGTGTGGCGTCGACAGCTTGCAATTTTGGCTTTTGCTGAATCCTATTTTCTGCGTTTTTAGGTGCACACGTGGTATCGATTCGCTGTAAAATGCTCCCGAGGCCACCAGAACTTAAAATCATCCAAAAGTCTTAGCATTAATCGCTTAAAATGATAAACTAAACTGATCTCAAATGAGTTATTCAGTAGATTGGGCAACCAAACCTTATCTTCAATTGAACAGCGGTAACTTTCATACACTAAATCCCCCACGAATGATTTTGAACCTCTGAATCTTCCCCTAATCGAAAATAAGTATAAAATCCCTGTTACAACACTAACCACAAAACTTTAAGATAGCGACAGAGTAGTTACTTATCGAACGAGCATAAGCAACATCGAATAAAAAGAGAGACATTTGGAAAACCGGAAGGAGAGGAGGAAAGTAAAGAAAATTTTGGCAGAGTAGAATAAAAAATTTCTAAAGAACATTCAAATTGTGAAAGAAAGCCAAATTTTTGAAAAAGATAAAAATAAAAACAAAATAAAATCTGATAATCTCCCCAATTCCCTTAATTCACTCACCCACTAACCCACTTCTCAGAATTCCAACTGCACTGAAACACTTGTGCAAAACTGAGTAAAAATAAACTCCCACACTCGTGTAAGATTCGAACACAAAACCTTCAGCAACTTAACACTCAACTTAACCACCAGACCAACAGGCCTATTCTGATATGATTCTACCAATAATTAAATATAAGCCTACTAAACAAAGATAGGGCTTAATTCCAAAAATAACAAAAATTGTTAAAGCTAAGTCTGCTTGGAACCTCACACACACACTTAGAACACTTAACCACTGAAGCAAATACACATTTGTGTCACTTTTTCACAAAAATAAAAATAAGAATTTTGGGGCGTTATAAGAGGCCTAAGAAACGGGCCAGGTCTGATGGGCCTTCTAGAGTTGGTGTTTCTGTTGCTGCTACTCTAGCTCAGCCTTGTAGTGATTGTGGTAGTTTCCAGAGCCAGTGTTAGATGAGGTTGGGAGCGTGTTTTCGATTCAGGTCAATGGAATATTGTATTAGAGATTGCCCATTGTGTTTTGATCAGGTGCGAGCTTCAGCTTCGATTTTTGTTCAACCTTAGCGTGCAGTTCAGCAGTCGCCTAGGGGACGTGGCCTGGCCAAGGGTGATAATGGTATGGGTAGAGGACAGAGAGCACTGGGTAGATGTGTTAATCAGATTGAAGTGATACAGCCTACGTTGGTTTATGCTGCTAGACGTTGTGAGGACAGAGACGCCATTGATGTGATTACGGGTACGTTCTTTATTTACGATGCCCTTTATTTTACACTGATAGATATAGGGTCTAGACATTCATATGTAGCTAGCTTTATTTCTGTAAACTTGGGGGTTCCTGTTGAGAGTACTCTAGTGAGATTTTGGTATTGAGTCCATTGGGTCAATTTGTTCGGTTGAATAGACTGTATAGAAATGTACGGTTGGAGGTATAATAGGTTGTGTTTTCACCTAATTTGATGGAGTTTCCATTTGGAGAATTTGATCTGATTTTGGGAATACACTGGTTCGTGAAGAATCGATTCAACTTGGATTGTGCTACTAAGAGGGTAGTTTTGATATTTGAGAGTGATGTAGAGGTGATTATGATTGGCGAGCGTCGTGATTATTTATCCAATGTGATTTCTACTCTTGTGGCCGAAAAACTAGTTCGAAAAAGGTGTGAAGCGTACTTGGTTTATGTGAGTAATTTAGCCTCTGTGGATTCATCTGTGGGGAATATTTGAAATGTTAGAGAATTTTCGGATGTTTTTCCTGTGGAATTCCCAGGTTTACCTCCGAATTAGGAAGTTGAGTTTGGTGTTGAGCTTCTGTCGGGTACAGCTCCAGTGTCCATCGCTCTCTATCGTATGGCACCTAAGGAGCTTATAGAGTTAAAGGATCAGCTTCAGAAATTCCTTGATCGTGGGTTCATTCATCCTAGTGTGTCTCCGTGGGGGCACCGATTTTGTTTGTAAACAAAAAGGATGGTACCATGGGAATGTGTATCGACTATCGTTAGTTGAACAAGTTAACAGTGAAGAATAAGTATCCACTTCCTAGGATCAACAACTTGTTTGACCAGTTTCATGGGGTTTTAATGTTTTGGGTACAATCATCTTAAGGTTAAAGAAATTGACGTTTATAAGACTGTCTTTAGGACTCGTTATTGGCACTACGAGTTCCTAATCATGTCATTTGGTTTGATGAATACTTCGATTGCATTCATAGATCTTATGAATCGGGTTTTCCAATCGTACTTGGATTAGTTCGTCATGGTTTTCATCAATGATATTCTGGTATACTCTAAGACCGAAGACGATCATGATGAGCATCTTAGAGTAGCTCTTCAGATTCTGTGATAGAAACAACTCTACGCTCAGTTTAACAAGTGTGAATTTTGGTGAAAAGAAGTAACTTTTCTAGGGCATGTGGTTTTTACGAAGGGGATCCGAATTGATCCTAGAAAGATTGAGGCTGTACTTGATTGGAAACAACCTAAGAATATTTTTTGAGAGCCGTAGTTTTCTGGGTCTTGCAGGTTATTATCAGAGGTTTGTCGAGGGGTTCTCATCAATTGCAGCTCCCCTGATTAAGCTGTTACATAAGAACGCCCCTTTTATCTAGATTGGTAAGCAATAATCGAACTTTAAGAAGCTCAAATCTATTTTGACTCAAGCTCCTATTTTGGTACAGCTTGAATCTGGTAAGGAGTTCGTGGTATATAGTGATGAATCGCTTGTCGGCTTGGGATGTGTTCTGATGCAATATGGTAAAGTTGTGGCTTATGCGTCTTGACAGCTTAAGTTACATGCGGGTAACTAGCCGACGTATGATCTTGAGTTAGTTGCTATTGTCTTTGCCTTAAAGATCTAGAGGTATTATCTATATGGTGAGAGGTGCATTAGTTATACTGATCACAAAAGCCTTAAGTACCTCCTTACCCAAAAGGAGCTGAACCTTAGGCAGCATAGATGGATTGAATTGTTTAAATATTACGACTGCACCATTGAGTATCATCCCGATAAGGCCAATGTGGGGGTCGATGCTCTTATTCGTAGGGCAATGTCTGATTTGAGGGCGATATTTGCTCGCCTAAATCTGTTTGATGATGGGAGTCTTTTAGCCTAGTTTCAAGTTAAGCTGACTTGGATTGATCAGATTCGAGATAAACAGTTGGGGGTTAATTATCTGGTTTTGCTATTCCATCAGGTGGAGGATGGTAGTACGATTGATTTTGGGCTAAATATTGATGGGGTTTTTTGTTTCTGAGGATGAGTTTGTGTACCTAGTGATTCTGATTTAGGACAGTCTATTCTGCAGGAAGCTCATAGTAGCCTTTATGATATTCATCCCAATGGAAATAAGATGTATCGGGATCTTCGTAAACTGTATTGGTGGTCGGGTTTGAAACGAGAGGTAATAGATTTTGTTTTTTATTGTTTGACATTCCAGCAAGTAAAGGCTGAGCATCAGTTGCCTTCAGGCTTTTTTCAACCCATTAAGATTTCTTTATAGAAATGAGAACGTGTGACTATAGGCTTCGTTAGTGGGTTGCCCTTAACACCTGTAACAGCCCATTTTTAGTCAAATCAGAACAGTAGTTTCAAAACCACAAAT
Source organism: Gossypium rotundifolium (assembly GCA_025506655.1). Classification (NCBI taxonomy): domain Eukaryota; kingdom Viridiplantae; phylum Streptophyta; class Magnoliopsida; order Malvales; family Malvaceae; genus Gossypium; species Gossypium rotundifolium. Next base: position 37,001,443 of record CP106732.1, on the reverse strand, counting down.
CTAAGGTCAAAATATTTATTTTATTATTATTTTAATTTCTACTACATGATATTATGATTGCATGAAAAATTCGTTAAGAAATTTTATCGTTTGCTTGCTTAATTAAATAAAAAGGACTTAATTACATAAAGTGTAAAAGTTATGTTCTAATAGCTAAAGGTGTTTAATAGCTATAAAAATTTAAATTGGGGGTCCTTATATGATAATTAACCCATTAATGAGTTAGTGAATGATAATGGCTTGGCATTTCTGTAAATTTGATTAATTTTTAAGGTTAATTAAGTAATTGTGTAATTAAGGTTAAAATTAATTAACAAAAGCCATGCATCATCTTTTCTTTTCTTCTAAAACCGATTGTGAAGAGGAAGAAGCCATTTTTGGTTTAGCAACATTTGTCCAAGGCATTATTGTCTAATTAGGTACGATTTTTGACCGATTTTTAATGATTTCTATGTTTTTGGGGGTCGTTGTAGCTTAATCTAGCTAGCCCAGGACTAATTTACAAAAATGTTAAAGGTCTAGGGTTTTACCATTGATGAATATATGTGTATTTTGATGTTTGATGATAGAAAATAAATAGTTGTTGTTAGATAAACAACATTTGTTAAGTGATTTTTGATAAAATTGTCAATTAGGGATTAAATTGAAAAATATGGAAATTATGTGGTAAATGTGTAAAATAATGAAATGTGTGGGCTGCCATGAGCATAGGTGATATTCGGCTAGCATGGGTGTGGACTTAATTGCATGAATTTACATTTTTATGAGCTAGGGACTAAATTGTAAAGATGTCTAAAGTTTAGGGGCAAAAGTGTAAAATTGTAGTAATATGAAATTTGGATTAAGTTTAATAGAATGATAATTAAATAAGTTAAATTTGATTATATATAGATCAAGAAAAGTGAAGTTCGGAATTAGATCGGGGGAAAAACAAAATAGTGGATCGATAGCTTGTTTCTCTCTGTATAAATCCGAGGTAAGTTAGTATGTTAATCAGCATTAATGTAATTGTGTTTTAAATGCTTTATAATTGTATTGTTGATGAATAAGACCTTACGAAAATGTTCGATGAGCATTCGGCAATGTGAAATCCCGGTTGAACCTTAGGAATAGATATGATACAAATAACATATCATTAGGGGTTATTGTGTTTTGGGTGCTGGTCCGTACATTCTACCGGTGGCTGAGTTTTTCGGCATGTGTTGCGAATTCTTGTGAGCTTGTGTTAGCAGCACCGTGTAGCTACGTCTTGACCGTCAGCTTGTGTGAGCAGACCCGTTGATAGCTCGAGAGTGAGCATTATATGAGATATGAGATTGAGATGGGTTCAGCTATGTTTTGGCACTTAAGGTGTGAGATTCTCGAGTATCTGATATTATTCCAAAAGTTTCAACGGGTATATCGATGAATTGGAAGAGTATGAAATTGATACGAATTAGTACAGGTATGTACGTGAACTATACAATCATTGAATCGAAGAAATTGATGAAATTCATGTCTAACCTTTGGATTGAATATGTGTTAAGTTTTTGGATTTAAATTGCATTGTATTATGTGATGTTTAAGTACTTGAATTGTAGCTGAATGGTAAGTTTTACTTATTAAGCATACAAGCTTACTAAAATTTATAGCTTACTCTGTTTACTTTTTCGTGTTTTATAGTGATTTCGGAGCTTGCTCGGGTTGGGATTCGTCGAAGATCTCATCACACTATCCAACTGTCATTTTGGTACTTTTGAACTTGTGTATTTGGTTATATTGCATGTATAGGAGTTGTGGTTAATATGGTCTATACGTTGGTAATGGATTTAGCTAATTGAGTTAGCTTGTAAATGATGAATGTTTGGATAGGTGTTTAGCCATATGATTTGGCTTAATTTTGGTATATTTGGTTATGTATATATATGTGCAAATGGCCTTTTGTTATGTGTTTTAAAATTGCTATGTGATAGCTTGTTGTGAATTGGTATTTTGAGTACTTGAATTTTGAGATATGATATGCATGTTGGTTTAGGCACAAAGTCTACTAAGTTTGATCATATAGATGATTTTGGATGTGAAATAGGTATGACATGGAATGGCTAATTGTGATGCTTATGTGCTTTATGGTTGTTGATATTGAAATGGCATGATTTAGGCTTGGTTGAGATTGGTTTGAATGCCTATTAATGCTATGTTATATGCCATTTGACATGTTTAGGTTGATGCAAATTTGGGTGAGAAAGATGGCTTGGTAAATAGCCTATTTTTGTCCACACAGGAAGAGACACGGGCGTGTGTCTCAGCCGTGTGTGACACATGGTTAGGTGACACGGCCGTGTGTCCCCTAATGTTTAATTAGAAACCAAGTCAGCAACTCCACACGGTTCAGCACACAGGCGTGTGACTTGGCTGTATGGCATAAATCAGTATACCCTACAGTTTTGGCACGGCCTAGCACACGGCCTGGCACATGGGCGCTTGAGGCCATTTTGAAGGGTACATGAGCTAGTCACACAGGCGTGTGGTTAGCCGTGTGACCCAAGTCAGGGAGTTACACGGGGTCAAACACGGCCATGTGATTCCATTTCGAATGTCCACACGGCCTGTGATATGGGCGTGTCTTTGGCTATGTGAGACACACGGCCGAGCCACACGGGCGTGTGTCCCCTGTACTTTAAAAATTTTCTATGTTTTCCAAAATTTTTCTTAAGTTATCGATTTAGTCCCAAACCACTTCTAATGCATGATTTGGGCCTCGAGGGCTCGTATTAGGGGCAATATTATTGAATGTGAATGATTTTTATTTGGATATGAAAAATGTATGTTTTCTTTTGTAATAAGTCAGGTAATACTCCGTAACCCTATTCCAGCGTTGAATACGGGTTAGGGGTGTTACAGCACCTACTAATAAGGATTCTGTATGGGTCATCGTGGATCAGTTGACCAAGTCTGCCCACTTCATTCATGTTCTGACAGGTTACTCCCTACAAAAATTGACTATGGTATATATTTCAGAGATCGTAAAACTTCATGGGGTACCAGTTTCGATTATTTCTGATAGAGATCCTCGCTTCATGTCTTGATTTTGGAGGAAGCTTCATGAAGCTTTGGGTTTGAGATTAGACTTCAGTACTGCGTTCCATCCTCAGATAGATGGTCAATCGCAGAAAGTGATTCAGATACTGGGGGATATGCTTCGGAATTATGTGATCGATTTTCGAGGTAGTTTGGAGGATTTTATGTTGTTATCCGAGTTCACTTACAATAATAGTTTCCTGTCTAGCATTCGGATGGCACCTTACGAGGCTCTGTATGGTCGTAAGTGTCATACTCCATTGTGTTTGACTGAGTTAGGTGAGTGACGAGTTTTAGGTCCTCAGTTGGTTTCTAAGACTAAGGATAAAGTTAGGCTGATTCAGGATCGTCTTAAGGTGGCTTCTGATAGACAGAAGTCCTATGCAGATTTGAAAAGGAGGGACATTGAGTATTCTATAGGGGATTATATGTTCTTCAAGGTATCGCCATGGAAGAAGGTTCTGCGGGTTGGACGTAAGGACAAGTTGAGCCCTATGTTCATTGGGCCGTATCAGATTCTGAAGCATATAGGTCCGTTTTCTTGTTAGTTAGAGTTACCTCCGAAGTTAGACCGTATCCATGATGTATTTCACGTCTACATGTTGAGGTGGTATCGGTTTGACCCATCTCATGATATTTTTTGTTGAGGTGATTGAAGTTAGACAAGAGTTGACTTTTAAGGAAGTGCCGGTTCAGATTCTAGATCGAGATGTGAAAGTCTTGAGTAGGAAGTCTATTCCATTAGTTAAGGTTCTGTGGCAGAATCATGGTACTGAGGAAGCCACGTGGGAACCTGAGAACGTGTTTCGTCAACAGTATCGGCATCTGTTTAGATTAGGTAAATTTCAAGGCCGAAATTTCTTTCAGGGGGATAGAGTTGTAATGCCCCAACATCTTAAGTTTTGATTTGTTAAATTCAGTCATTAATTGAGTGTCTGTTTCAGTGGTTGTAAGACTTATGTGTGTAGTGTGGGCCGTGAGTTCGAGTCTCCTTGTGAACATGTTAGATTTAGTATTTTTTCTATTTTTGACTGAGCTGACCATTTGGTTGTTGTGGTTTAATTGAACTCTATCTATAGGAAAAAAACTTATTTGTTATCAAAAGTTTGATTTGGTTTTCAATGTGTTTTGTTTTAAAAATAATAATAAAGTAAATAAAATAGGTAGCGTGTATCCTTTTGCTTTTACTTTTGAAATCAATTTGATTTCATCTGATTTTTTTTAATTTTTATCTATTCTGTGTAAAAACAAACCCATGTTCCCTGTTTCTATTTTTTCCCCAAATTCACACCGTCAATTTCAATTTTGATTATTTGATTCTATTTTTCTTCTTTGTTTCATTTCTTACTTTCTATTCTTTTGAATTTTTTGTGTTGTCTTGTGTTCGATTCGTAGATTTCACTCTGTTCTCTTGCGACAATCTTGCTTCCTATTTTCTTGCTTTTGAGTTCGTTAAGTAAATTTTTGTGTTTTCTTTAGTAAGTTCAAATTTTAGGGAGTTCTTTTTCTTAATCTTGATGTAGGAAATTGTGTTTTTATAAGGATTGTAATGATAGTTCAGATAGGTTTTCGTTGAGACTTGTATTAATTTCTTAGGGTTTGTATTGTTAGGTGTTAATTCTAAGATAGCCAATCTTTCTTCAACATTGTGATTTTACAAGGTTGCGGTTTGCTTATTGGTAAAAGTATGGGGGTGTTTTAGTTTTTGGGGAGAGTTCGATTCTTGGTTATTTCGTGCCTCAATACTGTAATTAATCGTTTCATCTGTCGTACTTAGGTCTTAGGAGTCTGGTGGTTGCATTCTCGTCGAAATAGAACCAGGTGTGTAACAAGAAACCCGAAAAATGGCAATTGGTGAAAGCCAAAATTGGGGCCTGTTGATGCCACACGGTCGTGTGGTAGGCCATGTGCAACACACGACCGTGTGATAGGCTGTGTGCGAGGCCATGTGTGAGGCTATTTTAGGCTGTGTGGGCCCAAATTTTTGAATTTTTCTCAAGGGTTGTACATGTCATCTCGATCGACTGTGGGCCTTCCGTAGGGTCTATATGTATGGTATAAACCTTGAAGCATGAAATCTGCTACTCTGTTAGATTGAAATTGATGTAAATAACATATATATGAATATTATGTAATACGGTATGTATGGTCTGTTATGTTATGTATAAGCATGTGTAATATCTGTTATACGAGCATGCATGACATATTAATTCTGGCATCTATTATTACTGTCTATATTTGGCTATGGGGCGGGAATGTGTTATGTGAAGGAAGTGTTCTATGTGAGGCGATATCTCGCCAATATACTGGCAGCACTATTGCGATTATTCTAAAAAGTGTTGTATGGACACTATACAGCGTGTAGGGTTGGGTGGGTGTTTTATACCCCATGTGGTGTGTTGGGATGGTTGGAGTTGGTGTGTAGAGGATCGGGGTAGGATTATGCATATCTATATCTGTATGATTCTGTTATAATTCTGATTTTGTAAAAGATTTATGTCTGTATCTGCTCTTCCATGTGATTGAATCTAAATTTATGTTTCTGTTGAGTTACACTCTAAGTTTTAAATCTCACTTTCTATTTGTTCGTTACTTTCAGGTAACCCTTAGACTTAGGTGGTTCGGTGCGATGGGAGCTTGAATATGCCCACGATTACGTAAAACATTATTTTCATAATTTGCTTAATTAAATTTTTTTTGAGAGTTTTGTAATTTTGGGTCTCTCTTAACATTTGGGTTTTTTTTTTTTTGGATTTAGATTTGATTTGGAATTTCAAGCACATTGTTTGCAAAACAATTTACGAAAACAACTGTTTTATACAATCAACCATTTTCGAGAAAACAAACTTAGTTTTCAAAATATAATGACCTATGAACTTCCACTACAAATTATTTGTTTTATTTGAAAGTGTAAACAACCGACGGTTTTAACTGATAAATCTAACATGTTTAAATAAGTGGACTCTTTTCGAAACAATGATGTACGATGTTTTTTTTTTTTAAAAAGAGAAGGTCAGATTTATAACCTTCCTTCGTAAAACTTCCAGATTCGGCCGTAACGTCTAGGCCGGGTTTGGTGTGTTACATGCATGCCACACAATTTGAAGTGCATTATAGGTACACACCTTGCCATTTGGTCATTTTGCATATGTCCAAGCATTTAACAAGTCATTTAAGCAAATCTAAGCATAAAATGCTAAGGCACGTGCATGCCAGCCAACATATAACCAAGTCATTCATCTAGCATACTTCAGACATCAATATAAGCAATGGAAACATCCACAAACCAGTTATAATAATCCTTAAACAGTCCATGGAAAGTCCATTTACAAACCAAAACAAGGTAAAGTCTAGTCCCTAAAAAAACACATATTGTCATCCCTTATTGCCCACTAAAACCATCTCACATTCTCAATTAGATGCTTTGCCATGGGATCACAAGCCTACTCACTTTACCACTACACTCAAGCTATTTCTTTCCAAAAATTAACAGAAAAGAGTGTGAGCTTAAACAAGCTTAGTGAGTGCTCAAGAAGCTACAACAAATCACAAAGGAAAGAGTTAATAGCGAGCATGTTAAACAAATTTATCTCTTAGTATCCTCAACCATCATAACATGTTGTTAAATTGAAAACTTGTGAATATGAAAATGTATACCAAAAACCTCTCATTGGATGCTCGGATCTCCATCACACCATGGCTCAAAAGAGCATACATGTCCCAAGTAAGTGTAGCTTTAAGCTATCACTCTCCAACACACCAACATAGCCCAATGAATGGAGCAATGCTCTACATTCCCTTATTTCTCAAACATGTCCTAAATAACAAAGCATATAAATGAGTACTCAAATCCTATGGCATGGCAACCATATCTGTTAAGCTAAGCTTTATTTGACAATATGTTTTGATATAACAAATTGAAGTGTTTTTGAATAAAATTTAAAATTGAAAAAAATTAACAAAATAATTTTCCCATTAAAATCTATGAGACAAAATTTTAAATCTTTACTTTGAACTCTTAGAATTTTTTTTTTTTGAATAAACTATAAAATCAAGCTAAAATGATTTTAACCAAGGAAAAATTCTTTAAGAAGTCAAACTATTTTTCAAACAAGTCTGAACAGCCCTAGGTAAAAAAGTATCGATACTTTTTTAACCAAGTAGCGATACTCCTTAAAAAAATGGAACCAATTTGACATTTTTTTCACAAATTCAGCTAAGTATCGATCCGGTATCGATACCTTTTATATGGTATCGATATTCTAGCTCCAACGGTCACTAAATTTAGCATTTAGTGAAAAAATAATTGATACCCTTTTATCTGGTATAGATACTCAATATTGTAGGTGAAATAAATGCTCTGGTTTTCACATCCTCAATAGCTTTATTCATTTCTCCAACAACCACAATGGTTGGAATTCAATTTAGGGGTATAAGTACTAGCTTTCAAAGATCCTACAACAATAAGAAAAGATACTCAAGCAAAAAATATCAATCAAACAACCTTTGTGCCAAATACTTTCATATCTTTCTTTCTTACACTTGTGAGCATTATTTCCATTCTTTTGCTCAAGTGTCTTTTCATTGTAATTGTGCTTAATTTGCAAACACTTTTATCTTGTAAGGATTATTTCCTTATTTGCTTCTTTGTATCTTTTTAAGAGGGTTTGTGTCTTAAGATTTGGTTAGAAATCTTAAGGGAGTTGTAAGGTTAAACCTTATCCTCAATGGTTGATCAAATTAGTGAATTTGAGAAGATTCTTAGTTGTGGAAAGCTAAGGTAGTCGAGTAGGAAATTAGGGCCGAAGCACTGTAAATTGTTGTGTTCAATTTTCTATCGTTTCTCTCTAGCTTTCCTAAAATTTTAAAATCCAATTCACCCTCCTATTGGCAATTTCGGTTTGAACATTTAAGTTAACTATAACAGCCCGTTTTTCAATGGTGTCGAAAACAGTGGGTTCAGGACCACAAGTTTGATGAGTTAGTACAAAAAATATTATTATTTAATATTTATGGGTCAAATATTATGATAAAGTGAATATTATTTAATAAATTTTATTTAATTGGATAATTAGTTAAGTACAAGTGGGTTGTCCCTATTGTCAAGTGGTTTTGAAAAATTAGGTATTGTGACCCAGTTTCCATAAACTGAGACCATAAATATGTTTATTAAATATTTACGAAGTTATTACATAGGTGTATTAACTTTTGGTCCAAAAATTTTAATGATTCAATGATTAATTAAGGAAAGGATTGAATCGAAAAACTTAAAAAGTTTATATATTGATATTTTTACTATTTGAAATGTTAAGTAATAAATGTTTAAGGATCAGTAAGGAAATTTAACCCTCCCTATTATTAGTGGACGGTTACATGTAAGGGTTTAGTGAAAAAAAAGTTATTATATTATTAAATTAATAATAAAATGTTATAAAACAAAACTAAAAGTCATCTTCTTCCATTATTATTATTTCACCACCGATTTTGCAAAGAAGAAAAAGGAAAACACCATTTTTGAGCAACCAGGTTCAGCCAATCTTTGGTTCCTCGCATGTAAGTCGTTTTTATCCTCTTTTTTTTAGTAATTTTTATATGTTTGAGATCGTTATAACTAGGTTCAGCTAATTCTTACCTTCGTTTCTAAAACTGTTAAAGTTCGTTAAAATTAAAATTGATGATTTTTTAGTGTTCTTGATATTAAATGAAAGATTTTGAAGCTTAAAAATGTTTTAGGACTATTTTGTTAAGTGAATTTTTATTAATTTTTCATTTAAGGATTAATATGTAAATATGTTAAATTTAGCACGAAAATATTGTAATTTTCATGTGATGGAAGGCTGATTGTAGTCTTTAAAATGTGTTAATCTACATTCGATTTAAATGTTTAATGTGCTACTGTAAAGGGCTGATTTGTAGTCTTTAAAATGTGTTAATTTACATTCGATTTAAATGCTTAATGTGCTGCTGTAAAGGGCTGATTTGTATTCTTTAAACTGTGTTATTTACATTTGATTTAAGTTCGTAATGTGTTGTTGTATAGGGCTGATTTGTTGTCTTAAAACTGTGTTCATTTACGTTCATTTTAAATGCTTAATGTGCTTTCCAAAAAAATATTTTTAAAGTTACTTCCTAGCTGACAATTTAAGTTAAAGCAATAGATATAATTCATTTGGTTGAAGGGAAAACAAGTATCCAAAAATCATACTTTGATGTCACGAAGAAATGCGATTATAGTGTTTTGTGAATTGTTAAATTTAAAGATTTATTTTTTTTTGGGAAATGTATTGCTTAATCAAGATTATTGAGGTACACGAATGAAGTTTCTTTTATGCTGACCGAAGTTGATCACTGGATTGATTAAAGTTGCATGTGTTCGTAGATGAAGGTTGAAGAATAATTTGGGTGTCCGGATGCCCTATTTGTGAGAAATAAAGGTGTTTGTAGTTTTATCCTAACAATGCATTAGAGTCATTGATGTACTGTTCGAACACGACAAGAATTCCCAAGCTTAAACATCTCAAATCTTGTAAGGAAATTAATTAAAATTTCTGGTAGCATTAATATATCGTTATCATATTATAAGACAAATTATGTATGAGTGTCATGTATATGTAATACTATAATTATTTATTTCGTGATTATCATTTTGGTAAATTGAATAAAATGTAAAAGTTTAGGGGTAAAATCGCAAAATGTGATTAAAAGGGCTTAAATGCATAAATTTGATTGTTTATGTGGTTTAAAATTGATTTAATTAAATTTAACTATACTTTAGATCAACAATCTCATCGACTGAAGGACGTACGAGGAAATAAAAATTAGTCCCGATAGTTAAATTACTTTGATAGGTAAGTTCATAATATTTCAATATGTAAATTAATTTTTACTTGTGTTCTTATATTATGATTCTTTAATTACCATGTTTATAGAAAATTATTGTATGGTTGCACATATGTGCCCCTATTTGTACTTCGGTACCCCTGAACGCACTTACGTGCCCCTGATTATACTCTGGTAATCCGAAATCAAATAGTATATGAGTTGTGTCTAATTGTATTTAGATTAAATGTTATACTATGTCCTTACTAAGTTATGTAAACTTACCGGATCTTGTGGATTGTTTTGTAGATAATCATTGCTGACGTTTTCGAAGGATCAATCAACCGGCTCACACTATCTATCTAAGTTGGTAGTTTTTGTATCTCCTAGGGTAGTGGCATGTATATATAGATAAATATGTGGTTTTGAAATGTATAGGATGTTACATAATGGTGATTTGGTATGTTATGCTTTAAAGATTGTGTTTGGTTTATGGACTTGTAATGCTTGTTAAGCTATGTCATTTTGGTACTTTAAAGTGCTTGTGAACAACGTTCTTTTGGGTAAGTTGATGATGACTTACAAGTGGTCAATTTGAGACATTTTTTTGGCATTTATTTGAACTAGGACTTTATGCATAAATTGATGCAATGTTAGCATGTGTAGATAAATGATATATTGATGCTATTGCAGTGCCTTTGAATGGCATAATGGTTAGATGATTAAGGTTGTTTTGATTTGGTATGTTTATGTGTGTTTGAATGGTGTTTGAATCCCTTGAATGTGTGTCCAAATGGATTGGTTAGTCAAGCAAGAGTTAGGCTTGGAATGGTATGATTTTAGGTGCGTTTTTGGGTTTACACGGCCTGGCGACACGACCGTTTGTCATCTGAGAATTTATTAAAGTTCTAAGTCAACGAGTTACACGGCCTGGCACATGGGCGTGCGGGGCATCTCAGTGAGTTACACGGGTGAGGACACGGGTTGGGACACGCCCGTGTGACCCCTATTTTCCAATTTTTGCAACTTTTTATTAAAACTTCTAATTTATTTCGTATTAGTTCCGAATTGTTTTAAAGTTATTTTTAGGGTCTCGAAGGCTCGTTTTAGGGACAAAATGCATGTGATTGAATGACTTATAATATGTTTAAGATATTTAATGTTATGATGTTGTATGATTTCCAGTTAATCGGTAATACTCCATAAACTTAATTCGGTAACGGATACAGATTAAGGGTGTTACACTAACAATATCCAATGTTTTCAAAAGTTCACAAGGCCAATTTATCCAGTTCACACATTCATATCTGGTTTATGCACACTTACACATATATCACATTCACATCACGTTTCACATATTCATATCATGCAGTCTGAAGTGCAAGCACTTGCTTATTGAGCCACATACACTTTCATATTAGATATGTGTGCATAAAACTAGTTGTTCAAAGCATGTTTAGACATATATTCAACACATATAACCATCCCACACACTTAAGCATATCACAATTCATGTAGGCATTACTTGCAAAATATTAAACTCAAGTAAGAACACTTATCTTGGGACATAGATTAGGTGTTTAGAACATCTAAGCCCCTCTTTAACTCACTGATTTGTGCATTAATCATAGCACACTAGACCACTCACCTTGATCAAACTTTGCTCCAAAGTCAAAGCTCAAATAAGCTTTTTCTTGCCTTTTTCTTTTCTTGTAGAGACTTCCAAACGAGTTGGAATTTCATATACACATCAAACATAATAAAAAGGCATTACAAACAACAACAAACACAACTAAATCATTCCAAAATCGCAGATCAAAGCCTCTTATTCACAATACTGAAAACTTCGCTAGTTTTGTCCAAATAGTTCTTTAACCATTCAAATCTCATTTCTAATCTTGGATTTTGACTCCATACATCCTAAGTATCATCTAATTACAAATCTAAACCATCAATTTTATCTAATTACACAAATATAATTTTTCCAAAAAACTCATGCTTATGTGATCATTGAAAGGGGGAAATGTTTAATTAGTTTAAATTACTTAAGGATTTGTTATATCAAGATCAAATACCTTTTAAGAGAAAAGTGAGTTAGAAATTACTTTAAAACAAAATCTTAGCATAGTAATAAGGGATCTACCATTTCAAGCTAAAAATCGATTTAAAATAAATTGATCTATTGAAATATTGATTAAATCAATTAAAACTCGAATTGAAATAACAAATCACTTAGTTTAATCATAAAAAGTCAGAATCTCACCTCAATTTGATGAAAACAAAGAGTTTAAGATTAAATTCGAGCTAGGACGTGTGACGAACAATAAAGGATTTGAGGATGAAAACTTGATTATTCATTAAAATTGGAAGAGGAGTTTTTGTTTAGAAAGCTTGAGGATCATAAAGGATGAACCAAATTTTGGAGAAAAGCTCTAATTTAGTGCTTAGGAATTTTTTTGAATGAAGGTGTAACACTCCAAACTCGGCCTGGATGTTACAGTTAAATTATGTAACACCCCTAACTCGTTTAATAAATTAATCAAATAATCGAAACAACATTTAGATCATAACATTTAATAAATTAATCTCATTTAAAATCATATCAAACATATGTATTTGGTTCCTAAATCGAGCCTTCGAGGCCCTAAAAATAGCTTAGTAGCAATTTCGGACTAATTTGAAACAAAATAGAAGTTTTAAGAAAAAGATGCAAAAATGTGAAAACAGGGGTGACATGGCCGTGTCCTAGCTCGTGTCTTCACCCGTGTAACTCATTGAGTAAGGTCACACGGTTGTGTAACTCTCTGAGTTGCCACAGACGATTGTATCGCAGTCTGTGTAACTCACTGACTTAGAACACTAGGAATATACACATGACATATGGACGTGTCGCCAGGCCGTGTGTGTCACACGACCGTATGATAGCCCATGTCTCAGGCCGTGTGATCCATAATTTGACCTTGAAACAAGCCAATTCAGGGCCAAATTTCATCTAACCATTCATCCCATTTGTGCAAACATCCTAAGGCTTAAACATTATTCCAACTTATCTAAACATACCATTTCAAACATCCTAATTCATCCGACCAATATGCCATTCAAAGGCACCACATTTATACCAAACATCATTAACCAAAACAAGTCAATATAACCATACCTCAAGCACAAAACTAGTTCATTTATATACCAAAAGATGTCACAAATGACCATTTACACGCCATCACAAACATACCAAAAAGGTCTTATATACAAGCACTTAAAAGTCACCAAAATAACATAACTTGATAAGGCATTAAATTTCATCAAACCAAACATAAACTGCAAAGCATATGCATACCAAAACATCCATTACACATTCAAGAAATACCGTTACAAAGATCCTATACATGCCATTATTAACCTTGGCCAAAATACTCAAAAACCACCAAAATGGTTGCTATATAGTGTGATAGGTGTCCGATGAGCTTAGCTTATGATAATTTATAAAACAAAGGAAAGTAACTACGTAAGCAAATAATGCTTAGTAAGCTCGTATAAACTCAAACAAAACTTATCATTTCATTAGAACAATTTATAGAATAAGTATAATGTCATTACCAAGACCATAAGCTTAGTAAAAGCCTATACAAGCATCATCAAACTCACAAGTTAGTAAGTTCATCAATGATACATACGAATTCAACCATAATATAAGCAGATTTCCATATGCACATCATTTATTACATTAGCCTTTTTATAGATTATGATTCAATAATACATGTGTACTTACCATGCCATTCCTTTTCTTACTCGTTGAACCATCTAGAATTACATCGAATACTCAGGAGTGCTAACACATAGTGTGCCTTTCCATATAACCGTAACCTTTCCTTTTCAATAGTGCTCACACGAGTGTGAAATGGGCTTGCTCACACGAGCTATGGGTCGGAATGTTAGCAACACGATGTTGCTCACACGAGATGTGGAGAATTCGCAACAAAAGTTGGACTTCAGCCATTGGTAGGACATTCAAGACCAGCACTCAAAACATGAAATCCCTAATGACATGTTATTGTATCCTAAGAATTCTTAAGGTTCAAATAAGACTTGTTATCTGTTAATTAATCATAGCATCGATACATGTATGTTCAAATCCATTTATAACTAACACAATATAATAGATAGTCAAATTAACTAACATTAATACAATTACAATTCATACGAACTTACCTCAATAACTTTGGTCATAAAAGTAGAGTTGTAAACTAATCTAAAGCTTTAGTCTTTTCTCGATTTAAGTCTGGTTGTTGTTTATCTTGATCTAAATAGATAATTTCATTCAATTAAGTACTTCAAGTATTCAATTTAATCCATAATTCATATTTATGTAGAATTACAAAATTACCCTTAATATTTTAACTTTTCACAATTTAGCCCTTAAGCTCATAACTTAAATAAAACTCATTTTAACCTAAATCCAATTTAACCAATGCTACAAGGGACCTTGAAACAACCCATAATTACCAATAATTCATAACAAAACCCATGGATTTACACTTTTAACAATTTAATCCTTATTTCAAAATTCATCAAAAATCACTTAATAAAACATGTTTATTTTATAACCAAGATTAATAATCTTTAACAGTTTTGCAAATTAACCCTGGGCTAGCTAGATTAAGCTAAAACAAACTCAAAAACATAAAAATCATTAAAAACGAGGATTGAATTCACTTCCATGCATCAAAAGGAGCTTGGCCATATATTTCTTTAGCATAACAACGGAGTTTTGGCAATGGCAAGGTGAAAATGAGAAAGATGTTAGCTAATTCTCATGTTTAAGGATTTATTTATTAAATTAATATTTTACCCATAGTAATTTAACTTATAAATTAACAAAATCTTACCCATAAATGTCCACTAACATTAAGGATGGTTTAATTACTATCTTAGTCCATTAGTTTAAGATTTCATAGCCATTTGACCCCTTTAACTAATACAATTCAAATTTTACACTTTTTACGATTTAGTCCTTTTTACTAAATTTACCATTTAAACTTCAAAATTTCTTAACAAAATTTTAATACGACCTTAAAATAATCCCTTAGACATTAAATATATATGAAAATAATAAAACTCACTGAAATTATGGTCTCGAAAACACTATTTTTGACACCACTGAAAATGAGCTGTTATAATGAAGTTTACGTTGTTGCGTAAAAACATTGTCAAAGAGTTTACGTGAAAACTCATTTTTATCTCTAGAGTCTAAAGTTATTCAATTGATGAAAAATGTAGGTAATCAAAAGATTGCGTGAAAGCATATTGATGAAAACCTTATTTTATTAACGTTATTAAAAAAATTTTGTAGCTTAACTAATAGAGTAACATTGTATCGAATTTTCAAAAAACTTTGTAGCGGAAACCATTTAGAAACCTTTGTCTTATAAAACTATAGTGTCTTGTTTAATTATACCATCTTAGTTAAAATTCTGGTTATAGATAGTATGTTTACGAAACAAATACCAAAACCAAAGTAAAAATCCCAAAACAAATTTTAAAAGTCCGTAAAAAATCGAAATTTAAAATTTGAAACATACTTAAACCAAAACTGTGTGAATCAAGCTCCGGAGTCACTACCAAGTCCTAAGTCGAAAGTTCACCTAAAACGTATTAAATAAATGAGTGAGCTAAAATCCTAGTGTGTGACTTAGCTTATAAACAGAATTTTCCTATGGGTTTGCATATACAATAGTCAGATCCAAATTTCGTATCATATTACATATCAAAACATAACATGTAATGTATCAGAACGGAAATCTCAAACACATTCTCTTACACAGAATCAGATGTGTGTACAAAATCATATATAAATGACGATACAGATTTAGATACAGATGCAGACATATATCCTACCCCTATCCGCTACACTCCAACTCCATCCAACCATTCACACCAATTAGGACTCCAAGAGTCCATCCATCCAATCACATCATATCATGGCAGTATACCACTCATATAAGTGCAGCTGAGCTTCCAGACCGAAATGTTGTAGTAACCCGCCAAAATCAAATATATGTTGTCGGGCCACTATAATTGCAGTCAAGCAGCCAGAACAAATATTGCGAATACATCGCCAAAAGGTTCAGTAATACTACTAGAATCAAACTTCCTCCATCACATACTGTATCCCACCTCAATGCACATGCAAATACTAAAAGACATCAAATGCACACATGTCATGCATGTTTTTCTCATCAGAACATGCTAACAGAATTAGCATATCACAAATTATATAAGAATTTCACATTTAAGACATTCTTGTAATTCATACACAAACAATATCCTTAACACATACAATAACAAAACATCAGATTTCATAATGAAGCATAACTTATAACATATCATATCACATTATTATACTTATCATAACTTACTTAGCACACTTCCTACACATACCTACGTGGGTATATCGAAACTTAAGCTTTTCTGGGCCTACATAATGCCCACAGACCCAATTTATGAGTCCCTTAATCGGCATTCAAGTTTTGGCCAAAAGACCCACACAGTGTGTGGACCACATAAATCCAGGCCGTGTAATCATACACGGCTGTGTGCTCTACACTGCCCGACACACGGCCATGTGGTGCACACGGTCTACCGCACGGCCTGGCACATGGCCGTGTGGCATTGGGTAGTTTCAAAAATAACCCTTTTTTCATAATTTTCTCGAGATTTATGCTAGGTTTCAGGTTAGTTTCACACACTTGCATGTTGATATGAAAAACCACATGTCTAGAACTCATTAAACCTACATTCATTCAGAAAATTATACTAATTAACCATAAAAAAGGATCTATCCAAAAAACAACATACATTTGTCAAAATTTTACTCCCCAAAACCAAAATCGACTTTTTACCACTCGAAGAACAGCGTCTAAAACGAGACTATTCTGGTGGAAGTATTCGATCTTCCAACCCTTAGCCTAACCAACAATCATATGAACATTTAGTATAGAATAGATTGAGGATGAAACTCCAACATAATCTTGAACCACTAACCAAATACAACTAGAAGTAGCAGAAAAATTAACAGTCGAAACTTACACTATTTATGAACTAGAATTGCAACAGACAATCAACGTAGTCCCCTGACAAAAAAAAGGTAGCGAGCATGAATTAAACCAAAATAAAAAAAGAAAGACACACGAATCAATGATGAAAAAGAAGCGAGGGAGAAATGATGAGAAAAGGGAAAAATGTAAAAAAGAGGAGTGGGATGGTGGATGGTTGAGGGAGTAAACATGGGAGAAAATCCCTTTTCACTATTATTACAACTACCCTGCTAACTCCTACCATTAACTATATTAGATTTTTGTACGGAGTTTAAAACAAAAATAATTTTTCCACTTTGCATACAAAGGGATTCGAACACGAAACCAAAAAAGTAAGCTAACAAACACCTTACCATTAAACCAGCAAACTCATTATTATCATCAATTGAGCAAAAATAATTTATAAATCAGATGTCCAATGATAGGGGTTCAGGCAAAAGTAGCAAATAATTCATGAGATAATATTTGAACTCAAAACCTCACACACACAACCCACATCTCTTAACCACTGAACCAAAACAATTTATGTAACATAATTTCGAAATCTTAACCCAAAAATCAATATGTGACCCCTCTAGGTTTCACTAACCCAATTCCTTCTAACCCGATTTTCGGGATGTTACAGAAGGGAGATATGAGAGGGATGGGATGATGGGGGTTGTTAAATAGGTAACAAATTTTATAAAATTGGGCCATTACCCATTTAACCACCTCTGATTTCTTCAAATTTTCAAATAGATCCTTATTTTCAATTAAAACTTATTTTCTAATTTATTTTCAAATCCGACCTTGTTTTAACCAAATTATTTTCCAGACATCTAATTTTAATTTCTAAACCTTAATTTTTAATTCTAATTATTTTAATATTTTATTCTATTTATTCCTATTCATTTTAATTATTTAACCTAATTACAATTTTTTATTCACTAACTCTTGATTTTCTAACCCAATTTTTGGGATGTTACACACCATTTAACAAAGCGAAGGACCAATAGTATCCCACTAAGATTGATAAAAATTCACATGGAAACCATTAGCTACTAGTGCCTTAAGCGGAGCTATTCCAAATACTGGATTACGAACCTCTAAATCAGTCACCTTCAGCTCGAGGCCACACTTCTCCACCAGAGATAAATTAGGAAAATTACCTCCGCATGGAAGAAACCCATCAATTGAATAATCCATGGAAAAGCGACTCTTAAATAAATCAACAACATGTTGTTTTAGAATTACAGGATCAAAACACCAATCAACACCATCCACCTTAAGTCCTTCAATTTTGTTCATTTTACTCCTAGCAAGGGTCCGCTTGTGAAAGTATTTAGTGTTTCTATTTCCATTCATGAGTTAAGTCGACCAGGACTTCTGAAACCATAAGAGCTCATCATGCTTCAAAACCTCTTCCAATTCATGTCTCAATTCTAGCTCTCGAATAAAAAACCTATCAGACGACCTTAACTCCAAAATCCATTGTACTTTTTCTAGCTCATAAATCAAATGTCTTTTACGACTAAAAATGTTGTCTTAAACTCGATTGTTCCAATCTGGACCTCTACCTGAAACTGGTCTAGAATATTCACCACTGAATCTTTAGAATTCCAGTTGTTTTTAACCAACATCCTAAACTCAGAATGGAGCATCCAACTGTCAAGACATCGAAATGGTCTAGTCCTCTTGACCTGGTGAAGCTTAAGGGACATTAAGAACAGAAAATGATCAGATTTCAAATTATATGGATTCCGAATCAAACAATCAGTCACAAACAAATCAAAATTTGAATTCCCAGAGCCTTATCCAACCTTGAGATTAACCCTTCTCTACTCCATGTAAAACGAAACCCACAACAACCCAAATCTCAAAGACAATTATTAAACAAAAAGTCCTAAAAATAAGCACATCCATTCCTCGATGTAGCCATGCCACCTGTTCTTTCAAACATGTCCTAAATTGAATTAAAACCACCAGTAATAAGCCAAGGCTCATTAAATGATTCAGCCATGGAATTTAAATAACCTTGCAAGAGACGCCTTGTTTTCCTATAGGGACTAGCATACAGAATTAAACAGAGAAACCCTGATGAACTCTGGCCATCACTAATCCTCATGTGCACAGCTTGAGAATTTAATCCTAAAATATTAACAGTAACATGATCACTCCAGAGTACCCAAATTCCACCAGAGAAACCATTCGCCTAAGTTCTACAGGAATTCGAATACCCTATTTTGCTAATAATTTCATCAACACGAAAACCACTGACCTGGGTTTCAAATAAACAAAATATATTAGGACTAAACTCACAACTATACTCAGAAATAGATTTGTGCAAATAGGGGTGTCCTGCTCCCTAAGCATTCCAAAAATATAAATTTAAATCCATAAACACTTGAAATAAGAACTCGAATAGAAAGCCACAATCCACGAGCACTAATAGCTTAACCCAACTTCTCGATCAGAGTCTGCTGTCATACCTTCAAGCACCACCAATGAAAAAGTCTACACAATTGGCTGCTCCAGGGCTTGATTTAAATTATCCACCATTCCCTTTATGGTCGTTGATAACTTTAAAGTAGGTTGCTCAATATAACCCTTTTTACCATCAGGAGGTTTCCTCCTTTGGAGACAATCTTCTAATAAGGCATTTGATCCCTCCCCTATTATTTCTTCCCTCGTGGCTCCAAACTTGAACAATATATTTTCCTTTTCAGACCCCATACCATATGCACCAACCTCAACAGCCCGAAAAGACATATGCTTTGGCTTGTCCAAATTTGGCTTTAATGAAAAAACTTTGAAATTCTCCTGACCTAAACTGCCATCCTTATCCACACGACCCAACAAATCCCTAACAACAGATCCACTAACGACCTTTTTTGAAGAAAACCCAACACCATTATTGTTGGGCTTTAAGACCCTCTCACTACTGGCGGCAAAATTTGGCTTTTTAAGAATCTTTTAAAAGAACTTTTAAAAAGTCTTTGTGAAAAAGTCTTTTGAAGTCTTTTGAAAAGTTTGTTTTAAAATTTGAGTGTTTAACATTATGTCAAAAGTCTTTGAGAAATAAAATGTCTATTTTAGGCATGTTATTATCAAATAACAAATATACATTTAAATAAATTTTAAATTAGTTAATATTATTATATTTTAGTAAGAATATAAAAATTACTATAACTTGTTAATATTTTAATATATGAAATATAAATTTTAATTTTAAATATTTGTAAGTAATAAATATTAATTAGTTATAAAATTTAATTAGAATATATAAACTACATTTTAAATATTTAAATATAACCATTAAATATTTGTAATTAATATTTTAAAATATTTTTTATTTTTAATTAATGATTTTAACACATTTATAATTAATCCCACAAAAAAGGAAAGTACTATGTTATTAGAGGGTGAAAAGTAATTAAGACTAAAAGTCTTTTGGGAGAAGAAAAGCTAAAATTTTGCTTTTTTTTTCGTAAGTCTTTTAAAAGACTTCAAAAGTTAAAATTTCAATAAAAGTAAACATTTCGACAACTTTTCTTCCAAAAGATTTTGAGTAGGAAGTCTTTTAAAAGAATGCAGAACCCGCCTTAGACTCAAAGCTCACACTAACCCTTTTACTCTTAACCCTAACATCTATTTTTCTAACCCCGAAATCCCCATGATCAACAATACCCTCCTTTCTTGCCGAATATATCGCAAGTTTCCTTCAATCCAAAGTTGCCCTTTCCTAGCCGAAATTATCATAGTACTTGCCTCCAAACCAACAGCCCCATCAAGATTGACACTCTCCGCGTGATTATTGACTCTTATCTCACCCCCATTGGCCCCTAACAAGGGGAATCTAGATCTACCCGAACGACCACTACTACTAACGCCCTTCACCTCTGATGAACCTCGTGGTCTCCCCTCTGTCGTCGTTCAACCAGCATCTAAGGAACAAACGAATCTCTCTCCACCTAGCCTGTAAT
Source organism: Gossypium rotundifolium (assembly GCA_025506655.1). Lineage (NCBI taxonomy): Eukaryota > Viridiplantae > Streptophyta > Magnoliopsida > Malvales > Malvaceae > Gossypium > Gossypium rotundifolium. Next base: position 36,980,511 of record CP106732.1, on the reverse strand, counting down.
CCCAATTTCTCAACCTTTGAGCCTCCTTGAATAACCACATCCCTCGTTATAGTCAATTTTCTCCCAGAGCATAACATCGAGCTATGACCATAAAACCCGCACATAAAGCAAACGTTAGGTAACCCTTTATACTCAACTCTTTGTAATTTACCATTGATTCTAATTTTTGAAACCAAAGGTTTTTTTCAGATCCACATTAGCAGTCAACATAGCAAATCGTCCCTTAGTTGCCGCGTCAGTACGAGCATCGATACAAATCACAAGTCTAATCATTCTTCCAATAGCCTAAAGCAAGAAATCAGAGTAATAGCCGTCAAACAAACCAAGTAAATGAATCCAAACTACCTGAGTATCCACTTCACTATTGGTTGTCAAGAAATTGACCGACCAGGTTCTCACTGACATATAATGTCCAAAGACCACCCATGGACCACCTAATAAAACCTTTTCAAAATCATCCTTATCCTGGAACCGAACAAGATAGAAATTTTTTTCTAGATCCATTAACTGAATCTGGCCCATGATTTTCTACAATAAAGACACCTCATTGAGTAAGGTGTTTAATCCTATTTTCCTCCCTAATAATTTGATTACAACTGAAAGTGTCGTTTTCCTCTTAATAAATCGATGAACACGATCTAAAAACATGATTGAAGGGATTCCATCCACCTTCTTCGTATCCACATCCTCATCTTGTAATACAAACTCCTCTTCCATGCTAACATTCACATTTGGTTCCAATGAAACACCCATCAACTTAGCCTTAAACGAATCCTTAGCCATATTCTCATCCTGCACCATCTGCCCGTTCCCATCTACTATCGAGTCAGTCACCTCCATAAATAACTCTGTGTGTTGTCTTACTTTCTTTGTTGCCCTACCAACACCACTATTCGATGTCGTGGGATTTTCCCTACCACAAAGTCAACCAGAGACAATGTTTTAGACATCGTTTGGACTAGAATGAACATGATTTTTTGCGCCATTACATTTTTATGTATATTGAATTTTCTCCAGTGTGAAATCATTTCGTATCTTATTTTTTTTTTTTTTTTGAAAATTTGTTTAAATGATGCACTTATATATATATATATAGTATGCGTGAATCATTAGAAAATTATGGGTTGTAAAAAAGGAAAGAGGTCTGGTTTAGGCCCTTAGCGTAAAGCTTTGAATGATTTGTTTAACTTTAACCAATGATTTCAATATTTCTTCCATCATTTATGTGTCTTTCTAGTTGGGATCTTTGTTTAACTTCAATATTTGGACAACACTAGTACAATCATCTGCTTATATCAATATATTTTTATATTATAATTATATTTAAAATGTTATATATTTATATGATTTTCAATATAGTTTAATAAATTGTATATTTATTGTATAAATAAAAAATTTATATTTATTCCTCAAAAATATTTATATTACAAGTATGTTATATTTGTATAATTGGAGAAGTTTATTTTTTTCTTTCTGGGTTTTCCAAATTTATACAGATGGAATGCCTCTGTTTTAAAAGCCAAAAGCTTTGGTTAGGAAGTTTGAGGATTAAATTGGTAGAATTTGTAAATGGGAAGTGTCGAAACCATTTTTAAACTCAGTTTTTAAAAAAATAGGGATCGACTTTAAAAACGAAATGAGAGTCGCCACCAATCCTATTTATTTAGTTGTTATTGGATCACCTTGTAAAACATTTTCGGTCCACAAAAACAAGAAAATGGGTTCGGGAATCGGTTACGTATGAGGAAGGGTTAGCACCCTCATATCGCCCAAAAATTGGTACCTAATCGATAAAATCATGTCCAAATGTTTGAAATTTAAAAGTATATACTTTTGAAAACTTCGAACCATTTAAGTTAAAACTTAAGATTCTTTTGTTCCGAGGGAATATAAACATCACATCCAGCACGTTAGGACATGACATTTTAAAACCTTCGTAATCAAGATCATCTTACGATTTATAGAACTTGTCAAAAGGGTATTTAGTTATTTAGCCAAACGGAAAATCGCAACCCAGCACGTTAGGGCACTATTTTTCGAATTTCTAAATACTAAAATATTGCCTTATTTTAAGTTAAAACTTGAGAATCCTTTGTTCCGAAGGAATATAAACATCACATCCAGCACGTTAGGACACGATATTTTAAAACCTTCGTAATCAAAATCATCTCATGATTTATAAAACTTGTAAAAGGATATTTAGTTATTTAGCCAAACAGAAAATCGCAACCCAGCACGTTAGAGCACTATTTTTCGAATTTCTAAATACCAAAAACATTGCATTGTTTTAAAAAACATTTAGATAAAATATACTACTTTTGCAAAAATGTATTTTTATGATAATCCATGTGACAACATTGCATTTATACACTATCAAACATAAATATAAAAAAACAATTATAACATACCAACATTTAAGATAATAATACAAAATACGAAAAATAATAATTCCTATACTAAAGCAATTACACATATATGATGAAGTATAGACAAATATGATAAACAATAAAATTAACTATGAACATTTTTCATGCAAATTTAAAGAGATAAAAGGACAACAATATAATCAATGTGTTAAAAATAGTATATAATTATTTTTTAAAAATATAAAAATATTGCAAATAAAATATATTATAAATAATTTTAGTTTAAAAATAATATACGATATAATATTATATAATATACAAAATTTTAAAATATGATATAATAACTAATATATATAAATACTAAAATAGTTTTGTAAATAAAAATAATTAAACTAAAATAAATAATAATATAATAATAATTAGAAATATATAATATAATAAATAATAATAATAATAATAATAATAATAATAATAATAATAATAATAATAATAATAATAATAGGAATACTAATGTTAAAAGTAATGCTAATACTAATATTGATAATAGTAAAATAAAAATATTAGTAATAAAATAATAAAATAATAATAGTAAAAATAATAATAATATGATAATAAAATAAAATAAACAATAATGATAATAAAATTAATAATAAAATTATGAAATTATAAAGGAAATGAAAATAAAGGACGAAATTGAATCTGCAAATGAAAATTCGTGGTAAATTTAAAATACAAAAGAACTGAATTAAAAAAAATAAAAATGCGAAAGGGCTTAATGCGCAAATAGCCCATTTTTCCGAAAAACACGCGGATCCTGTAGGCTGGGTCTAGTCGGATTCGGGCCATAGGTGAAACGACGCCGTTTTGGCGCAAAAGGGCTGGTGCAAAACGGTACCGTTTTGATGCCCTATAAAAACTACCCTTTTTTCTTAAAATATTCATTTCTTTCCTCAGCACAAAAAAAAAAAATTTTTTTGAGAGCTTTCCTAGGGCGATTTTAGGCCCTTCTCCGGTGAGGCTCCGACCACCGTCCGCCACCGTCGCTGGCCACTGCGAATCCCAAAAACATAAGTTTTTTTTCCTTTTTCTTTTAGTATTTTATATATATGCTATATATATGATAAAAAATAAAAATAAAATATAAAAAACAGTATACGAAAATAAGGATAAAAATAAACAAAACCTTTGCCTTTTTTATTTTCTGAATCTCTCTGTGTATTTGCCTATCTCTGTTTTTCTCTAAAAATAATCTCTGTGTGTGTATTTCCTCCCCCTATTACAGATTTTACACCCAAAAAACAAAAGGAAAAAGGAAAATATATTTTCCATATCTATTCTTTCCCTTTTCTTTTTTTGCTGCGATTTATTTCCCTTTTGCTTTGGTGTTTTCCTTTCTTTGCAGGTTGAAGGCAGAGATCTTGGCGTTGATGGCGGTGTGACTATCGGGATCTCACTTGGGCGAGGTTTACGGCGCGAAGCTGGAAAAGGGTGCGCGGCACCTAGGGTTTCTTCTGATACCCTAGGTCTGAAACTTTGCTTAGGCGTTGGGCTTTTTGGGCCTTTAGGATTTGGGTAGTGGGTCAGTATTTGGGTTTGGTTGTATGAGGGTTTTAATTTTGTTTCTGCAACAGGACTGTAAAAGGATTTATTTTTTTTTTGTTTGTTGTGTTTTTTTTATTTTGGTTTTCAAGGGCTCGGGCAAATTGGGCCTATAACAGGAAGGGTTAAATTTATTTAATTATTTAGAAATAGGATCAAATTGATAGAATATGTAAGCACTGAGGACTAAATGTGTTATTATACCACATAGAAAAAGGCTTTTCGTTATCAATTTAACGGTGGGTGACCAAAATAGGAACAAATTCAAACGTTAGTGCCTAAATTGAGAACTTTTAAAGTTAGGTGATCAAAATCGGAACACGAGCATAGTTGGGTGACCATTTTACCCTAAATTAATTTATCAAATTTAATTGCAAAATAAATAAATGAAATTAAAAGGTTTAATTCAAAATGTTAATTTGAAAGTTTTTTCAATTGTAAGGTCCTTTGTAACGACTCGATTTTCAATAGTATTAAAAAATGAGATTTCAAAACCTTCTTTCCATAAACTGAGCCCATAAATATAAAATAAGAATATTTACAAGGTTAATATTAAAACATATTAAAGAATGGTCAAGTAATTTCGTCGATTAAATAGTTAATTAAGACTCAGGAACGAAATTGTAAAAATCCAATCACTATAGAGTTTTAATTAACAAAAGGCTTGAGGATTTGAATAGCAATTGACTAAAGGTCCAAAATGATAATTAAACCAATTTTAATTAGAGTTAGTGGATGATAATGACATATCTCTTAAGTAAGATTAATAGTTAGTTAAGTAAATTAAATCATGATTAAAGTTAATTAAATTAGATTAACTAGTCCTTAATCAACCTATACATACCAAGTTAGTGGAAGAAAATGTCATCGTCTTCCTTCATATCTTTTAACTATCCAAAAAAGAAAGAAAAACTAAGAGAGATGCTTTCAAACCCTTGAACCATTCAACCATTGATTAGGTATGAAATTCAAGTCATTTTATTGTAATTTTAATAGATTTATGATCATGGGAGCTTTATTTAGCTAGCCCATGTACTAATTTTGATCAATTGTTAAAATTTTAGCAAGTTGTCATTGTTGATAATTTGATGAATTAAGCTTGGAATTAATAGCTATTGAACTTAGATTATGAAAATGACTAGATTGTAAAGTTAGCTAAGCTTGTTTGCTAGCTTTGTAACATTATGAACCAAATTGAATAATGAAAAACATGTCATAAAGTTATTCTAGAAATAGAAAGTATAATGTCCCTAATGAGACTATGTGAAATCAGATTTTAATCTGAAGCTAGAAATTGAAAATTATGCTTATCTTGAGTTTAGGGACTAAATTGAATAAAATGTAAAATATGTAGGAAATAAGAAAAGATTTATTTAGGATCATGCATCTCATGAAAATGTATGATAATGTTTGGTATTGATTTGGTAAATGAAATATTGGTATAGATCAAGAATTAGATAAAAGTGGAGCTAATAAAGGAAAAGTTAAAATTGTGGATTAGTCCCTGAAGAATCCACTTGTTTTTTGTTTTGAATACATAGGTTCATATGAAACTTACTATCTTATCTTGTGTTATATGCATGCTTGAGTTTACTTTGATATATATATATATATATATGTTTGAACATTGTAGAAGGCCCAAATTGCCCGGAGCCCATTTTATTTCACCCAAAAGCCCACTACAACATCAACCCAATACTCAAACTAGGGTTTTAGAAAAGCTGAAACCCTAGCCTCTGTAGCCACTTGCCTCTGCTACACTGCCGCGCCACTTGCTCGCCATCGCCATCGCCATCGGCCAAGACCACCAATCTCACAAAACGTCAAGGAGAAAGGACAGAACATAACAAGAAAAAAGGGAATGCATGTATTTTTCTTCTGGCTATTTAAAGCCCGAAAAGAACGTTGTAGAGGACCCTTTTTTTGATCTTTTTTTTCATCTGTTTTTTTTATCTTTTTCTTAATCATCAATACAAAAGCAGAGGAATTTTCATCAAATAGAAAATCAATCACAACCAAAAACAGAGATAAAAATACTAATAAGAATAAGTAACCAGAATATCAAGGGAGACAAATCAGAGAACCAAAGTATTAAAAATCGAGATCGGAGGCCCAAGGTATTATTATTTTTTTATTTTCTTCCTCATTTTACGAATCTGTTTCCTCCTTGTTTATGCATGTATAAAATATGAAATACTAAAAAAGGGAAAGGAAATAGATACCTAAAAAGAAAGGGGGCCAAAAGGAGAATTTTTTTGAACTTTGGCCGCCGTGTAAGGCGGCCGGCGACGGCGCCAGCGACAGAGTCCGCGGCGGGGGACGACCGGAGACCAACCCCCCTGCAGAAAAAAAAACAAAACGAAAGAAATTTTTTTTGTGTAAGCAGCTGAAATGAAGAAATAAAGGGAAAATTTTGGTTTTATAAAGGTTTCAAAACGACGCTGCTAGGGCTCGATTCAATGGCCCTAAACGACGTCGTTCGCCTTTATAACCTGTAGCGTCGACCCGACCCGACTGATAGATCCGTGTGTTTTCTCTGAGGGGTCTAATTTCCCACTTGGTCCTTCTGCTTTTTCCGAGATTCAAAATCAGGTTTTTTTGGTATTTTAATTGGACTCCAAAATTTTACGTATTTTTCAAATCGGTCCCCTTTCAGTCGTGTTTTAGAGGGATGCGCTATTGCCCATTTTGGTCCCTGATGTTGGCTACGCATCTCGAATAAGTCCTCTCCTTTTATTTTATTACAAATTTGCCCTAACAACTTGTTTTCAATACTATTTTGGTCCTTCTTCGATTATGATTAAATCAACCATTTTAACATTATTATTACTATATTATTATTATTATTTTATGGTATTTAGTATTGTTGATACTATATTGTATTTACCATTATTATATTTATTATTAATATTAATATTTTGCCCTAACAACTTGTTTTCAATACTATTTTGGTCCTTCTTCGATTATGATTAAATCAACCATTTTAACATTATTATTACTATATTATTATTATTATTTTATGGTATTTAGTATTGTTGATACTATATTGTATTTACCATTATTATATTTATTATTAATATTAATATTATGATTACTATTATTATATTTATTATTTTATTCAATTATTAATTTACTTTTTCTTATCTTACTTATTTATTTTCCATGTATATATACATATATATATATATATATTATTATTATTATTTCCATTATCATTATTGGCATTATATTATTATTGTACATAAATACTACTATTATCATCATTTGGTTTTTATATATATTTATGTATTTTAGTTGTTTTATTATTATTATTATTATTATTATTATTATTAGTACTCTTATATTTTTATATTTATATCTACGTTCATTTTCTTAATTTCATATTATTACTAAACAAATATATTTTGAAAATCATCATATTTCATTTAAAGGTTTTAGAATAAAGGCATTGTTTCGTATTTAGAAATTCTGGAAATAGTGCCCTAACGTGCTGGGTTGTGATTTTCTGTTTGACTAAATACTTAACATCCTTTTTACGAAGTTTTGCGAATCACGAGATGACTTTGATTACGAGAGATTAAAACATCGTGTCCTAACGTGCTGGATGTGATGTTTATATCTTTTCGGGACAAAGAAATCTCAAGTTTTGACTCGAGCCTTTTCTTTAAATTAATACGATACGATGCATTTTGTAAAATTGCTACACTCCATTTAAAGGTTTTAAAATAAAGGCAATGTTCGTATTTGGAAATTGGGAATAGTGCCCTAACGTCTTTGGGTTGCGATTTTCCGCTTGATTAAATAACAAAACATCCTTTTGATAAACTTCAGTAAAATCATGAGATAGCTTTGATTACGAAGGTGTAGAATATCATGTCCTAACGTCTTTGGATGTGATGTTTGTACCCTCGGAACAAAGAAATCTCAAATATCCTAATACCTTTTAAAGGATCCGTATTTTAAAAACCTTTTCAAATTTCCAACATTAAGACACTAATTAATCATTTTGGTACCAATTTTGGGCGTATTGAGGGTGCTAACCCTTTCTCGTGCGTAACCGACTTCCGAACTCGATTTTTGGATTTCGTAGACCAAAATCATTATTTTGATAAATCAAACTATTTATTAAAATAACTGCTTTATGAGGTGACCGATCACACCTCAATAAAAAGGATTGGTGGCGACTCTGCTCTTTTCTCGTTTTAAAACCAAAGTCGAACCCTTGTTATTTTCCAAAAATGGTTACTGACGACTTGGCGACTCCATCGGGACCGATTTAGAAAGTCAAGCCATAAATTGATTATTTTCTCTTTTGTCGAAATTTGAAAGTTAGATTTGAGAATTACGATCCTTTTATTTTAATTTTGCATTGCATTGCATGACCGTTGTGGTTGCACCTTTAAGTGGGAGTGAGAAACTACTCCTTCGTGAGGTCTTCACCTCTGCGAGGATAGTGGATCGCCGGATACATCCATACCTATGTCTTCGTGAGATTTTCATCTCCGTGCGACCATAGGGAAATGTATTCCCGAATGAACTCGGTCTATATGAGCCTATAATGGGTGAGAATCGAGGAATCTGCTAGTTCGGGTACCCTTACCTTAGAACCAAACCACATGTAGTGAACCCTAAGAGCCCACCTTAGGTAGAACTATGTTAAACCCCTAGTGGTCACCTGGACAGGTACTCTATTTTGTTTATTTCTCCTGTGCTAACATGTTTTGTTTTGTTTGTGATTGCATTGCATTGCATCACACCGCATCATCTTAGAAAAGAGGTGTTGATTCATATTCGATTGCTAAATAGAAGAGTTTATCATAAGGAAATGTGTTACTTGATAAAGTGGATTATAATACGGTCGTTCAAACATAGTCCAGGTAAATAACGAGAGAGGACTGATAACCCAAAGAAGAATACAAGGCTTTGCCCGAGGATTTAAGCTAACAAAGATTATTTGAGAGTCATTATGTCTCCATTTTCTAAAAGAAGCTTATGAACATCGCGAAAGATAAGTAAGCGAAGAGGAACGGCCTGGACCAAGCAACAAGCAGCTAGAAGAGGTATCTATTGAGAAAGTTCACGGGACACGACCATAACATCCGGATACGAAAAAGAGGATTGGTGTTTTCACTTGGACTATGAGGATAAAGCCGTATATGCAATCCGTTTTATGTAAAGAAATGTATTTTCTAGAAAAGTTCTTCTAATAGAATTGAATTCATAATCAACGCCTCTCTTTCTTTGTGCATTCATTCCATGCATTTGTATTGCATTTCACGCATTTGCATTACATCATGTCACGTGCATTAAAATTTGTAGAAAGACCCTAATTAGTTGAAGCTATTTTAGTAAAAAGAGAGAGCGTGAAAAAAGGAAAATCTAGAAACTGAGCACCATTACGGTACACGTGCCAAGACAAAAAAAATGGATCAAAGATTTGAGCAATTCCAGAAAGACCTGCAAGACCAGATACAAGAGCAAGTGGCAAAACTCCAACAAGAGATGAGGGACTAGATGTTGGAGGCTCAAAAGAACATGATGGCTCAAATGGCCCAAATGCTGAGTAGGGCAATAGACAAAAGAAAAAGTCCCATGGCAATTACAAGAGAAGAAAGCAAAGGCATTCCTTTGGGTTTTACCCTACCACATGCGCCAACACAGCCTGAAAAGTATCCCCAAAGGCCATCTGTCACGATTAGGCCTCAACAGGCAAGCTGATACTAGACTGCCCACGAACTATCAAACTGGCTCAGGTACTAACCCAGGAGATAGTCCAGCTAACCCTGTGGTCCCTAACGAAATGGCAGAAATAGACCAAGCAAGAATCAACCTGCCAAGGCAACTTGAGGACCGTTGCAAGTGGTTAGAAGAGAAGTTTAAAGAAATGGAAATTGCTGACTACCGTCACGGGGTAGACGCTAAGGACTTAAGTTTGGTCCCGGATTTGGTACTTCTGCCAAAGTTCAAAATGCCTGAATTTGAAAAATACAATGGGACTACTTGCCCCGAGGCTCACATAACTATGTTTTGCCAGAGAATAACTGGGTACGTTAACAATGACCAGCTGCTAATTCATTGCTTCTAGGACAGGCTGGTGGGAACAGTATCTAAATGGTATAATCGGTTAAGCCGTACCGAAATTAGTTCTTGGAGAGATTTAGCACAGGCATTTATGAAACAATACAGTCACATAATAGACATGACTCCTGACCGAATTACCCTGCAAAACATGGAGAAGAAAACAAGCGAGAGTTTTCGGCAATATGCACAAAGGTGGAGAGAGGTTGCCATCCAAGTCCAGCCACCACTTCTGGAGAAAGAGACCACAATGCTCTTTATTAATACACTGAAGGCCCCGTTTATCACTCATATGCTAGGGAGCACTACAAAGAACTTCCCAGACATCATAATGACTGGAGAAATAATTGAGAATGCCATAAATAGTGGAAAGATAGATGCTGGAGAAAGTGCCAAAAGATCAGCCCCGAGAAGTAAAGAAAATAAAATAAACAGTTTGAGCAAGCGTCCCAAATTAATCACTGTGAATCAGCCAAAAATGGTGACTACTGAGTATCAAGGTTCATCAAGGAAAGAATCTCGCACAAGGAAAAACATTGAAAAACTCTAATTTACGTCAATCCCTATGATGTATGAGGAGTTGTATCAAAGTTTATTTGATGCACACGTTGTGTCCCCCCAATATCCAAGACCGATGCAACCTCCATACCCAAAATGGTATGACCCAAACACTCAGTGTGAGTACCACGCTGGGATCACAGGCCATTCGATAGAAAATTGCCTTACTTTCAAGAAATTGGTGGAAAATCTCATCAACATCGGTATTGTGAAGTTCGATGACGGAGCAGTGGTAATTGAAATTGGGGGTAGGAGAGTTGCGTTTCCTTAAAGAAGTCATTAGAACCCTAGAAATCAGGGGATCAGAACGCCAATGGTGTACCCGAAGAGAACCGAGGAATAAAAATTTTTTGAGCATCTGCCTTTATGAACTTGGGAGTGTTTTGAACAATGAGACTGTGGAAGAAACATGTATTTTTAAAGCTAATCTAGAGTAATGTGCAAAACACACTTGTTGCTTTCAGCCTAGAGGCAATAAGAGTCTTTTTGCGAAGTAGGCTTGTGTCCAGAATTTTTATTTCAATCAAATGCATCTTTCTAAGTAAATATTTTCGTTCTTTACATTTTATTCTGTACATTTTTTTAATTTTTATTCATGACCATGTCATACGAATAATCATCCTTAGGATCATTTATTGGATTTTCTGCCCACAATGGGCCCCTAGATATCAATGACATGAGCGACGCTGTTACTGACTCCCTTTTTAGTGAGATATGTATCTAGAGGGATCTACGGGATTTGAAGATGACAAAGATTGCAACTTACTTCCCCATGGTAGATCCTACCTTATGAAGTGTCAACAGATGCTATGAACTAACGAAGGAGATAAAGATGGAAGCGTAGCTCCTCGCGGGAATAAGGCAAGGCATCGTTGAGCTATTTTCAGGAATTCAAGATGTTTTCGCACGATCATATCAAGGCATGTCAAACTACTAAAACATGGGTATGCTGTTAGGGTTAGGGTTTAAAGAACCCATGTTTTTACAACAGCCTAGCTAATCAAGAGGTTCGGGCTATTGGTTCACCAGGAAAGGGAAATTGCATCTGTTATGCCATAAAATGCCAAGTCGAGGAAGACTGTGCCTCCTCCGTTTTCCCTATATGAAGCATAGATGTTAACAAGTCAGTCTCCTCAAAAGCTTTTTCATATTCATGGTCGTTGGTTACCTCACTGAGAGGGTGAAGGTCGCTTCATATGCCAAAATTACAAAGTCGACAGTCATCAAATTCAAAAAAAACATTCAAGATTTTTGTTGAAGAAACGACTGAGACTTGTAAAGGTTGGCATAGAGAAGTTACCATTTACCCTTTAGGTTCCTTGGACGTTGGCCAGGACTTTTACCGGGGTATCTTTCCCATTGGTTTATGAAAGGGAAACAATTATTGGAAGATAAGATTCCTTTTCCCCAAGCTTAGATTGAATTAGATGAAGCAGAATGCCTCTAGTAAGCTTGATTGAAAGTGCTCAGCATGGTCAAATGTACTAAAAACGGACACGGGCTTATGACAAAAAAGGTTCGCTCAAGAGAATTTCAGGAAAAGGACCTAGCATTAAGAAAGATTCTTCTTATCCAAAAGAACTCCAAAGGAAAAATAAATGCCTTATACAGCAAAGAAGGCCTGTTCTAGGGAAAAATGGGTGTTAACCAAGATGGATGGCAAGGACCTGCCCAATCCAGTGAGTTCAGATTCGATAAAAAAGTTCTCCAAAAAAAAAAACAAAACAAAAACAAAACAAAAAACAAAAAAACAAAAAACACAAAAAATGAAAAAACACGAAAAAAGGAAAAAAGAAAAAAGAAAAAGGAGAGGCCAAGGCGAAAACCTGTAAAGGGCGCTTTGAGACCAAAGGGTATTTGAGTTGAAAACCCGAGAAGGGCAGCTCAAAATTTTGATCGAAAGTAGGGCATAAAGTAGTATTGCTATGCTCGAAGAAGTATGTTACGTCTTGGGGCATCGACAAAGTACTCTGGATCCCCTAAACACATATTAAGCTCAAAATGGTCTTCAAGAAGTTGGAACAGAGAAGCTCAAGCTGCTATATCTGGGGCACTTAGTTTCCATTTTACCCATTTTTGTTACTTGTGGTTATTTTATTCCTTTCAAAAAGCCACCGATAAATTTCCTTCTTAATTGCATTTGCTAGCTTTGATTAACTTGTTTATTTCGAGCTATGCTCCCAATCAGTTTCCTTTTTGTCCATTGTTACAATCTTGTTCAGACATTTTGCATTGAAATAACGATTAGTGGACTAATAATACTTTCATAAAAGGAGTTTTGCATATTACTCTGGAAGCTTCTGAATAATACAAGGACTTAAAACAAGACTATTGTTTGGAACTCACTTAGCTTAAGGTTTGGAAATATTGGAGAAAGATGATTATCTCTTTGGACCTTTTATTGGTTGAACAAAAAGACAAGACATTTTGTCGGTGATACAACATTGACAAATAACGAGCAATGTCAACCCAACTGTACAAAGGGATCATTCTCGAAAAAGAAAAATTATGCTCTGCATTCGTGCATATATCAGGCATGTACATCTGGTCATGACACCCAGAGAATGGAAGGTGTAGTAGACCAAATTGATTGAATAAGTTACGAATTCTATACCCTGAGTCATAGTGGGGTGGTTGAGATGATACAAATCCTACACCTTGAAGTTGCAGTAGGATGGATGGGAGGAAACAAACGTTATTCTTCTGAAGTTACAGTGAGAGGTACAAACTTTATATCCTAGAAGGTACAGTGGAAGGGACTCTGAAATCACAGCGGGGCAAGCTTGTTGAGCAGAATATGATCGTTTCTTTGGATTTTCTGTCAAAGATACCAGCTGAACGAAGAAGCATGATAACGTATCAGTGATAGAACCTTAATGAACTACGATTAATGACGACCCTAAGCATTTAAAAAGGGATCATTTCATTCAAAGCACGTTTAGTTAGGAGCATTCGACTCATTTTGATCATTGCATCCTAATCATTGTAAAAAGACCATTCTCATGACATTCTGCATTCATAAAAGTGTCATCCATAACACATGTAGTTAGGAGGCTTTAAGTCATTCTGACCATAGCATCCTCACCATTTGCATAAGCATAAGCACATAAAATTAATTCTACAGGACAGGTTCCTCAAAGAACAATGTAGAAGTTCAAATTTTTTTCCCTAAAGATGATAGTGGAACAGACTGAAGATTGAAGTCTTCCTGAAGATAGTAAGGAAGCAAATTGGGAATTTCTGAATTCTTATTTCCTCGAAGTTCCTGTGGAGTAGGTCGAGATTACAAATCCCGTCTCCTTGAGTTAACAATGAGGATAAATTCTTATTTCTTTGAAGTTTCAGTAGAGAAGATGGAGATTACAAATCTTTTCTCCCTAAATTCTTATTTCCTCAAAGTTCCCGTAGAGTAGGTTGAGATTACAAATCCCGTCTCCCTGAGTTAACAATGAGGATAAATCCTTATTTCTTTAAAGTTTTGGTAGAGAAGATGGAGATTACGAATTTCTTCTCCCTGAGTTCTTATTTCCTCGAAGTTCCTGTGGAGTAGGTCGAGATTACAAATCCCGTCTCCTTGAGTTAACAATGAGGATAAATTCTTATTTCTTTGAAGTTTTAGTAGAGAAGATGGAGATTACAAATCTCTTCTCCCTGAATTCTTATTTCCTCAAAGTTCTCGTGGAGTAGGTTGAGATTATAAATCCCGTCTCCCTGAGTTAACAATGAGGATATATCCTTATTTCTTTGAAGTTTCGGTAGAGAAGATAGAGATTACGAATCTCTTCTCCGTGAATTCTCATTTTCTCGAAGTTCCCGTAGAGTAGGTTAAGATTACAAATCCTGTCTCCCTGAGTTAACAATGAGAATCAATCATTATTCCTTTGAAGTTTCAGTAAGAGAAGATGGAGATTACAAATCTCTTCTCCCTGAATTCTTATTTCCTCGAAGTTCCCATGGAGTAGGTTGAGATTACAAATCCCGTCTCCCTGAGTTAACAATGAGGTATCCTTAATTCTCTGAAGTTTCAGTAGAGAAGATGGATATTACAAATCTCTTCTCCCTGAATTCTTATTTCCTCGAAGTTTCCGTGGAGTAGGTTGAGATTACAAATCCCGCCTCCCTGAGTTAACAATAAGGATCAGCCCTTATTTCAGTAGAGAAAATAGAGACTACGAATCTTTTCTCCCTGAATTCTTATCCTGAAGTCACAATGGAGCAAGTTAGAGATCAAAAAATTCAGTCTGGTGATCCCCGAGTTTGCAGGGATCAGATTGAAGATAGCAGATTTGACACTCCTGAAGTTGCAGGAAGCAAATCGAAGACATCAGTCTGGTGATCCCTGAGTCTGCAGGGATCAGATTGAAGAAAGCAGATTTGACATTCCTGAAGTTGCAGGAAGCATATCGAAGACATCAGTCTGGTGATTCCTGAGTTTGTAAGGATCAGATTGAAGAAAGTAGATTTGACGTTCTCGGGTTACGGAAGCGGATCGAAGATTCAGTCTGGTGATCCCTGAGTTTGCAGGGATCAGATTGAAGATAGCAGATTTGACCTTCCTGAAGTTGCAGGAAGCAAATCGAAGACATCAGTCTGGTGATCCCTGAGTTTGTAGGGATCAGATTGAAGAAAGTAGATTTGACGTTCCTGAAGTTGCAGGAAGCAGATCGAAAATTCAGTCTGGTGGTCCTTGAGTTTGCAGGGATCAGATTGAAAATAGCAGATTGGGTATTCCTGAAGTTGCAGGAAGCAAATTGAAGACATCAGTCTGGTGATCCCTGAGTTTGTAGGGATCAGATTGAAGATAACAAGCCTGGCGCTCCTGATGTTACAGGAGCGGATTGAAAGAGCAGATTGAAGATGCAAGACTTATCTCCCTAAAGGCGCAACAAACAAATTGAAATGCAAGTCCTATCATTTCGAAATGGCGATGGTGCGAGTCAAAGCAACAAGATGCAGTAGACTGGAATGAAGCTACCTGAAGAAAATGAACACCAAAGAAGTCAAGACTCAGCAAGACCGGGCAAATTTGGTCCTTCTTTATGTCTTTGCTCTATTATCGTTGCACGACAATGAGCAAAGAGGGGCAGCTGTAGAAGGCCCAAATTGTCCGGAGCCCATTACATCAACCCAATACTCAAACTAGGGTTTCAGAAAAGCTGAAACCTTAGCCTCTATAGCCACTTGCCTCTGCTACATTGTCGCGCCACTTGCCTGCCACCGCCACTGGCCACTGCGCTCAGCACCGCCCAATCCTACAAAACGTCAAAGAGAAAGGACAGAACATAACAAGAAAAAAAGGAATGCATGTATTTTTCTTCTGGCTATTTAAAGCCCGAAAAGAACGTTGTAGAGGACCCTTTTTTTGATCTTTTTTTTTGATCTATTTTTTTTATCTTTTTCTTAATCATCAATACAAAAGCAGAGGAATTTTCATCAAATAGAAAATCAATCACAACCAAAAACAGAGATAAAAATACTAATAAGAATAAGTAACCAGAATATCAAGGGAGACAAAATCAGAGAACCAAAGTATTAAAAATCGAGATCGGAGGCCCAAGGTATTATTATTTTTTTATTTTCTTCCTAATTTTACGAATCTGTTTCCTCCTTGTTTATGCATTCTGGGCGGTCCGGGGGGGCCACCACGGCTCCTCTCTTCTCGATAATCCATACATCCCTTATCAGTGTATGGACAGCTATCTCTCGAGCACAGGTTTAGGAAGATCCTATTGATTGCAGCTTTCTCCGGACCTCTGGGAAAAGCATGAAAAAAAAGGCTCGAATGGTACGATCCCTCCGTCACCCCAGAATGAAAGGGGGGATCTCGTAGTTCTTGGTCTGTGAAGATACGTATAAAATATGAAATAGTTAAAAAAGGGAAAGGAAATAGATACCTAAAAAGAAATGGGGCCGAAAGGAGGATTTTTTTGAACTTCGGCGCCGGTGATGGAGTCCGCGGCGGGGGACGACCGGAGACCAACCCCCTGCAGAAAAAAAAACAAAATGAAAAAATTTTTTTTTTGTGTAAGCAGCTGAAATGAAGAAATAATGGGAAAATTTTGGTTTTATAAAGGTTTCAAAACGACGCCGTTTAGGGCTTGATTCAAGGCCCCAAACGACGCTATTTCGCTTCTATAACCTGCAGCGACGACTGCACCCGACTGAAAGATCCGCGTGTTTTCTCTGAGGGGGCTAATTTCCCACTTGGTCCTTCTGCTTTTTCAGAGATTCAAAATCAGGTTTTTTTGGTATTTTAATTGGACCCCAAAATTTTACGTATTTTTCAAATCGGTCCTCGCTTTCAGTTGCGTGTTATAGAGGGATGGGCTATTGCCCATTTTGGTCCCTGATGTTGGCTACGCATCTCGAATAAGTCCTCTCCTTTTATTTTTATTACAAATTTGCCCTAACAACTTGTTTTCAATACTATTTTGGTCCTTCTTCGATTATGATCAAAACAACCATTTTTAACATTATTATTATTATTACTATATTATTATTATTATTATTATTTTATGGTATTTAGTATTGTTGATATTGTATTGTATTTACCATTATTATATTTATTATTAATATTAATATTATGATTACTATTATTATATTTATTATTTTATTCAATTATTAATTTACTTTATCTTATCTTACTTATTTATTTTCCATGTATATATACATATATATATATATTATTTCCATTATCATTATTGGCATTATATTATTATTATACATAAATACTACTATTATCATCATTTGGTTTTTATATATATTTATGTATTTTTTTATTATTATTATTATTATTATTATTATTATTATTATTATTATTATTATTATTATTATTATTATTATTATTAGTACTCTTATATTTTTATATTTATATCACGTTCATTTTTTCTTAATTTCATATTATTACTAAACAAATATATTTTGAAAATCATCATATTTCATTTAAAGGTTTTAGAATAAAGGCATTGTTTCGTATTTAGAAATTTGGAAAATAGTGCCCTAACGTGCTGGGTTGCGATTTTCATTTGACTAAATACTTAACATCCTTTTACGAAGTTTTGCGAATCACGAGACGACTTTGATTACGAGAGATTAAAACATCGTGTCCTAACGTGCTGGATGTGATGTTTATATCTTTTCGGGACAAAGAAATCTCAAGTTTTGACTCGAGCCTTTTCTTTAAATTAATACGATACGATGCATTTTGTAAAATTGCTACACTCCATTTAAAGGTTTTAAAATAAAGGCAATGTTCTGTATTTGGGAATTTGGAGAATAGTGCCCTAACGTGCTGGGTTGCGATTTTCCGTTTGATTAAATAACTAAACATCCTTTTGATAAACTTCGTAAAATCATGAGATAGCTTTGATTACGAAGGTGTAGAATATCATGTCCTAACGTGCTGGATGTGATGTTTGTACCCTCTCGGAACAAAGAAATCTCAAATATCCTAATACCTTTTAAAGGATCCATATTTTAAAAACCTTTTCAAATTTCCGACATTAAGACACTAATTAATCATTTTGGTACCAATTTTGGGCGTATTGAGGGTGCTAACCCTTCCTCGTGCGTAACCGACTTCCGAACTCGTTTTCTGGATTTCGTAGACCAAAATCATTGTTTTGATAAATCAAACTGTTTATTAAAAACAACCGTTTTACGAGGTGACCCGATCACACCTCAATAAAAAAGGATTGGTGGCGACTCCCTATCTTTTCTCGTTTTAAAAACCAAAGTCGAACCCCTTGTTGTTTTCCAAAAAATGGTTACGACAAACATAATTTGAAATATTAATGAATTCGGCATACAACACTAGTAAAGAGGTTGAATTGAAATGTGATGTGATAATTGATTATTATGAAACAGTACATGGTATAAATGTGAAATCATGAATAGTTACAGGGTATGGAAATGTAAATGTGACCATGTACAAGGTATGATATACAAATGTGAATGATACAA
Organism: Gossypium rotundifolium; assembly: GCA_025506655.1. NCBI lineage: Eukaryota > Viridiplantae > Streptophyta > Magnoliopsida > Malvales > Malvaceae > Gossypium > Gossypium rotundifolium. The sequence continues at coordinate 36,961,948 of CP106732.1, read as the reverse complement.
GATATGAAAATGTAATATGTATGATTGATGCCTATGTGAACTTAGTAAAAGGTTAGGATACGATTAGCATGCCAATAGGGTCATATGTGCGTTTATACAAGATATGTGATTGTACAGAGATTATTACAGGTTATATCGAGATCTAACATTTGTTGTAGATCATCGAGCATTATTTGTCTCTATGGAGACTTTGGTATGGTGGAGGGATGTAATTGAAAATGTTTATACATTTGATGCTTACAGGCTTTACACTTTGATGCCTGGGTGTGGTTTAGTTTAAACTCCTACGAGCTATCTGGTGTGGTGTAGTTCACCTGTGTATTCGAGTTTATTTTACTAAGGTTCCATTAGGCGAATATTGATAATGAATCTTAAAATTGGAAAAAGGGTAACAAACCAAATTTGATAAAACAATGATATGTGACTTAAATTGAAAGGATATGAAAATGGTAGATTGCTGATGGTACATGAACTGTATAGATCTATTATGGTATGATATGAATTTGGTGATGTTTTGGTTATGTTACTATGTTTAACCCTATTGTGTATCTTTGCATATTAAGCAAAATTTCTTGTGACATTATGTGCCAAGTTTAGCCAAATGTATGCCAATATTATGGTAGTTATCATGCCTATATATGACCAAGGTAAGCATTGTATTTTCCATTTGAACTTACTAAGCATTTTAATTGCTTAACATCATTGTTTTCCTTACTTGTAGGTCGTCAACTTATGGAGCTCTTAAAGCCAGATCTTTTCGGATGTTACACTATTATCAAAACGACATAAATATGTTCATTTTGGTTCCAAAAGTTGTGGCATGTATATAGGGCCATTTTGTTTTGTAATGATCATACTTAATTGTGATTGCCTATGCAATGTTAATGGTTAAGGCTGTGTTGTTGGTAAGTTTCATATATGGTCTACTATAAGTCTAATTTGATCATATATATGCCTTTTGAACTTTTGATTTAAAAGTTTACATGAACTTTATATGTTTGAACTTGGAAAGATGGTAATTTGATAGGTTAAGATTGGTAAATGACTTGAATGAGTTAGGTTTTAATTATCTGTGGTGCCAATTGAGCATGGATTGTAAATGTGTTATAAACTCAACTTGGTAAGGTTCGGTATAATTTGATGCGTGGATGAAATTTGTATAGGTATATGGTTGTAAAAATTTGTTTGATTGGAAGTATTGAATGTGTACCAAAGTGATTCTTATCAAAACAATGGTTAAAATGTATTGAAATTTGTAATTGCCCCAAAATCGAATGTAGCATCCTGTAACTTGGACCTGATCGCCGGGTTGGGTAAGAGGTGTTACATTCTTCATTCAACTAGGTTTAATTGCACTGTAGTCCTTGTACTCTTTGCACATGTTGAAAATTAATCCTTCAACTTTTAATTTCAATAATTTGATTTTTAATTTTTTATTTGAAATTAAAATTCAATTGATAATATTATCAAAGGAAATTCGATTATGTGAGATTTAAAAAAAAAAATTGCTTGCATGACCAATTTAAGGCGACTTGGAAGGCATGTAAGCAAATAAAATTGTTTTCATGGCTGATCTATGCATAGAAAAATAAAACTTAAACACATACAAAGAAAAAAAAAAAAACTTTCACTTTCGGCTTGAAACTGCATTGTTTTACTTATTTGGTTTTTCAAGCATTTGGGGCCATGAGCAAATTTACTTTTTGAGAAAAATATCGCATAATTTAATTGAACGAGATTCATTTAATGTTGTTATAAAAATAAATTTCAAATTTTAAATTAAAAGTCTAGAGTAGAATTAAAATTAAATGATTGAGTTTTAAATGTACGAAAAATATAAAATTAAGAGTATAATTAAAGCATGGAAATAAATTATATATGTATATATATTGAAGACTTGATTTGTTTTATATATTTGATCACATGATTGTATTTTTCTATTTGAATTCGTAGGACATGAGGGACATGTTATATAAAATGATGGTATTGTCAACTTTTTTTTTAAGGACATGTGGGACACGCTATATAAAATTATAATAATTATAGTAGTTTTTAATTGCGTACAAACAGGCAGAATCCGGGAAAAAAAGCTAAGATCGGATTATAAATTCTCTTTGGAGGATGAAATTACAATTTTATTATAATATTAAACTATAATTTCTGAATAGAAAATCGCAATTGTAGCGATTCCATTATTATTTTAACCATTCATTTTGATTTGCAAGTGGGTAATAACAAAGGTGCCACTCATGTATAAAGTCAAGCATTGTCTGGATGTGATACAAATAATCAAAGCACACACAGTTTCCGACATTTCCATTATTATTTTGTTTACATCAGAAAAAAGATGACAGATTTGAGCTCAAGAACTGGGGCTAAGGTGCCGGTCATAGATTTCTCAAACCAGAACCTGAAACCGAGCAGCTCTGAATGGGATTTGTTGAAGTTCCAAGTCCGGGAAGCATTGGAGGAGTACGGCTGTTTTGAGGCCTCGTTTGACCAACTCCTGGAGCTTCGGCAGCCAGTTTTAGAGGCCTTGAAACAGCTATTTGACTTGCCTTTCCAAACAAAACAGCTTTGTGTTTCCGACAAACCCCTTCGTGCCTATCATGGGTCTCAATCAAGATTGTATGACAGCATCTCCACTGATGATGCACATATTGCTGAAAACATTGAACAATGCCTCACAACCACTTTGTGGCCTCAAGGAAACATAAGCTTCAGGTACTTCCACTCACTTGCGAAAAGCCCTTTAGCTAAACTACTACACTTTTATTGATTATCTGCTCTGTATTTGGCAGTAAAACTCTGGCATCATTCACTCAGCTAGCATTAGGATTAGAGAAGACAATTCTGAAGATGATTTTGGAGAGTTTTGGGCTTGAGAAATACATGGATGAACTTGTGGACTCAACAAATAATCACCTGAGGGCCATGAAATACGGAAGGCCAAACACCAGCGAGCCGACCCTTGGGATACCTCAGCACTGTGATAATACTATATTGACTCTTTTGTCTCAATTAAATGAGGTTCAAGGATTGGAGATCCAAAACAAAAATGGCGATTGGATGAATTTAAATCCTTCACCCAACTCTTTCGTAGTCATGCTTGGAGAATCCTTCAGCGTAAGTCACTTGTATATAAATAGCTCGACTTAAACGAAAGCTCAAGGTAGATAGAAAGTAAATTTTGTACTGTTGCAGATATGGTTGAATGGTCGACTGTCTTCTTGTTATCGTCGCGTACTGATAGAGGGAAACGAGGCCAGGTATAGCATCGGATTGTTTGCAAGGCCAAGAGGAGGGTACCTAGTAAAGGTTCCGAAAGAGCTTGTTGATGACAAAAATCCGATGCTCTTCAAACCCTTTGACCTGGAAGAATTTTTGAAAACTTACTCCCCCCAGATTCTTCAAGGACGTGGTAAATCTGCTCTTAAAGCTTACTGCAGTGTCTAAGATGTGGGCATAAATAATTTTATATAAAATAAATAATTCCTGGTCTCTATGTAATATAATAAAGGTTATTCCAGCTCAACATTGAAGTTGGCCAAATCAACTGTGTGCTAAAAGGGTTGTAAAAGGGGTAATGATGGTAACGACAAATTACATATTTAGAGTGTGTTTTTTCTTTCCAATTAGTTGGAATCAAAATAAAGTGATATATGTTTTTATTATATATATATATTTTATATAATGCTTAAAATTATTTATAATTTTTTAGTAAATTAATGTGCTTTAACACACTTGAATTCACGCCTTCTTATAATCGATAATAATATCGATATCAATCAAATTAAAACTCAATTGACAAAATGAAGTAATACTTATTTGGTCTTACTTTTTATATTTCTATAATATTATAATTTATATAAGTTTTACATGTTAATCAATTACTTTTGTCGATTTTGTACGTTTGTGTATTTGTGATGTTATTTTTCATTATGGGTATTATGTTTTTGTACTTATACTATTATAAATTTGTATATGCATTTAAATGTTAATAATCATTTTATAGATATTTTTTCGTGTTTGTAAAAGTGTCATGTTGATATTATTTTTGTGTTGTATGATATTTTCATAATTTATCATAATGATAAAGTTTCTTTCCATGTCGTGTTTGAGTTATGTCTTATTTCATATGATATTTTGCACACTTTATTATAATGACACAATTTAAAGAAAACTATATGTTTATAGTATATTTCACATTATGTTTTAATGCATCTAAACTATTATTACTTAGTAATTCCTTTTAATGTAGATTGAGTTAATGTAATATTCGTAATTTTTGTCACTTATATTTTAACTATTTTTATATTATTTTTTAGTTTATTTCATGTTTTGTATAATTTGTTATAGTAAATCAATTTTAACTTAAATTTTATTTGTTTGAGGATATGATTATTTTAATACATATTAATATAAATATTATGTGTATACTAATAAGTTTTAGATATAATGATAAGGCACATTATATTCCCAATAAGAGAATTTAAATTTGAATTCTAGAGACAACATTCTAAAGAGTTTCAAGCACAAATACTAAAAGTCTTAATCTTCATGGACTATAAAACAGACATCAAAGATACAATGGTTTCATGCACAAAAGAATACAATTAATATGATTAATATTTTAACAATATTTCATGTTTTTGTAACACCCCTAACCCGTTCCGTCGCCGGAACAAGGTTACGGAGCATTACATGGACTTTTAGAACATTTTTCAAATAATTCACGCCAATTACTATTCATCAACCGAGATCATTCATAACGTTCCTTAAATGTACCCTCAAGCCCCAATATAAACTTTGGAATCGAGTCGGGACTTAATCGGAACCTCTAAGAATTTTTCGTGAAATTATAAAAATTTTCTAATTTGCAGGTTTCACACGCCCGTGTGGTCTAGGGACACGCCCGTGTGGTCAGGCCGTGTGACTACACACGCCCGTGTCCCTGACCCGTGTAACTTTCTGACTTATAAGGCATGAAGAAATTGAAGTCACACGCCCATGTGCTAGGCCGTTGGTGAATTTTATTTTCGAAATTTAGCTGCAGTTTTCACACGGCCATGTAACACGCCCATGTCCAAAGCCGTGTAACACGCCCGTGCCTAAGGCCGTGTCAACCACATGGACACACGGATTGAGTGCCCAATTCTGAGCATTTTGTTTCTCATTTTTAAGATGCAGAGGACACACGACCAAATTGCATGCCCATGGGTCAGGCCGTGTGTCACACACGGTCTGGACACACGCCCGTGTGGACAAAATAAAGCCATTTCCTAGCCTCATTTGCCACCCAAATTTTACCATTTACCTGCGATAAAACATACCAAGTACAATCCAACCATTCCAAGCATTCAATTTAAGCAAATTCCATCATTTAACATGGCATACCATTACATGCATATGTGTTTATAAACTTACCTTGGATTAAATTAGGCTTTAACAGCATTTGATCACATATACTTAACATAACACATATGAATATATCATAATAGCCTACTTAATCATACCAAAATAATTCATCACTAGCCATTCCAATGGCTAGGTTACAAAACATCATTTTCAAGCCACTATCGGTCAAGTTGTCCTATACATGCCATTATACCAAAATGATTTTACTAAGTATACCCAAAATAACAAGTTGATAGTGTGACGATGCTCCAATGATCTCCATCCTTCGTGAGCTTCCGAGCACTATAAAATAGGGGAAAATAAAACGGAGTAAGCATTACATGCTTAGTAAGTTCGTATAACGGAAACTGAACTTACTACTACTGTTTATTAAATCTAAGGGTACAATATCATGTTTTCTATCCATTAGCAAAATTGCTTAAACACGTGCATTCAATCAAACATGTTAGTTACCAAAATTTTCGTATCAATCAAGTAAACATAGATGAGCTCATCAAGCAATATTCTTTCAAGTCATTATCATTTCATCTCAAAATTCTCATACAGGTCAAGAGTTGTGTTCGTTGAATCATTGAGATTCCGATAGATGCTCAAGTAGTACACTCGAGGTGTACAATTCAATAGTCTGTCAATTCTTATTCCAGGGTACCCATTAGGGCACTTAACCAAGAAACACACTCTCGAGCCACATATCGTATAACAGGATTACCAGTCCAGGCTAAATCCTTTATATAACGTATGCTCAAAGGAGCTCGATTAGGATTACCAGTCCAGGCTAAACCCTAATCATAATGTATACTGGAGAGGTATTATATCAGGATTACCCGTCCGAGCTAAATCCTTTCTATAATGAGGTCAATAGGATTACTCGTTCTAGCTAAATCCCGTCCGCAACAAATACAAGACCCCATCCATTTCGGGAAAGCACAAATATTCATCGGAATTCAATGTTCAATCGGTGCTTAACCCCTTTTTCACCATTCAAGCATGTATTAAATTTCTCATTATAGCATTCAAGTAATGTACATCAATATAAGTCAAATTTCATACAAACACAGCATTCAATTAAACATATTTACATGCCCGATTAAGTTACACGAACTTACCTCGACACTTGTTCGCGTAAGTAATCTACTAATCTGAAACCTTTTATTTTCCTCGGTCTAACCTCGAATGTGAGTTGCCCAGATTTATATAAATAGCTTTAATCATCAATTTCTCATATTTCATACTCATTTGGACTCAATTTACATCCTATGCAAGATTACCATTTTGCCCCTAACTTTTCCATAAATTCCCATTTCGTTCCTAGGCTGAAAAAAATGAAACTTGTGCAATTTACTCCCTATTCCAAGCCTGACCAAAATCCCGTTACAAAATTTCCAGCACATGTATTCATTAAAATTCAAAATTTTTCATCAAATTTCACAACTTTACATTTTAGTCCCTAAATCATGTTTTTATCAAAAATCACTTTGTAAAAGTTGTTTATCTATCAACAACCTTTCATTTTCTACTATAAATTTCCAATTTTTAGCATATTCATCCATGACCCAAATTTCATACCTTAATAACTTTTCAAATTTATCCCCCAAATAGATAGATTAGACCATCCTGGTTTCAAAAATATCAAAATTACTAAAAACGGGATAAAGAAACTTACCCAATTAAGCCTTGAAAGTTTATTCTCTCTTTCTCTCCTAGGGTTTCCATAGAATTTTGGGGTAGAAGATGACAAAATAATAAGATGACATCTTTTATCATCTTTTTAATTAATTAATTATTTTAATTTCCAATTTAGTCCCTACTCTTTTCTAATTTTTCCATGGATGAGTCACCAAAAATCTACATACTTTTCTTTAATGGTTTAATTACCATATAAGGACCTCTAGTTTTGAATTTCATAGATATTTGATCCTTATAACTACTAGAATTCAACTTTCATATTTTATGCGATTTAGTCCTTCTCTTAATTAAACACTAAAACGATAAAATTTTCGTATCAAAATTTTTACACGACACGTCTATCGTAATACAGATCATATAATAAAATAAAAATAAACTTCATTTTCGGATCAGATTTGTGGTCCCGAAACCACTGTTCCGATTTCACTGAAAATGGGTTGTTACAACTCTCCCCCTTAAGGATTTTCGTCCTTGAAAATCTTACCAATAAAGAGATTTGAATATTGCTTCCTCATAGTATCCTCTGGTTCCCAGGTAGCCTCCTCTATACCATGTCGTTGCCAAAGAACTTTTACTAACACTACCTTTTTATTTCTCAACTCTTTTATTTTCCGAGCTAAGATTTTGATCGGTTCTTCACCATATGTCATATCAGGTTGAATCTCTACCTTTTTTAGGGAAATAACATGTGAAGGATTGGATCGATACCACCGTAGCATAGATACATGAAAAACATTATGAATCGATCAAGTTCTGGTGGTAATGCTATCTGATATGCAACCAGTCCAATTCTTTCTATAATTTCATATAGTCCAATGAACCGTGGGCTTAGTTTTCCCTTGCTATCAAACTGGAGAACTTTCTTCCAAGGAAATACTTTCAAGAATACTTTGTCACTGACTTGAAATTCTATTTCTTTTCGTTTCAGATCGGCATAGGACTTTTATCGATCAGAGGCTGCTTTCAAACTGTCCCGAATCACTTTTACTTTTTCCTCGGTTTCACGGGCTAAGTCAACTCCGTGTAACTTTTTCTCACTAAGTTTTGTCCAATACAATGGAGTTCTACATTTGCGACCATACAAAGCTTCATACGGTGCCATTTTGATGCTAGACTGCTAACTATTATTATAAGCAAATTCAACCAAAGGCAAATACCTTTCCCAGTCACCTTCAAATTCAAGTACACAACGCCAAAGCATGTCTTCTAAAATCTATATCACACGTTCAGATTGTCCATCTGTTTGAGGATGGAATGCAGTACTAAAGTGTAAAACGAGTGAACAAAACTTCTTAAAACTTACTCCAAAATCAGGATGTAAACCGGGGATCTCTATATGAAATAATAGAGATTGGCACTCCGTGTATTCTTACTATCTCAAAGACATATAATTCAGCCAATCTATCCAATGAAAAATCCATACATACCGGGATAAAGTGTGCTGACTTCGTTAAACGATCAACAATCACCCAAATGGCATCTTTCTTCTTTGGAGACATGGGTAACCCCAGTACAAAGTCCATAGTAATTCTTTTCCATTTCCATTTCGGTATCGTAACCAACTGTAATAGTCCAGAAGGCAGCTGATGTTTAGCTTTTACTTGCTGACATATCAAACATTTAGATACAAACTCAGAAATATCTCGTTTCATTGCCGGCCACTAGTACATCTTTTTCAGATTGTTGTACATTTTATTACTACCAGGATGTATAGCCATGTTACCATTATGAGCTTCATTCAACATCTTCTGTACTAGTTCTGAACTTTTTGGTACACACACTCTGCTTCTGAATAACAAACAACCATCAATCCCGATCTGAAATTATGAGTCAAAAGTCGATTCACTTTGTATCCATTTTACTTGCAACTTACTATCATTTTTCTGAGCTTCAGAAATCTGTTGCAAAAACATTGGTCTAGCTTTTAACTCAGCCATGATTAAACCATCATCAGACAATAATAATCGGGTATTCATCACTCGCAAAGTATACAGGGATTTTCGGCACAATGCATCTGCCATTATGTTAGCTTTTCCCAGATGGTAGTCAATAACAAGATCATAATCTTTGAGTAATTCACGCCATCTGCGTTATCTTAAATTCAAATCTTTCTGTGACATCAAATATTTCAAACTTTTATGATCAATGAATATGTGACATTTTTCACCAAACAAGTAATGCCGCCAGATTTTCAATGCAAACACAATGACTGCCAATTCAAGATCATCTGTCGGGTAGTTTCTTTCATGTGGTTTTGGTTGTCTTGAAGCATAGGCCACCACTTTACCTTCTTGCATCAAAACACATCCTAAACCATGTAATGACGCATCACTGTAAACTATAAATTCCTTATCAGATTTAGGCTGAACTAACACTGGTGCTTCTGTCAATAAAGCTTTTAACATGTCAAAACTCTGCTAGCATTTATCAGTCCACTTAAACTTTACATCTTTATGTAGTAAACAAGTCATCGGAGAAGCTATCATTGAAAAATTTTTACAAACCTCCGATAATAACCAACTAGTCCCAGAAAACTTTAGACTTCTGACACATTCTTCGGTGGCTTCCAATTAACAATGGCTGAAATTTTATTTGGGTCTACCCTGACACCTTCAGCCGATACTATATGCCCAAGAAAACTAACTTCTTGTAGCCAAAATTCACATTTACTGAATTTTTCATACAATTATTTCTCTCGCAGAGTTTGCAACACTATTCTCAAATGCTCAGCATGTTCATTTTCATCTCGAGAGTAAACCAAAATATCATCTATAAATACCACTGCTAACCTGTCCAAATAAGGGATGAAAATTCTGTCCATCAAATCCATAAATACTTCAGGTCCATTCGTCAAACCGAATGGCATCACAAGAAACTCATAGTGTCCATACCTGGTTTTAAAAGCTATCTTTGGTACATCTGAATCTTTTACCCGTAGTTGATAATAACCAAAACAGAGATTGATCTTCGAAAATACAGTAGCACATTTTAACTGGTCAAACAAGTCATCAATACGAGGCAATGGATACTCGTTCTTTATTGTAACTTTGTTAAGCTATCTGTAATCAACACACAGCCTCAACGATCCATCCTTCTTTTTTACAAATAAAATCAGAGCACCCCAAGGTGAGAAACTAGGTCGAGCAGAACCTCTGTCAATCAACTCTTGCAACTGTACTTTTAGCTCTTTCAATTCAGTAGGAGCCATTCTGTAAGGTGTTATGGATATGGGTGCTGTTCTCGGAACAAGATCTATAAAGAATTCCACTTCTCAATCCAGTGGTAAACTAGGTAATTCTTTTGGGAATACATCAGGAAATTCACATACAACCTGCATTGATTGAATCTTTAACTCAGATATTTTAGTATCCAGCACATATTATAACATCCTAAAGGTGGGCCGTGCATTTATATATGGTGTTTGTTTCATATGTTAAAATTTGGAAATTTAGGTTTAAATCTGAGGCCTAAATTAAATATTCTATTTAAGCTTACTTGGGTTAAAATAAAGTTTTAAGTAGTATAATGAGCATTTTAGGCTTGTGGCCCAGAAGGAAATGATGCCATAAGGAAGGTGAGGAGTTAGCGTCAAAAGGCAAGGGGAAGGGGCCCAATTTGTGGCCACTAGAAGCCCAAGTTTTGGGTCAAAAATTTGGCACTTTGGAGCCTTAGGAAGGGACGGCACAAAGCAAATTTTTAGGAGTTTATAGTGTTTTAATTTAAGTGATTTAATGCTGATAAAGTTTGAGGAGTTGGATCTATTAGAGACTCTTTTAAATGAGTCAGTAGATTATGATAAGGGATAAGGATTTGAGCTATCAGGTGTCTACAGAGTTGGCCGAAAATCCAACTCTGGGAAAGGGGGTGTATTGCCGAAATATATATAAGCCAAGTGAACATCTTTTCTTTTGTTTTTTTTTTTCTCTTCTTCCTTACCTAGCCGAAATTCTCTTCTCCTATTTGCTCTAATTTCTTTTCAATACTGAAAACCCCTAGTTGTTTTCTCCTCTCCTCAATATTTTCTCTAAAAGCCGAATTCTCTTTTGTTCATACTCTCCTTCTCCTATAGCCGAATTTTTAAGGTTGATTTTCCTGAAGGTGCACCATAGCCGATTACACCTTCCTAGTTTGGTAAGTTCTTTGTGATCTATTTCTACAATCTTTTTTCCTTTCTCATATTGTTCTTAAACTGAATTACCCTCTAACGTCTCGATTGATGTTCACTCTCTAATCTTAGAAGTCGAATCCTTTCTTGCTGAGATCTGTAGTGCTGATTTATGGAAAAGCCGAAGGTAGGTGGTGGTAGGTTCGGCCAAATGGCCACTTTTTAATTCCTTTCCCTTTTGCCGAATTTCATATGGTAATCGGTTGGTTGCGATCATCGTAAGGGTTTAATATTTTGGTGATGGCCGAATATAGGTAGGGAAGTGACGTTTTCAGGAGGACTTTCGGGATTCGATTAACTAGGTAAGGGTTGTTTTAAGTATTATGATTATTTATTTAATTGGATCTCATCGCTTACATTCAATTTAGTGACCAAGGAATTATTATGGACTCGAATAACAGTCAAGTAATAGGAGGGGTTGGATCTGTAAACCCAAAACCTAAATACAAGAAGCGATCTGTTTCGGTAGTGCAAGATTGGCCATCGGGGTGTGGGCCGATATCGAAGTCAGATCGTGGGCCGATAGTGGTAGTCTCGAGTGATAGCATCGTAGACATAGCGAAAGCATTAGTACGAGAATCAGGTGTGTAATACTTCCCCACCATCTAGATCTGATTATTAATATATGCTCATAAGTTTTATATGTTATGATAAATGCTGAAATCTCGATTTAATGATGGAAACCCAACGAGGGAAAAAGCGGACCACCAGGTTTGTAAATAATCTGATTAAATGTTATAAGTAAATTGCTTGTATGTGATTGCATGGGTTGGGTGATGAAAGGAGGAAGTTATACATTATATGTGTAGCGGTTCATACCGTGATTCGCTAGAAGTGCTAATGCCGTGATCATTATAAGGGCTTCGCCATAATATGTTGATGAGCGACAGATGACCGCCATCTTGGCGCAGTAGCATGTGGGTTGATTGTAAAATCCCCAATGGTGTGAATGGTCGGATGCAGGCGTGTAGCGGATGGAAACCTAGGAAAATGGGTTGGGTTTTGCATATTATTTGTTATCTATGTAGATGAAACTATTATTATATTTTATAGGTTAAAGCCTAAATCTAATGGTGCATGAGGGTTGCACACTGAGTCTCGCGACTCACCCAATTAAATTAACATTTCAGGTGACACTTAGTGCATTGACTGGGCTAGAGAGGAGCGCAAGGTGGCCATGCAAAAGAAAATGTGGATCCGACAAAAAGGCTCAAGACATTTAGTTTATAATTTTAATTTAAATAATGGGTTTTAAACCTCGTTGTAATAAGGCCATGGGCCACTAGTTTATATTTTGGTTTTATTATGGGTTTTAATTTTTTTCCTTATTTATTATACAAACATTTACTTAAATTAAACTAAGACATGTAATTAAGTTTTGGGCTTTTATTTTTTTAAAGGCATATTTTATAAATTACATATGGGTTTTCTGGTAACCTGAATTGTTTTATTAAAAGTTTTCTAGTGACATGCCAGATCCGGTTGTAGTGGTTGGGCCAAGTTTGGGGTGTTACAAATTGGTATCAGAGCCCGGGTCAAAACTCAGCTTTGTGGTTTTGGGCTCAAAATGATTTCAAAAATGGGCTTTTGAAACGTGGATGTCTTTAAGAAATACCAGGTTTGTTAGCTCGGCATGGCACCTGCGTCTCTAGCCCAAGTTCGCCAGGTAAGTATTCTGAACTCCTTATTGTGATATAAATGTGGGCTTAATGGGTTTTATGGGACGTGGACTATTTAGGTTAGAACTTGATGGACTCTAGGCTTAGACAAACAACTCTTAAAATCCATAAGATTTAACTTCATTAAACAAAACCTGTAAACAAGTCACAAGACTAAAGTGTGCTAACAAGCGTATGCATGTCTAGGAGTAGATCCGGAAGAGCTTGGTATTTAAGCAGTCCGAGTGACTCACCTCCTCTTTGCTGGAATCTTACCTGGTGTATAGTGATTGTTCACTTTAGCCATGATAGGGTGTGGCAATAGGCATATGCATGTCTAGGAGTGGATTCAGGGAAAGCTTGGTACTTAAGCAGTCCTAGTGACTCACCTCCTTTTCACTAGAATCCTACCTGGTGCATAGTGATTATTCACCCTAGTTACGAGTACGTGTTGACAGGCTAAAACTTACAATTAAAACCCGAAAGGGACCAGCTATCATGTTTTGTAAAATCCTAAAGTAAACCTTAGTTCTGAAATCACCAAATTACCCTTAATTCGTAAAAATTACCTTGGTTTTGCAAAATGACCAAAAATACCTCTTGTCTGAAAAATGACCAAAATACCCTTAATTTATAAAATGACCAAATTACCCCTGACTTGCAAAATTACCAAAATACCCCCGAGTTGAAAAATTACCAAAATACCTTTATTTCACAAAATCACCCGAAACCATATTTTAAAAAAATTATGAAAATACCCTTGTAGGTTAAAATTACAAAAATACCCCTAGGTAGTGAAATGACGAAAATACCCTTAGGTGATGGATGTTACTTGTATGAATGTTGTGTGTGCATAATTCCTAGAATTAGGAAGACCAAAACTGAGATAGGTTGAATTGAAGAATCACTTTTAAAAACCATGTTTCATAAGATTGTTCGGGGATAATTAGTGAAAATAACTAATGACTCATAAAACTTTTAAATCAGATAAACGCGAACTAGAAGAATGAGTACAAGAGGTCGAGGACGTCCGCCACGTGGTCGCGATAGAGGTAGGATTACCGTGTCAGAACTCGTAGGATCGGGTTATGGGTCCAGAAGTGAGATACTAGTTCTACCAGCTGTTGAGGTGGAATTTCAAGACTAGATAGGTGGAGATGACGTGGTGTCACAGGCGGTCTTAAGAGTTTTGGAAAGAGTGGCTGAGGCTGGTATGGGCATAGGAGCCCAAAAATTTGTGCCAGAGAGGCTGAGGAACAATGGGGCCGAGGTATTTAGGGGAGTCTCTTGCGTATCCCCAAGTTTCACTGAATATTGGTTGGAGGCAGTGGAACGTATAATGGATGGCCTAGACTTCACGGTGAAGGAGAAGTTGAAGGGGGTCGTGTCTCTTCTTCGAGACGAGGCCTACCAATGGTGGCTCACGATGAAAGAGGGTACGGTCGCGGACTTGATTGACTGGGATTTCTTTAAGGAGTCATTCCTGGAAAAGTACGTTGGGACCAGTTATATGGATGCTCAAAGGAAAGCATTCCTGAACTTGGTGCAGGGGAGTAAGTCGGTGGCTGAGTTTCTGCGCTTGAGTCGTTACGCTCGGGGAATGGTAGCAAGGGAGTATGAACGATGCGTTCGGTTTGAGAATGGGCTACGGAATGAGCTAAGGATTCTGATTGCACCATAGTGAGAGAGAATTTTTGCGATTTTAGTGGATAAGGTTAAAATAACTGAGGAAGTGAAATGGGTGGAGAGACAAGAGAAGGATAAGGATCAGGGCAGGAGTAAGAGAAGTTTTGGACCCTCTAGAGCAACTGAAAATTTTCAGAAGAGGCCTAGGACTGATGGGCCAGCTCGTGCTCCAGCGGGCCAGAATCAAGCATGTTCTACATGTGGGAGAACCCATTATGGGGAGTGCAGAATGAAAATCGGTGGATGCTTCAGGTGTGGATCCATAGAACATTTGATGAGGGACTGTCCTCAGATGGATCGGGGACAGCCAACAGGCCTAGGTTCTGATCAGACTAGGAGAGGTGATCAGCCTGGACCAAGGGGTAGAGGTGTAGCTAGAGGAAGAAATGGATCTGGTCGGGGTCGTAGAGCACCTGGTAGGGGTGCAGGTAATGTAGATGCAAGGCAGCCAGGTTTAGTTTATGTAGCTTGTCGATGAGAGGATAGTGACGCACCGAATGTTATAACCGGTACGTTTCTTGTTACTGATAATCCTTTAAATGCCTTGATTGATATTGGGTCAACCCACTCCTATGTTGCATGTTCAGTATCTGAGACTCTAAGTATCGACTCTGAAACAACCACTAGAAAGATGATTGTGGTTAGTCCTTTAGGACAATCTAAGGTAGTGGACAAACTGTTTAGGGATGTACCTTTAGAGACTCAAGGGGTAGTATTCCCAGCAGATTTAATGGAGTTACCGTTTGGAGAGTTTGACCTTATATTAGGAATAGATTGGTTGACTAAGCATCATGCCAAGTTGGACTGTGGGAATAAGCGTATGGTGTTGAGTACCCCGGAAGGCGGGGAGGTGGTTGTGTTAGGAGAAAGAAGGAATTACTTGTCCAACATGGTATCATCTTTAAAAGCTATTAATATGATTCGGAAGAGATGTGTGCCTTTCTAGCTTTTAGTAGTGCGTTGGATGCTAAGGAGGTGACTTTAATGGGGTTCAAACAGTCAAGGATTTCGCGGATGTCTTTCTAGAGGAATTACCAAGATTACCCCCGGATCGCGAGGTGGAATTCAGAATAGACCTACTCCCGGGTACATCTCCAGTATCCATTGCTCCTTATAGAATGGCGCCGAAGGAGTTGGTAGAGCTCAAGGCTCAGATTCAGGAACTATTGGATCAAGGGTTCATTCGACCGAGTGTGTCTCCATGGGGAGCGCCGGTCTTGTTCGTGAAAAAGAAGGAGGGTCCATGCGTATGTACATGGACTATCGTCAATTGAACAAGTTGACGATTAAAAACAAGTATTCATTACCAAAAATCGACGATCTATTCGATCAGCTCAAAGGAGCTTCAGTCTTTTCTAAGATTGACTTAGGGTCTAGATATCATCAATTAAGGGCTAAAGAAGGAGACATTCATAAGACGGCATTTCAGACCCGGTACGGTCATTATGAGTTCTTGGTGATGCCGTTCGGGTTGACAAACGTGTCAGTAGCTTTTATGGATATGATGAACCAGATGTTCCAACCATATCTTGATCGGTTCGTCATGGTGTTTATTGACTACATCCTGGTTTATTCTAAGCCTGAGGAGGAACATGATGAACATCTTCGTGTGGTGTTGCAAACTCTGAAGGAGAAATAATTGTTTGTAAAGTTCAGTAAGTGTGAGTTCTGGCTGAAGGAAGTGACTTTCTTAGGGCATGTAGTTTCGACCGAGGGAATCATGGTGGACCCTTGAAAGATAGAGGCTGTATTGGATTGGAAACTGCCAAAGTCTATGGTGGAGGTTCAGAGTTTCTTAGGTTTGGTAGGGTATTACCGAAGGTTCATTGAAGGGTTTTCTCTAATAGCGGCACCTCTAGCTAAGTTGTTGAGGAAGGGAGTATCGTTTGTATGGATCGACAAACAAAGAAGAGAGCTTTGAGAAGTTGAAGAGAATCTGACTAAGCACCAAAGATTAATTCAATGGAGGCGTAAAAGGAATTTACCATCTACTGTGATGCATCACACACGGGTTTAGGGTGTGTATTGATGCAAGAAGGAAAGGTGGTGGCGTATGCGTCTCGACAGTTGAGACTGCATGAGTTGAACTACCCTACGCATGACTTAGAGTTGGCGGCGGTAGTGTTTGCCTTAAAAATTTGGAGGCACTACTTGTATGGGGAGAAGTCGGTAATTTACACTGACCATAAAAGTCTGAGGTACCTCCTTACCCAGAAGGAGCTAAATTTAAGACAACATTGGTGGATCGAGTTCTTGAAGGATTATGATTGTTCGATCGAATACCACCCTGGTAAGGTGAATGTGGTGGCAGATGCGTTAAGCTGTAAGGTAGTATCAGAATTAAGAGCCATGTTCGCTCATCTAAGTTTATTCGACGACGGGAGTTTGCTGGCTGAGTTGCAAGTAAAGCCAACATGGGTAAGTCAGGTTAAAGACAAACAGTTAGGAGATAAAGACTTGAGTGCTTGACTATTGCGAGTGAGGGATGGTGGAATGGAGGACTATAGTCTGAATAATGATGGAGTTCTGTGTTATCGTGGGAAGATTTGCATGCCTAAAGATGATGAGTTAAGATAGAGGATTCTTCGGGAATTGCATAGTAGCCCTTATGCTATGCATCCTAGAGGAGTTAAGATGTACCGTGATTTGCGAGAGCAATTTTGGTGGCCAGGTCTGAAGAAAGAGGTAATGGAAATCGTAGGAAAATGTTTGACGTGTCAGTAGGTCAAAGCTGAACACCAAGTGCCTTCGGGATTGTTGCAGCCGGTGAAGATTCCCCAATGGAAATGGGAGAGAATCACGATGGATTTTGTTAGTGGGTTACCCCTTACACCCACTAAAAAGGATTCGATTTGGGTGATTGTAGATCGACTAATGAAGTCTGCTCACTTCATACCGGTTTGAGTGGAGTTTTCTCTACAAAAGTTGGCTAAATTGTATGTGGCTGAGGTTGTAAGATTACATGGTGTGCCGGTGTCGATCATATCAGATAGGGACCCTAGGTTTACGTCACGATTTTGGAAGGCTCTTCATCAAGCAATGGGAACAAGGTTGGACTTTAGTACTGCTTTCCACCCACAGACTGATGGTCAGTCTGAGAGAGTAATTCAAATCTTGGAGGATATGTTAAGGGGTTGCATCATTAATTTTAGGGGCAGTTGGGAAGACTACTTGCCTGTGGCAGAATTTGCATACAATAATAGTTATCAAGCTAGCATTCAGATGGTGCCTTATGAAGCGTTATATGGAAGGAGATGTCCTATTCCAACTTGTTGGACGGAGTTGGGTGAACGTAAGATGTTAGGTCCAGAATTAGTTTCAAAAATAGAGGAGAAAGTTAAGTTAATACGGGCTAGGCTAAAGGAAGCATCTGATTGACAGAAGTCTTACGCAGATCTAAAGCGGAAAGAGGTGAAATTTGCGGTAGGTGATCAAGTCTTCTTGAAGGTATCCCCGTGGAAGAAGGTAATGAGGTTTGGACGAAAGGGTAAGTTAAGTCCATCGTTTATTGGGCCTTATCAGGTACTAGAACGTGAGGGCCCAGTGGCTTATCGTTTGGAATTGCCTTCGGAGTTGGAGTAGATACATGATGTGTTTCATGTTTTGATGCTGAGACATTATCGATCTGATCCATTGCACGTAGTGCCGGTAGAAGAGATAGAGGTAAGGCCAGATTTGTCTTTTGAGGAGAAACCAGTACAAATTTTGGATCGAGATGTAAAAGTGTTAAGAAGGAAGTCTGTTCCTTTGGTCAAAGTTCTGTGGCGAAACCATGGCTCAGAAGAGGCGACGTGGGAGCTAGAGGATGTTATATGCGAACAATATCCCCATCTTTTCTGATCAGGTAAATTTTGGGGCCAAAATTTATTTTAAGGGGGTAGAACTGTAACATCCTAAAGGTGGGCCTGTGCATTTATATGTGGTGTTTGTTTCATATGTTAAAATTTGGAAATTTAGGTTTAAATCTGAGGCCTAAATTAAATATTCTGTTTAAGCTTACTTGGGTTAAAATAAAGTTTTAAATAGTTTAATGAGCGTTTTGGGCTTGTGGCCCAGAAGGAAATGATGCCATAAGGAAGGAGAGAAGTTGGCGTCAAAAGGCAAGGGGAATGGGCCCAATTTGTGACCACCAGAAGCCCAAGTTTTGGGTCAAAAATTAGGCACTTAGGAGCCTTAGGAGGGGACGGCACAAGGCAAAATTTTAGGAGTTTATGGTGTTTTAATTTAAGTGATTTAATGCTGATAAAGGGTGAGGAGTTGGATCTATTAGAGACTCTTTTAAATGAGTCAGTAGATTATGATAAGGGATAAGGGTTTGAGCTATCAGGTGTCTGCAGAGTTGGCTGAAAATCCAACTTTGGGAAAGGGGGTGTATTGCCAAAATATATGTATAAGCCAAGTGAACATCTTTTCTTTTGTTTTTTTTCTCTTCTTCCTCACCTAGCCGAAATTTTCTTCTCCCATTTGCTTTAATTTCTTTTCAAAATCAAAACCCCCTAGTTGTTTTCTCCTCTCCTTAATATTTTCCCTAAAAGCTGAATTCTCTTTTGTTCATACTCTCCTTTTCCTATAGCCGAATTTTCAAGGTTGATTTTCCTGAAGGTGCACCATAGCCGATTACACCTTCCTAGTTTGGTAAGTTCTTTGTGATCTATTTCTACAATCTTTCTTCCTTTCTCATATTGTTCTTAAACCGAATTACCCCTCTAACATCTCGATTGATGCTCACTCTCTAATCTTAGAAGCCGAATCCTTTCTTGCTGAGATCTGTAGTGTCGATTTGTGGAAAAGCTGAAGGTAGGTGGTGGTAGGTTCGGCCAAATGGCCACTTTTTAATTCCTTTCCCTTTTGTCGAATTTCATATGGTAATCGGTTGGTTGCGATCATCGTGAGGGTTTAATATTTTCGTGATGGCCGAATATAGGTAGGGAAGTGATGTTTTCAGGAGGACTTTCGAGATTCGATTAACTAGGTAAGGGTTGTTTTAAGTATTATGATTATTTATTTAATTGGATCTCATCGCTTACGTTCAATTTAGTGACCAAGGAATTATTATGGACTCGAATAACAGTCAAGTAATAGGAGGGGTTGGATCTGTAAACCCAAAACCTAAATACAAGAAGCGATCTATTTCGGTAGTGCGAGATTGGCCATCGGGGTGTGGGCCGATATCAAAGTTAGATCGTGGGCTGATAGTGGTAGTCTCGAGTGATAGCAGCGTAGACATAGCGAAAGCGTTAGTACGAGAATCAGGTGTGTAATACTTCCCCACCATCTAGATCTGATTATTAATGTATGCTCCTAAGTTTTATATGTTATGATAAATGCCGAAATCTCGGTTTAATGATGGAAACCCAACGAGGGAAAAAGCAAGCCACCAGGTTAGTAAATAATCTGATTAAATGTTATAAGTAAATTGCTTGTATGTGATTGCATGGGTTGGGTGATGAAAGGAGGAAGTTATACATTATATGTGTAGCGGTTCATACCGTGATCTGTTGTAGTGGCTAATGCCGTGATCTATTTTAAGAGCTTCGGCCATATTATGTTGATGAGCAGCATGACTACTATCTTGGTGTGTAGCGGTGTGGGTTGATTGTAGAAATCCCCAATGGTGTGAACGGCTGGTACGGGGGCGTGTAGCAGATGGAATCCTAGGAAAATGGGTTGGGTTTTGCATATTATTTGTTATTTATGTAGATGAAACTATTATTATGTTTTATGGGTTAAGGCCTAAATCTAATGGTGCATGAGGGTTGCACACTGAGTCTCGCGACTCACCCAATTAAATTAACATTTCAGGTGACACTTAGTGCATCGAACCGGGCTGGAGAGGAGCGCAAGGTGGCCATGCAAAAGAAAATTTGGATCTGGCAAAAAGGCTCAAGACAATTAGTTTATAATTTTAATTTAAATAATGGGTTTTAAACCTCGTTGTAATAAGGCCATGGGCCACTAGTTTATATTTTGGTTTTATTATGGGTTTTAATTTTTTTACTTATTTATTATACAAACATTTACTTAAATTAAACTAAGACATGTAATTAAGTTTTGGGCTTTTATTTTTTTTAAAGGCATATTTTATAAATTACATATGGGCTTTCTGATAACCTGAATTGTTTTATTAAAATTTTTCTAGTAACATGCCAGATCCGGTTGTAGTGGTTGGGCCGGGTTTGGGGTGTTACACATATGCAAGGTAAGCGTCATAACCCTTTCTGACCTATTTATGTGCCGATATTGCTGAAATTATATTAGGTAATCCATCTAGTTTATCAGATTCAATATGAAGTAATTTACCATTCTCACATTTCAATACAATATATTTCTATTACAATTCACCACTGCATCATATTGGGTTAACCAATCCGTTCCCAAAATCACATCAAATTCATCAAATGGCAATAACATCAAGTCAGCCAAAAAGCAATAACCTTTTACCATCAACGGTCAGTTCTTACAAACTTTATCCAGCATAACACACTGGCCCAGGGGGTTTGAAACTTTAACCACAATTTTAGTGAATTCAACAGGTAAATTTTTAACAGTCACTAAGTTCGTGCATATGTATGAATGTGTGGTACCACGATCAATCAAAGTAGTAATATCAGTATCAAGTAGAGAAAATGTACCAGTAATGACGTCTGGTGCAGAGGCATCTTATCTAGCACAAATAGCATATGTCCTTGCAGGTGCTTGTAACAACCCAAATTTGGGCCTAGTAGAATTGGGCCTATTGGGCCTTGGGCGTAAGAGCGTTTAAAAATTTTTTAGAACAAGAGAATGATACTTATGCAAGTTGGACTTATTAGGTGAGTGATTTTGGAAGGTTAGGGGCTTCTATGAAGTCCCGGGATTAAACCTGGGCTTAGGAAAAATTTTTGTTGTAGGTGAATAAAACCCTAGGAGTTAGTAGGTAGGCTTTAAGAATAAAATGTGGAAAAAAATGACACAAAAGGAGTTGTGGTCTAGTGGCAAATGATGCCACATAGGAGACAAGGAAGCAATGGGATCCAAGGTTCAAGTCTTGGCGCTTGCATTTCATTTTGATTTCTCTTTTTTAAAGGAACTTAAACTTTGGCCATAGGTTTATATTTAGTTGCGCATGATGTTAGACACAAGAAAGTGAGTGGTCTAGTGGCAAGACGTCATTAAGGGTGTAAAGGAGCCTGGGTTCGAATCTCATGACAAGCAGGGGAGTATTTATTTTGCGGATTGGACGGCCAGAGTTTGTGTTTAATTTAAACTCTACTGAAGAAGGGATCCCACATCAGAAAGCTAGCAAGAGGGAAGGTGAGAAGCTGGCTATATATAGAGCCATATATGAGGAGAATAAACATACCTTGGTTGGCGTTTGGGCATAGGATCATTCAGAGCGCGGATTAGCTTCAGACTCCTATCAGGTGTGTATCTACTCTAGCTGTAGAGCGAAAAATGCCGAAATGCCGGTCACACGACGATGGTAGCCACACGAGCGTGCGGGCGCACATGTGGGAGCTTCGACGCGATAGTCGAGGCCACCATGAGTATTCTTGTGGGTTGGCATTGTTTGGGCCAAGTGGGCTTGATGGGCTCGAGGGCCCATATGAATAAATTGTATGATTGTGTAGTGATAGTGAACTGGTCTAGGTGAATCTCATATCTGTGGCTAGATTTAGGCTAAATGGGCCACACTAGCATGTGGGCCCATTTGGGCCGAGAATGGGCCTTAGGCCCATTTGCATCATTATCTCTGTTTAGAATACTTGAGTCGCTCGAGGCGACTGTAGACCTTCTGAGGGATTGGCAAAATTACTGAAATACCCCTGGTTTACGAAATTACCGAAATACCCCTAGTTTGCAAAATTATCAAAATACCCTTGGTTTACGAAATTACCAAAATACCCATAGTTTACAAAATTAACGAAATACCCCTGTGTTGCAAATTTATTGAAATACCCCTAGAGGGTAAATTATCGAAATACCCCTAGGTTGCGAAATTATCGAAATACCCTTGAAGGGTAAATTACCGAAATACCCTTAGAGGGTAAATTACCAAAATACCCCTGGATTGCGAGATTACCGAAATACCCTCGAGGGGATGAAAATGACTGTTATACCCTTAATTGTGAATGAATATCGTATGTATGTTTTAGTTACACTTTTATACGTGGATACATGACATTTTATCATATTGCATGGGGCGGGTTAATGACTGGAGAGAAGTGTAGCCTGGTGGCTCTGCCACATACTATTTTAGTGGCATAGCCACATATATATATATATATACTATGACTCTGGTGGCTCAGCCACAAATATTGTGATTAGCAGCTCGTCTGTATTATTGGTGTGATTGGCGGTGTGGGTTGACTTGATCCCTACAGGTGAGGATTGGTTGGTACGAGGGTGTGATTGGTTGGATTGGGTTGGGTTACATTATATTACACTACATTATCTGCATTATCATGCTTATAGGGCTAAGGCCCAGATTGTTATTGAATAGGGTTCGGCTCAGTCTGTTTCTGTAAGGCTTTAGCTCAGTCTACTTCTATTTGGGCTTCAGCTCAGTCTGCTTCTGTATGGGCTCGGGCCCAGTTAATGACCGACTAGGGGAATTACACACTGAGTTCTCATAACTCACCCCTTTACTTTAACCTTGCAGGTAATCTCCAGTCTTAGAGGATTTGGAGCTGTGGAGGACTCGAAGGTGGCCATACGCGGAGTTGTTAATAAACGGAACTTAGTAATTTTGGTTTGAAATTATTTTAGATTATTATATTTTGGGTTATTAATTTATGTAATATGGCCTTTGGGATTTTCTTTTAACTTTCATTGGTAATTCTTTTAGTTATGACTTACTAAACAATATAACATGGGTTTTTAAAAACGATAACTGCCGTTTTCAAATATCACATTTTCACAACTTCTAAAGTCAATCTTCTTCTACAAACAATGTTTTGGAAACAATATTATTTTTGCAAGGAAAAATAACTTTAAGCAAATTTTATTTGTTAAGCGACGAAACTCGAGGTTTTTCATTGAGAGAAAGTTTTTAAATTGAGGAAAGGTTTTTAAAGATCGTAAGGTTTATACAACCTTTTGATGTGACATGCCAGATTTGGGCCTAACTTCTAGGTCGAGTTTGGGGTGTTACATTTTATGGTATAAGAGCCCGGGTTGCAAAACTCGACTGTGGAATGGGTTTTGAAATTTTTCCTTAAGTGTTTAAATTTTTAACTTGGAAAGTAATAGTGTTACTGGAAGTGTGGCACACCGAGTCTCCGGCACCAAATCCGTAAGTTTCTTGATCTTAAACTTTGTTATATGATGAAATGACTGTATATTTTGTATTTATTTTGTGTGCGTTTTGTTTGGATGTGATGTTTGAATATAGAAATTATATGCATGTGCGATAAATATATGTTTGTTTCTGTGGTTAGATGGTTGATTGTGTGTAAGAGGTTTCAAGATTAAGTTAGAAGTGTTGTAGTGTTATTGGGATGAGAGTGCACAGCGGAAGCGTAGTGGGATAACTTGTGTTGTGCTGCTATTATATAGTTGAAAATTTCGAGGACAAAATTTCTTTAAGGGGGTAGATTTGTAACGAGCCAAATTTGGGCCTAGTAGAATTGGGCCCATTGGACCTTGGGCGTAGGAGCGTTTAAAAATTTTTGAGAACAAGAGAACAACACTTATGCAAGTTGGACCTATTAGGTGAGTGATTTTGGAAGGTTAGGGGGCTTCTATGAAGTCCCTGGATCAAACCTGGGCTTAGGAAAAATTTTTGTTTTGGGTGAATAAAACCCTGGGAGTTAGTAGGTAGGCTTTAAGAATAAAATGTGGAAAAAATGACACAAAAGGAGTTGTGGTCTAGTGGCAAATGACGCCATATAAGAGACAAGGGAATGAAGCCATACAAGGAAGTAAGCGGATCCAAGGTTCAAGTCTTGGCAATTGCATTTCATTTTGATTTCTCTTTTTTAAAGGAACTTAGACTTTGACCATAGGTTTATATTTAGTTGTGCATGATGTTAGACACAAGGAAGTGAGTGGTCTAGTGCAAGGCGTCATTAAGGGTGCAAGGGAGCCTGGGTTCTAATCTCATGACAAGTAGGGGAGTATTTATTTTGCGGATTGAACGGCCAGAGTTTGTGTTGGATTTAAACTCTACTGAAGAAGGGATCCCACATCAGAAAGCTAGCAAGAGGGAAGGTGAGAAGCTAGCTATATATAGAGCCATCTATGAGGAGAGTAAACATACCTTGGTTGTCATTTGGGCATAGGAGCACTCGGAGCGCGGATGAGCTTCAGACTCCTATCAGCTGTGTATCTACTTTAGCTGTAGTATTTAACGTTGTTTGGGCCGAAAGGGGTCATGTAGGCCCAATGGGCCTGGGGGCCCATATGAATAAATTGTATGATTGTGCAGTAGATAGTGAACTGGTCTAGGTGAATCTCACATCTGTGGCTAGATTTGGGCTAAATGGGCCACACGAGCGCGTAGGCCTATTTGGGCCGAGAATGGGCCTTAGGCCCATTCGCATCATTATCTCTGTTTAGAATACTTGAGTCGCTCGAGGTGATTGTAGACCTTCTGAGGTATTGGCAAAATTATCGAAATACCCTCGAATTGTAAAATTATCGAAATACCCCTGGTTTGCGAAATTACTGAAATACCCCTAGTTTGTGAAATTATCGAAATGCCCTTGGTTTGCAAAATTATCGAAATACCCTCAGTTTACAAAATTATCAAAATACCCTTGGGTTGCAAAATTACTGAAATACCTTGAAGGGTAAATTACCGAAATACCCCTTGGTTATGAAATTATTGAAATACCCTTGGAGGGTAAATTACCGAAATACCTTTGGAGGGTAAATCACCAAAATGCCCTTAGGTTGCGAGATTACCGAAATACCCCCGAGGGGGTAAAAATAATTGTTATACCCTTAATTGTGAATGAATATCGTGTGTATGTTTTAATTATACTTTTATACGTGGATACATGACATTTTATCATAGTGAATGGGGCGGGTTAATGATTGAAGAGAAGTGTAGCCTGGTGGCTCTACCACATACTATTTTAGTGGCTATGCCACATATATATATACTATGACTCTGGTGGCTCAGCCAGAAATATTGTGATTAGCAGCTTGTCTGCATTATTGGTGTGATTGACGGTGTGGGTTGACTTGATCCCCACAGGTGACGATTGGTTGGTACGGGGGTGTGATTGGTTGGATTGGGTTAGGTTACATTACACTACATTATCTGCATTATCATGCTTATAGGGCTAAGGCCCAGATTGCAACTGAATACGGCTTCGGCTCAGTCTGCTTCTGTAGGGCTTCAGCTCAGTCTGCTTCTATATGGGCTTCGGCTCAGTCCTCTTTGGTATAGGCTCAGGCCCAGTTAATGACCGACTAGGGGAATTACACACTGACTTCTCATAACTCACCCCTTTGCTTTAACCTTGCAGGTAATCCGCAGCCTTAGAGGATTTGGACCTGCGGAGGACTCGGAGGTGGCCATACGTGGAGTTGTTAAAAAATAGAAATTAGTAATTTTGGTTTGAAATTATTTTAGATTATTCTATTTTGGGTTATTAATTTATGTAATATGGCCTTTGGGATTCTCTTTTAACTTTTATTGGTAATTCTTTTAGTTATGAACTGCTAAACAATATAACATGGGTTTTTAAAAATGATAACTGTCGTTCTCAAATATCACGTTTCCGTAACTTTTAAAGTCAATCTTCTTCTACAAACAATGTCTTGAAAACAATATTATGTTTGCAAGGAAAAATAACTTTAAGCAAATTTTATTTGTTAAGCGACGAAACTCAAGGTTTTTCATTGAGAGAAAGTTTTTAAATTGAGGAAAGGTTTTTAAAGATCGTAAGGTTTATACAACCTTTTGATGTGACATGCCAAATTCGGGCCTAACTTCTAGGCCGGGTTTGGGGTGTTACAGTGCTCGTGCCTCAGATCTAACTACTGTATCCTTGTTAGTACCTCGACTACCACCAACATTGTTGGGGTGACGGGGTGGTCTGCCTCTCGAAACAGGATTACTAGGCTTTGGAGCTGGTTCTATTTCTTTTTCAACTCTTTTGGGACAATCCCTGAGAAAATGGTCAAGTGAACCACATCCAAAACAAGCTCCACTTCTAGACCGACATTCCCCATGATGAAATTTGTTACAATGTTTACATTTCGGTTTGGGTTTACCAACACTACCCACACTGGTCACAGACGGAGATGAAAACCTTGGGTTAAAACGTTGAGAGCCCCGCTCTCTTCCAGAATATCCTGTAGAGGTGGTCACACGATCATAATACTTCATTAATATTTTAGAAGCAAATGATTGTGACTTACTCATAGTCCTTTTTCCAGAAACCCTAGCCTCTCTTTCAACTTGTTTCTTTTCTTTACTCAATTCCTCAGCTTTGTGACCTCGATCGGCTAACACCGTAAATTATTTTATCTCGAGAATTCCAATCAATATCTTGATATCTTCATTTAAACCCTCTTCAAAGTGTTCACACATCTCAGCTTCGGTTAGAACCTATTCTCTAGCATATTTACTCAACCAAACAAATTCTCTTTCATATTCGGATACAGTCATACTTCTCTATTTAAGCTCTAAAAATTCTTTCTTTTTCTGATCCATAAACCTATGACTAACATATTTCTTCCTAAATTCAGATTGGAAGAATTCCCATGTAACATTATCTCTCGATACAACCAAAGTTACGGTATTCCACCAATGATAAGCTGTATCTTTCAGTAGGGATACTGCAACATTTCAGGCATTAGGCATGTGTACAGGATAATTTATCAAAAACTTGGATAGTATTTTCTAACCAAAATTCAGCCCTTTTCGAATCATCATTTGTAGTAGCTCTAACTTCTTCCGCCCCATGCTTTCAGATTTTATCTATCGAAAGCTTACCAATTCTAGCGGGTTCAGCACCCTGTGGTACCTCAAGAACCAGTTGAGGAGCAGGTGGAGGAGGTTGTTGTACTACGGGGTTTGTTCTTAAGTACTCGGTGAACCACTCATTCATCATTTGAAAGAAGGCTTATTTTTCCTCTTCACCTCAGCCCTCAGACATGGGCCTTTCACTACCAGATGCAGATGCAACTCTTTGAACTGAAGCTGAATCATTGCTCTCAGCTTTCTCGGATTCAACTCTAGCTCGGTTGGATGACATTACTATATGAAAGACACATTTAAATTGATCAAGATTCATCACACTATCACAAATTATATAATGGCATGTATAGCTAAACTCGTGTTTGCAACATCAAATCTGAGAATTGACTAAATTGTAGCTCTGATACCACTAAATGTAACACCCCTAACCCGTATCCGTCACTGAAATAAGGTTACGAAGCATTACCTAGACTTTGAGAATATTTTTTAAATAATTCACGCCAACTAGTATTCATTAATCGAGATCATTCGTAACGTCCCTTAAATGGACCCTCGAGCCCCAATATGAACTTTGGAATCGAGTCGGGACTTAATCAAAACCTCTAAGAATTTTTCGCAAAATTACAAAAATTTTCTAAGTTGCAGGGCTCACAAGCCCGTTTGGTCTAGGGACACGCTCGTGTCCATAACCCATGTAACTCTCTAACTTATAAGGCATGAAAAAATTGAAGTCACACGGCCAAGTCACACGCCCGTGTCTTAGGCCGTGTGGTGAATTTTATTTTCGAAATTTAGGTGCAGTATTCACACGGCCATGTAACACGCCCGTGTCTAAGGCCGTGTAACACACCCATGTCTAAGGCCGTGTCAACCACACAACTGAGACACATGCCCGTGTCTCTGCCCATGTCCCCAATTCTGAGCATTCTGTTTCTCATTTTTAAGATACAGGGGACACATGGCCAAATCACATAACCATGGGTCAAGCCGTGTGTCACACACGGTCTGGACACACGTCCATGTGGACAAAATAAAGTCATTTCCTAGCCTCATTTGCCACCCAAATTTTACCATTTACCTGCACTAAAACATACCAAGTACAATCCAACCATTCCAAGCATTCGATTTAAGCAAATTCCATCATTTATCATGGCATACCATTATATGCATATGTGTTTATAAACTTACCTTGGATTAAATTAGGCTTTAACATCATTTGATCACATATAGTTAACATAACACATATGAATATGTCATAATAGCCTACTTTATCATATCAAACTACGCCATCACTAGCCATTCCAATGGCTAGGTTACAAAACATCATTTTCAAGCCACTATCGGCCAAGTTGTCCTATACATGCCATTATACCAAAATGATTTTACTAAGTATACCCAAAATAACAAGTTGATAGTGTGACGATGCTCCAATGATCTCCACCTTCGCGAGCGTCCAAACACTATAAAATAAACGGAGTAAGCATTACATGCTTAGTAAGTTCGTATAACAGAAACTAAACTTACTAATACCGTTTATTAAATCTAAGTATACAATATCATGTTTTTCATCCATTAGCAAAATTACCTAAACACATGCATTCAATCAAACATGCTAGTCACCTAAATTTTCGTATCAATCAAGTAAACATAAATGAGCTCATCAAGCGATATTTTTTCAAGTCATTATCATTTCATCTCAAAATTCTCATACCAGGTCATGAGTTGTGTCCGTTGAATCATTGTGATTCCGATGGATGCTCAAGTAGTACATTCGAGGTGTACGATTCAATAGTCCGTCAATTCTTATTCCAGGGTGCCCATTAGGGCACTTAACCAAGGAACACACTCTCGAGCCACATATTGTATAACAGGATTACCAGTCTAGGCGAAATCCTTTATATAACATATGTTCAGAAGAGCTCGATTAGGATTACCAGTCCAGGCTAAACCCTAATCATAATGTATACTCGAGAGGTATTATATCAAGATTACCCATCTGGGCTAAATCCTTTCTATAATGAGGTCAATAGGATTACTCGTTCGAGCTAAATCCGTCCGCAATAAATGCAGGACCTCATCCATTTCGGGAAAGCACATATATTCATCGGAATTCAATGTTCATTCGGGACTTAACCCCTTTTTCACTATTCAAGCATGTATTAAATTTCTCATTATAGCATTCAAGTAATGTACATCAATATAAGTCACATTTCATACAAACACAACATTCAATTAAACATATTTACATGCCCAATTAAGTTACACGAACTTACCTAGACACTTGTTCGCGTAAGTAATCTACTAATATGAAACCTTTTCTTTTCCTCAGTCTAACCTCTAATGTAAGTTGCCCAGATCTACATAAATAGCTTTAATCATCAATTTCTCATATTTCATACTCATTTGGACTCAATTTACATCCTAAGCAAGATTACCATTTTGCCCTTACCTTTTCTATAAATTCCCATTTCATCCCTACGCTCGAAAACTGAAACTTGTGCATTTTAGTCCCTATTCCAAGCCTAACCAAAATCTCATTACAAAATTTACAGAACATGTATTCATAAAAATTTAGAATTTTTCATCAAATTTCACAACTTTACATTTTAGTCCCTAAATCATGTTTTCATCAAAAATCACTTTGTAAAAGTTTTTTATCTATCAACAACCTTTCATTTTCTACCATAATTTTTTAATTTTCAGCATATTCATCCATGACCCAAATTTCAAACCTTAATAACTTTTCAAATTAATCCCCCAAATAGATAAATTAGACTATCCTGGTTTCAAAAATATCAAAATTACTAAAAATGGGACAAGGAAACTTACCCAATTAAGCCTTGAAAGTTTATTCTCTCTCTCCTAGGGTTTCCATAGAATTTTAGGGTTGAAGATGACAAAATAATAATATGATATCTTTATCATCTTTTTAATTAATTAATTATTTTAATTTTCAATTTAGTCCCTACTCTTTTCTAATTTTTCCATGGATGAGTCACCAAAAATCTACATACTTTTCTTTAATGGTTTAATTACCATATAAGGACCTCTAGTTTTGAATTTCATAGCTATTTGATCCTTATAACTACTAGAATTCAACTTTTACATTTATGCGATTTAGTCCTTCTCGTAATTAAATATTATATCGATAAAATTTTCGTATCAAAATTTTCACACGACATGTCTATCATAATACGGACCATATAATAAAATAAAAATAAACTTCATTTTCGGATCGGATTTGTGGTCCCGAAACTACTGTTCCGATTTCACTGAAAAATGAGTTGTTACAGTTTTATTCATGTGGATCATGCATATCAAGTTTGGCGTAGATTAAAGTTCTTTTATCAATTTAATAGAGATATTGGATAGGTTTAAAATTTTGCATGCATGACAAATACAATTATATTGATAAAAATATATAAAGCTAATTTAGTTTTACATTAGTATAACTAAATCCCTACCCGTAAATATATTATGGCTAAAAATAATTGTTACTTGAAAAAAAATTGGACCACTGATCGAATCAATTAGACCACCAATTCTTGTTTCAATTAATTTGATTAGTCTGAAGTTGATTCAACCATATAGATAATAAAATTTTATTTTGAAGTTGATGGACGTTGAATTTAAAGAAACAATCTTTTATTTAACTTTTTTTTTCATATTCATGTCTCGGAAATGGAAGTATAATAAAACATATTTTTGATAATTATTTAATAAAATGTAGTGGAAATCTTTAATTCCACAAGTAAAGTTAAGATTTTGTCACATGTCTTTTTTTTTTTCGATTTTTAATTACAACTTAAGGATACATGGCAAAATCTCATCTTCATTTGTGGAGTTAAAAAATTTCATGACCAATGTACCAAATAATTATCCTATAATTTTATAAGAAAATATTTGGTACACTGTTAGTAGATGACACAATGAATGCTTGTTAGTCCCTAAATAAAGTATGATTACTTTACATTTTAGTCCCTAAATCATTTGAGATACAAGTATGTTTATAACATATGGCATTATAATCGTATTTGTAAACTAAGATCTTTTATTTGTTATAAACAATAGATGACACAATGAATGCTTGAATAAATTAACCTTAATTTGTTGTAGACATACAAAAGTCATAATAAATATTTGAAATATTTTTTATAAGTTTTGAAGTTATCAAGTGATTATAATGCCATATGTTATATTTTTGGACTAAACTTAAACAATTGAAGTTTCATATTGCACCACCCTTTACTTATGGATTCATTTGGTAAAATCTTGGACTTATTGGAAATCATATTGGACACTCCTTTGATGGACATACCTTTGCTCATGAAGTCATATGCTTAATTATTGAACGTACATTGCTAGGTTATCCGATTGAGACCTCTATTTTGCGTGGATTCTAATTGAATAATAACATTGAATACTAAAATTTAATCTTAATATGACACCAAGAGTTGATCCTCTAACCTTAGCATATTTTCTTCTAGGTATTTGTTTTTATTATTTTTAGTTAATTTCTTTCATTAATTTTTGTTTTTATTTCTAGTGTTTCTTACTCCTACTTTCATTTTTGACACTCATTCCGAAGTTAAGTGTTAAATATTTGTTCTAGCATAATACTTGTAATCTTGTAAGCTCTAATCAACTTCCATATTGATCGGCCTTGTACTCCTGAGATTTTATTACTTGGATATAACTTGTACTTGGGTTGTAGACCTAGAAAATCCTTGCCAAGTTTTTGGGAAACATTTTCTCATTGTTGGGAATGTTTCAAAGATTTGTTAAGTTCTTGCTCACGTCTTGGTTTTGAAAATTGACAAACTTTAAGTTTCTTTAATGAAGGTTTAATTCCTAAAACTAAAAAAATTGTTGAGACACTGTCTAATGGAGAGTTCCTTAATAAAGAACCTGAAGAGGCCTTTGACTACCTAGATCATTTGGCAGAACATTCACAATTTTTGCACATAGTTAACCTTTCTGAAAGTTCCATTAGATCAAATATTGTTAACAATAAAGAAAATTATCACTTTGGTTAAGAAGATGATCTAACTTCTAGGATGGCTAGTCTAACTAGAAAGGTTGAAGCTATGGATGTAACACCTTAAATTCGACCCGACTGCCGGGTCTAGGCTACAATGTGTCACATTCATTACCAGATAAACTACAATTGTAATGTACCAAATTTATTAGTTTTAAATTGCTAAATCATGTCAAGTAGTCTAATTTGGTTCAATGGTTAAGTACCTTAGAGTTGTGCTTGAGGTCATGTGTTCAAATCCCTTTCCTTAAAATTTTTGTATTACTTTTATTATTCCTTCTCTTGGCTCTTTCTGTATGGGTTATATTTTAATCCTATTAATTTGTTGGCAAGAATGAGTCTACTAGTTCAGTGGCAAGACTTTAGCTTTCCACAATTATCTCCTTATTCTGTCGTCCACTTTCCCTACACTCTCCACATTTTTCCTTTTTCATTTTTCCTTTCATTTTGCTGATGTAGTTTTATTGTCCTCTTTCATTTTCCCTTATTGTTTTCTTTTTGATATTTCTCGCACCTTCAAAAATCACTTTTATCCCTTTCGTCGTCACTTGCCTTTTCTCTTCTACTCTTTTACTATTTTCCATCTATCTGTGTTGTCAAATCTTTGTTTTTCCTTCAGGTAAGTGTTTGTTATGCCTTTTGTTAAGATATGGTGTTGTAAGTCTTTCTATGTGGAGTTAGGGGTTGATGTTGATTTGTTTAGTCGAGATTGGTTTTGATTAATAATTTTTGGTCTTGTTAAGAGAAGATCATGTCAAGCGTGTTACACCTCCGGTGAATTAGAGGATTTGTTGGATTGTTGTTCTGTTGGGTAAATGATTTAAATGCCATTGCTAGGGGCTGATTTTTGTTGTTAAGGTTGAATGTTGATGCTTGTGGTCGAATTAGTGTTATGGAATCGGTAAATCATTGTTCACTAGTTTATTTTGAATAACATTTTAGGGTTTAGAAAGGTGCCGTAAAGTCACTTTATAGAATCATCAGATGTGTGACCTAACCCTATACAATTAGAAAGTGTGGTGTTAACTCAAAATTCCAAAAAACAACGATAATAGTGAAACTACCCACGTCACCCAGCTATGCGGCTAGCCTTGTGGAGCACCTAGACGTATGCGATTACATAGTCCAATCAGGTAGGGCATGTGAGCCACACGATTTCCTTATTAAACATTAATAATCAACTTCATTGAAATAATGTACTTTATGCAACATAGCAAATAATTTAATCATAATAACATATATAGCAATGAATTCATACAAACTTACCTCGGTACTCGAGGTGTGTGTAGATATGCAATTTAGTCATCGACTTTGTTCTTGCCTCGGTTTCAGTCCGGGCTTTGTTTTTCTTGATCTATAATAACAATTTAACTTGTTTAATACTTACATAGACTAATTTGACTCATAATTTATACTTTTCCAAAATTTACAATTTCGTCCCTAAACTTTCTCAAAATTACACTTTTTCCCCTAGGCTTGTAAAATGATTTTCATTCAACTTTCTTGCATTTCAAGCCTACTCGAATCATATTCTAAACTATAGCAACTTTTAGTTTCTACTATTTCACTCATATATGACCATTTTCATAACTTTTACAAGTTAGCCCTTTTTATGCATTCCTCATGAAAATCACTTAGAAAAATATGTTTATCCTACATAAACTTTCATATTCTTCCATAAAACATCAAAATACATACATGTCATACATGGGTAAAGTTTTGAACATAATCCCTAGCTCAAAATATAGCTAGAAATAGCTAAACTGAGCTACGAGGATCTCAAAAATACGAAAAACATTAAAAATGGGGCTAGGATACACTTACTATCAAGCTTGGAAGTTGAAGAAACCCTAGCAATGTCTTTCTTGTGATTTTTGGCCAAGGGGAAGAAGATGAACACTAATTTTGACTTCTTTTCCCTTTTAATTCTTTAATTTACCAAATGACAAAAATGCCCTTAATGATCCTTTCTTAAGATTTTTCCTTTCCCATGTCTATTTTTGTCCATCATCAAATATAATGGTCTACTTGTTAAATATAGACCTCTACTAATTTTTATGATGCTATTTAATACTTAAAACTTCTAGAATCTCATATTTTCTAATCTTTGTAATTTAGTCCTAATGAACAATTTATTCACTAATTAATAAAATTCTTTCATGAAATTTATACACAATCAAGCAAACATCTTATAGGCCTCATAAAATTATTAAAACACATTTTTACTTCAGATTTGTGGTCTTGCACCATTATTCCGACTAGGCCCTGAGTCAGGCTGTTACAACTGAAGTCTAACATTGAACTCAAAGTTTCGTGCAACTTCTTCCAGAACCGAGGCGTAAAGCGAGGATCCTTATCAGAGATGATCGAGACAGGAACCCTATGCAATCTCACTATTTCCAATATAGATAGCTTAGCTAGCTTTGAAGAGAAAATTCTGTCCTGACCGGGATGAAATGAGCAGACTTGGTCAATCAATCCATGATGACCCAGACAGAATCTTTCTTAGTGGGTGTTAATGGCAACCCACTAACGAAGTCCATCGTTACTCACTCCCATTTCTACATCAAAATCTTTACATGCTATAGCAACCCCGAAGGCAACTGATGCTCGGCCTTAACCTGTTGACAAGTTAGGCAGCGAGCAATGAAATCCGTAACCTCACACTTCAACCTTAGCCACCAGTATAACTCTCGTAAATCTCGATACATTTATTCCCGCTTGGATGCATAGCTTAAGGGCTACTATGCGCTTCCCTCAGAATCGACTGTCTTAAATCCTCATCCTTTGGTACACAGATCCGACTGCGGAAACAAAGTACCCCATCACTGTTAATCCCAAAATTAGTAGTATCCCTATTTTTAACTTGACAGAACCGCAACTCAAGCGATTTATCCACCAACTGTTTACTCCTGATCTGATCAATCCATACAGGCTTAACCTGATGTTCTACTAACAGACTCCTATCGTCGAATAAACTGAATCGAGCGAACATCGCTCTCAGATTGGTCATAGCCCTATGGATCAAAGCATTTACCACCACATTAGCCTTACCAGAATGGTACTCAATGGTGCAGTCATAATCCTTAAGCAGTTCTACCCATCTACGCTGCCTAATGTTCAACTCCTTCTGAGTGAGGAGATACTTGAAGCTCTTGTGATCAGTGTAAGGTAGTGCCTCTAGATTTTTAGAGCGAAGATGACCGCTGCCAACTCCAAATTGTGCGTAGGATCGTTAGCCTCATGCGTCTTGAGCTGATTAGACGTATAAGCTACTACTTTGCCATCCTGAATCAGAATGCAACCCAGACCACATGCGACGCATTATTATATACCACGAAATCCTTCCCAGATTCAGGCTGTCTTAGAACTGGAGCTGCGTCAAAACTGATTTAAGCTTCACGAAGTTCTCTTGCTACTTGTCAGTCCAAACAAAGGGAACTCCCTTACGTAAAAGCTTGGTCAATGGTGCTGCGATCAAAGAGAACCTTCTACGAAGTGTCTAGCCCTAGAAAGCTACAGATTTCGGACACATTCTTCGACTGTTTCCACTCCAACACAGCCTCAATCTTACGAGAGCCAACATGAATCCCCTTTGTAGAAACTACATGTCCCGAAAAAGTTACTTCTCGGAGCTAGAATTCATACTTCCTGAACTTTGCATACAACTGTTTCTCGCGAAGCGTCTGTAATACCACTCGGAGATGCTCATCGTGTTCGTCTTCAGTCTTCAAATACACCAGAATGTCGTCAATGAAGACTACCATGAACTAATCCAGATAGGGTTGGAGCACCTGGTTCATTTGATCTATAAAAGCTGCTAGTGCATTTGTCAGTCCAAATGGCATTACTAGGAACTCGCAATGGCCGTAGCGAGTCCTAAATGTCGTCTTATGTACGTCAACCTCTTTAACTTTTAACTGGTGACACCCTGATCGTAGATAAATCTTGGAGAACACAGAAGCTCCTCGAAACTGGTCGAACAGATCATCAATCCTCAGTAGGGAGTACTTATTCTTGATGTTCAGCTTATTCAGTTGACGGTAGTCGATTCACATACGCATGGATCCATCCTTCTTTTTCACAAATAGAACAAGTGCTCCCCACGGAGATACACTAGGGCGGATGAACCCACAATCCAGTAACTCTTGAATCTGAGCCTTAAGCTCCACAAGATCTTTCGGTGCCATTCTATAAGGGGCGATGGACACTGGAGCTATACCAGGAAAGAGCTCAATCCCAAACTCTACCTCTCGGCTCAGAGGAAGATTCGGTAATTCCTCAGGAAAAACATCTAAGAAGTCTCTTACTGTTCTGATGTCTTTAACCGAAGAGTCCCTAGAATCCGAAACACTGATGTAGGCCAAGAATGCCTCACACCCTTTTCGTACCAACTTTTCCACCATTAACACAAAAATCACATTCGCCAGATAATCCCAATGTTTCCTAATCACTTTAACGCCCTAATTTTTGGGCCTAAAAGTATTGGGCCTTGTGTATGGATCAGTAAAGAAGTTGTATCGTGCAAGGAAATGACACAATTAAATGTCTGCTTCAGTGGTTGAGGGTCCTGAGAAGTGTTGGAGAAGTCCTGGGTTCAAACCTAGGCTTTAGCAAAAATTTTAGTTTTTAAGTGAATAAAACCCTTGCTGCTTGATAGTAGGCCTTTTAGAGATGTGTGGTTAAAATATGACATAAGAGGAGCTTGTGGCTTAGTGGCAAGTGGCGTCAATTGGCTAATATGAGAGCTTGGGTTCGAATCCCTTGACATGCAAGGGAGTATTTATTTTATTTCCTTGCAGCATGGGAAGTGGAGTTAGATTGAAACTCTACAATGTGAAGTTTGAATTGGTCTTGGAGTTGGTATGGAGGATATCAAGGAGGGATAAGGGGAGTGATTTGTGGAGATTTTCAAGGAATTTGAAGTGTGAGGAGAGTGATGGCCGAAGGGGACTCTAAGGCCTCAGTGAAATTCGACTAGGGGAAAATAGGGAGCATTTGCAGTACTAGGATTTCCTTGTTCGGTTTGGTGAGTGTTGAGGGGATCTACCGATTTTCCTTGCTGGCAGTTTGGGTTTTGCACTTTTGCATTTCGAGTTCTCTCTAGTTCTTTTTGTGCTACGAAATTGACCATTCGTGTCATCCCTTCTCTGCATCTTTGCTAATCTCTTCCTCTCTTCTTGGCCGAACCTAACATCTATTTTTCCTTACCCCTTTTCTTCTGCAATCGGATTCTTTCCTAGTCTACCTGAACCTTCCCTTTCTCTTCTTTTAACTTCTGTTCATCTTCTATTCTAGGTTGGCCAAATATCACTGTTAGTAATCCTTCTCTACGTCGACCTACTGCAAGGGTTCTGACTATTGGTAAGTGTTCAAAATCTATTCTATGCTTTTCTTGTTAAAACCGAATACCCCATGCTTTTCTTCTTCTTTTTTAAAACTGAATACTCCCTTTTACTAATCGATTGTCATTTCCTCTTTCACATACTGTACTCATTGCGATTCTAGGGTCGTCCTTAAGGAGTGGTGAAGTGTGAACGGTTTGGAGGAGTCACACTTTCGTCCCCAACGTGCATATAAGGTAAAAGTGTTACCTTATGTTATTCGGGCTGGCCGAATGGGCCCTATCACTTATTAATCGGTTGTTGATTGTATTGTAGGAAACCAACAAGGATGTGTGATTGTTTCTGAACAGCGATCGTAGAGAGGCTAAGATCACCCTCATTCAAACAAGGTAAGAAGGGTGTTTCGGTTTAAGCACCAATAAGAGGGTGCTTTACCCTATCAGTTAAAAGGCTAACTTTGGATCTTGTTTGAATCTAGGTTGGGTGCTTGTGGAGCGTAGAGCAACATCATAATCAGGTGTGTAATCACACTATCTCCTCTGCGAATCAGCAAAAACCAAAAAGCCGAAACCTCGACATATGAGGCCTCACGAGTGTCCGATCGCTTGTGTGGTAAATCGAGCCCACAATCATGGGAGATAGACTGTAGAGGCCACCACGAGCATTCTCGTGCTCATGGGCTGTTATGGGCCTCGTTAGGCTGAAATAGACCGTGTGGGCCCAATAGGCTCGTGGGCCTACTCGAATAAAATCCATGAAAAGTGGCAAATACTAGATTGGGCCACGTAGTTCGCATAGCCGTGACTAAATTTGGGCTAAATGGGCCACACGAGCGTGTGGGCCCTCTTGGGCCTAATATTGGGCTTTGGGCCCATTTACACCATTTTGACCATATATGTTATCTGTGTCGCTCGAGGCGACTGCAGACCTTCGGGAAGGTTGTATAATGACTGAAATACCCCTAGAGAGTAAAATGACTAAAATACCCCTAAGAAGTAAAATGACTAAAATACCCCTAAAGAGTAAAATGACCATAATGCCCTTATAGGGTAAAATGATCGTAATGCCCTTATAGGGTAAAATGATCGTAATACCCTTATAGAGTAAAATGACCGTAATACCCCTATAGAGTAAAATAAACTTAATGCCCCTATAGGGTAAAATGACCGTAATGCCCCTGTAGGGTAAAATAACCGTAATGCCCCTGTAGGGTAAAATGACTGTAACACCCCTATAGAGTAAAATGACCGTAATGCCCCTGTAGGGTAAAATGACCGTAATGCCCCTATAGGGTAAAATGACCGTAATACCTCTGTAGGGTACAATGACCGTAATACCCTTATAGAGTAAAATGACCGTAATACCCCTGTAAAGTAAAATAATCGTAATACACCTATAGGGTAAAATAACCGTAATACCCCTGTAGGGTAAAATAACCGTAATGCCCTTGTAGGGTAAATAACTATTTTTCCCCTCGAGGGTAGATAATTAACTTGTGCTATGATTTGACTGATTTGATTGTGATTGTATGACTATGATTTGATTGGCTTAACTGTGAATGATATGATAATTTGTGGGCTAGACATTCTGCATACATGACATACTACATGGGGTTAGGATATTAGTTATGGAGGAAGTACTATTCTGATAGGGTCACACGGGTCGCACGAGACGACTGTGGACCTAGAATGATCTGTTAAGGTTGCACGAGACGACTGTGGACCTACCGATGGCTTTAAGCCAGTTAATCTGATTATGGTTCTATGCCAACCTAATTATGGCTCTGTGCCGTCTTGATTATGACTTTGTGTCGGTCATATTTATCCATGGCTGTGTGCCGATCGTAATTATTGATGACTATGTATCGATCATACTTACTCATGGCTGTGTGCCAGTTATATTACCGTAGTTGATGGTTATGTACTGATCTTATTATACTTAGCGATGGGTATGTGTCAATTATGAGACCGATACGGAAGGCTTAAAGCGATATATCTTGGCAGCTCACTGTAATATTATTATCGTGGCTTTGCCACATATCTGGTATGGCATTTACCGCTTTATTATTACTGGAAGTTATGCTGCAATATTGGTGTGTTGGCTGGATGGGTCGATTTTATCCCCACATGGTGTGTTGGTTGGTATGGGTGGTATGTTGGTTGGATTAGAGTGGGTTACATATGTGCATCATATTGATTCTGTATTGGGCTTAGGCCCACATTGATTTCTATAATAGGCTAAGGCCCACATTGTACTGTTACTGAATAGGGCTCAGGCCCAGATTGTTACCGCATATATTACTGACTAAACGATAGGTGATTACACACTGAGTTCTCATAACTCACCTTTTTCTTTTAACTGTACAGGTAATCCCCAGCCTTAGATGATTTGGAGCTGCGAGGGACTCGGAGGTGGCCACACGTCCGCTGGTATTTTATTTTAGACCTAGTTATTTAAATCTTTATATTGGGTTGATATTTATGTAATAAGGCCACTGGTGATTTTATTTTATTTTAATTGAGTTTAATTTCTTATTTTGAAACTACCAAATTAATACAAATAAATTTTCAAAAATAATAACGGTTTTAAAGGAAAAACACATATTTTCAAACTTCTAATTAGAGTAGCTTTCACGGGTTTTTAACCAACAGTAACTAACATGGCTATCGTTTAAAACAGATTTCTCTCAACAAGCCTGATTTTGAAAAACACTTCGATGTGACACGTCAGATTCGGTAGTAACATGTAGGCTGAGTTTAGGGTGTTTCAATCACCACTACCTCGCTATCCTCTTCGATTCTCAAAACAATCCTTCTTGTTGCACAATCCAGACTTACTCGGTGTTTGACCAGGCAGTCCATTCCCAGAATCAAATCGAAATCCCTAAATGGAAGCTCTATCAGATCAACCAAAAATATTATCCCTTGAACCTCTAACGGGACGTCTCTATATAATTTACTAACCCGAATAGATTGCCCCAACGGACTTACCACCGTTACCTCACTCGAAGTACTCACAACTAGATTCCCCAAAGCTTTAGACATAGAGCTAGCTACGTAAGAGTGTGTAGAGCCTATGTCTATCAATACAGTGTAGGGTACATTAAAAATTAAGAACGTACCTATAATGACATCTAGAGCATCACCATTCTCTCGGCGACGTGCAGCATAAACTAGTGCAGGCTGCCTCGATTCAGTCGGTCCTTCACCTCAGTCTGGTGCTCTCAATCCTCGGCCCATGCCATTGCCACCTCTGGCTTGACCTCGGCCCCTAAGTGGCTGCTAAGCTACTTTCGGTGGTTGTGCAGTACTAGAACCCGCAGTTTGCGTCTAATCAGTAGACAATCCCTAACACGATGCTCATCTGACCCACATCTCAAACAAGCCCTAGTCGCCTTCTAACACTCACCCGGATGGCATCTACCACAGTACCCACAAAGCGCCACCCTAGTAGGTGCAACAGGAGGCTTGACTCTTATTGGCCCATCAAATCTGGTCTTTTTCTTAGGCCTCACTCCAGAATTCAAGGGTACCGATTCCCTCTTACTCTTTCCTTTCTCGCGATTTTGGTGCTCAGTGCGCTTAACCTCCTCAGCAATCTTCGCCTTATCCACCAGAACAGAAAAATCAAGCTTCCTTTGCGGAGCTATCAGAATTCGTAAGCTATCCCTAAGTCTATCCTCAAAACGAACGTATCGTTCATAATTAGTCGCCACCATGCCCCAGGCATAACGGCTCAGTCTCAGAAAGTCGGCCTCATACTCGGCCACAGAACAGTCTCTCTAGGTGAGATTAAGAAACTCACGCCTCTTAGCATCGATGTAGCTGGCTCTCACATACTTATTCTAGAAAGTCGTCTTAAAATAATCCCAAGTCAGACGGTCGGGCTGAGTGCCCTCCTTAACAGTCAGTCACCACTAATACGTTTTATCGCGAAGCAGAGAGACAGCCACCTTTAGCTTCTACTCAATAGAAAAGTCTAGATCATCCATGATTCTTTCCGTGGCCTCCATCCAATATTCGGCCATGTTAGGGGCGACCCCACTGACACCCCTGAATAATTCAGCCCTATTGGACTGGAGTCATTCCGTAACCGACCCTCGACCCCAGATCTAGTGTTGGGTCTAGCGACCCTCTCTAAGATCTGTAGCATGGCTCGGGATAGTGTGTCATCCCCAGCCTCACATTCACGAGACCCAGTCTCTGTAGCAGGTGAGATCGGTGTCTCCTTGTATCCAAATTTGGAAAATTTTCATATGTTAAGGACCCAGCTCGAGCCTCTCTACGGCCTCTACCATGGCCTCTAGTACCCCATCCATCGATACCTCGTGCACTCATCCTTATTTCAAAATTTATCTGTATTAACAGTTTTATGCATTAGTTTACAGTTTCGATATTTACTAACAAATATTTTATGCAGAATAGTATCAGAAGTTCAAAGTTCGTTATCGCAAATCGCAGTTTTGCTACAATTTTTTGTTTCGTTACACTTTCCAGTTTACACTACATAGAGTGGTTTCAGTACAGTATACTACTTAGGGCTGTTTCAAGCATGTAAGTAGTATTTCAGACAAATTTAAACGGAATTCAGAACACTTAAAGGACAGACGTCGGAGACTCGGTCTACCACATACTTAGTTAAAAAATATTTTGAATCATTTTAAAAAAAATCATTTTGGAAAAACCAATTTAAAAACCCAAATCCAAAGCCGAGTTTTGTAACCTGACTTTGATACCACTAAATGTAACACCCAAACCCGACCTAAATGTTATGGCCGAATCTGGCGGTGTCACATGATAGTGCTTTATAAAACGTAACTGCGTTAAACCATTTTTAGGTATCTTAGGCTATCATCTAAACATTTCGTTTATTTATTCATTATCCAGTTTCAAAACTTTATACGTTGCGGAAGCTTTTTAAAATGATTTGCAAGGTCGTACGTATTTTGAAGAAACCTTTGTTTATTTTAAAAACTTGCGTCTTGTCCTACTGCTAGCAGTTTACAAAATAATAAACCCAAATTTTAAACAGATATCCGAAAGGCCCTATTACATAAAATTTACCTAAATATAACCAAAGCAGAATTAAAAATAAACCATAAATAAGTATCCAAAACTGTGGTCACTGCCGAGTCCTCCACCGCACCGATTCGTCTAATGTTGAGGATTACTTGAACAGATTAAACAAAAAAGGGTAA
Source organism: Gossypium rotundifolium (assembly GCA_025506655.1). Taxonomy (NCBI): domain Eukaryota; kingdom Viridiplantae; phylum Streptophyta; class Magnoliopsida; order Malvales; family Malvaceae; genus Gossypium; species Gossypium rotundifolium. Next base: position 36,918,839 of record CP106732.1, on the reverse strand, counting down.
GTTTTCGCAAACTCAGTGTGTAATCCCCACAGAAAATATGCTCACATAAATATCGAAAAACAAACATAAATTCACAGTTTGGGTCTAAGCCCATTACAGAAACGGTTGGACTTTAGCCCACTCAGATATAGAAACAGATATGTTCTAGGGCCTTAACCCATTTCAGTCATAATAAGTAGATCAGATAGAATAGCAAAACCCTACCCACCAACCTCTACACACCAACTTTGTCCAACCATACACACCATGTGGGGATAAAATCAACCCCACCCATCCCTACACATCATGCTGTACCGAATGCGGCACATAATCAGAAAGTTGCAGCTGAGGTGCCAGATAGTAGGCTTGAGAGCCTTTCAGATACTTCCTCCAATCATAATCAACCCACCCCGATGCAATGCAACATACAAGAATGACATGTTATCATGCAATTAGAATTCATATATTCATATCTGTATACATGCTTAGTACATAAATCAAACAGACAAATCATTCATTTAGGGCCTAAGTATCGTTTACTGACCCTACGGTAGGTCCACAATCGGCTTGGTCGACCCGTACGAACTTATAGAGTTTTCAAAAAAATTGGCTCACACACCCTTGTGGCTTGCTCGTGTGGGCCCACATGCCCGTGTGGCCAACACGGCCCAAATTGGCCTTGGCCGTGTGGATCACACGACCTGGCCCAGAATCCCACACGCCCATGTAGTTCATCCATGTGGTCCATACGGCCCAATTGGTCGGGCCCGTGTGTCGAACACGACCTTCGCCAGCCATCACACGATCGTGTCACTCGCACACAACCTAGCTTGTCGATCACACGACCATGTGGTGACTAATAGTCTTGCACACGGCCTACCACACGAGCGACCACACACCCGTGTGGCGTCAACAATAAGGTTTTTAGCTTTCGCCAAAACCTCGTTTCCTATGTTTTCGGGTACACACCTGGTTTGATTTTGACGCGTAACCACTCCCGAGCACTCTAAAACCTATATTCGACAATTGAAAGCCCAATTTTAGTCACTTAATCCAAGTTGTTATGGACAGGAGATTTCCCAAAACTTACCGACAACCTTACCTTTAACGAGCAAGAAGTAGTGTCTTACAACACAAGAACCTGATTAAAGGCTTTGAGCAGTACCTAAATGTGAGTAAAACGATTCCTCCATTAATCGCTTAATCAAAAATAATGCTAACACTATAAAAAAACCACTTACCAATCGCGTGCCCTAACTATGGATAAAAGACACAGTTGAACGGAAGGAGAACCAAAATAAGAGAGCGGAGAAATGGAAGAATTTCGGCATCCAAAGGAGATGATGGGAAGGAAAAATGGCAGCAAAAAGAAAGAGGGAAAAAGGAGGAAGGTTAGCCAAAATTTTCAAACAGAGGAAGTAGTTTTGAACAGAAACTGTTAACCCCCAAACTTTTCCCTTAATTCTCTCCCTACTATCAGATTTTTAGTCCAACACAACCTCTTTGAATGTGTTAGGAAAAAATAATGCCCACGCCGGGATTCGAACACAGTTTACTCAGCATAACCAACACTCCACTTAACCACTAGACCAGGAGGCCCATTCTACTAATTACTTACATATTTTAACTTATAAGCCTACCAACCAAAGTTTGGGCTTTATTCATAGAATTACCAAAATTTACCAAAATTTGCCCAAGTCAAGGCTTGAACTTGGGACCTCACACACACACCCAGAACATATAACCACTGAAGCAGATACACATTGTGTGTCAAAATTACAAAAGCTGAAATTAAGAAAAAAATCGGGGCGTTACACATTGGCCTGTGTCTCAACCGTGTGTCCCCTGTATCTTTTAAAGAGTGCAAGTCAGTATGCTCACACGGCCTAGCACACGGACGTGTGGCTTGGCTATGTGGCACAATTCAGTGAGTTACACGGGTTGGGACACGACCGTGTGTCCCTATTTTGAATGCCCACACGGCCTAAGACGCGAGCGTGTCTCTTGGCCGTGTGAGTCACATGGCCTGGCCACATGGCTGTATGATCCCTATAGTTTTGAAAATTTTATAAGTTTTCAAAATATTTTTTGAGTTTCCAATTTAGTCCTAATTTGTTTCTAAAGTGTATTTTGGGCCTTGAGGGCTCGTATTAGGAACAATATGCATGATTAAGATTAGTTTCTGACATGAATGCTATATGTTGTGAAATGTTTAAATTTATTGTCTATTTAAATTGTAAACTTCTATAATACTCCGTAAACCTGTTCTTGTGACACCGTTAACCCTTATCCGTCACTGAAATATGGTTATGAGACATTGCCAGAAAGATCAAAACAAATACGTATTTATTTAACATACATATCGAAATTTAATAAAAATGTCCCTTTATTGAGCCCTCGAGGCCCAAAACATGTATTAGAACCAAATCGGGACTTAATTGGAAGATCAGAGAATTTTTCATGAAATTTTCAAAATTTTTCCTAGATGCAGGGCTCACACGCCTGTGTGGTCAAGGAACACGCCCATGTGACCTTATGACATGGCCGTGCTTCAGGCCGTGTTCTACCCACTAATTGTTCAACCAATCCAAAACATAATCAAATACATCCAAAACATAACAAATAATTAATTTAATAAACTAACTAATGTACATCCATAAATACTTCATATGTTTTATCAAAATCAATCTAAATTTGTATATAACAAATTCAGTCATCCTTTAACCAAAATATGCCATTTTGTCACCTTAACAAACACATAACTTATATTTATGTATATAAAACCAACCACTATCACAATATAACATCATTTATAAATCATTTTCAAAAACAACAAACATAACATCCTAGGTACATGCCATTTACCAAAAAGAAATGTACTTCATCACAATGAGTTCGGGCTCGGCCTTGGATGCTGATTCGACGTTCGAACTTTAACCTAATTTGTGCACGGAAAATAAACCGTACGCTGAGTATAAACTCAGTGGTATTTCTATAATCCGAAGAAAAATTTATAATGTTTATATACATATTTACACATAAAAAAATCATTTAACAAATAATCAAATTCATTAACACATCATTCATAACACTTTCAATTATCATATCTTCTATTTCAATCTCATAATTGCTATTCAATAACTTTTCTCAATAGGATACACCATTCAATTTCAAACCAATATCCATTTCATGAATCCCTGATTCATGCAATTCCATGCATTTCAATTGCATATTGCATTTCATTGTCCATTCCAATCCGTATTCAATATCATTCGTTCTCAACCAATTGGCCAAATCATTTGTTTACCCCTATTAACAAGACTCGGACTTGGACGGATACACGGATCCAACCAAAACACACCAGTACGGCACTCAGTGCCTTATCGACCAAGCCGAAGTCAAACAGTACGGTACTCAATACCTCATCAGAATTATCTGAAGTAATAATACGACACTTACAGTGCCTCATCGGCTCAAGGTCGAAGTATCCCTGAACACTTCCAATCCTATGGCATGCCAACTATATTCGGCTCAGCCCGATACAGTTAATAGGGTTTTCAATTCACTTTTCAGTTTCCAATCAATACACATTTTAATTAATCACATAAATTCACAATTCAATACAATTCAATTTGCTTTTCAATAACAGTCATTCAAATTCCACAATAATCACATATTTATATTTATTTCATCACATTCCTAATCAATCCATTTCAATTGTAAAACACAATACAAATAATTCTTACCTTAATTACTTACCATAACATTTAATCAAAATACAACAATTAATAATTAAATTCACTTTTCAATTTCAACCAATATTCATTCCAATTCAAATATTTACATATGTACATGAAATCAATTCCATTCAATTCAATTCAAAATCACAAAATCAATATCAATATTCACCTCAATGCACTTACCATACATATTAAGTAATAATTCAACAATTAATTATTAAATTCGAATTATAGAAATACAAACCGTAATTTCTGAATCACTCCTTGCCGACTTTCTCTTTTCCTTTCTTAGCCGAGGTCTCCTGCACAACGTTAGCTACGAAAATTTAAAACAATTAAAAATCATCAATACATACAATTTCACATTGAATATTTCAATTCATATTCAACTTTAACTCAAATTTCAATTTAATCCCTAAATTTAGACTAACTTTATTTTTCCAAAACAAATCTCATATTTTCATTCAATTCCCACTTTAGACTAATTTCAAATCTCTAATTTCACCATAAAACCCTAATTTTGAAATTCTTTCAATTTAGTCCCTACTATTTAAAACTTATGATTTATTTTACAATTCAATCCCTATTTCACTTCTAACTTGAAATTCTATCAATTTAACCCCTAATTCTTCACTTAATTCAACATAAACTATATCTAAAAATCAACTAACTTTCAAAATTTTAGCATAAATCGAGTAGTACTTTGTTTTAGGATTCCAAATACATCAAAATTACAAGAAAATGGACTAAATTGACTTATCACTTAAGCTTGAAACCTTAAAATCCCTAATTCCCCTTTCTTTCTTTCTCCCCTGTTTCATTTCTTTTTATTCTGTTCCTTTTTTTTTTCTTTTTTTTTCTTTATGTTTTATTATATTATTATGTTATATTATTATATTAATATATTATTATAATTTATATACTTAAGTATTAAGTATAGATATATGTATATTATACATACACATGGAATAATATTTTCCTTACATTTGGCATTTATTATCCCTTATGGTTTATTTTATTTTATGTTTTATTTTAATAATGTAATACAATAATAGTTTAATAATAAAATAATATTTACTTATATAATAAGTAAATAAGTAATTATTACTAATTTATGTATTTTATTTTTCCATGTGTATTTCACTATTACCACACACTTGGCACTTATGGTTTAATTGCTAGTTTAGTCCCTTAAATTTCCTCTAATTTATAATTAAACTTTTACACTATATTCAATCTAATTCTTATACCTAATTAACCTTAATTCAAGCTAATTCACCTAGCCAAAACCTAGTTAGCCACACAACTAACTTCGTAAATATTTTTAATAAATATTTAAGAATTCGTTTTCGAAAACAAAGACCCAAAAATATACTTTTTGATAACTGTAAATTTTGGGTCGTTACAGTTCCAGCGACAGATTCGGGTTAGGGGTGTTACATTTTAGTTACATGATAACCTAGCTTAGGCTTGTGTTTTTGGATCGTTTGATGTGAGTCTTTGGATGAATGTTGATTGTGTTGCTGTGTGAATTACCTTGTTGGAGTGTTGGAATCGATAGGACCTTCTACGAGTAGAGATAAAGGTAAGGAAAGGCTAGTTTGAACTTTCAGTTTTTTAGCGAAAGCGTATTGGTGAGTGTTTGGAATAATTGCTTGTGGACATGGTTCAATGCGTTATTTGGGAATTTAGTAGTAACCTAAACCTCTTCCCTGAATTCCAAGTGTAACCTTCTCATACCTACATTATCTTGTGAACTATGTGAATATGTAAATTGAGATGAGATGCTATAACATGTGATATATGGTTATGATAATCGTTGTGAAAGTAAAAATGTGTTCATGATATGTATATGTTAAATATTAGTGACAGTGTTTTACTAAAGATGTAAATATGTGGTGATAGTGCACGGATAATTGATAAGTGATATGTGTTTGATTTTGGATATTTTAGCCTTGTGATCTTGAAACTGTTGGATATAGTTGGCATGTCATAGGATTGAGAGTACTTACCTATATATACAATGATTTTGGGTGTTGAGACCTTGGGACATGTTGAAGGGATAAGGGAATGTGAGCTAAGCTTCATTCAGCGAGACATGTGAGTTAAAGTCAATTTTTCTTAAATATAAATATTAAACGTTTTGACACCTGATCAACACCGTTTTTAATTTTGAACCCAACCCAAATCAATGGTTCTTCAAAAACACACAAGATTTTGGCAAAGTCCAAATAAGTTTTGAGTGGTTTTTCTCTAGAAGCATACCAGATCCGGTCAGGGCTTGTGGGTCGGGTTTGGGGCATTTCAGCTTAGTATCAGAGCTCGGTTCAAAACTCAGCCTTGAGGGCTTTTTGGGCCCAAAACGTTTTCTTTCTTTTGAAATTGGATTTTATTAAGAAATGAGCAGGTTTTTCTGGCATGGCACCTGAGTCTCCGGCCCGAAGTCCACCAGGTAAGTACTCCTAACCCTTCTGTGATTTTTATGTGGGATCTATAGGGACGTAGATTAGTAAATTAGGAATTAAACCCTAGGATTTCAACACCAAGATACATAAAACTTAAAGTCAATCAAACAAACCTGTGTCTAAGCTGCCGAGTTAGGGTGTGGCAACCATCGTGCGCATGTCTAGGATTGGTTTCGGTCATGAGCTTGGTATTTAAGCAATCCTAGTGACTCACCTCCTCTCCACTCGAATCCTACAGTGCGTGAGTGACGGTTCACCCTAACCAAGAGGACTCGACCACAAAGCTAAATCCAATAACTAAAACCCGAAAGGGACTAGCCATATTTTATAAAACCCTAGTTTTAAAATCACCAAATTACCCCTTTGATGTGTAGGAAAACTATTTTGAAAATTTTCCAAAATATTCTTGATTTACAAAGTTATCCGAATAACCACGTTGAAAAAAATTACTAAAATGCCTTTGGTTCATAAAATTCTATATCGCTTACGCTTTTATCAATATTTTCTTACCTTATAAAAATATTCAAAACCCTATTTTGCAAAATATTAAGATACCACGATTTGCAAATTGACCGAATTACCCCTAACTGCATAAATGACCAAAATACCTCGGTGAGGAAAATTACCGAAGTACCCTCAAATTAGAAATCTTTAAAAATACCCTTATTTCACAAAGTCACCAGGAACCATATTTTGCAAAAAAATTACCGAAATGACCCTGGCTTGTAAAATTACAAAAATACCCCTAGTGTATAAAATTACCATTTTACCCTTAAAATTTTCTTGTCAAGTATTTCAATTTTGAAAAAAAAAACTATATACCAAAGAAAAAAATTTTTGCTTTGTGAAATTTTCAAATACCCTAATTTCAAAAATTACCAAAATACCCCTGTAGGATAAAATTATGGAAATACCCCTGGGTAGTGGGAAACAATAACCAATGACAACTACAATATTTTTTTGTAATGAACGCAAGTTCATGAGTGTGATTGAATGAATGAATTGAGACTGTATGTGTATGAAATCGAAAGAACTACTCCCTAGAACTATTGAACATAAGACTGTTCGTGATAAATCAGTGGAACAAAACTAATTCATAAATTTCTTTAATCATATAAACGCGATTCGGAAGCATGAACTCTAGGGGACGTGGTCGTAACGTGCGAGGCCGTGGTAGAGGTCGAATGACTGTGTCGGAGCCCGTTAGGTCCGGACAAGGGTCCGAAAATAAAATGCCACCACCACCACCAGCCGCTGATGTGGAATATCAGGATCAGACGAGGGATGATGCAGTGTCACAGGGGATGCTGCGGGTTTTGGAAAGGGTGGCTGGAGCGGATGGAGGCATGGGAGCTCAAAAGTCGGTACCTGAGCGACTTCGAGCCAATGGAGCTGAATTTTTTCATGGAGTATCTGGTGTGCCACCCAATACAGCTGAGTATTGGTTAGAGGTGATGGAATGGATTATGGATGACTTGGACCTAACTGCTGAGGAGAAGCTGAAAGGGGTAGTGTCGCTCTACGTGATGAGTCATACCAATGGTGGCTCACAGTTCGGGATGGTGCTACCGCAGACGATCTTACTTGGGAATATTTTAAGGCGGCATATCAGAAGAAGTACATAAGAACTAGTTATGTGGATGCACAGAGGAAGGCATTTCTGAGGTTGGTCTAAGGGAATAAGACTGTAGCGGAGTATGAGGCTGAATTTCTAAGGCTGAGCCATTATGCTCGAGGTATCGTGTCAACGGAGCATGAGCCGTGTGTCTGGTTTGAAGACGGACTGAGGGTTGATCTAAAGTTGTTAATAGCTCCGTAGCAGGAGCGGGAGTTTGTCGTATTGGTAGAGAAGGCTAAGGTAGCCGAAAGAATTAAGGACTCTATGAGGTAGAACACGAATCGAAATAGGCAGAAGAGAGGCTTTGAGTCATCAGGGTCTTCAAGGAATGAGCAAAAGAGGCCTAGAGTTGATGGGCCGTGAGGTCAACAAGCTGCTACTGGAGGGCAGTACCGTACTTGTGACCAATGTGGGAAGATGCATCTAGGAGAGTGTTGGAAGAAGACGGAAGGATGTTTTAAGTGTGGGTCCAAGGACCACATGATTAAAGATTATCCTATGAGAACCGAAGGGGGTCGACCAGTAAGCCAAGGTTCTAACCAGGCTGAAAGAAGAGGATAGCAGCCACCGCGAGGTCGTGGTTTGGCTGGCAAAGGTAACGGTGCTGGTAAAGGACGGGTAACACCCGACCGAGGTGTTGGTAACACGGAGGCCAGGCAGCTGGATTTGGTTTATGCGGTACGTCGGAGGGAGGACAGAGACGCACTAGACGTCATAACCGGTACGTTCCTTATATTTGGCAAGCCTTATGTTGTTTTGATTGATGTGGGCTCGACCCATTCTTATGTTGCATGTAGAGTAGTTAAAACTCTAGGAATAGCCTCTAAACTATCTGATAGGGAGATGACTGTAGTAAGCCCATTAGGCCAAACTGTAGTGGTGAATAAAATGTTTCAGAGTGTATCTTTGGAGCTTCAGAGAGCGGTATTACCTGCCGACTTAATAGAATTACCCTTCGGAGAATTTGATCTTATACTTGGCATGGACTGGCTAGTGGAGCATCGAGCTATATTGGATTGTGCAGCCAAACGAATGGAGTTAAGGACCCTAGGGGATGAGGTGATAGTCATGATAGGGGAAAGAAGAAACTACTTGTCTAATGTAGTTTCAGCCTTAAAAGCTGATAAGATGGTTCAGAAGGGGTGTAAGGTATTTTTGGCTTTCGTTAGTACTTTAGATGCTAAAGAAGGGGGGTTAGTGGAGTTAGAACCGTAAGAGAGTTTGTGGATGTCTTTCTGAAGGAATTACCAAGAATACCCCCGGACAGGAAGGTGGAGTTTGGAATTGACTTGATGCCGGGTACAGCTCCTGTGTCAATTACCCCATACAGAATAGCACCAAAGGAGTTGGTTGAGCTCAAGGCTCAAATTTAAGAGTTGCTAGACCGTGGGTTTATCCGACCCAGTGAGTCTCCATGGGGAGCACCGGTCTTGTTCGTGAAGAAGAAAGGCGAAACTATGCGCATGTGCATAGATTATCGTCAGTTGAATAAGCTAACCATCAAGAACAGGTACCCTTTGCCAAGGATTGACGACTTGTTCGATCAGCTTAAGGGGGCCACTGTATTCTCAAAGATAGATCTAAGGTCTGGATATCATCAGCTTAAGGTGAAGGAGGCTGATATCCATAAGACAGCTTTCCGGACAAGGTACGGGCATTATGAGTTCTTGGTAATGCCGTTCGGATTGACAAACGACCCAGCCGTGTTCATGGACATGATGAATCGGGTTTTCCAACCCTATCTGGATCGATTCGTGGTTGTGTTCATAGACGATATATTGGTGTATTCAAAGTTTGAGGAAGAACATGACAATCACCTTCGAGTTGTGTTGCAAGTATTAAGGGAAAAGAAGCTCTACGCCAAGTTCAGCAAGTGTGAATTTTGGCTTAAGGAGGTTACGTTTTTAGGACATGTGGTATCCGCTGAAGGAATAAGGGTGGATCCTCAGAAGATTGAGGCAGTTTTGGATTGGAAACCCCCTAAGTCTGTGACGAAAGTTTAAAGTTTCTTGGGATTGGCAGGCTATTATAGAAGGTTCGTGGAGGGGTTCTCATCAATAGCCGCTCCTTTGACAAAGTTACTAAGGAAGGAGGTACCTTTCGTATGGACCGATAAGCAACAGGAGAGCTTTAAGAAGCTTAAGAGAGTCTTTACCGAAGTTTCAATTTTGATTCAGCCTAAGGCAGGGAAGGATTTTGTGGTGTACTGTGATGCTTCCCATACAGGATTGGGAGGTGTCCTTATGCAAGACGGGAAGGTAGTTGCTTATGCGTCTCGACAACTAAGGCCACACGAGGTTAACTACCCGACGCATGACTTGGAATTGGCGGCAGTGGTCTTTACTCTTAAAGTATGGAGGCACTACTTATATGGAGAGAAGTCCGTAATCTACACGGACCACAAAAGCCTTAAGTATCTACTGACTCAGAAGGAGTTGAATCTGAGACAGTGAAGGTGGGTGGAATTATTAAAGGATTATGATTGTTCTATAGAATATCACTCAGGCAAGGCGAATGTGGTGGCAGATGCCCTAAATCGGAAGGTAGTGACGGATCTGAGGGCAATGTTCGCACATTTAAGCCTCTATGACGATGGAAGTTTGCTAGCAGAGTTGCAAGTTAAGTCGTCATGGCTGAATGAGGTGAAAGAGGGTCAGTTGGTGGATGAAGATCTTAGTGCTAAGTTTCGGCAAGTGCAGAGTGGGGAGTTGAAGGACTATGGTATTAATGGCGAAGGAGTATTGTGTTTCAAGGGTAAGGTCTGTAAGCCAAAGAACGAGGAGTTAAGGCGGAGAATTCTTCAGGAATCGCATAGTAGTCCTTATGCTATGTGTCCTGGAGGCAGTAAGATGTATAAAGATCTAAGGGAACAATTTTGGTGGCCTGGTCTTAAGCGAAAAGTTACCGAATTTGTAGGGAAGTGCTTGACATGTCAGCAAGTTAAGGCTGAATACCAAGTTCCGTCAGGGTTGCTTCAGCCAATATAGATTCCGCAGTGGAAGTAGGAGAGAATTACCATGGACTTCGTTAGTGGGCTTCCCCTTACGCCTACTAAGAAGGACTCGGTATGGGTGATAGTGGATCGACTGACAAAGTCTGCGCATTTTATTCCAGTACGGGTTGACTATTCTCTGCAAAAGTTAGCAAAGTTGTATGTAGCTGAGATTGTAAGGTTGCAGGGAGTGCCGGTGTCGATTATCTTGGATAGGAATCCAAGGTTCACATCTCAGTTTTGGAAAGCTCTACATCAGGCCTTAGGCACTAAATTAGACTTCAGCACGGCTTTCCATCCACAGTCAGACGGCCAGTCTGAACGGGTGATCCAAGTGTTAGAGGATATGCTGAGGGGCTGTGTGATAGACTTCAGAGGAAGTTGGGAAGAATATTTACCTCCAGCGGAATTTGCGTACAATAACAGCTATCAGGTGAGTATATGGATGGCACCGTACGAAGCGCTGTATGGTCGAAAGTGTCGCACCCTTACATGTTAGACGAAATTGGAAGAACGTCAGATTTTGGGGCCGGGAATTGTGGCAGAATCTGAGGAGAAGGTTAAGATAATTTGGGCACGGTTGAAGGAGGCGTCTGATAGGCAAAAGTCATACGCAGATCTCAAATGGAAGGAGATCGAATTTGCTGTGGGAGATCAAGTGTTTCTCAAAGTTTCGCCTTGGAAGAAGGTGATGAGATTTGGTCGCAAAGGGAAGTTAAGTCCTAGTTTTATAGGACCTTATCGGGTATTGAAACGGATTGGACCAGTGGCATACCAGTTGGAGTTGCCTTCAAAATTGCAGCATATACACAATGTATTCTATGTATCCATGCTACGTCGATACCGATCGGATCCATTTCACATAGTTTCGGTTAAAGAGGTGGAGCTGAGACCAGATCTGTCTTATGAGGAAGAGCTGATTCAGATTCTGGAATGAGATGTGAAGGTGCTTCGGAGGAAGTCGGTCCCTCTGGTCAAGGTGTTGTGGCGTAACCATGGATCGGAGGAAGCTTCTTAGGAGCCGGAGGAAGCAATGCGACAACAATACCCCCACCTATTCTAGTCAGGTAATTTAGAGGTCAAAATTATTTTAAGGGGGTAGAACTGTAATATCCGGGAATTAGGGCTTGTGCATTTTTGCTTAATTGCATGTGCTAGTGTGCCTATGTGTATTATGAATGAATCTTATGAATTTTGTGAACTCTAAAGTGTAGTGAATACCTTAGAAATTATTCGAGTTTAAGTTTTAAAAGGGGAAGCTGGGCTGAGGAGGCCTTAAGGGAACTTGTGAGGGAATTTGGACACAAAGATGGCCTTGGAAAAGTGGCAAGGGACGCCACCTAAGGTGCTATGAAGTTGCATCAAAGGGAGCTTTAGGAGGGAGGAGGTTCGAGCTGTAGAAGTTGCATTAGGGGCTTTTATTTTTGTGTCAAGGAGGGGAGGAAGAGTTGGACGGCTTGGGACTTTGAAGGATGAAGATAAGCCTTGTTTTTCTTTTAAAATTCGGCTAAGAAGATTAGGATAAATGTGGATTTATTTTATTTATTTTGAATGTGTGTTAAAGAGATAAAATAGGAGAGAATTTTAGGATTTTGATAAGGGACATAGTAGTGGCCGAATGAGGGGCTCCTTGTGTTGGTATATTCGGTCATGTGTAGGGGGATAAGTGTCGAATTTCATTTGTTTCTTCTCTAGTGCTTCTTGTCGAAATTTGTAGTCAAGAAAAATCCTCTCCTTTTCTCATTTATTTTGCTAAGGCCGAAACTCCATCATCACTCACCATTGCCGAATTTCTTCTCACTTTCTCTCCTATTCTTCTTTGTTTTCTTATAATTTCAACTCCATACCTACCCTTTTGAAAGCCGAATATTTCACCATCATTTGAGAGGTTAGCTGAACCTTGTAGCCTTTTTTCCTCTTTTCGTTGCTTGAAGCTTTAAAGAAACACCATAGCCGACTCCATCTTGAGCCATAGTCGAATCTCAAGGGGGCCTTATTCTCCTTTTTCTGTCGCAAGTCTTAAAAGCCAAGACCTTTTTTTCTCTTCAAGCAACGATAGTGGTAAGTATTTTCTTAGAAATCGATTTTGGATTCTTTTCATTTAGTGTGCTAAAATCAAGTGTTTGGCTTTGATTTCTATGGACGGCTGAATGTCCATTAAGCCTTAACATGTGTTCTTTTGGTGTTAGTCGAAGGAAGGAAGCATTAAGGAGTTTTCGGGACTTGTAGTGATCAAGGTAAGTAGTTTGTGATATTCGGCCAAGGGCCATTATCTTAGATTATTGTTATAGCCGATTCTAACAATGGTTAAGCAGGGATTTCGGCAACATTAGGAACAAGTAGTGGTTCTCGGGATTTAAGATCCACAAGGTAAGTGAACCTGAACAATTGGCCAATGCCATATTTAGGGATTCCAATCTGTTTCTTATTTGTTTAAAAGCCGAAACTAACCAAGTCAAGTGATTGAGTGTTAGCCGATTGCAAGGAAGAAAGACTACAAAGTTTTCGAGATTTGATTAGTAGTCAAAACGGCAGCACGGTAAGAAGTTGGTTGCGTTAATCATTCGGGATTTCACTATTTAGCCGAATGGCTCTTTGCTAACATGTTTAGGGTTGGCCGAATGTAGGAACTAAGGATCTAGGACGCTAGATCGGGATTTTCGAGATTTCTGTGAATTCGATAAGTAAATCAGGTGTGTACCCCACACTAGCTCTTAATAGATTTAAGGCATCAATTTAATAATGTGTTTATAATAATGTGACCTATGGCTAACCATGCAATGGTACAAGGTAACCAGGTACGTTTACCCACTCCTACTATGAGTATGATATGATTTTTTATGGCATATATGTGAAACTATAAGAATGTGAATAAGGAATATGACATGGTTAATGCATAATTGTATGACATGGGGCATATGGGTGATATGTAAAGGGGAAGTGATCTAGTGGTATTATACCACAATATCTGAATGTGGTGACTTATGTCACGAAATCTGAATGTGGTGACTTATGTCACAAAATAATTATCTGGTGGCTATGCCACAATATTTATAAGGGCGATGAGCATGTCGTCTGCAGCGACTGCCTTCGATGATGTGTAGTGGATGGAGGGTCGACTTAGTAGTCCCCACGGTGTGATGGTTGGTACGGGTGATGTGTAGCGGATGGTCATCTAGGTTTGGGTTCGGGTTTGCATCATTGATTATATATGTTTACTATCTATGATTTGACATGCCTAAATTGATCGAGACTTGTGTTGGTTGTTACACACTAAGTCTGTTTGACTCACCCCGTTGTGGGATATTTTTCAGGTGACATACAATAATGGACCGAGTCGGTAGGAGCTCAATGGTGGCCATGCTTAGCTCAGAGACTATTTTATTTTTATTAGTTTTTAATATTTAAGTTTTGAACTATTTCGTGTTTTGTTTGATGTAATGCATGCATTTTAATTATTTTAGTATGATACTATTTTTTAATTAATTTAAAGTTAAAGTCAATTTTTCTTAAATATAAATATTAAATGTTTTGACACCTAATCAACACCGTTTTTAATTTTGAACCCAACCCAAATCAATGGTTCTTCAAAAACACACAAGATTTTGGCAAAGTCCAAATAAGTTTTGAGTGGTTTTTCTCTAGAAGCATACCAGATCCGGTCAGGGCTTGTGGGTTGGGTTTGGGGTGTTTCATACGGGCTCAGTTTATAGAAATAAGGTCTCGAGACCTTAGTTTCTAAAACCACTTAACTTCAGGGACACACCACTTGAACCTAACTACTCATTCAATTAACAAAAATCATTAAATCAAAATTTATTATAATACTATTTTGGACTTTTAAATATTAAATAATATTATTTACAAACTCGCTCATCAGATTTGTGGCCCCGAAACCACTGAGAAACGGGCTGTTACAATTTGACTCTATGAGTCTATGTGGTGTGTTGGAGACCCGTGTATCCGATGAGCGATGATAAAGCTCACTTTTATGTTTCATATCTCAAGTGCCAAATTATCTTAAATTATGAATATGTGTGTATTGTGATATGTGTTTATATGACATGTGACCATTATGTAACCGATCTATAAAGATGTTTTTGAGTATTGAGATATATGCTTTAATGTTATGTGATTATTTGAGTATTGAGATATATTCTTTTATGTTAGGTGATTATATGTGTAATATGATATATGCTAAAAGTGAATATGTTTACCATGTAAAAGAACTAGTAAATAATGCTTGAGTAAGTCTATTATGACATTAAAGTTGAAACTGAGGTTTTGTTATACAGTTGTTTCATTAATGTTTAATGAATTGTTTGCATGGAAATTGGTCTAGGCATTTACAGAGCTTGTTAAGCTCATCCACTCCTTTTAAACCTTGCAAATTAGTAGTGTGTCGATGTAAGCAGTGTGGTTTCCAAGGAGTGATCGAAGCAAGTCCATTTCTGTGATTTCATAGGTGTTATTGTTATTTGTTTATGTTTTTGGAATAAGGCAATATGGTAGACTTTTAATGATATTTTTCATGATGTTTTGGAAGTTCTATAGCTTAATTGCTCTTAGGATTTTGAGAATTGAATCGTATCATGCAGATTATCATTTGAACTTACTTTCGATATTTGAGACTACTATTATGACCATTTTGACGTTTATTTGATGCTAATATGATAGCACAATGAATTGGTACATGTTGGAATGACTTATATGCTCATGTATGTTGTATTTTTCTAGTTTGAAGAAAAGGTATTGATATTCATGTTGTAAAAATGATACCTCTGTTACTTGAAATGTATAGGAAGTCAGAATCATAATTTGGTGTCGATATTCTATCATGAGTATCGATACTCAGGGTAGAAATATAGATACTTTGGTAGAGGTACTGTAACGCCCAGGAAATTCTTTATAATTTATTTTCGTATGTTTGTGACATAAATACATTTCTACTTCAATGGTTAAGTGTCCTGGGAAGTGTTTGAGAGGTCCCAAGTTCAAGCCTTAGCTTGGGAAATTTTTTTTGTTTCCAATTGAATAAACCCTATCTCTAATCAGTAGGCTTATAAATAAATGCTGGTAAAATACGTCAGAATGGGCCTACTGGTCTAGTGGTTAAGTGGAATGTTATGTGGCTGGAGGTCTGGGGTTCGAATCCCTGCACGTTCAAAAGGGATTTATTTTTACTGCTTGGCCATGGAAGAGTTGTGTTTGATCGAAATTCTATAAAGTTTGAGTGGGATTTGAATTAGGTGGTTGAGGGGATTGTGTTGGAGTTATATGGGGAGAAAAATGTGGAGGGAGGAGTTGTGATAGAACTAAAATTGGTAGTGGCAATTTGGCCGCTCTTCCTCATTCTCCTAAATTTTCTTTCCTGATAGTTTTTTCCTTCTCTGCCTATAGTTTCTTTGCCGAATTTGCTTGCTACCCCAAACTCTTCCCTTCACTGTCGATTTTT
Organism: Gossypium rotundifolium; assembly: GCA_025506655.1. Taxonomy (NCBI): domain Eukaryota; kingdom Viridiplantae; phylum Streptophyta; class Magnoliopsida; order Malvales; family Malvaceae; genus Gossypium; species Gossypium rotundifolium. Next base: position 36,902,590 of record CP106732.1, on the reverse strand, counting down.
TACTTTCTATCACTACCTATTCATCTCTTTCTTTTTGTTACTTTATTCACCATAGGTTCTTTTTACTTCTTCTCCCTGTAAACCTCTGCCGAATCTTCCCTACTATTTTTTGGTCTTCTTTTTATGATTGCTGCTGAATTCTTGTTCTTCCCCATTCCAAAGTTTTGGTTTCTCTCTAAAAAGGGGAAATTATCGTTGGTTTCTTCTCTATTCCCCTTGGCCAAATTTCTGTTGATCTTTTCCCTCTCTACTGTACTTTTTCTTTTACTTGCTGCCCAATTTGGTATTTGTCTCGTCATCAAATTCTCAGTCACCGCGACTTGTTATATTGGTGCCTTTGTACGTTTTAGGTAAGGTTGGTAAGAGTGGGCACTATTTTAGATTGATGAATCTTTTTCTAACGGAGGCTTAAATCGTGTTTAGGTAACCGATAATTGATAGTGGAGGTTTGTTCAGTGCTAAAGAAGTGAGGAATCACCATTGTTCATTCAAGGTAATGTATCTCTAAGTTTGGCATTTAGTCATCATGTGCGACTTTGTTGAAGTTATTGGAAAATAACTTAATTGATGTGTTAATGGAAAATAATAGGTGCTAGAGTACTCGTGGTTGCGCTACCTTCGAACCAATACCAGGTGTGTAAACACGACTCTGAAAATGGAAATCAGTGAAAAGCCAGAAAACGTGAAAAGTCGACGCCACGCGGGCATGCGGTCGCCCGTGGGGTAGGCCATGTGATCGAACATGGGCATGTGATCGTCAAGGCTGGTCATGTACGATTCATGGGCCGGGCCATATGGGCCCCACATAGGTGAACCACACAAGCGTGTGAGATTATTGGGCCAGGCCGTGTGATCCACACGGCCAAGGGTATTTGGGGCCGTATAGGTCACACAGGCGTGTGGGCCCATATGGGCATGCAACATGGGCCTATGAGCCCATTTTCACTATTTGACTACTATGGTTGCACGGGTCGCCCGAGTCGGTAAGTGTACCTAGACCCCTAATTGACTGAATTGACTGTATGACTGATATGAATAAGCATGATGATGTTCCACTGAATTGATACTGTATGCCTTGAAGACATGCATGATATTCTGTTATAGCATGTTTTATTTACATATTGCATTGCATTGGGTTGGGGGTTTATTTTGTTCGGAGGAAGTGTACTAAAAGGCTTCCAGCCTAATTTACTGGCAGCTCTACTGTAAACTACTATTTTAGTGCCACAATCGGTACTAATTGGAGTGTAGGGATAGGTGGGTTGATTATATCCCCACATGGAGTGTAGGGTTGGATGGAGATAGAGTGTAGAGGAGTGTAGGGATAGGTGGGTTGATTATATCCCCACATGGAGTGTAGGGTTGGATGGAGATAGAGTGTAGAGGCTAGTTGGGTAGGATTTTATAACTGCATAACTATCACTATTACTGTGCTGTGATGGGCAAAGGCCCCAATGCTTACTGTTATTGAAATAGGCTAAGGTCCAAACTGATACTGATATTGAAAAAGGCTTAGGTCCAAACTTAGATTATTTGTTATTGTCTGTTTGTTTGCGTGGGGATTACACACACTGAGTTTATGTAAACTCACCCCTTTTATTTAATCTATATAGGTAATCCCCAGACATAGGCGAATCAATGTTGCGGAGGACTCAGCGGTGGCCACACGACTCCTTTTTGCTATTTGATACTTATTTATGATTTTAAGTTTTATTTTGTGGTATTTTCTGTAATAATGGCCTCTATGGATTTTTACCTAAAATTTGGATTTATACTATTTTCTGTTTATATCTGCTAGAAATAGGTAAAACTCGGGTTTTCAAAAAAGATGAATGTTTTGTTAAAATACCACGCATATGCAAACTATTTTAAAAGCTTCCACAAAGTATAATGTCTTGGAAATAAATCACGATTTGAGAATTAATGAAAAATAATGATAAGTTCTAAACGAAAAACGGTTTTAGAAATGATACGGTTTTCAAACGCACTTCCATGTGACATCGCCAGATTCGACCATAACATCCAGGCCGAGTTTGGGGTGTTATAGGTACCTATAATTTTTGAGGTTTGGGTTTTTAAACAAAAAATAGTAAGTAGTTTTGGTACTGATTTTCCAAGCGGTATTGATACTACTTGACAGAATTATCGATACCTTTGTTACAATATCGATACCTACATGATTGCCTTGGAAATTTTTCTATGTGGTCCAAATGCATGTTTAATTATTATTATAAGTTTATTTCTAATGATGATTGATATATGTTTGACTAAAAAAATATAAGATTACTAAGAAAAAGGATGATTTCTTAGTAATGTAACAATTTACTATAAGTATGACATGAGACAGCAGTGTGACATCCTGATATTCGGGTTTGGCGACCAGGTCGAGTATAGGGTGTTACAAAATCACTAAATGAATTGTATCAGCATAATCAAAACTATAATTAATAAATCATCTTTTTGGAAATTTTCTCTTAACACCGAAGGCAATGGTAATTTCCAGAGGACAACAGAGGCGATGGTCCTTAGGATGATGTAGATCGAGCTACTAAGAAGGTACGATTTAAAGAGGACCACCGAACTGTGGACACAAAAATGATGGTTGAATCGAGTCTGATCTAATCATTTTCCTAGAAGGATAAATTGTTAGGGAACAACTTAGGTAATAATGAGAAGGGGACGATGGCTTTTGGTGAGGGAGGTGATGAAGATGGCTTCTAGTGAGGAAGGTGACGATGATATTGAGTTTCAGGAAGGAGATATCAATAGATCTGTTGTTAATGGAACCCCGGCTATTGATTTTTCTAACAGGATCCTATGGATTTATTTTAAGGAAGTGGAGACTACGGTAATACTAAAATTGTTGGGGAAGAATATTGGATATACGAAACTAAACAATCAGATTAGTAGTATTTGAAGATCTTCGAAGTCATTCCATCTTATGGTTATAGAGAACAGATATTTTTTTGGCCAAGTTTCAATGTTTTGAAGACTTCGAAAAAGTCTTATCACAAGGGCCATAGTTAATATACAAACTATACCTAACTATCCAACCCTAGACCAAAGAGTTTAACCCATCATAGCCCTACCCGAGCATGGTAAAGGCATGGATCTCTCTGCTGGGACTCTTAAGAATCTTGTACAAGAGGAGGGTTCTTAAAGAAATAAGTGAGATTATAAGAAAGGTTGCTAAAATGGATTTTAACACTGATAGTTGATCTAGGGGTCGATTCGCTCGAATGGTCGTTTATGAAAACCTGGACAAGCCTCTAGTGTTACAAGTGTTGTTTAATGGTACTGTAACACCCTTGGCCCGTATCCGTCACCAGAATTGGGCTACGGAGCGTTACTAGAGTTTTCAGTACATTTATAGATAATTCATGTCAAATTCTATTCATTTTCCAAATATTATTAATATCGTCCCTTAAATGAACCCTCGAGGCCCAAAATGAGTATTAGAATCAAATCGGGACTTAATCGAAAACTCTAAGAATTTTTTGCGAAATTACAAAAAAAATTCCAAGTTGTAGGGCTCACACGCTCATGTGGTCCGAGGGACACGTCCGTGTGGTTCGAGGGACACGCTAGTGTGACCCTAGGATACGCCCGTGCTATAGGCCGTGTTCGACCCCGTGTAACTCTTTGACCTGTGCACACGACCATGCCACACGCCCGTGTACTAGGCCGCGCGGTTAATTAAATTCTTTTGAAATTAGGTGCAGGTTTCACACGGCCAAGACACATGCCCATGTTCCAGGCCGTATAGCATACACGCCTGAGACACACGTCCTTGTCTCTGCCCATGTACTCAATTCTGAGCATTCTGTTTCTCAAAATTTAGGTACAGGGGACACTTGGCCTAACCACACTGATCGTGTCAAAATAGTCGAGTTTTAATATTTATAAAAGAGTGATCGAACCTGTAGACTGACTGCAACAACTATAGAGGCAAGCGCACCTATCGAACAGTAGTATAGTTCAGGCAAGAATATCTTATCAAACCCAAGGAACCTAAAAGTACTACTACTCACTTTCTTTCTATTATTTAGCCTAAAATATAGAGTGATTGGTTTATTAATCTAAAAAAATGAAATACTTAAACTTAAATGCAAAGACAAAAGAACGAAACTTTGGGAAAAGACTTTGAAGAAAACTCAATTGATAAAAACGATACCTTCGGGAAGAATCCACCTATGACTTCACTTATTATCTACCTTTTCAATTCATATGATTTCTTTACTTAGCTTGATCCGTGAGACTCCCTAACCTATATTAAACCTTCTCTCAAAGCAAATAACGTCTAACCTTAGGTTAATTAGTGGAACTCTCGTTCTCTTATAATAACCCCCTAAGGAAGCAGTAAATCGATCAATGGACTCCCATATTAGGTTTCACCCTAATCTGGCAAAATCTCGTAACCCTATCTCTAGGAGCCCGATCAACTCCGTTTAATTATGCTAGATCTACTCTTAGGCAGGGTCTATTCCTCCTCCACCTAAGCACATCAGATAAATTTAAGCAACATAATTAAGAACAAACTAAGTATTTATCATATAAACCGAAAGAATTTAATAAGAAAATCCATCATAGGTTTCATCCCCTTCAGGTATCTGAGAGGTTTAGTTCATAACTAAACAAGAAAACATCTCAAGAGAAAAGATAAAACAAAACATAAAAAATCCCTAAAACCCCCTGAAGGAATTGAAGAGGAGATCCTCCGTCTTGAGTAGAACTCCGACTCTTCGAGATGGATCAATTGGCTATCTTCGAGACAATTCCTAAACGAGAAAGGCTTGGCAGAAAACTCTGCTCAATGATCGAACTGTTTCGGCTTCTGTCGAACTCCCCTTTTTAGTTGCTACCTTGGGTGTTTATATAGGCTTTGAGATGCTTTACTTGGCTCCTAAGTATCCTAATTCAAGTAGAATTCCTCGTAGGATGTTTAAGTAGACTTAGGAATGTGTTTCTTTGCCTCCAAGCATCCAAAACCGAGTGAAATTGCTCTTTCCCGTAGTCAGGACACGCCCATGGCACACGCTTGTGTAAGTCATCTTCAGGCCATGTCTCGATTCTGTCGATTGGGGCACAGTCGTGTAAATCGTGGCATGGTCGTGTGAAGTAAATGGCAAGGCACGGCCGTGTGGCTTAAAGTCCAGGCGGTGTCAATTTTTTGGGTTGGCCCAATTTGGTCCGTTTTAAGCCTGTTTTACGTTCTTTTTATCCTTAGGTGCTTTCTTGAGCATAAGACATGAAAAGAAAGGATTAAGAGCACCTTTTTACATGAATTAGGGATAAATCATCCAAAAGCATACTAAATGTGGGATTAAAATATGTTACTTTTACGGTTTATCAAATACCCCCACACTTAAGCTTTTGCTTGTCCTCAAGCAAAATTCTCAACTTACAATTAAAATGAACTTTCCATAATTCATAATTTCTATCGACAATGTCTCATCATAATTCATAGATAATTTATACATGGATAATTCAACTCAAAGAGTCTTAAATATTCAATTATGATAAGTCATACCTTTTTAGTACGAAAACATAGGTGTCTCCCCTTGTCTAAGTAATTACCTTTAATTCAAAACCGACAAGGATTGACATCCTCACAAAAGATTCACTCAAATCACCCGAAGTGTTTAAGGTTCAAGAATAAGCACTCATAAGTGAAACCTAAAAAGTTAATCCCAGAGGCTTGCCTGAAAATCAAATCTCCACCACTGTATATGAGATGATACACAAATCAGAAGGTCTTTAATCAGGGTTGTAATTGGGCTTGGGTTAAAAGGTGTGGATAAAGGTTGAATTAGAAGGTTAGAATCGAGACTGACTTGACAATTTACCTAACTAGAAACAATGAACGAAATATGAATATTTACATCGAATGAAAACTAATAATACTTACTATTGAAAATTACTCTACAATAAAGAGTATTTTCATTACTTGAAATTTGATAATATTTTAATACGAGCTTTTTCTTCAACAATTGGAGTTTTAAATGCTCTAAGCTTCTTCATTTTATTTTTTCTTTTCTTTTTTAAGAACAAACTAAGATATTACATCATAAATGATAAATGTAACTCTTGAACTAATATAATTTGGTAACTTAATCAAATCAAACCTCGATTAAAGGGCGTCAAAAGAAAGGGTGATAACAAATACAAAGGGTTTTGGGTTAATATTAGTGGGTGAGTCAATAAAAAGGTTGTTAGGATTCAACAGGGTTACCTAGGGTTTATTTGTTGAAGGAGGCTTTTTATGGAGTAAGTGGGTTAAATCCTAGGTGCCTTTATCATCTCTGTATATCAAATCAAAAGTGTGGTCTCGACATGTATAAACGAGGCAAGTTCCAAAATAACAGTTCAAACTTGACACATTCATAATCAATAAAGTGAGCACGAAAAAGAATAAATGTTCTATAAGGCTCAAAATCTCACAAAAATTATGGGTGTTTTTGACTTCAATCCCTGTAAATTTCAAACGTCAAAGTAATACTCAAATTCAGTTCAACGACCTATTAATTTTTAATTTTTAGAAAGTAGACTTATCATGCTCGATTCTCTAGTATCCTTCAGATTAAATCATCAATGCACAATTAACTCTGACTTACTCTAAAACATATCAATAAAAATCATACATCATAAGAAATTTCATCCTAATTAGTAATATGAGAAAAATATTTTCGAACAAGACTAAATTTATGATTTTGAGAATAATGCAAAAAGTTAGGTACTTTTACCCCCCACACTTAAGATGTACATTGCCCTCAATGTACAAAGATAGATAAACAATTATGTAATAATAAAATCAAAAGAGAAGGGGAGAAGTAACACTTCCTGAATTTTTGGATGAAGTCTATGAAAAGAAACCGGATAAGATTGAAGGTGAACATAGGGGAGGCGTCTCGAACCGTTTGAAATTGAATCCTCGAAGTAGCTGGCTTGGTTTTATTGTATCCTAAACTAAATCTAAATATCATAAAGAATAAGAAGAAGAAAATAAAATAAAATAAAATAAAATAAAGTAAAGTAAAGTAAAAAAAATAATGATGAAATAAAACAGAAACAAAAATAAATAATGGAAAATGAAATACAACTAGAAAAATGGGGAATGAGGTTTAAAAAGAGATGTAGCCCGTGTTTTGGGAGTTTGAATTTTGAACGCATTCAGGGTGTTTGGGCATGGCTGTGGGTGTCGTGGCACGCCCGTGTCTTTTTTCACATGGTCATTCAATACGGGTGTGCTCTTCCAGTGTTCAATAAGTTAAAATGTTGGCACGGTTGGGAGGCACGGCCGTGTTTATCCCATGCTTGATGAGTCAGTAACCTCGCATGGGGCATCGGCACGGGCGTGGAGTAGTATCACGACCGTCTTTGGAGAAAGAAGTTTATTCCCTGTTCAGGTACGGCTAACTAAGACGCCCATGGTTCAAACCCCTAGCTTTCACTGACCACGGGTATGCTCGTGTATAGGCCGTGTGGCCTAGAAATCTGCTCTTTGGTTAGTTTATGGTTAGGTGCTAAAAGAAAAAGAAAATAAAAAATAAAAAATAAAAAATAAAAAATATAAAAATGGGGTTAGTGCTCGGGTTGCCTCCCGAGAAGCACTCGTTTATAGTCTTAGCTAGACTTTACCTTTCATTCGTATGGTCATGGTAGTTTGAGGAGGTGGAAATCCTTTCTCATTCGTTCAACTCAATTATGGATATAAAGTTTAAGTCGAGTAATGTTTACCTCAAAAGTGTTGAATTTAGGATTGCTTACCTCGACTGTGTCGTATAGGAAGACATTAAGTACCTCAAAATTGATTTCTTCATTTTCCTTAAGTTCTGAAGTGGTGATTCGAGGGTCTTCCTTATTCAACAATACCTGATCCTCTATTTTGATGTGATTTGTTGTTCCTATCAGCTCGTCTGGGGTTTCCTTCGGTTTCACTTCGTGTGGTTCTGGTTCCTCGTGTAATTCTTCTTTATTAGTACGAGGTCTATGATCCGGCTCAGGTTTGTAACTTTGTGGTGTTTCCTGCAATGAAGGTTGAAAAAGTTGGTTATGAACTGAATTTACTTTCTCACCTTTATCACTTGATGTTCTGGCCGAGTCAAGAGCTTGAAGAGTGACTATCTTGTTGCTTACACGAATTATGAGTTCTCCTGCATAAATATCAATTTTAGCTCTGGAAGTTGCTAAAAAAGGTCTTCCTAAAATTAAGGGGATCGTGTTGTCTTCATCCATGTCTAAAACAACAAAGTCTACTAGGAATACGAATTTATCAATTTTGATTAGAACATTTTCTATTATACCCCTAGGCATTCTTATAGTTTTATCAGTTAATTGAATGCTCATCCTAGTTTGTCTGGGTTTCCCCGGACCTAGTTGTTTAAACATTTTGTAAGGCATAACATTGATGCTTGCCCCTAAATCCGCTAACGCATTATCAATAGATAAACTACCAATTAAACATGGAATTGTAAAACTCCCTTGATCTTTTAATTTCTGTGGCAGTTTATTTTGTAGAATTGTTGAGCACATTGCGTTTAGCTCCACGTGGTGCTCTTCATCTAATTTGCGTTTGTTGGTCAAGAGCTATCTTAAAAATTTTCTCGAGTCTGGTTTCTAAAAAAGAGCTTCAAGGAAAGGGAAGTTAATATGTAATTTCTTTAAGAGTTTAAGAAATTTCTTTGAATCGTCTCTTTTCATTGCTTCAGGATAAGGTATGCGACGTTGGTACTCATTGATTACCTATTTTTTCTTTTCTTGTGTTACCTCTATCTTACCTTCATCTACCTTGTTTTCTTGTATTGAGTTTGGTTCATCTAACCCCTTACTGTCTTGAGCTGAGATGGCTTGAATTTGCTCCTTTGGGTTAACCTCGGTGTTACTTGGTAGACGTCCTAGTGATCGTATCAGCTTTGCGAGATGTCCCACTGACCTAGTAAGTTCTCCAACTTGATTCTCGATCCCTTTGATCAATTTTTTTTGTTCATCAAGTGCTGCTTCAGTCTTTTGGAGACGAGAATCTGTGGCTGCCATGAAATTCATCAGCATCTCTTCAAGATTTGACTCCTCTTCTTGTTGGTGAGGTGGTTGTTGAAAATCTGGAGGAAATTCCGATCTTTGGCTATTTTGATAATTCCATGAGAAATTGGGATGGTACTTCCAACCTGCATTATAAGTGTCACTATAAAAATTATTTTGATATCTAGAATAGTTACCTCTATAGTGAGCTTGCTCGTTTTCCATGCCATATCCATAGGATGGGTACTCAGGATTCGCCATGCCTCCTAGATTCAAATCATATTGTATTTCTGGATGTACTTGCGAGGGACTATACCAATCATCAATCTTTTTATTCATCATCTCTAACTGATTAGATAACTTGGTGACCATGTCGAGGTTGAAAACACTTGTTGCTTTAGTAGGAATTGCCCCCATGCCTCGCCACTGATAATTATTCAGTGCCATCTTTTCCATAGACTAAAATTTTCTGCCAAAAGCAAAATAGAGGAAAAATTAGCTTAGTAAAAAGAAATAATAATAAAGAACAATATAATAATAATGAATTGCAAATAAAAAAAATTTGGCTAAAGTAATAGAAATAGAGTTTTCTTAATATTTTAGTGTTCCCCGGCAACGGCGCCAAAAACTTGATCGTGTCAAAATAGTTGAGTTTTAATATTTATAAAAGAGTGATCGAACCTGTAGACTGACTGCGACAACGATAGAGGCAAGCGCATCTATCGAACAGTAGTATAGTTCAGGCAAGAATATCTTATCGAACCCAAGGAACCTAAAAGTACTACTACTCACTTTCTTTCTATTATTTAGCCTAAAATATAGAGTGATTGGTTTATTAATCTAAAAAAAATGAAATACTTAAACTTAAATGCAAAGACAAAAGAACTAAACTTTGGGAAAAGACTTTGAAGAAAACTCAATTGATAAAGACGATACCTTCGGGAAGAATCCACCTATGACTTCACTTATTATCTACCTTTTCAATTCATATGATTTCTTTACTTAGCTTGATCCGTGAGACTCCCTAACCTATATTAAACCTTCTCTCGATGCAAATAACGTCTAACCTTATGTTAATTAGTGGAACTCTTGTTCCCTTATAATAACCCCCTAAGGAAGCAGTAAATCGATCAATGGACTCCCATATTAGGTTTCACCCTAATCCGAAAAAATCTCATAACCCTATCTCTAGGCTCCCGATCAACTCTGCTTAATTATGCTAGATCTACTCTTAGGCAGGGTCTATTCCTCCTCCACCTAAGCACATCAGATAAATTTAAGCAACATAATTAAGAACAAACTAAGTATTTATCATATAAACCGAAAGAATTAAATAACAAAATCCATCATAGGTTTCATCCCCTTCAGTATCTGGGGTTTAGTTCATAACTAAACAAGAAAACATCTCAAGAGAAAAGATAAAACAAAACATAAGAAATCCCTAAAACCCCTCAAGGAATTGAAGAGGAGATCCTCCGTCTTGAGTAGAACTCGACTCTTGAGATGGATCAATTGGCTATCTTGAGACAATCCCTAAACGAGAAAGGCTTGGCGTAAAACTCGCTCAATGATCGACTGTTTAAACCTGCCGAACTCCCCTTTTTAGTTGCTACCTTGGGTGTTTATATAGGCTTTGAGATGCTTTACTTGGCTCCTAAGTATCCTAATTCAAGTAGAATTCTTCCTAGGATATTTAAGTAGACTTAGGAATGTGTTTCTTTGCCTCCAAGCATCCAAATCCGAGTAAAATTGCTCTTTCCCATGACAGGGGCACGCCCATGGCACACGCCCGTGTAAGTCGTCTTCAGGCTATGTCTCGATTCTGTCGATTGGGGCACGACCGTGTAAATCATGGCATGGCCGTGTGAAGTAAATGGCAAGGCACGACCGTGTGGCTTGAAGTCCAGGCCGTGTCGATTTCTTGGGTTGGCCCAATTTGGTCCGTTTTAAACTTATTTTACGCTCTTTTTATCCTTAGGTGCTTTCCTGAGCATAAGATATGAAAAGAAAGGATTAAGAGCACCTTTTTACATGGATCAGGGATAAATCATCCAAAAGCATATTAAATGTGGGATTAAAATATGTTACTTTTATAGTTTATCACACACGCCCATGTACGAGGTCCTGTGTCACACACGGTCAAGACACACGCCCGTGTGTCTTGCCATGTGGATGAAAGAAAGCCAATTCTAGCTTCATTTCTCACCCAAAAATCACACCAATGGCATGCACTAATGCTTCCATCCAAGTACCAACCAATTCAAGCATTTAAATTAAGCAATTTCCATCATTCAACATGGCATACATGTTTATTTTCTTACCTTGATTTAATCTAGGCATTAGCATCTTTATCACATTCACTTAAAATCACATGTATGATTAACATAATAATCTACTTCATAATACCAAAATAGACCATTACTAGCCATTCCAATGGCTAGGATACAAAACATCATTATCAAGCCAATTAAGGCCAAGTTAACCTGTACATGCCATTATACCAAAATGATTTGTTATATATATACCCAAAATAAGCTAGTGGATAGTGTGATTGTGCTCCAATGCTCCAACCTTCGCGAGCTTCCGAGCACTATAAAATAGGGGAAAATAAAACAGAGTAAGCATTATATGCTTAGTAAGTTCGTATAATGGAAAACTAAACTTACCGGTCATGTTTATTAAATGTAAGCATACAATAACATGTTTTCCATCATCTTGGAAAAATTGCCTAAATAAAAACATTCAATGAAACATGTTAGTCACCAATTCCTTATATACATCAAATAACACAAATGAGCTCTTCATACTATCTTCCTTGAAGACATCATTCATTTCATTCCATAATTCTCTTATCATACCAAGATTTTTGTCTGTTGAATCATTGAAATTTTGATGGATGCTAAAGTAGTACACTCGAGGTGTACGATTCAATAACCCATCAATTCTTATTCAAGAGTACCCATTAGGGCACTTAATCAAAGGACGCACTCTCGAGCCACATGTCATATAACAAGATTACCAGTCCAGGCTAAATCCTTTATGTAACGTATGCTCGAAAGAGCTCAATGAGGATTACCAGTCCAGCCTAAATCCTAATTGTAACATATGCACGAGAGGTATTATATCAGGATTACCCGTCCTCGCTAAATCCTTTCTATAATGAGGTCAATAGGATTACTTGTCCGAGCTAAATCTCGTCTGCAACAAATGCGAGACCTTATTTATTTCGAGAAAGCACATATATTCATCGGAATTCAATATTCAAACGGAACTTAACCCCCTTTTCACCATTTCAAGCATGTACTCAATTTTTCATTATATCAATCAAATAATTCACATCAATATAAGTCACATTACATACAAACACAACGTTCAATTAAACATATTTACATGTTTGATTAAGTTACACGAACTTACCTCGGCACTTGTTCGCGTTTAAAAATCTACTAATCCGAAACTTTATCTTTTCCTCAGTCTAACTTCGAATTTGTGTTGCCCGTATCTATATAAATGAATTTATTCATCAATTTATCACATTTCATATTCAAGTGGACTCAATTTACATCCTAGGCAAAATTACCATTTGCCCTTAACTTTTTCATAAATTCCAATTTCATCCCTAGGCTCGGAAAATGAAATTTATGCAATTTACTCCCTATTCCATGCCTAACCAAAATTTCACTATAAAATTTACAGCACACATATTCTATAAATTTCAAAATTTTCCTCAATTTTCACAACTTTACATTTTAGTCCCTAAACTATATTTTCATCAAAAATCACTTTGTAAAAGTTGTTTATCTATCAACAACCTTTCATTTTTTACAATAAATTTCAAATTTTCAGCATATTCATCCATGGCCCAAATTTCATACTTTGATGACTCATCAAATTGATCTCCCAAATAGATAGATTAAGCTATCCCAATTTTAAAAATATCAAAATTACTAAAAACGGGACAAGAAAACTTACCCAATTAAGCCATGAAAGTTTCTTCTCTCTCTCATAGGATTTCCATGTATTTTAGGTTGAAGATGACATAAAAATAAGATGATATCTTTTATCATCTTTTAATTAATTTAATTATTTTAATTTCCAATTTAGTCCTTGCCATTTTTCTAAATTTTCATGGATGAGTCACCAAAATATCTACATACTTTTCTTTAATGGTCTAATTACCATATAAGGACCTCATGTTTTGAATTCCATAGCTATTTAATCCTTATATCTACTAGAATTCAACTTTTGCATTTTATGTGATTTAGTCCTTCTCTTAATTAAGCACATAATCAATAAAATATTCTTATCGAAATTTTCACATGACATCTTTATCATAATACGGACCATGTAATAAAATAAAAATAAATTTTATTTTCAGATCGAATTTGTGGTCCCGAAACCACTATTCTGATTTCACTGAAAAATGGGCTGTTACAGGTATGCTCCAAAAAGTGGAATATGAAGCTTTACCTACGATATGCTTCTCTTACGGGAAGTATGGCCACACCAAAGATACTTGCCCATCGAAGGAGCAAAGCTCAATGACGGTGAAGGAACAGATGGAGACTGCTTCGAATAAGGCTGAGGACGGAGAAGAGGACATGAGGTATGAGCCATGGATGGTGGTGGAGAAATAAGTCTAGTAAAATACAAGTGACTTTAAAAATCAGGTAACTAATTTTACTAGTAAGGAAGGATCGGGTTCTAGATTTTCTATGTTGTCTAGGCTACGAAATTTGAAGGAATTTAGGGACAAGAGGGTCAAGGATAAAATGAAGAAGCGATAGGGATTAAGGAAAAACCTAAGGGGAAATGGGGAATTTGAGATTTGGTGAAGGTTTGCAAGAAATTTTTAATTTATTAAATGGAGTGGAATCAGCTGATAGAAAAAGGAATATGGTAAATGGGTGATTAATTAGCCAACGTATATGGAGACAACCTGTTTTAACAAAATGGGCCTTGATGGATCCAGACCAGCTTGATGTCTCTTAAAAAGAGACCTATTTGGGATGTTGGGCCAACCATATTAACTAATGGGTCTATTGGTTCTTTTGTGACATGTCCAGTAATCATTAAGGCGGCGTGAGCTACAAGTCCTTCATCTTCCAGGCCGCCAGCTGTAAGAGATGAAATGGAGGTTAATTTACAAGCACTGAAGTATTTGAATAATAAAAAAGAGATGTCCAACAATTTAACAGTTTCGAAAGCTAACCTTTCTTTGTCAGGTTCGATTATTTTTAATGAAAAATCCAATTCTTTTAATTCTATTTTTATAATTGTTGCTTGTTTGAACCCCTAGAACGATGGAAATGTGCAAGTGTACACAATTGCAACAAGTAATAAAGTGACAAGTAAATGTCGAGTTATTGTACCCACAGAGACTGTGCAAAGAAATATATATGAAATAAATAACTTAACAAGTTGGTGGTGAAATTTTGATGATTTGAAAGGGGTTTAATTAAGATTAAGAATTAAACTAAGTAAAATAAAATAAAAATAACAATTTCCCATGCACGATTTCAAAACATGTTTTAATCAATATGGCATAAATGTAATAGATCAATTGCATTCTTTAACTTAACATTACCAAAACCATGTTCATGTTTCTTACGAATTTAATTCATAGCAACTCGGCAATTTACTAACTTATGAACTTACTTACCTACCAAAATCCATTTATCTCTTGACAATATCTCTATGTTAATTCAATCGATTAAACAAATTTTAATAAGCAAATGTGTTAATGTACATACATACTTATGAAATTAAAATAATCTATTGTACATATCTCTTTGCCAATTTAAACAATTAATTCAATTTTCATAATCAAGTAAAAGATTAAGTGAGGTAACAATATATCTCTATATTGAAACAATTTAGTCACAAAATCCTACAAGTTATGGAAGGCTAATGTATTGTTTAATACCAACGCTAATTTAACTTTCAACTACCTTAGAAGATTAAACATGCACCAATTAAATATTGTGTCCAATTTCAATCCACTTAATAATTAATTCAATTGTTACCTTACAATTTAAATGCAAGCATAACATAAACATGATTTTATTTAATTAAACAAATCAACAAGGCCTATAACAACACAAACATGATTTTTAATAAATTAAGCAATAAAACGCAATCAATCTAACACGAATCAAATTTAAGCCATTTTGATTAAATCAAGAGTAACAAAATAATGAGCATTCATCATAACGGAATCAAGAAAATAAAATAGTAGGGAACTAGAAACAAATTCAGTGTCTCTTTGAAGTCACTAGCATGCTCCTTTTCTTCTTTGCTCGTTCTGTCAATTCGAAGCCTCTACGAATACTTGAGTGCAACTACTCCAAGGCAGAAGAAGGCTCTTTCTCAATAGGAGAAATTGGAAAAGGGAGGGACAAGAATGAAAATGGAAAACAAAAGGAGAAAAGTGAGTAGAAAGAATGTGTTGTGAATGAATTGAGTTAAGTTGAGTTCTAAAATGAGTAGCAAAGGGAGGTATTTATAGGTGGGATTGGCTGCTAATTTTAGCAAAGAAATATCAGCCATTAAATCCCCCTATGGCCGGCCACCACTCATGCATTTTTTGATGATTTCAACTTGCTATATTTGGCTAGGGGCAAATCTACAAAAGCATAATAAGTGGAGGAGTTGAATGCAATTTCAAGGAGACTTCAAGGGTTGATTTGCAATTCTATAAATCAGCTAATTTGAGCTAATTGGGTTAGCATTTTGGACGGGTTTGGGCAGCCAGATTGCTCGTTTGGATCAATCTTTCGTATTACCACAACTAGGCTTCCTTACCATAATATAATCAATAAAAATTATTTAACCCAAAATAAAATGGATTAAATTTAAAATTAATTATATTATGTATTAATATTCATAATTTGGACCGTCTTAGGCTAAAAAATTAATTTGCCTCAACGCTTCAGAAATCGCATTACAGTTGGTAACAGCCCGATTTTGGTCAAATCAGAATAGTGGTTTCGAGACCACAAATCTGAGGTTTAAAATTTATTTTAATATTATATTATGGTTTTACAGCATGATAACATGTTTGTGTGAAATTTTTGTTAAGTAATTTTATCGTTTGAATGTTTAATTGGGCAAAAAGGACTAAATCGCGTAAAGTGTAAAAGTACAGTTCTATAAGTAAAAGTTTTTATTAACTATGGTTTTTAAAGTGGGGGTCCTCAAATGGTAATTAAACCATTTGAAATGTGAGTGGACATATATGGAAATTTATTAAGGTGTTTTAATTGTTTAATAACAAGGTTAATTTTGTAATTTGGTTATTAGGGCATATTAAATAAAACAAAATCAATTTGGTTATTAAGCCATTGGAATAAGCTAGGGTTCGGCTACTTTGAGAGCTCAATTGGTGAGTGTATTTTGTCCTGTTTTTAATGATTTCTATATTTTTGTGATCGCTGCAGCTAGTACTTGTAACAACCCAAATTTGGGTCTAGTCGGAACAGTGGTTTTGAGACCACAAATCTGACGAGGAAAATTTTATTTTTATTATATTTTTATGGTCTAAAATTTTACGGAACGATTTTGTAAAAATTTCATTAAAAAATTTTGACGTTTGAGCACTCAATTTAGTCAAAAGGACTAAATTGTAAAAACTACAAAAATTGAGTTCTATATATTAGAGGTGCCAAATTGCTATGAGTTTTAAATTGGAGGTCCTTAAAAGGTAATTGGACCATTGGATAACTTGATGGACCAAAAATGGGCATGAATAGGACAAAATTGAAAGGAAAGCCTTAAGGGTATTTTAGTCATTTAGTGTTTTAAATGAATAAAAAGACAAAATAAGAAAAAAAAATCTGCTCATCTTCTTCAAGGGGGCTGCCAAAATTTCCTTGACTCCATGGCTAAGGGTTTAGATTTTTTTTAAGCTTCATAGTAAGTGATTTCGAGCCCCGTTTTTAATGTTCATCGTATTTTTGAAATCCCGGTAACTTGGTTTAGCTATTTCTACCATTATTTTGAGATAGATTTTAATTTTAAAAATTTACCCATGTTGAATAATTTTGTATTTTGATGAATTATGGTAGATTATGCATGTCTATGATTAGAGAAACGAGTTTTATTAGATGATTTTCAATGAAATTGTATAAAAGGGGTTAAATTGTAAAAGTTATAAATTGGTCATAAGTGTGTGAATTAGTGAGAATTTGAAGTTTTCATAGAAGAGAAAAATGTTCAGCATGTAATGAAACATAAGAAAATTGAATAAAAATTATTTTATGAGTTTAGGGGTAAAAGTGTAATTTTTTAAAAAGTTAGGGGCAAAATTGTAAATTTTCCAAAATTTCATATGTGAATTGAATTGATTAGTGTGTTGATAAAATGTATTAAATGAGTGTTAATTTGACATGTTAGATCAAGAAAATATGAAATTTGGACTAAGATCGGGGAAGAACGAAGTTGTGGGCTAAGTCGGGAAAATTAGCCGTTTCAGCATTTGAGGTAAGTCCGTGTGATTAAATGAGCATGATATTGATGTCATTGTTATTATACTTGAGAATCTATCTTGCCATGATTGTATTAAAGTTTATGTTGATGATATTGTATATGAGAAAGTGATGTCAAGTGTAAATAACATTTATGTGTAAATAATACACTATTATGTTTAAATAAATTTATATATTGTTAAATTGTTATACATGTGATATTATGATTGTCATTACGAATATTTGATAGTTGCAAAATTAGTATGTGAAATGTGTATTGATTTGAGAAATGAAATTTTATGTATAAGTGATACTGAACAAATAAGTGAAATCCCGGTTGAACCTTAGGAATACTTTAGTGATAAGTGGTATCTCCGGCTACATATCAGTGGTAGCTCCGGCTACATATTAGTGATAGCTCTGGCTACATATCAGTGGTAGCTCCAGCTACATATCAGTGGTAGCTCCAGCTACATATCAGTGGTAACTCTGGCTACATATCAGTGGTAGCTCCGGCTACATGTCAGTGGTAGCTTCGACTACATTTCAATGGTAGCTTCGACTACATAAAAGTGGTAGCTTCAGCTACATATCAGTGTGGCACTTATGTGCAATATTTCTATGTATCCTTTTGTATTCCAAATGGTTCAACGGGTAAATTGATGATACATAAAATGATAAAGCATGTAATTGTATATATAAGTAATGTGCAGGTATGCATGTACTTGTATGTATAAGTGATGTGCAGGTATGCATGTAAGCATGAAATTATATGTACAATTGGTACAGGTATGTACGTAAATTTTATAAGTGTTGATCTTATGATATTATGAGTTATTATCATTATAAAATTGACCTTAAATGAATCTTAGGAATAAGTAATTATGTTGATGATGTATGCATTTGGTTGAGAATCATGTATTAGGCTTTTAAGCCATATCAAATTGAGAGATAAGATGTTTAGTATATTTATTTTATGATGCTTTGGATATTTGTGAAAACAAAAAATGATAGTGATACTCTTGAAATCATTTTTTTTGCTAATTACAAGCTTAAGTCTTTGGTGTTATGTATATTTAAATAGAAGTGATTCAAAGAAAACATGAAAGAGTGAAATTAGCATTAAAATAGTTTAGACAGCAACGGTTATGTGAATTTGAAAATTCACCAAAAATAGGAGAAATGGAATTAGAAATTTAATAAGATATATAATTAAATCTTATTGTGTCTGGTTTCATATGAAAGAAACAGTGTAAGAAAAGGAATTTTATATTCTGAAATATTTGAATTTTAGTGAGACAAGGTCAGAATGAGTTTTGGAATCCCCTATTTCAACTTTGGAAAATCATTAAGTATTGTACAAAAATAATTATGAGATATAATTTATATTCTTGAAATCTTAAATGAGTATATTTTCATTATAAACAAGAAGGAATGGCGTATAAAAACTGTACAATGAGATAATGCATTTTTAGTGAAGAGAGGTCAGAACTGTTGGACAGTGTAACAGGGGAGAATTTAATGAATAAACTGTACTAATTAGCAAAACCAAAAATTCTGAAATTTTTTTGGTAAAAATATATATGAGTCTAGTTTCAAGTAAAATTAGTGGAACTTAATTTGGAGTTCTGTAGCTCCAGATATAAATAATTTAGTGACTATGACTTGAGAAAATAGCTTGACTGGAATATGAGTAAAGATGCAAATTGGGTTGTATTACCATGAGAAACAAAGGGATAAATTGTTTTTTATTATTATTTTCATATGGTCTTACTAAGCTATAAATCTTGCTCCTCCCTTCCTTTCCTTAGTGTTTTCAAGTTAGCTCGGGGTTGGAGATCGTCGGAGGCAGCATCACACTATCAAGTCACTACCTTTGGTATAATGAAGCATATATTAGAAATTTCAAGTGAGTAGCATGTATAGGGATTTAGTTGATTGACATGCATTATTTTGCTTTGGCCAAATGTGTAGGCTTATATTAAGTTATATGCATACGACCATGAGGTGTGGCTTATATTTATTATGGCTTGTAAGTCGAGTTATTCATGTTATATCTTAATGTTTATAATGTGATTATGTTTGTTTGCCATGTATGGTTAGTAATATGACATAAGTGCTTGATGGATAAGTTGGTAACCATATTATAATGGTATACGTGGTCATCAAAATAACAAATCTTATAAGGGTGAAATATGAAATCTAGACTTGGTATTGCATGAATGTGTATGTTTAAGTCTGGTAATGCCTCATACCCTGTTTCGGTGTCGGACGTGGGTAAGGGGTGTTACATTTAGTTGTATCAGAGCTATGGTTTAGTCTGTTCTCGGACTAATATAGCAAGTGTGAGAGTCTAGTTATACATGCCACCAATATGTTATAGTCTGATGTTTTTCGACACAATTGAGGACCATCTTGTTAAAAAAAAAATACTTTCCAACCGAGCTATACCCGACCACTTGATAGTGCTAATGAAGTATTTGAATAAAGTGTAGTTATGATGAGTTAAACTCGGAAAGGTATGAATAAGAATTCATAATGTGCATATGTGATAATATGTGAACTAAAAGTTTATATAGTGATATGCTTATTCATATTTGTTTGGCCTTTATATGCTATTGCATGCTGACTAAAACTGATCAGTGAATATGATAAGTAAAGTTATTTAAATTTCATAGAATGCATGAATGAGTGCATTTGTTTGAACGAGATGATTGGAACTTTTGTGTAACATCCTGAATTATGGCCTGTGCATTTTGTGTGTTGATGGTTTAAAATATTAAATTGGGGGTTAGGGGTCCGAATTGGGCTCAGAAGAGGCTGAGGCCTTGATTAAATTTCTGTGTAGACACTCTAGCATTTTAAAGGTAGTTATCTGTGTTTTAAAGGACAAAATGGGCTTGTGGCTCAAAGGTAGGTGGCGCTACCATGGAGCAGAGGGTGGCGTCAGTAGCAACGAAGGGAGGAGGCCCAGTTTTGGCCGCTTGAAGCCCAAGTAATTGGGCCAAATTCGGCACTCATAAGGGGAGTAAGAGGGGACGGCAACAAGGCTATTATTTAGGGTTTCATTGTTTTAATATATGGATAATTAAAGCTGATAAAGGAGGGAGGAGTTGGAGCTAACTAAGTCTCTTTTGAATGAGTTAGTAGATTAAGATAAGGGAAAGGGATAAGAGCCATCTTTTGGTTGTAGAGTTGGCCGAAAATCAACTACAGGGGAAGATAATTGATTTAGTATAGGCAAAATAAAGGGTGTGCTGAAATTTTTTTAGTAAGTTTTGTTATCTTTTTCTTCTCTACCGAATTCACCACTCTATTCTCCTTCTCCACTCTCTTTTCTTTTTCCTTCTATTCGAAACCTTTTGAAGTCTTATTAGTTACCGAACCTCTGCTAATCGTTTTCCCTTTTCTTTCAAATACTTCAGCCAAAATCTTTAAGGCCCCCTGTTCATCTTTTTTCGGGATTCTTTAAAAGCCGAAATTGCTAGATCTCTAATCTTCTATGCTTTGGTCTTCTTTTGTGATTGCTGAATCCTTCTACAAGGGATAGCCAAAACCATCTGTGGAGGTAAATGTTGGTTTGTGTAATCTTTCGATCTTTTTTGGCTTTTGGGAGGCCATAGCCGAATGGCTATAAGGGACTAATCTTGTGTTTTTTCTTTTGCGGTATTCTGGGATCTGAAGAAGAGTCAATCACGTAGATCTCTAAGTCATAGTTCAGTAACACTCGAATCATGTTACTTTCGGGATCTCAAGGTAAGCAGATTTACTAATTTTTAACGTGTAAATTCAGGATTTATTAACCCTTGGCCGATTGTAAGAGAGGTCAAATCTTTATTTTTTTCGGCTTTTGAGCAAGGTAGATCCGGATAGCAACGATATAAGCTAAGAATATAGGACTATGCGATATTAGGTGTGTAACACTTCCACACCATTTAGATTGCCTGTTAAAATATACTTATAGATCTGTTATATTCTGATAAATGCCGAAATCCTGGCATAATGGTTGAGACCCAAGAAGGGTAAAAGCGAATCACCAGGTTAGTGGTCCCTGTCATTCCTAAGTGAATGTTCCTGTTAAGATGACATATGTGATAAGTGTGCTGATTTCTGTGATTGCATGGGGTTGGGTTTGATGAAAGGGGAAGTGTTCTGTTGTAGCGGCTTTTGCCGTGACCTGTTGTAGCAGTTTTTGCCGTGACCTGTTGTAGCGGTTTTTACCGTGACCTGTTGTAGTGGCTTTTTCCATGACCTGTTGTATAGGCTACGGCCATGATCTGACGATGAGCAGCATGACTGCGATCAGTGGTGTGTAGCGGTGTGGGTTAGTTGTAGAAATCCCCAATAGTGTGACTGGCAGGTAAGGGTGGTGTGTAGCGGATGGAAACCTAGGATTTGGGTTGGGCTTTGCATATATTCATACATATTATGTTCTGTTATTCTGTTTTGTGGGGCTAAGACCCAAATCTAATGGTGCTTGAGGGTTGCACACTGAGTCTCGTGACTCAACCTTTAATTTAAAAACTTTCAGGTAGCACCTAGTGCATCGGACCGGGTTGGAGAGGAGCGCAAGGTGGCCATGCGAGAAAGTACTAAGACTTAGCAAATAACTTTACTTAATTTAGTTATTTTAATATTTTAAATTATCAGATTTCTAAGTTTCATTGTAATAAGACCATGGGCTACTAGACTTATATTTATTTTGGGGTTTTATGTTGGGTTTTTATTATTAGGCATTTAAATTTTATGTTTAAATTAAGCTCAGACATGTATTAAATTTCGATTTTATTTAAAAATCACCAAGGCATTTTATAACATAACATCTTATATGAATTAATGAATTATTAAGTTTTCGGTATAAATGATTGAACCCGATAATTGGTTTTCTAAAGTGTCACAAGTTTTATAAAATCTCCTTAGTGACATACCAGATCCGGTTGTAGTGTGTGGGTCGGGTTTGGGGTGTTACAGATTGGTATCAGAGCTAGGTTTAAAACTCGGCTTTGGGGTTTTTGGGCTCAAAACGTTTTCTAAAGATGGGTTTTTGAAATATGCGTGTTATTTTTTTATGATAACAGGTTTGTTAGCTCAACATGGCACCTGCGTCTCCGGCCCAAGTCCGCCAGGTAAGTATTTTGAACCATTGTGTGGTACATATGTGGGCTTGATGGGCTGTATGGGACGTAGATTAGTTTAAATAGACTTTGATGGACTATAGGCTTAGCCTAAACAACTTCTTAAATTTCATAAGACATAATCTATCCAAACAAATCCTGTGAACCAGTGCCGTGTTAGGGTGTGGCAATAGGCATACGCATGTCTAGGAGTGGATGCAGGGAGAGCTTGGTATTTAAGCAGTCCTAGTGACTCACCTCCTCTTCGTTGGAATCCTACCTGGTGCGTAGTGACTGTTCACCCTAACCATGAGGACGTGTTGACAAGCCAAAACTTATAATTAAAACCCGAAAGGGACCAGCTACCCGATTTTGTAAGGTCCTAAAGTAAACCCTAGTTTTGAAATCACCAAATTACCCCTGATTCGTAAAAATTACCCCAAATTAAAAAATTACCGAAATACCTCCGAATTACAAAATTATCGAAATACCCCCGGATTATAAAATTATCGAAATACCCCCAGATTATAAAATTATCGAAATACTCTCGGATTGTAAAATTACTAAAATACCCTTAATTTGCAAAATTACCAGGAAACCTTACTTTAGAAAATTACGAAAATACCCCTGTAGGATAAAATTAAGAAAATACCCCTGGGTAGTGAGATGATGGAAATACCCTTAAGTGATGGATGCTACTTGTATGTTCGTGTGTATGAATGTTGAATGTGCATGGTTCCTAGGATTAGGAAGATTGGAACCTGTAGATAGGTTCGAATTTGAAAGAATCACTTTTAAAACTTTTTTTTCATAAGATTGTTCGTGGATAATCAGTGAAAAGAAGTAATAACTCATAAAATTTCTAATCAGATAAACGTGAATTGAAAGAATGAGTTCAAGGGGTCATGGACGTCTGCCGCGTGGTCGTGGAAGGGGTAGGACGATCGTGTCAGAACCCGTAGGATCTAGCCATAGATCTGGGAATAAGGTACCGGTTCCACCAGCTGCTGAGGTGGGATTTCAGGATCAGCCGGACGGAGAGGACGTGGTGTCTTAGGCGGTGCTAAGAGTTTTAGAGAGAGTGGCTGAGGCTAGTTTGGGCACAGGAGCCCGAAAATTAGTACCAGAGAGACTTAGAAACAACGGGGCCGAAGTATTTAGAAGGGTGTCTGTTATAGCCTCAAGTTCAGCTGAATATTGGTTGGAGGCAGTGGAACGCATAATGGATGACCTAGACTTTACGGTGGATGAGAAGTTGAAAAGAACCGTGTCTCTTCTTCGAGGCGAGGCCTATCAGTGGTGGCTCACGGTGAAAGAGGGTACTGTCGCAGACCGGATTGACTGGGACTTCTTTAAGGAGTCATTCCAGGGAAAGTATGTTGGGGCCAGCTATATGGATGCACAAAGGAAGGCATTCCTAAATTTGGTACAGGGAAGTAAGCCTGTGGCTGAATATGAGGCAGAGTTTCTACTCTTGAGCCGCTACGCTTGAGGAATGGTGGCAACTGAATATGAACGTTGTGTTCAGGTCGAGGATGGGCTGCGGAATGAGTTAAGGGTTTTGATAGCACCACAGCGAGAGAGAAACTTTGCTGTTTTGGTGGATAAGGTCAAGATAGCCGAGGAGGTGAAACGAACTGAGAGACAAGAAAAGGATAAGGATCGGGGTAAGAATAAGAGAAGTTTCGGGCCATCAGGAGCTTTTGGAAATTTTCAGAAAAGGCCTAGGAGTGATGGGCCAGCTCGTGTTCCGACGGGCCAGAATCGATCATGTCCTTCATGTGGGAAGGCACATTATGGGGAGTGCAAAAGGAAAATCGGTGGATGTTTTAGGTGTGGATCCACGGAGTATTTGATTAAGGACTTTCCACAGGTAGATTAGGTACAGTCAATGGGCCGAGGTTCTGATCAGATTAGGAGAGGTGATCAGCCTGGACCAAGGGGTTGTGGCGCAGTCAGAAGAGGAAATGGGTCTGGTCGGGGTTGTGGAGAACCTGGTAGGGGTGCAGGTAATATAGACGCGAGGCAATCGGGTCTAGTTTATGCAGCTCACCGACGGGAGGATGGTGATGCACTGGATGTTATAACCGGTACATTTCTTATTGTTGATAACCTTTTCCTTGCCTTAATTGATATTGGGTCAACCTATTCCTATGTTGCATGAACAGTATCTGAGACCCTAAGTATAGACTCTGAAACAACCACTAGGAGGATGACTGTGGTTAGTCCTTTAGGACAATCTAGGGTAGTGGACAAACTATTTAGGAACGTACCTTTAGAGACTCAAGGGGTAGTGTTCCCGACAGACTTAATGGAATTACCGTTTGGAGAGTTTGACCTAATCTTAGGAATGGATTGGTTGACTAAGCATCGTTCCAAGTTGGACTGTGAGACTAAGCGCATGGTGTTGAGTACCTCGGAAGGCGGGGAGGTAGTTGTGTTAAGAGAATGAAGAAACTATTTGTCCAATGTAGTATAGGCATTAAAGGCTGTTAAGATGATTTGAAAAGGATGCAACGCATTTCTAGCCTTTATCAGTGCTTTGGATGTTGAGGACGTGACTGTCGATGAGGTTCGAACAGTCAAGGATTTCACAAATGTCTTTCCTGAGGAATTGTCAGGATTACCCCCGGATTGCGAAGTGGAGTTTGGAGTAGAGCTACTTTCAGGTACAGCCCCTGTGTCTATTGCTCCTTATAGAATGGCGACAAAAGAGTTGGTGCAACTCAAAGCCTAGATACAAGAACTGTTGGATCGTGGATTTATCCGACCGAGTGTGTCTCTGTGGGGAGCCCCAGTCCTATTTGTGAAGAAGAAGGACGGATCCATACGTATGTGCGTGGACTACCATCAACTAAATAAGCTGACAATTAAGAACAAGTACCCACTGCCAAGAATCGACGACTTGTTCGATCAACTCAAAGGAGCTTCGGTCTTTTCTAAGATTGACTTAAGGTCGGGATATCATCAGTTAAGGGTAAAGGAAGGAGACATTCATAAGACGGCGTTTCAGACTCGGTACGGTCATTATGAGTTCTTGGTGATGCCGTTCGGGTTGACAAACACGCCAGAAGCCTTTATGGATATGATGAACCGGGTATTCCAACCATATCTTGATCGGTTTGTCATAGTATTCATCGACGATATCCTGGTTTATTCTAAGTCAGAGGAGGATCATGGCGCACATCTTCGGGTGGTGTTACGAACTCTGAGGGAGAAGCAGTTGTTCGCAAAGTTCAGTAAATGTGAGTTCTGGCTAAGGGAAGTAACTTTCTTAGGACATGTGGTTTTTGCAGAGGGAATTAGGGTGGATCCTCGGAAGATAGAAGCCGTATTGGATTGGAAATCGCCGAAGTCTGTGGCAGAAGTTCGAAGTTTCTTGGGATTGGCCGGGTACTACAGAAGGTTTGTTGAAGGGTTCTCATTGATAGCGGCACCTTTAACTAAGTTGTTGAGGAAGGGAGTATCATTTGTATGGACCGAAAAACAGCAGGAGAGCTTTGAAAAGTTGAAGAGAATTTTGACAGAAGCACCGGTGTTAATTCAGCCAGAGGCGGGAAAAGAATTTACCGTCTACTGTGATGCATCACACACAGGGTTAGGGTGTGTGTTGATGCAAGATGGAAAAGTGGTTGCGTATGCGTCTCGACAGTTAAGACCGCATGAGTTGAACTACCCTACGCATGATCTAGAATTGGCGGCGTAGTGTTTGCTCTGAAGATCTGGAGACACTACTTGTACGGGGAGAAGTCAGTTATTTACACTGACCATAAGAGCTTGAAGTATCTCCTTACTCAGAAAGAGTTGAACCTAAAGCAGAGAAGGTGGATCGAGCTGTTAAAGGACTATGACTGTTCGATTGAGTACCACTCGGGCAAGGCTAACGTGGTGGCAGATGCGTTGAGTAGGAAGGCGATAGCAGATTTAAGAGCGATGTTCGCTCATCTTAGCCTGTATGAGGATGGCAGTTTGGTAGCTAAACTTCAAGTAAGACCTATGTGGACAAGTCAGGTCAAAGAGAAACAACTTCTGGATGATGTTTTGAGTACTCGAATTCAACAAGTGCAGAATGGTGAAGTAGAGGACTATAGCTTGAATTGTGATGGAGTTTTGTGTTTTCGAGAGAGAGTCTGTATGCTGAAGGATGTGGAGTTAAGGTAGATGATTCTGCAGGAGCACATAGTAGCCCATATGCTATGCATCCTGGAGGATTTAAGATGTATCGGGATTTGCGAGAGCAATTTTGGTGGCCAGGTCTGAAGCGAGAGGTAACAAAATTCATGGGTAAGTGTTTGACGTGGCAGCAGGTAAAAGCGAAACACCAGTTGCCTTCGGGGTTGTTGCAGCCGGTCAAGATTCCGCAGTGGAAGTGGGAAAGGATCACGATGGATTTTGTTAGTGGGTTACCTCTTACGCCCACTAAGAAGGATTCGATTTGGGTGATTGTGGATCGTTTGACAAAGTCGGCTCACTTCATACCAGTTCGGATCGACTATTCTTTGCAAAAGTTGGCTAAGTTGTATGTGGCTGAGATGGTGAGATTGCATGGTGTACCAGTGTCGATCATATCGGATAGGGACCCTAGGTTCACATTCCGATTTTGGAAGGCTTTTCATCAAGCAATGGGAACAAGGTTAGAATTTAGTACTGCTTTTCACCCATAGACTGATGGTCAGTCTGAGAGGGTAATTCAGATCTTGGAGGATATGCTAAGGGGTTGCATCATTGATTTTAGGGGTATTTGGGAGGAGTATTTACAATTGGCGAAATTTGCATACAATAACAATTATCAAGCTAGTATTCAAATGGCGCCTTATGAAGCGTTATATAAAAGGAGATGTCGTACCCCAACTTGTTGGACGGAGTTGGGTGAACGTCAGGTATTGGGTCCAGAGCTAGTTTTGGAAATAGAGGAGAAAGTTAAGTTAATACGGGCTCGATTGAAGGAGGCGTCTGATCGGCAAAAATTTTATGCGGATCTAAAGCGGAAGGAGGTGGAATTTGCAGTAGGAGACCAAGTCTTTTTGAAGGTATCTCCATAGAAGAAGGTAATAAGGTTTGGACGTAAGGGTAAGTTAAGTCCACGGTTTATTGGGCCATATCGGGTACTAGAACATGTGGGCCCAGTGGCTTATCGTTTGGAGTTTCCTTCATAGTTGGAACAGATACATGACGTGTTTCATGTCTCGATGCTAAGACGTTATCGATCTGATCCATCGCATGTAGTGCCGATGGAGGAGATTGAAGTCAGGCCAGATTTGTCTTTTGAGGAGGAACCAGTGCAAATCATGGATCGAGACGTAAAAGTATTGAGAAAGAAGTCCGTCCCTTTGGTCAAAGTTCTGTGGTGAAATCACGGCGCAGAGGAGGCGACGTGGGAACCAGAGGATGTTATGCGACAAAAGTATCCCCATCTCTTTTGATCAGGTAAATTTTGAGGCCAAAGTTTATTTTAAGGGGGTAGAATTGTAACATCCTAAATTATGGCCTGTGCATTTTGTGTGTTGATGGTTTAAAATATTAAATTGGGGGTTAGTGGTCCAAATTGGGCTCAAAAGAGGGCTGAGGCCTTGATTAAATTTCTGTGTAGACACTCTAGCATTTTAAAGGTAGTTATCTGTGTTTTAAAGGACAAAATGGGCTTGTGGCCCAAAGGTAGGTGGCGCTACCATGGAGTAGAGGGTGGCCTCACTAGCAACGAAGGGAGGAGGCCCAGTTTTTCCCACTTGAAGCCCAAGTAATTAGGCCAAATTCGGCACTCATAAGGGGAGTAAGGGGGGACGGCAACAAGGCTATTATTTAGGGGTTTTATTGTTTTAATATATGGATAATTAAAGCTGATAAAGGAGGGAGGAGTTGGAGCTAATTAAGTCTCTTTTGAATGAGTTAGTAGATTAAGATAAGGGAAAGAGATATGAGCTATCTTTTGGTTGCAGAGTTGGCCGAAAATCAACTACAGGGGAAGAAAATCGGTTTAGTATAGGCAAAATAAAGGGCGTGCCAAAATTTGTTTACTAAATTTTGTCATCTTTTTCTTCTCTACCAAATTCACCACTCTATTCTCCTTCTCCACTCTCTTTTCTTTTTTCCTTCTATCCGAAACCTTCTGAAGTCTTATTAGTTACCAAACCTCTGCTAATCGTTTTCCCTTTTCTTTCAAATACTTCAGCCGAAATCTTTAAGGCCCCTTGTTCATCTTTTTTCGGGATTCTTTAAAAGCCGAAATTGCTAGATCTCTAATCTTCTATGCTTCGATCTTCTTCTGTGATTGCCGAATCCTTCTACAAGGGATAGCCGAAACCATCTGTGGAGGTAAATGTTGGTTTATGTAATCTTTCGATCTTTTCTGGCTTTTGGGAGGCCATAGCCGAATGGCTATAAGGGACTAATCTTGTGTTTTTTCTTTTGCGGCATTCTGAGATCTGAAGAAGAGTCAATCGCGTAGATCTCTAAGTCATAGTTTAGTAACACTCAAATCGTGTTACTTTCGGGATCTCAAGGTAAGGAGATTTACTGATTTTTAACGTGTAAATTCGGGATTTATTAACCCTTGGCCGATTGTAGGAGAGGTCAAATCTTCGTGTTTTTTCAGCTTTTGAGCAAGGTAGATCCAGATAGCAAGGATATCGACTAAGAATATAGGACTACGTGATATCAGGTGTGTAACACTTCCACACCATTTAGATTGCCTGTTAAAATATACTTATAGATATTCTGATAAATGCTGAAATCCCAGCATAATGGTTGAGACCTAAGGAGGGTAAAAGCGAATCACCAGGTTAGTGATCCCTGTCATTCCTAAGTGAATGCTCCTATTAAGATGACATATGTGATAAGTGTGCCGATTTCTGTGATTGCATGGGGTTGGGTTTGATGAAAGGGGAAGTGTTCTATTGTAGCGGCTTTTGCCATGACCTGTTGTAACGGTTTTTACCGTAACCTGTTGTAGCGGTTTTTACCGTGATCTGTTGTAGTGGCTTTTGCCATGACCTATTGTAGTGGCTACGACCATGATCTGATGATGAGCAGCATGATGCCATCAGTGGTGTGTAGCAGTGTGGGTTGATTGTAGAAATCCCCAATGGTGTGACTGGCAGGTAAGGGTGGTGTGTAGCGGATGGAAACCTAGGATTTGGGTTGGGCTTTGCATATATTCATACATATTATGTTCTGTTATTCTGTTCTGTAGGGCTAAGGCCTAAATCTAATGGTGCTTGAGGGTTGCATACTGAGTCTTACGACTCAACCTTTAATTTAAAAACTTTCAGGTAGCACCTAGTACATCGGACCGGGTTGGAGAGGAGCGCAAGGTGGCCATGCGAGAGAGTACTGAGACTCAGCAAAGGACTTTACTTAATTTAGTTATTTTAATATTTTAAATTAGCGAATTTCTAAGTTTCATTGTAATAAGGCCATGGGCCACTAGACTTATATTTATTTTGGGGTTTTATGTTGGGTTTTTATTATTAGGCATTTAAATTTTTTATTTAAATTAAGCTGAGACATGTATTAAATTTCGGTTTTATTTAAAAATCACCAAGGCATTTTATAACATAACATCTTATATGAATTAATGAATTATTAAGTTTTCGGTATAAATGATTAAACCCGATAATTGTTTTCCAAAGTGTCACAAGTTTTATAAAATCTCCTTAGTGACATACCAGATCCAGTTGTAGTGTGTGGGCCGGGTTTGGGGTGTTACATTCTGTGTGAGACAAATATGAATGATAAATTGCTTGAAGTGGATAGAATAATTATAATGACATATGTTGATAATGAAAGATGTGTCATATGTATAAATATGTGAGAATCAAGTTAGAGGCTGTACGACCTCACCCCTTACCGATAAGGTGTTTATAACGGAAATTCATAAGAATCATGTTGATTAAGTTCCTAAGTGTGGAATTAAAGAGTTCAGTGATAGAATAACTATAGATATGATCAGAGACTGAAAATGGTTGACAATTGAAGGATAGAGTTAGAAAGATATTAGATTGACCCAAGAATTATTCGGTTTATAAAATATCATAATTAGTAAAGAAGTTAACTTTGATAAATCTATTTATTCAGATACAATACCAAAAGGATGTATTAATTAAAATTTTTCTGAACTGATTTTCTTTAGTGAAAGGAATAATGTGGAAATTATTGAGGGCAGAATTAAGCAGAAGAATGATGTTGAAATGTGAAGATGTTTAAGTATGACAGTCACAGTTGAGCAATTTATGACTATCTCTTCTGGGTATTATATGTGTTCATTTATTCGCAGAGACAATTATGATTGTTTATTTTATGATGAAAGTATCGTTAGTCTGATTGATATATGATCAGCATTCAACTATCTTCTATTGGAATTCAATTCCGTTAAGACTGAGATTAAAGTTGATAGTGAGCTTACATGAAATTGTTCTTCTGTTTCTTCTGGCTATTGTTCTATTTATATGTGTATGGAATATATCTTATTTATGTTACAATCGATTTCAGGACATATGAACCTGTTTCTTTCTCTTCTGGTTTTCTTTACGGGATCGTCAGGATTTCAATTATTTTGTATGAATGGTGTTCTTGGACATTCAGTATGGTCTTGTATCTTGGATTTCATTATCTTGGTTTCCTTTCCATCCTTATTGTTTAACTTATCAAGTGTGATTTACCATTGAATCGAGATCGACAAAAGTGTGAATTGTGACAGCCAAATTCAAATGATATAATGATTTTGTTTCCTTGGGTAATTATGATATTTTTCAATGAGCTCAAGTAAGATGTTACGTTTCGTCTGAGTTAATACCTATTGGATTTATCTTAAATAGGTGATGTTATTCTGAATTAAATTTGTTCTGTTGATAAAGTTATTCCAATTGTGAAAGTTTGAACAATTTGGGCATACTAGCAAAATTGAAGCAGTTGAAGGTATGATTAACTGAAGCTTTAGTTTTAAGTTTAGTTTGAATTGAGCAATAGAATTATGATTTCTCATTGACGCACTAGTGAATGGACTAGAATGTGTTTATTTGCTAGAAAGTAAAGTAATGGTACATGTTTTCAGATGGATCATATTAAATGATAGTTTAATTTTAGTTAAGTAAAAAGCTAAAGTGATATATACTTGCAAATTTCAGAAACTCAGGATGTGTTAGTGGGTGATCAGCTAAATAAGTACAGTGAGGATGAACTTTTGATTCTGAACTTTAAGTTAGACTTGATTATTATTATTATTATTGTCGAAACCATTTTTATATCGAGTTTGACAAAACGGGGATCGACTTTAAAATGACAAATGCAGTCGCCACCAATCTTTTTTGATGAGGTGTGATCGGGTCACCTTTGTTTTAATAAAACATTTTGGTTTACTAAAACGGTATTTTTGGTCTACAAAATTTGGGAAAACAGGTTCGGGAGTCGGTTACGTACGAGGAAGAGTTAGCACCCCCGTAACGCCCAAAATTGGTACCGAATTGATTATTTAATGTCTTGAAGTCAAAAATTTGAAAAGATTTTAAAATACGATCCTTTTTGTTAGGGAAAACTTGAAGAAATTAAGCATGACGCCAAGACCCGCTTATTTCAAAGGAACGAAGTATCGTACACAGTGAGTTAGGATACAACATTTCGAATCCTCGAAAATATGCTTATCCTTCGACACTCAATACTCGTACATTTAAAATTAAGAAGGATATTCAATTATTTGGGTCAAATGAAAAATTGAAGCCTAGTAAGTTAGGGCATTATTTCTCAAAATTCCCGAATACGGAATATTGCCTTTGTTCTTTCAAAATTATTATCTTGAGATGATAAAATATCACACCCAGTGAGTTAGGGCGCAATGTCTCAAATTCCCGAGAATAAGTTTTTTATTTGAAATATTGTGCATTTGGATTTAAAGGAAAAAAGGGTACTCGGTTGCTAGGTTTTAACGAGGAAAATCGGAACCTAGTAAGTTAGGGCACGATTTTCTCGAAACCCCTAAACACGAGCATTGCCTTATTTTAAAGTTGAGAAAAACACGAATGAAGTCTTAAAAGGATATTTGGTTATTTGGTCAAACGAAAAACTGAAACCCAGCACGTTAGGGCACGATATCTCGTATTTCCAAACACGAAACATTGCCTCGTTTTAAAGTTGAGAGAAATATGAATGAAATCTTAAAATGATATTTGGTTATTTGGTCAAACGAAAAATCGAAACCCAATACGTTAGGGCACGATCTCTCGGATCTCCAAACACAAAACATTGTATCGTTTTAAAGTTGAGAGAAACATTAATGAAATCTTAAAAGGATATTTGGTTATTTGGTTAAACGAAAAATCGAAACCCAGCACGTTAGGGCATGATCTCTCGAATTTCCAAACACGAAACATTGGCTTATTTTGAAATACTTTCCGGTAAATGATTATAAAATCGGCTCAAAATGTGTTAATATGACTTGAAATAGAATGCAATAATTAATGTTGGATCAATAATGAAAACTAGAGAACAATCCAAAATAAAACTATAACAAGCTTCCAAACATAGATAAATAAAATTAAGAAAGCACACCAAATAGTAATTGACCATATGAGATAATAATATATGAAACAATATGGAAATAAAAACATACGTAATATTCTAAGCAATATGGAAACTAGAAAATAGTACAACAATTTAAAAACACATGAGAAATTACAAATGAATAACATATGTTAGATTTTGAAATAATTTACATGCATAAAATAAAAACCAATAATATATGAATGACTATTCGAATACCTATTATAAAAGAAGAAGTGTAAGTAAATAATGTACAAAAATATTATTTTTTAAAAAATTGTCTATTTAAAGTTGATGGTGTACATATAAGGAAACAAAGCAATTTAAATAATACATAAAAAAGATAATAATGTATGAAAGGGTTTTAAATAATGAAAATAGGCATGAAATATATACATAATAAATTTAAAAGAAAAGAAAATATATATATGTATATGAAATAATATGAAATCAACAATATATATACTTAGAATAAAAATAATCATAATATAAATTATATATATACGTATAAAATAATAATGTATAGGAGGTTTAAATTTAATATTATACGAATATCTAAAACGGGTAATATACAAGAGAATTTAGAAAGTAAATTATAATAAAAACTAATAGAATATACACAAATGGAAATATAAAATAACATATTAAAAAGAGTAAATTTAGTAAAATATTTCAAAGTATTATATTAAAATTGTTTTTATATTTTATATTAAAAAGAATGAATAAATTATAGAGAATAAAAGGCATAAAATTATGAATAAATTATAGATAATAAAAGGCATAAAATTATAACACACCCAATTGAAATAAAACAAAATTGAAAGAATAATTTTTGAAAAAAATAAAATCATAAAAACAGAATTAAAGACTTAAATAAAAACGCATAAATAATCAAGGGTTAAAGATGCAATTTTCCTAGGGTCCAAAACACGGCGTTTAAGTGCAAACCCGAATGAATCGGAGGCAAAAATCAAGGGGCCAAATTACAAAATAAAGAAAAGTGCGGGATCACATTGTACAACGCCACAAAAGCGGAAGGGCTCGTTGCGCAAATATACCAAATAATAAAAAAAGCACGGATCCTCCCCGGTTCGGGTCACTCGCGCGGGTTGTGGGAGCAAACGACGCCGTTTTGTAATCAAACACGCGGCCTAAAAACGACGCAGTTTTCAAACTTTATATAAGGCCAAAATTTTTTTTAAAAAAAAAACATTCTTCATCAGAGTTTAAAAAAAGAAAAGAAAAGGGAGCCCTTTTTCTCTAGGGTAACCCAGATTCCGGCCAAGGAGACCACCGTGGATCGCCGCCGTCGGCCACCGTACACGGTGGCCGAAACTCCAAAAAGTAAGCCCTTTTTTTCTTTTTTTTTTACAACATTTTAGAACTCTTATATATTTAAAAAAGAAAAAGAAACCTTTCAAAAGGAGAAGAATAGGCTCGAAAATAAAATAAAAATAAAAAGAAAGACCTTTCTTTGATCTGCATTTTGCTTTGTTTCTATATTGATTGTATTTGTGAAAAAAGAGAGTCCCTTTATAGTGGTTGATTTCGGGCCTTTTAAAGCCAAAATGGAAAAATCAAAATAAAATATAACATTTTTTTGTCTTTTTTTCTTTGCTGTGTTGTTCATTCGTTATTTGGTGCACGTACGAGGCCGTATACTTGCTGGCGGAGGTACGGTGCGCGTAGGAAGGACCACTGATGTGGCGACGCGCACGTGGGGCATGGAAACCCAAACGTCTGGCTGGGGATTGCGGCTCTAGGATATTCCAAATATTTTTTTAGGGTTTCAGTTTCTAAAACCCACATTCGGGCCATCTAGGCCACTCAGGCCTGCTGATTTTGGGTCTGTTTTTGGGCCTCGGGTTTAAGTTTAAATAATTGGGCTGAAATATTTGGATTTGTGTAATGGAAATTGGACACTTTAATTTTTGGTGTTTTTTAATTGGTTTTAATCTGGTTAATGGGCCCGGGTAAATTTGGGCTCCTACAGCTTTCTCTCTTTGCTCATTGCCGTGTAACGAGAATAGGGTATAGACTATAAGAGGGTCAAATTTGCCTAGTCTTGTAAAATCCTAGCTTCTTTCGGTTCTTTTATTCTTTAAGTAACTTCGTTCCATCCCACTGTATCTTCAAGGGCCCGGGAACTAGCGCTTCGATTCCAGACTTGTAGCTTTAATCTGCTCAACTGTAGCCTCGGGGTGAAGGGATTTGTAGTCTCAACCAACTCCACTGGGACTTCGAAATGATGAGAATCTAGGGAGAAGAGATTTGTAGCTTCGATCTTCTCACTGAAACTTTTCGAAAATAAAGGTTGATCCTCATTGTAAACTCAAGGAGGAGAGATTTGTAGCCTCAACCTAGTCCACTGGAACTTCGAGGAGATAGAAATTCAGGGAGAAGAGATTCGTAACCTCAATCTTCTCTGCTGAAACTTCAAAGAAATACGGACTGATCCTCATTGTAAACTCAAGAAGGAGGGATTTGTAGCCTCAACCTACTCCACTGGAACTTCGAGGAGATAGAAATTCAGGGAGAAGATATTCGTAACCTCAATCTTCTCTGCTTAAACTTCAAAGAAATATGGACTGATCCTCATTGTAAACTCAGGGAGGAGGGATTTGTAGCCTCAACCTACTCCACTGGAACTTTGAGGAGATAGAAATTTAGGGAGAAGAGATTCGTAACCTCAATCTTCTCTGCTGAAACTTCAAAGAAATACGGACTGATCCTTATTGTAAACTCAGGGAGGAGGGATTTGTAGCCTCAACCTACTCCACTGGAACTTTGAGGAGATAGAAATTCAGGGAGAAGAGATTCGTAACCTCAATCTTCTCTGCTGAAACTTCAAAGAAATACGGACTGATCCTCATTGTAAACTCAGGAATGAGGGACTTGTAGCCTCAACCTAGTCCACTAGAACTTCGAGGAGATAGAAATTCAGGGAGAAGAGATTCGTAACCTCAATCTTCTCTGCTGAAACTTCAAAGAAATACGGACTGATCCTCATTGTAAACTCAGGGAGGAGGGATTTGTAGCCTCAACCTACTCCACTGGAACTTCAAGGAGATAGAAATTCAGGGAGAAGATATTCGTAACCTCAATCTTCTCTGCTGAAACTTCAAAGAAATACAGACTGATCCTCATTGTAAACTCAGAGAAGATGGATTTGTAGCCTCAACCTACTCCACTGGAACTTCGAGGAGATGGAAATTCAGGGAGAAGAGATTCGTAACCTTAATCTTCTCTGCTGAAACTTCAAAGAAATACGGACTGATCCTCATTGTAAACTCAGGGAGGAGGGATTTGTAGCCTCAACCTACTCCACTGGAACTTCGAAGAGATAGAAATTTAGGGAGAAAAGATTCGTAACCTCAATCTTCTCTACTGAAACTTCAAAGAAATACGGACTGATCCTCATTGTAAACTCAGGGAGGAGGGATTTGTAGTGTCAACCTACTCCACTGGAACTTCAAGGAGATAGAAATTCAGGGAGAAGATATTCGTAACCTCAATCTTCTCTGCTGAAACTTCAAAGAAATATGGACTGATCCTCATTGTAAACCCAGGGAGGAGGGATTTGTAACCTCAACCTACTCCACTGGAACTTTGAGGAGATAGAAATTCAGGGAGAAGAGATTCGTAACCTCAATATTCTCTGCTGAAACTTCAAAGAAATACGGACTGATACTCATTGTAAACTCAAAGAGATAAGATCTAATGTCTTCGATCTGCTCCTGCAACTTCAGGATTGCCAAATTTGCTATCTACTTTACTGCAAACTCAGGGAGACAAGATCTGATATCTTTGATCTACTCCTGCAACTTCAGGATTGCCAGATCTGCTATCTTCGATCCGCTTCTCTCAGGAAGGCAAGATCTTCAAATTCACCGATGTTGCTACAACGTCCTCGAGGGGACCTGTCCTGTAAAATCAATTTAGTGTTTATGTTTATGCAAAATGGTTAGGATGCAATGATCAGAATGAATCTAATGCTCCTAACTAAATGTATTATGGACGACACATTTGTATGAATGCAGAATGTCATGAGAATGGTATTTTTATAAAGATTAGGATGCAATGATCAGAATGAATCAAATGCCCCTAAATAGATGTGTCTTATGGATGACATTTGTATGAATGTAGAATGTCATGAAAATGATTTCTTACAATGATTAGGATGCAACGATCGGAATGAATCCGATGCTCCTAAATGTGTTTTGCATGAATGCAGAATTTCATGAGAATGATCCCTGCTTAAGGTGTCATCGTTCATTGTTCATCAGTGTAATAT
Organism: Gossypium rotundifolium; assembly: GCA_025506655.1. Classification (NCBI taxonomy): domain Eukaryota; kingdom Viridiplantae; phylum Streptophyta; class Magnoliopsida; order Malvales; family Malvaceae; genus Gossypium; species Gossypium rotundifolium. The sequence goes on along the minus strand of CP106732.1, from coordinate 36,865,169 downwards.
GCTGCCCTCTTGTTCGACTGGTATTCTTGATAGAAAACTTGAGAAAATGATTATATCTTGCTCATCAGATTTGCCCCACTGTAACTTTAGGGTTCATCTCATTGTGACTTAGGGGTATAGGATCTGAATCCTTTCTCATCTATCCCATTGCTATTCAAAGGTACAGGATCTGTATCAGCTTCCATCTATTGATTACTCCCTAGGTGACTCAACCAGATGCATGATGCTCGCATAGATGCAGAATATCATTTTTCTTGTGAATGATTCCCCTTTTACACTTGGTTTAACAATGCCCATTTTCATCGAGATTGTATCACCAACAATTTTTAACGAAAAATCCAATGAGATATCTTCAATTTAGACTCTTCCTTAAACTTGGTGAGTTTTAAACAATAGTCCAATTTTGAGTTCTTGTATTATTTATAAATTTTCAAAATAATATGCGAAACTCATTTTATGATAATATTATGAGTCCATTAATCATTATTTCAATGCAAAATGCCTGAAAAAGATCATAACAATGGACAAGAAGGAAATTAATTAGGATTATAGCTCGAAACAAATAAGGTAGGCAAAGATAGCAATCGCAATAAAGAAAGAAATTTATTGTGAACACATTTTGAAAAGAATGATATAATCACAAATAAAAAATTTAAAATGGGTAAAATGGACACTAGGTGCCCCAGATATCGCAGCCTGAGCTTCTCTATTCAAACTTTTTGAGGACCATTGTAAGGTCAATACGTGTTTAGGGGATCCGGAGACGTAGCATACTTCTTCATTGTTAATTCAGGCATAGCAGGACTGCTGTATGCCCCACTCTTGATCAAAATTTGAGCCGCCTTTTTTGGGTTTTCAACTCAAATCCCTTTTGGTCTCAAAGCGCCCTTTGCAGGTCTTCGCCTTGGCCTCTCCTTTTCTTCCTTATTTTTTGCTAAAAAATTCTATTTTTCTTCTTTTTTTTTTACTTCCTTTTTTGTTCTAATGACTATCGACTTTGTAATATTGGCATATGAAGCGACCTTCACCCCATTAGTGAAGAAATTGACACCCACAAAGATGAATTGGTGTCGGCTAAATGCTCTTGACGAGATCGACCTCATAACATCTGTGTCCCACATGTAGACAAAATGGGGGAGGTACATAAGTCCTGTCTTCCTTAATTTGGCATTTGATGCAATTTCCCTTTCTGGGTAGATCATTAGCCTAAACCTCATGCTTAGCCTGACTATTGTAGGACCATTAGCATGGGTTCTTCGAACACCAATCTTAACAACATACCCACGTTTCAGTAGCCCAGTGTTCCTTAATATGATCATGTGAAAACATCTTGAATTCTTGAAAATAACTCAATGATGTCTCGTCTTGTGGTGAATTAGGCTTCGATATTTGCCCCTTCTTAACCTTGCAACATCCACTGACCTTTTGTAAGGTAGAGTCTATTTTCATCTTGTTCTACCATTCCTAACAAATCAAAAGATAGGCTACGATCTCTATCATCTTTCCTGTCCTTAGATCCCTTAAAACCCATATCTCATTCAAAAAGGGAGTTAGTAATGTCGCTCATGTGATTGATATCTGGGTACCTATTGTACGTATGAAGGCAAATTCCAAAGAATAAATGATTCTAAGGATGATTATTTATATGGTACGGTCATGAATAAAGAATGAAAGAATATTCTAAAACCCAAAAGAATGTATAGTATAAAATGTAAAGAAAAATATTTGCTTAAAATGATGCATATTAATGAAATAAAAATTCTAGACACAAGCCTATTTCACAAAAAAGATTCTTATTGCTTCTAGGCTTAAAGCAACAAGCATGTTTTGAATATTGCTCTAGATTAGCTCTAAAAATACAAGGATCTCTTTCACAGTTCCATTGTTTAAAACATCTTAAGGTTCATATTTCTGCATTTGCCATGTCATCTAATTTCACAATACCCATGCCGATGAATTTTTCCACCAATTTCTTGATAGCAAGGCAATTTTCTATCGAATGCCCTGTGATCCCTGCGTAGTACTCACACTGGGCATTTGGGTCATACCATTTTGGATATGGAGGTTGCATCAGTTTTGGGTAGTGAGGATCCACCTCAAGTGCATCAAATAGGCTTTGATACAACTCCCCATATGTCATCGGAATTGGTGTAAACTGGAGTTGTTTTGCACTGGATTCTTGTCTTGATGAGCCCTGATGGCCAGTGGTCACAGCCCTCGGTTGACCTACAGTGACTAATTTGGGACGCTTGCTCAAGCTGTTCACTTCATTTTCCCTATTTCTAGGGGCTGATCTTTTAGCACTTTCTTTAGCATCTATCTTTTCACTCTTTATGTCATTCTCAATCATTTCTCTAATCATTACGATGTCTGATAAGCTCTTTATAGCACTCCCTAGCATATGAGTGATAAACGGGGCCTTCAGTGTATTAATAAAGAGCATTGTGGTCTCTTTCTCCAGAAGTGGTGGCTGGACTTAGATGGCAACCTCTCTTCATACTGTCTAAAACTTTCATTCACCCTTTTCTCCATGTTTTGAAGAGTAATTCTATCGGGAGTCATGCCTGGCACATGATTGTACTATTTCATGAATGCTTGGGCTAAATCTCTCCATGAACCAATTCTGGTACGACTCAACTTGTTATACCATTTGGCTGCTGCTCCTACCAGGCTATCCTAGAAGCAATGGATTAACAGTTGGTCATTATTAATGTACCCCGTCATTCTTCTACAAAACATAGTAATATGAGCCTCGGGGCAACTTGTCCCATTATACTTATCAAATTCAGGCATTTTGAACTTGTATGGGAGCATCAGGTCTAGGACCAAGCTTAAATCTTTGGCATCAACTCCGTAACAGTTATCAACACTTTCTAAAGCCTTAAACTTCTCCTCAAACAATTTATATCTGTCTTCTAGTTGTCCTAGCAAATATGTTTTTTCCTCTCTCCTTCAGCTATTTTATCCAAATTAGGGACATTAGTAATGATTGGATTATCTCCTAAACCTATACCAGTTTGGGGGTTCACTGAAGCATCAACTTGGAATTGTTGAGGCCCGACTGTGACAGATGGCCTTTGTACAGTCACTTTAGGTAGTGTCTGCACGTGTGGTGGAGTAAAATCAGGGGGATATTGGTGATACTCAGTATTCCCCTCAACATTAACCATGGAGCTCTTTCCTTTATCCATAAACCCCTTCAACAACTGCGTCATCTGAGTCATCATATTTCTCTACGATTCCATCATTTTGTCCATCATATCCTGCTGGATCTTAGCAAGTTGCTCCTGCATTTGTGCTTGCATCTATTCTTGCATCTCCTTCTGCATTTGTTCCAACTTCTCTAGTCTTTTATCCATTACTTTAGTCTTCTAGGTTAACTGAAAATATTTCACCTAATCAGGGTCATTTTGTAAAAACTAATGCAAATGATGCAATGTGATGAAAATAGCGTAATGCAAATGATGTAATGCACATGCATGAAATGCAATGCAAATGCATAGAATGAATGCAATGTAATAAAATCAAAACGAAAGAAAACACGTTAGTGCAAGAGAAATAAACAACATAGAACACCTGACCGGGTGACCACTAGGGTTTGGTGTGGCTCTATCTATGGTAGACGCCTAGGGCTGCTATATGCGGCTCGGTTCTAGAGTTGAGGTACCTGAACTAGCAGATTCCTCAATCCTCACCCATTATAGGCTCATATGGATTGAGTTCGGTTCAAGGGAATACATTTCCCTATGGCTGCACGGAGATAAAAATCTCACGAAGACATAGGTACGGATGTATCCCAAAAGCGATTCACTATCCTACACGGAGGTGAAAACCTCACGAAGGAGTAGCTTCTCACTCCCACTTAAAAAGGTGTGACCCAGCGATCATACAATATGATGCAAAAGTATTCTACAAGACTCAAACCATAAAAATCAAATGAAATGACGCAAGCGAATGCAAATAAAAGGATCGTAATTTTTCAAATCAAATTTTTAATTTTCAACCAAAGGAAAAAAAATTAATCAATTTTACGGCTTGACTCTCTTTCAAGGTCCCCAGTGGAGTCGCCAAGCTGTCGAAACTATTTTTATATCGAGTTTGACAAAACAGGGATCGACTTTAAAATGACAAATGGAGTCGCCACCAATATTTTTTGATGAGGTGTGATTGGGTCACCTTTGTTATAATAAAACATTTTGGTTTACTAAAACAGTATTTTTTGGTCTACGAAATTTGAGAAAATAGGTTTGGGAGTCGGTTATGTACGAGGAAGGGTTAGTACCACCGTAATGCCCAAATTGGCACCGAATTGATTAATTAATGTCTTGATGTCAAAAATTTGAAAAGATTTTAAAATACGATCCTTTTTGTTAGGGAAAACTTAAAGAAATTAAGCCTGATGCCGAGACTCGCTTATTTCGAAGGAAGGAAGTATCGTACCCAGTAAGTTAGGATACAACATTTTGAATCCTCGAAAATATGCTTATCCTTCGACACTCAATACTCGTACATTTAAAATTAAGAAGGATATTCAATTATTTGGGTCAAATGAAAAATCGAAGCCCAATAAGTTAGGGCACTATTTCTCAAAATTCCCGAATACGGAATATTGCCTTTGTTCTTTCGAAATTCTTATCTCGAGATGATAAAATATCACACCCAGTGAGTTAGGGCGTAATGTCTCAAATTCCCAAGAATAAGTTTTTTATTTGAAATATTGTGCATTTGGATTTAAAGGAAAAAAGGGTACACGGTTGCTAGGTTTTAACTGTAACACCCCAAACTGGGCCCAAACACCACGACCGGATCTGGCAGTCACTTGAAAGGAATTTTATAAAATATCGCGAACTTCAGAAAATTCTAAGTTATTTTTGAAACTCCAAGTTTAGTGGTTCAATTGAGAACTCGTTATTCATTTAAGGAAAAACCTAATTAGCCAAATCCTTGGGTTTAGGTGACATTTGAAAACACATGTTATTACGTCTGATCAAGCCAGAGGGTTGTCGTAAGGAGAATATATTTGTAAACTCATTATTTAAGTTGCATGAAAAACTTTATTTGCATTTTGTAAAAACATCATATCAATTATCTTGTATTTAAAGCGTCCAAAATTTTAAACCGAAATTTTAACCCAAATTAATAGTGGCCTTATTACAACATAGAATCCCAAAAACAATTTAAAGATAAATAAAGTTCTATTTAAAAAGAAAGAAAACCATGCATGGCCACCACGTAGTCCTCTCCGGCACGGTCTATCGCACTATGTACTACCTACAAACATTAAGCAAAGGGGGTGAGTCAAAAGACTCAGTGTGCAATCCATTCATTAACCATCTGGGCCTTAGCCCCTTTTTCATAATCACAGTGGGCGAAGCCCATTCGAACAAATTGGGAATTAGCCCTACAGTACATAATAGAAGATATCATATGCAAAATGATGCAAAAACCCAACCCAACCTAAAATTTCCATCCACTACACACCACCCGTTCCTGCCAATCACACCAGTGGGGATTTCTACAATCGACCCTCACCGCTACGCACCATCGATGGTAGTCATGCTGTAGTCAGCTACCCATCGTCAAAATATGTGGCATAGCCACTGGAATAATGTGACAACATCACTGAAATATGTCGCAGAGCTATCGAAATAATGTGACAAAGTCACCAAAATATGTGGCAAAGCCACCGAAATACACTGCCCCTTTCATTAATATCATATCCCCCTCATGTCCATGCAACATACGATCATAGTAATGTAAATGCAACATCTAATGGCATACTCAAGATGTTCAGGGTATATGCATATTTATGTAACGATAATACTTATCAAGTATTTTCAGAGAATGAACGTACCTGGTGTTACGATTTTACCCTTTATGGGTACACAATGACTGTTACTACGTTTTCGGCTTCCAACAACATACATATATATAATATTAACGTACAAAGAAGGTGTGGGAATTACACACCTATAAACACGAAGAACTACACTACCAATCTCGTTAACACCTTCACTCGCAGGGATCACAGTGATCAGCTTATCTCGCTCTGAAGTCGGCCCACAACCCGATGGAAAGTCTCGAATGGCAGACACCACACATTTTTTAAACTTAGGGTGAGGGACTACGAGTCCAACCCCCTTCTTTGCTTGGCTGGTACTCGAATCCATGAAAGAAATCTTGGTCAGAAGACCGGGTTAAGGGATTGAAGCAGAGAAAATAAGGATATTCGCTCAATATGTAAAGATTTCTTACCTAGACCGATAGAACTCGGAGGCTATAAGGCTTGGATTAAGGAGTCGATTGAGTACCTAAATAAATACCATGTAAGAATCGGTTTAAAAGAAATAGATTAGAAGAGGTGGCCTTTTGGCCAAACGGATGACATAACCCTCTTACCTAAATCGACCAAAATCGATTATTCCTTAAGACCCTTCAATCGCTGACCAGATGCAAAAAGAATACGGGGACAAGGCCCCTCCTACCTTCGACCAAAATACCCATAGAAAAGGATTAATGTCTTCGGTTCGGCAACCAAAAAGAGAGAAGAGAGAATTGAAAGGGAAAGAGAATACTTACCACAACTAAGGAGAATCCGATTGAGAAGGTTGGGGAACAGAGTGATGGCAATCTTTTGAGATAAGAACGAATGAATGAGATGAACACACAAGGAGATTTGACCAAAAGAAAAATGAGAATCAACACAAAGAGAAAGAAGAGAGAGTGGATTTCAGCTTGAGAAAATGAGAAAATAAAAGATAAACTATCAGGATTAGAAATGAAGATTCGGCTAAGAAGAACAAATGAGATGAAAATAATGAGATGGTGTAGGTGGTAAGAGGTTTCGGTTTAAGGTGATTAAGAGATGTGAAATGAATATGAACAATAGAAAGAAAATAAAAGGGAATAAGAGAGAGAGAGTTAGGGTTCGGCTCTTGAAGAAACAATTGAGTGAAAGAGGTATAATGGAAAAAAAAAGTGGTAAGAGGGTTCGGCTTTAGGTGATAAAGCAATGCACACACATTACCAAAAATGCTAAAAAGGGAGGAGATGGTTTCGTTTTTGGCTAAATGAAGAATGAACAATGACCTTAGGGGTTTCGGCTATTCAAAGAAAAGAATCATAAGTTGCCGACATGAAGAACACCAAATGCCAAATAGAAAAGAACTCTCAATACTTAGCTGCTAATCACTTCAAAATTTGGCACCTACATTCTCCAAAACCGAATGCCACCCTTTCTCCTTTAACCGAATCCCCCCCAACACCAACCAAAAATTCGGCCACCCCCTACTCCTCTCATACATTCACTCCACACCCCACCTTGAATTAGTTTGAAACGTTCAAATCCCACCTTTCTCTTATGGCCTACCATTCAAATTTTTTTGACCAATTTAACACCCACTCTTCAAGGTTCCTAGCCGAATCCATCACTACTCCTCTTGACGCCAAAAAGAGTTCCCAAAAAGTGAACTGTGCGACTCGAACCTGCTCCTTCACTGCTCCCTGTGGCGTCACTCACCTGCCTCTTAAGTGGCGCCCCATTGCCACTTTACTACTACATTTTTTTCGTGTCATCAAACCCAAACTAAACTACTTAAACCCTGCCTCAGCTAGCTCTCCCCTAAAGTGCCCAAAATTGAAATTTTGGCCACGGCTTCGGCTTAACCGCGTACGTTCCCTGGACCCCCAAACACACCGAGCATAGCATACACACAGGAACATAATAAATGCAAAGCCCCTAATTTAGGATGTTATATTAACGAGGAAAATCGGAATCCAGTAAGTTAGGGCACGATTTTCTCGAAACCCCCAAACACAAGCATTGCCTTATTTTAAAGTTGAGAAAAACACGAATGAAGTCTTAAAAGGATATTTGGTTATTTGGTCAAATGAAAAACCGAAATCCAGCACGTTAGGGCACGATCTCTCGTATTTCCAAACACGAAACAAGGCCTCGTTTTAAAGTTGAGAGAAACATGAATGAAATCTTAAAAGGATATTTGGTTATTTGGTCAAACGAAAAATCGAAACCCAGCACATTAGGGCACGATCTCTCGGATCTCCAAACACAAAACATTGCCTCGTTTTAAAGTTGAGAGAAACAGGAATGAAATCTTAAAAGGATATTTAGTTATTTGGTCAAACAAAAAATCGAAACCTAGTACGTTAAGGCACGATCTCTCGGATTTTCAAACACAAAACATTTCCTTATTTTGAAATACTTTCCGGTAAATGATTATAAAATCAGCTCAAAATGTGTTAATATGACTTGAAATAGAATGTAATAATTAATTTTGGATCAAGAACAAAAACTAGAGAAACAATCCAAAATAAAACTATAACAAGCTTCCAAACATAGATAAATAAAATTAAGAAAGCAACACCAAATACTAATGAGATAATAATATATGAAACAATATGGAAATAAAAACATACGTAATATTCTAAGCAATATGGAAACTAGAAAATAGTACAACAATTTAAAAACACATGAGAAATTACAAATGAATAACATATGCTAGATTTTGAAATAATTTACATGCATAAAATAAAACCAATAATATATGAATGACTACTCAAATACCTATTATAAAAGAAGAAGTGTAAGTAAATAATGTACAAAATATTATTTTAAAAAATGTTTATTTAAAGTTGATGGTATACATATAAGGGAAACAAAGCAATTTAAATAATACATAAAAGATAATAATGTATGAAAGGGTTTTAAATAATGAAAATAGGCATGAAATATATACATAATAAATTTAGAAGAAAATAAAAATATATATAAGAAATAATATGAAATCAACAATATATATACTTAGAATAAAAATAATCATAATATAAATTATATATGTACGTATAAAATAATAATGTATAGGAGGGTTTAAATTCAATATTATACTAATATTTAAAACGAGGTAATATACAAGAGAATTTAGAAAATAAATTATAATAAAACTAATAGAATATACACAAATGGAAATATAAAAATAACATATTAAAACAAAGTAAATTTAGTAAAATATTTCAAAGTATTATATTAAAATTGTTTTTATACTTTTATATTAAAAAGAATGAATAAATTATAGAGAATAAAAGGCATAAAATTATGAATAAATTATAGAGAATAAAAGGCATAAAATTATAACACACCCAATTGAAATAAAACAAAATTGAAAGAATAATTTTTGGAAAAATAAAATCATAAAAACAAAATTAAGGACTTAAATAAAAACGCATAAATAATCAAGGGTTAAAGATACAATTTTCCCAGGGTCCAAAACACAGTGTTTAAGCGCAAACCCGAATGAATCGAAGGAAAAAATCAAGGGGCCAAATTACAAAATAAAGAAAAGTGCGGGATCACATTGTACAACGCCACAAAAGCGGAAGGGTTTGCTGCGCAAATATACCAAATAATTAAAAACGCTCGGATCCTCCCCGATTTAAAAAAAAAACATTCTTCATCAGGGTTAAAAAAATAGAAAAGGGAGCCTTGTTTCTCTGGGGTAACCCAGATTCCGGCCAAGGAGACCACCGTGGATTGCTGCCGCCGGCCACCGTACACGATGACCGGAACTCCAGAAAGTAAGCCCTTTTTTTCTCCTTTTTTTTTACTACGTTTTAGAACTCTTTTATATTTAAAAAAGAAAAAGAAACCTTTCAAAAAGAGAAGAACATATTCGAAAATAAAAGAAAAATAAAAAGAAAGACATTTCTTTGATCTGCATTTTGCTTTGTTTCTATATTGATTGTATTTGTGAAAAAAGAGAGTCCTTTTACAGTGGTTGATTTCGGGCTTTTTAAAGCCAAAATGGAAAAATCAAAATAAAATACAACTTTTTTTTGTCTTCTTTTCTTTCTTTGTGGTTGTTCGCTCGTTATTTGGTGCAGTCACGAGGTCAGTATGCTTGTTGCCGAGGAATGGTGCGTAGGAAGGACCAACGACGTGGCGACGACGCGCAAGGTGGGAAACCCAAACGTCTGGTGAGGTTGCGGCTCTAGGAGATTCCAGAAAATTTTTAGGGTTTGCTTTTTGAAACCCACATTCGGGTCATCTGGGCCACTCAGGCCTGCTGATTTTGGGTCTATTTTTGGGCCTCGGGTTTAAGTTTAAATAATTGGGCTGAAATATTTGGTTTTGTGTAATGGACATTGGACACTTTAATTTTTGGTGTTTTTTAATTGGTTTTAATCTGGTTAATGGGCCGGGTAAATTTGGGCTCCTACAATTATTATTATTATTATTATTATTATTATTATTATTATTATTATTATTATTATTATTATTATTCTGAGGTGGACTTCATGTACTATGGAACTCCGGATTTATGCAGAGAATTTTGTTTAGAATTTATAGTAGTAATATTTGGTTTATCCATTCAAGTAGTAATAAATAAGTATAGTGATTTGAAACAAATGTTTTGAGCATACGAATATGAACCTGGTACTTCTGACTCTGTATTCAGATGTTGATTTATCGACAGGATTAAGTTGAATGTTAAGTGTATTCAAGATTAGTAATATAGTGATAATATTAAAATGATAATGAGACAGGACTATTGTGAAATTCGAATCGAATTTTCCTCAATCTTCAAATCAAGAGAAATGCTAGTAGATTGTTTCCGAGCGTTTGACGGAATTAGCATAATTATTTCAGTATGTATCGATTCTTTATTTGACAGAATTGACTGAGTTATATTGGGATTTAGATCGATGACAGAGTGTTTCTAAAAGTATCGTCTTGAAAAGGGTTATTTAGTGATGTTGGAAATCATGAGAAAGATATTAAATTTCATCCTGGTAGGATTTTCGGGGACGAAAATCCTAAAAGGGGGAGAGTTGTAACAGCCCAAATTTGGGTATAGTAGGAACAGTGGTTTCGAGGCCACAAATTTGACGAGAAAAATTTTATTTTTATTATATTTTTATGGTCTACAATTTTACGAAAAGAATTTTTAAAAATTTCGTTCAAAAATTTCAACGTTTGAGCACTCAATTTAGTCAAAAGGACTAAATTGTAAAAAGTGTAAAAGTTGAGTTCTATATATTAGAGATGTCAAATTGCTATGAGTTTAAAATTGGAGGTCCTTAAAAGGAAATTAGACCATTGGATAACTTGATGGACAAAAATGGGCATGAATAGGACAAAATTGAACGGAAAGCCTTAAGGGTATTTTAGTCATTTAGTGTTTTAAATGAATAAAAAGACAAAATAAGAAACCAAAATCTGCTCATCTTCTTCAAGGGGGCTGCCAAAATTTGCTTGACTCCATGGCTAAGGGTTTCAAGTTTTTTTTTAAGCTTCATAGTAAGTAATTTCGAGCCCCTTTTTAATGTTCATCGTATTTTTTAAATCCCGGTAACTTAGTTTAGCTATTTCTACCATTATTTTGAGCTAGAGTTTAATTTTAAAAATTGATCCATGTTGAATAATTGTGTATTTTGATGAATTATGTTAGATTATGCATGTCTATGATTAGAGAAGCGAGTTTTATTAGATGATTTTCGATGAAATCATATAAAAAGGGTTAAATTGTAAAAGTTATAAATTTGTCATAAGTGTGTGAATTAGTGAGAATTTGAAGTTTCCATAGAAGGTAAAAATGTTCATCATGTAATGAACCATAAGAAAATTGAATAAAAATTATTTTACGAGTTTAGGGGTAAAAGTGTAATTTTTGAAATGTTAGGGGCAAAATTGTAAATTTGCCAAAATTTGATATGTGAATTAATTTGATTATTTTGTTGATAAAATGTATTAAGTGAGTGTTAATTTGACATGTTAGATCAAGAAAACATGAAATTTGGACTAAGATTGGGGAAGAATGAAGTTGTGGGCTAAGTCGGGAAAATTAGCCGTTTTGGCATTTGAGGTAAGTCCGTGTGATTAAATGAGCATGATATTGATGTCATTGTTATTATACTTGAGAATCTATCTTGCCATGATTGTATTGAAGTTTATGTTGATGATATTGTATATGAGAAAGTGATGTCAAGTGTAAATAACATTTATGTGTAAATAATGCACTATTATGTTTAAATAAATTTATATATTGTTAAATTGTTATACATGTGATATTATGATTGTCATTATGAATATTTTATAGTTGCAAAATTAGTATGTGAAATGTGTATTGATTTGAGAAATGAAATTGTATGTATAAGTGATACCGAACAAATAAGTGAAATCCCAGTTGAACTTTAGGAATACTTTAGTGATAAGTGGTAGCTCCGGCTACATATCAGTGGTAGCTTCAGCTACATATCAATTTGGCACTTATGTGCAAGATTTCTATGTATCCTTTAGTATTCCAAATGATTCAACGGGTAAATTGATGATACATAAGATGAGAAAGCATGTAATTATATATATATATATATAAGTAATGTACAGGTATGCATGTAAGCATGAAATTATATACAAATGGTACAGGTATGTACGTAAATTTTATAAGTGTTTATCTTATGATATTATGAGTTATTATTGTTCTAAAAGTGACCTTAAGTGAATCTTAGGAATAAGTAATTATGTTGATGATGTATGCATTTGGTTGAGAATCATGTATTAGGCTTTTAAGCCATATCAAATTGAGAGATAAGATATTTAGTATATTTGTTTTATGATGCTTTGGATATTTGTGAAAACATAAAATGATAGTGATACTCATGAAATCATTGTTATGCTAATTACAAGCTTAAGTCTTTGGTGTTATGTATGTTTAAATAGAAGTGATTGCAAAGAAAACATGAAAGAGTGAGACAAGGTCAGAATGAGTTTTGGAATCCCTTGATTCAACTTTGGGAAATCATTAAATATTGTACAAAAATAATTATGAGATATAATTTATATTCTTGAAATCTTAAATGAGTATATTTTCATTAGAAACAAGTGAGAATGGCGTATAAAATTGTACAATGAGATAATTGATTTTTAGTGAAGAGAGGTCAGAATCGTTGGACAGTGTAACAGGGGAGAATTTAATGAATAAATTGTACTAATTAGCCAAACCAAAAATTCTAAAAATATTATGGTAAGAAGATATATGAGTCTAGTTTCAAGGAAAATTAGCATAACTTAATTTGGAGTTCCGTAGCTCTAGATATAAATAATTTAGTGACTGTGACTCGAGAAAACAGCTTGACTGGAATATGAGTAAAGATGCAAATTGGGTTGTATTACCATGAGAAACAAGGGGATAAATTTTTTATTATTATTTTCATACGGTCTTACTAAGCTATAAAGCTTACTCCCTCACTTCCTTTCCTTTAGTGTTTTCAGGTTAGCTCAGGGTTGGAGATCGTTGGAGGCAGCATCTAATCGCTGCAAAACAGTCTAGTTTTAATAGTTATAAAAGAGTGATCAAACCTGTAGACTGACTGCGACAACGATAGAGGCAAGCACACCTATCAAACAGTAGTATAGCTCAGGCAAGAATATCTTATCGAACCCAAGGAACCTAAAAGTACTACTACTCACTTTCTTCCTATTATTTAGCCTTAAATATGGAGTAATTAATTAACTTATCTAAGACTAATGAAATACTTAAACTAAATGCAAAGAAAAAGGAAAAAACTGGGAAAAAACTTTGGAAAACTCAGTTGATAAAGATGATACCCTCGAGAAGAATCCACCTATGACTTCACTTATTATCTAACTTTCAATTCATATGATTTCTTTTTACTTAGCTTGATCCGTGAGACTCCCTAACCTATATTAAACCTTCTCTCGAAGCGAATAACGTCTAACCTTAGGTTAATTAGTGGAACTCTCGTTCTCTTATAATAACCCCTTAAGAAAGCAGTAAATCGATCAATGGACTCCCGTATTAGGTTTCACCCTAATTCGACAAACTCTCGTAACCCTATCTCTAGGCGCCCGATTAATTATGCTAGATCTACTCTTAGGCAGGGTCTATTTCTCCTCCACCTAAGCACATCAGATTAAATTAAGCCACATAATTAAGAACAAACTAAGTATTTATCATATAAACCAATAAATCAAATAACAAAATCCATCATAGGTTTCATCCCCTTCAGGTATCTGAAGGATCTAGTTCATAATAAAATAAGAAAACATCTCAAGAGAAAAGATAAAACAAAACATAAGAAATCCCTAAAACCCCCTGAAGGAATTGAAGGAGAGATCCTTCGTCTTAAGTAGAATTCTGACTCTTCGAGATGGATCAATTGGCTATCTTCGAGTAATTCCCTAAATGAGTAAAGCTTTGGCAGAAAACTCTGCTAAAACCTGATGATCTTGAATTGCTGCCTTGGATTGTTTATATAGACGTTTGGGATGCTTTACTTGGCTCCTAAGTACTCGTAATTCATGTGAAATTCATCCTAAGTGTTTGAGTGGACTTAGGATTGCATTTCTTGGGCTCTAAGCGTCCAATTCCGAGTGAAATTACTCTTTCCCGCGGTAGGGGCACCGCTAAGGCACGCCTGTGTAAATCGCGGTCCAGCCCGGGTCTCCATTCTGTTGATTTAGGCATGGCTATGACACGCCTGTGCAATATCTGGGTAGAGGCTGTGCTTCGGGTCTGCCAATTTGGGCACGACCGTGTACATCAGGGTCAGGCCGTGTTGGGCTTTTTGTCGACGAGGCACGGTCGTGTAAATCAGGGTGTGATCATGTGCAATCTAAATATTGGGGCACGACCATGTGGCATGAAGTCCGTAGTGCCGACTTCTTCTTGGGCCCACTTTGGTCTATTTTAAACTGCTTTTTTCGTCCTTTTATCCTTGGGTGCTTTCGAGTATAAGACATGAAAAGAAAGGATTAAGAGCACCTTTTACATAAATTAAGGATAAATTCATTCAAAAGCATACTAAATGTGGGATTAAAATATGTTACTTTTACGGTTTATCAAATACCCTCACACTTAAGCTTTTGCTTGTCCTCAAGCAAAATTCTCAATTTACAATTAAAACGAACTTTCCAAAATTCATATTTCCCATTGACAATGCCTCATCATAATTCATAGATAATTTATACATGGATCATTTAGCTCGAAGTGCCCTAAAGATTCAAACGAGATAAGTCATGATTTTGTAGCATGAAAACATAGGTGTCTCCCCTTATTTAAATAATTACCTTTGATTCAAAATCGACAAGGATTGACATCCTCACTAAATATTCACTCAAAGCACTCAAAGTGTTTAAGGATCAAGAAAAAGCGCTCAAAAATCGAACCTGAAAAGCTAATCCCATAGGCTTGCCTAAAAATCAAATCTCCACCACTGTATATGAGATGATAAACAGATCAAAAGGTCTTTATTAGGGTTGTAACAGAGCTTGGGTTAAAAGGTGTGGATAAAGGCTGAATTAGAGAGTTAAAATTGAGATTGAATTGACTAATTACCTAATCAAAAAAATAATGAACTAAATATGAATATTTACATCGAATGAAAAGTAATAATACCACTATTGATAATTACTCTATAATAAAGAGTATTTTCTTCACTTTAAAATTTGATAATACTTTAATATGAGCTTTTTCTTCAACAATTGGAGTTTAATTGCTCTAAGCTCTTTTATTGAATAAACTTGGATTTTTTTCTTAATTAAGAACAAACTAAGTAAAACTTAATAGAAGGAACTTTGATAATTGAAATAACCTAATTTGGCAATTGATCAAGTCAATTCTCAATAGAGGGGTAGTCAAAAGAATGTTGATAACAAATACAAAGGGATTTTGGGTTAATATTAGTGGGTGAGTCAATAAAAAGGTTGTTAGGATTCAACAGGGTTCACTAGGGGTTAATTTGTGTAGGTAGGCTTTTTAGTGGAGTGAACGGGTTAAAACCTAGGTGCCTTTATTATCTCAGTATATCAAATCATTATTGTGGTCTCGACATGCATAAACGAGGCAAGTTTTAGAATAACAGTTCAAAGTTGACACACTCAATATCAATAAAAGTGAGCATGAAAAATAATATATGCTCTATAAGGCTCAATATCTCATAGAAATTATGGGTGTTTTTGACATCAATCCCTAAAGATTTCAAATTTCAAAGTAATACTCAGATTTAGTTCAACAACCTATCAATTTTTATTTTCAAAAAATAGACTTATCGTGCTTGATTCTCTAGTATTCTTCAAATTTAATCATCAATGCACAATTAACTATGATTTGTTCTAAAACATATTAATGAAAATCATAAATCATTAGAAATTTCATCCTAATTAATATTATGAGAATAATACTTAAGATCAAGACTAATTTCAGGGTTTTGAGAATTATGCAAAAAGTTAGACACTATTACCCCCACACTTAAGATGTACATTGTCCTCAATGTACAAAGATAGGTAATGAAATTTATGTGCCAAATCAAGAAGATAAGTGGGGAAAGTAATACTCCCTGAAATCTGGATGATCTCAGGCGTCTTTGGTAGCGGTGATGGTGTTTTCTATGGGCCCAGTGGAGTGGCTACCGAGAAGCAATTTGCTAGATGAAGAAATTGGGTAGCCTGTGAAGATATAGCCAAGAGATCTAGAGAAATAATAATATACTAATAATAAATTTAAAGATTAAGGAAATAAAAAGGAGACTAAGAAGAAAACTGAAATTGAAAGAAAAGACTAATAGACTAAAAAGTCCTTATTGTTGGATAGTTTGCGAAGTGGGTGTGACCTCGAAGGCTGTGGTGTGTGATTCCCTAATAGCCTTTAGAACCTAAAACCAAGAAACTAATATGAAATAAATTAAATTAAGCGTAAAAGAAGTATAGATAAGGAAAATAAAGGAGACGAGAAAAGAAAAATAGAACCAAAAGGTTTAGAGACCCTTGGCGTGTCAATTAAGTGAAGTCACAAGATGAACTCATATTGAGGTCTCCTCTAAGGAGATAATGCTTACGTTTCTTCGGCATGAACTTTGTGTTGCTCAAGTGTCTTAGATATTTTCTGTGAATAGGGAGAAAAATTTAAAAGAAAAGAGAAAGAAGGAATAAGAAAGAAGATGGGACAAAGAGGACGGGCTCTGGGGATTTAAATAGGATTTCAAATCTGGCACATTCCCACGCCTGTGTACCGAGGGTGTGTCGATTCACACGGCCATATCGCACCGCCGTGTTGTGGGGTGTGTTGTCCTTACACGCCCATTTTGTTGGTTTGCACGCACGTTCCTAAAAAGCTAGTATAGGAGCACGGTTGGAATGCACGGGCGTGGTCTGCCCTGCTAAATAAGTCAGTATCTTAGCACGGCTGTGAGGCACAGTCGTGTTGTTTTTGTCGGTGCCCGTGCTATGGGTGGTTGGATCCGTGACATTGGGGGGGTGGTTAGACTGACTTGCACGGCTCTGCTCTGTCAGTGTGGTAGTTCTGGTGGTCCACACGGCCACGGGCACGGTCGTGTTAAGGCCGTGTGGACTGGAAATCTGCACTTTTATGTTAGTTTTCAATGAAATAATTAGGACAGAAAGATGGAAAGAAAAGAAACTGAGAATAAAAATTGTTAGTGTTTGGGTTGCCTCCCGAAAATCGCTCGTTTATAGTCTTGAGCTTAGACTATTCTTGTGTTGAAGATTTCAAGGAGGTTTAAAGGTTTGAATATCTTTCTTCATGTCTGTAGTTCTTCTTTCATGAAAAATTGGGGTCGAGAAGTGTTTACCTTGGAATTTCTGAATATTGGATTGCTTACATCGACCGTGTTGTGGGGGAAGATTTCATGTACCTCATCTTTTATTTTAAAGTGATTCGGTGTCCCTATGAGCTGTTCTGGCAGTCCCTCTGACTTTACTTCTTGTGGATCCGTCTTTTCTTGTGTCTTCTGCTCTTCTAATTTGTCTACCTTAAGTGTACGTGATTCTTCTGTGTCGACTAAGATACTATGGTTTGACTCAGATTTGATGTCATGTGGTGTTTCATGCAATGAAGGTTGAATATTTTGATTATCGGCTAGAGTAATTTTCGTACCTTCATCATTCATAGCTCTGGCTGAGTTGAGAGCTTGAAGATTTATTGATTCATCTCCCATACGAAGTATGAGTTGTCCTATGGCAACATCAATCTTAGTTCTAGCAGTTGCTAGAAAAGGCCTTCCTAAAATCAAGGGGATTGAATTGTCCTCATCCATGTCTAAAACAACAAAGTCTACTAGGAAAACAAATTTATCGATTTTGACTAAAACATCTTCAATAATGAACCTAGGGATTCTAACAGTTGTATCAGCTAGTTGAATACTCATCCTAGTTTGTTTGGGCTTCCCTAGACCTAGTCGTTTAAACAAAGGCATAAGGCATAACATTTATACTTGCCCTAAATCGCCTAACGATTATCAATAGTCAAACTACCAATTAAGCATGGAATCGTAAAACTCCCTGGATCTTTTAGTTTTTGTGGTAGCTTGTTCTGTAGCATTGATGAGCATGTTGTGTTTAATTCCACATAGTGCTTTTCATCTATTTTGCTTTTGTTCGTTAAGAGCTTGCTTAAGAATTTCCTTGCATCGGGCACCTGAAAAAGAGCTTCAAGAAGAGGTAAGTTAATATGTAATTTCTTCAAGAGTTTTAAAAACTTATCGAATTGTTCCTCTGAATCATCTTTTTTCAATGCTTCGGGATAAGGTATGCGAGGTTGGTATTCTTTGATTACTGGTTTTGGCTTTTCTTGAGCTACCTCGGTCTTATCCTTCTTTTCTTGGCTGATATAGGTCTATCTACTTCTGTACCCTCTTGAGTTGGAATGGCTTGGATTTGCTCTTTTGGGTTTATTTCTGTGTTGCTTGGTAGACGTCCTTGTTGGCATTCAGGAATTAGCTTTGTCAGGTGTCCCACTGACATATTAAGTTCTCCAACTTGATTCTCGAGTCCTTTCATCGACTTCTGTTGTTCATCAAGGTTTGTATCAGTCTTTTGAAGACGAGATTCTGTGGCTGCCATGAATTTTGTCAGCATCTCCTCAAGGCTTGATTTTTTTTCTTGTGGGTAGGGCTGATTTTGATAATTTGGAGGAGGTTGCTGCCTTTGAATTCCTTGATTTCCTTGTCCTCCCCACGAAAAATTTGGGTGGTTCCTCCAACCTGGGTTGTAAGTATTACTATAAGGATTATTATTGGATCTGAAATTGTTACCTATATAGTTTGCCTGCTCGTTTTCTACTCCTGGTTGGTAGGGTGGGTACTCAGCATTCGCCACATTCCCGCTTACTTTGCATTACATTACTGGATGTACCTGCGAAGAACATAAATTATCAAGCTTTTTATTCATTAACTCCACCTGTGTTGACAGCATTGTCACTGCGTTTATGTTGAAATCTCCGACTGATTTTGTTGATTTTGCCCTTGTGATTTGCCATTGATAAGTGTTTAATGACATCTCCTCAATAAAATCGTAGGCCGCTTTAGGAGTTTTATTGTTCAGAGTTCCACCGGTTGATGAATCAATCATTTGCCTTGTTAAAGAATTCACACCATTGTAGAAAGTTTGGACTTGAAGCCACAAAGGTAATTCGTGGTGTGGGCACCTTCTTAGGAGATCCTTGTATCTTTCCCATGCATCATATAATGTTTCTGCGTCATTCTGCACAAAAGAAGATATGTCATTCCTAAATTTGGCCGTTTTGACTGGTGGAAAATACTTTAAAAGAAATTTTTCAATCATTTGGTCCCATGTGGTGATTGACCCTCGTGGTAACGAGTTCAACCACTGCTTTGCTTTATTCCTTAATGAAAAAGGAAATAACCGAAGATGTATGGCATCATCAGAAACGCCATTTATTTTGAAAGTATCACAGAACTCTAAGAAATTAGCTATATGAGTATTTGGATCTTCGTCCTGCAATCCATCAAATTGAACAAACTGTTGAACCATTTTTATTGTGTTAGGTTTTAATTCAAAATTATTAGCACTATAGCAGCCTAACAATACTAGATTCGCTCTGTCAAATTAGGTTTAGCATAATCATACATAGTACGTGAGCATTCGATCTTAATGCATCGACGGATTATTTTCGCCATCACTTCAAAGAGGATTGGATCTGCTTTTGTTGTTCTTCTCTTTGGTAGTCTAGAGCTCGCCTAGTTTCTCTACGATTTCATGACGAAAGAGCTTCAATATCACTGTCAGTATTCTAATGGTCCTCTAGGGTTTCTTCTAGTCATAAACTAGAGGTACCTTGCAATTTTAATAAAGAAAGAAGATTAGTAAAATTAGAAATTTAATAAAATTAGAAATAATGGCTTAAGTAATAAAAATAGAGCTTTCAGTAATATTTTAGAAATCTCCAAAAGCAGTGCCAAAAACTTGATCACGCAAAAGCAGTCTAGTTTTAATATTTATAAAGAGTGATCGAACTCAGAGATCGATCATGACAATGATAGAGGCAAGCGCACCTATCAAACAAAGAGTATAGCTCGAGCAAGAATATCTTATCGTACCCAAGGAACCTAAAAGTACTACTACTCACTTTCTTCCTATTATTTAGCCTTAAATATGGAGTGATTAATTAACTTATCTAAGACTAATGAAATACTTAAACTAAATGCAAAGACAAAGGAATAAAATGGGAAAAAACTTTGGAAAACTCAGTTGATAAAGACGATACCCGCGGGAAGAATCCACCTATGACTTCACTTATTATCTAACTTTCAATTCATATGATTTCTTTTTACTTAGCTTGATCCGTGAGACTCCCTAACCTATATTAAACCTTCTCTCGAAGTGAATAATGTCTAACCTTAGGTTAATTAGTGGAACTCTCGTTCTCTTATAATAACCCCCTAAGGAAGCAGTAAATCGATCAACGGACTCCCATATTAGGTTTCACCCTAATCCGGCAAAATCTCGTAACCCTATCTCTAGGCGCTCGACCAATTTTGCTTAATTATACTAGATCTACTCTTAGGCAGGGTCTATTCCTCCTCCACCTAAGCACATCAGATTAAATTAAGCCACATAATTAAGAAACAAACTAAGTATTTATCATATAAATCAATAAATCAAATAACAAAATCCATCATAGGTTTCATCCCCTTCAGGTATCTGAAGGATCTAGTTCATAATAAAATAAGAAAACATCTCAAGAGAAAAGATAAAACAAAACATAAGAAATCCCTAAAACCCCCTAAAGGAATTGAAGGAGAGATTCTCCATCTTGAGTAGAATTCCTACTCTTCGAGATGGATCAACTGGCTATCTTCGATTAATTCCCTAAATGAGTAAAGTTCTGGTAGAAAACTCTACTAAAACCTGATGATCTTGAATTGCTGACTTGGATTGTTTATATAGACGTTTGGGATGCTTTACTTGGCTCCTAAGTACTCGTAATTCAAGTAAAATTCGTCCAAAGTGTTTGAGTGGACTTAGGATTACGTTTCTTGGGCTCCAAGCATCCAATTCTGAGTGAAATTGCTCTTTCCTGCGGCAGGGACACGGCTAAGGCACGCCCGTGTAAATCGCGGTCCAGCCTGTGTCTCCATTCTGTTGATTTAGGCACGGCTATGACACACCCGTACAATATCTTGGTAGAGGCCGTGCTTCAGGTCTGCCAATTGGGGCACGATCGTGTACATCGGGGTTAGGCCGTGTTGGGCTTTTTGTCGATGAGGCACGATCGTGTAAATTAGGGTGTGACCGTGTGCAATCTAAATATTGGGGCATGGCCGTGTGGCATGGGTTGGCCCACTTTGGTCCGTTTTAAACCCGTTTTGTGTCCTTTTTATCCTTGGGTGCTTTCTTGAGTATAAGACATGAAAAGAGAGGATTAGGAGCACCTTTTTACATAAATTAAGGATAAATTCATCCAAAAGCATACTAAATGTGGGATTAAAATATGTTACTTTTACGGTTTATCAACATCACACTATCAAGTCGCTACCTTTGGTATAATGAAGCATATATTAGAAATTTCAAGTGAGTGTTATGTATAGGGATTTAGTTGATTGACATGCATTATTTTGCTATGGCCAAATGTGTAGGCTTATATTAAGTTATATGCATATGGCCATAAGATGTGGCTTATATTGATTATGGCTTGTAAGCCGAGTTATTCATGTTATATTTTAATGTTTATAATGTGATTATGTTTGTTTGCCATGTATGGTTAGTAATATGACATAAGTGCTTGATGGATAAGTTGGTAACCATATTATAATGGTAAAAGTGGTCATCAAAATAACAAGTCTTATGGGGGTGAAATATGAAATCTAGACTTGGTATTGCATGAATGTGTACGTTTAAGTCTGCTAATGCCTCGTACCCTGTTTCGGTGTCGAACATGGGTAAGGGGTGTTACAGTACTAGCTAGCCCAGGGACTAATTTGTAAAACTATTAAAGATTTTGAATGTTGCCACTTATGAATATGTATGAGTTTTGATGATTGATGATAGATTTTGAATGTTTATTGATAGTTAAACAAGTTTTGTAAAATAATTTTTAGTAAAAATAAAAATAGGGATTAAATTGATAAATGTGTAAAATTAGTGGTTAAAATGTGAAATAAATGTAAAATATGGGCTGATATGAGAATGGGTAATATTCGGCCAGCAAGAATTTGTATTAAATCGAATGAATTGTGATTTTATGTGATAAGGATTAAATTGTAAAAAATGTGAAATAATAGGGGTAAAAATGTAATTTTACCAAAATATGTAAATTGTGCTAAACTGAATGAAATGATGATTAAATAAGTAAATTTTGATATTATATAGATCGAGATAAATGTTTGAATCTAGAATGGGGGAAAACAAAGAATCAGATTAGTCAACCTAATTCATCGTTACAACGAACGAGGTAAGTTCGTATGTTTAATAAGTATTAAATTATATATGTATAAATGCATAATTAATATAATTTTGGTAAATGTTATATTATTGAAATGAAATGTGAATGTTATTGAGTACGATACTACGAAAATAACCGATAGAGATTCAATACAGCGAAAGTCCCGGTTGAACCTTAGGAATAGATAGGATACAAATGTCATGACATTAGAGTTACTGATATTATGAGTAAGACCATATCTGGGATATGGCATCAATTTGAAACTTCGTGTAAGACCATAGCTGGGCTATTGGCATTGATACGAGATTACATGTAAGACCATATCTGGGATATGGCATTGGTACGGTACTGTGTGTACAAAATTCCCGAGTATCCTTTAGTGTTCCAAATGGTTCAACAGGAAATGTTGACGAAACGTGGTTACAAGAGATGGTACGACTCAGTTAAGGTACCCATGACAGAAATTGACAAGTAAGTGTTAAAAGTAAATTTCATATGATGAGTAAGTGGAAAATTATGAGAATTCATATGGTTAAAAGGAATATAGTTTATTTCTATTTGCTTATCCTTATGTAAATTTGAATGACTTGATAAGATGTATTCAAACCATGTAAGAATTGAAATGAATAAACTTATGAAATCCCTGGTTAACTATGTGAACGGATACATGACATATAGGCAAAATTGTACAAATTATATGATAGTATTTATAATGACTTAAAATGTGTTTATTTGATGTGATGAGTTATAATCATACGAACTTACTAAGCTTTATAGCTTACTTTGTTATTTTTCTATGTTTATAGTGATTTGGAGGCTCGCTCAGGTTGGAAGTCATCGAAGATCATATCACACTATCCAGCTATGGTTTGGTACTTATAAGCTTTGTGATATTGGTTATATGGCATGTTTAGGTTTTGTGGTTATTTGTTGAGTATAAGAAATTTTAGTGATTAATGCATATGTGCTTGATATGTATTTAGCCATGAGAGTTGGCTTAATTTTGTAAATTTTGGTTATGTACATATATGTGAGTATATGGTTGATATTAGATGTGAATTATGTTTGTGAATTGGTTTAAAATGATGTATGATTGGTAATGGTAGAGTTAGTTGAATTGGTATGTTTTGATGGAGTAAGGTTTGAGGTTATAAGCATGTTGATTGTTGGTATTGAGAATGGTATGAATTAGGCTTGATTATGGATGAATTGGAATGTTATTTGTGCTATGGATTGGTACCATTTGAGTTGGTTTAGATATATGTAAAATGGTGGAAAAATGGCTTAGTAAATAGCCTATTTTTGTCCACACGGTTAGAGACACAGGCGTGTGTATCAGCCGTGTGTGACACACGGTCATGGTACACGGCTGTGTGTCCCCTGGTGTTGAAATTGAAATGAAGTCAGTATGCTCCACACTGTCTCAGACACGGGTGTGTGCTCAGTTGTGTGGTACAAGTCAGTACACCCCCTAATTGGCACACGGCCTAGCACACGGGCGTGTGACTTGGCCGTGTTGCATTAGTCAGTATACCCTACAGGTTTGGCATGGTCTAACACACGGCCTAGCACACGGGCATGTGTGGCCACTTCAACGCGCACACGGGCTAGACACACGGGCGTGTGGTTGTTCGTGTGACCCAAGTCAGTATGTACCCCCTGTTTTCATACAGCCTGTGATACGGGCGTGTCTGGTGGTCCTGTGAGACACACGGCCTGGCCATACGGGCGTGTGTCCTTTGTTTCAAACAAAATTTGTTAAGTGTTGGAAAAATATTCTCGAGTTATCGATTTTGTCCCGAATCATTTCTATTAAGGCTTTGAAGGCTCTTAATAGGGATAAATTGATTGAGATTGAATGATGAATGATTGAATTGAGCATATGTTTGTTAAATAATTATTTAATTGTTTTGTAAGTCCGGTAATGCTTCTAACCCTATTCCGGCATTGAATACTGGTAAGGGGTGTTACACGGTATGAGCTTCTAGTAGTGTCTGTTGAGCCAATTTTCACTCTTTGTACAAATATGTTAAAAATAAATCAAAATTTATGAAAAATTTATTATAAAATTAATTAAAATTTGATATGCTAATAAATTAAGTACAATTTAATTATTTTATAATTATATTATATTTTTCAACAAGAAGTACTACGAAACTGCATGAATTTTAGTTAAAAAGGGTACGAAAAAATCTATATATTATTGTGTTTCCACACCCCCAAACTTAATTCATTGCTTGTCCCGAGTAATGCACAAATTGATAAGAATCTCTTGGAAACATTTTTGAAAAATTCCTTTAGAAAACATTCTTCCTATAATTATGAAGTTAGTATACTTATGCTCAAGAACAAAAAAAATTGAGATTTATGCCACTTAAGTATACATATCATTCAAATTAATCTCAATTATTATTATGATAGAAAAAAAAGACTAACTGCTTTCTCAATAAAGACATGTTAAATCCCTACCAATTTGATTTTATTCCCTTATTTAAGATTAAGCTGCAATCATTAAGTTTAATTTATGCCTTCATATGTTGAACATAGCAATTTCTCTCCACTAATACAGGTAGCACAGAAACTTGAATCAGTAGGTCTTTTAAATAGGTTGCAGTGTGGCTAGGCTAAGGGTAGGTAAAAGATAGATAAATTTAGGCCAAAATCCCTAGACTCAGCTTGCATCGGACCTTCGAAATAATTACCTTCAATACACCAACTTATTTTGCTTTTACCTGCTCTTTTGTACATCTATTTCTTTCGAGTACATATGCTCTCTCTTTTTTGAGCATTTGATACTTCTTTTCAACTCCCCCAAACTTACTTTCAAAGAATATTCTAAATAGATTGAGTCTAGTGTTTGGGATAATTTAAAGATAATTATGAGAGAAGTGATGGCTAAATATTGCAAATGTTCAAATAAAATTAGGCCATATAGTCTCAAAGTTGGGTTTCAAGGGATAAATATTCATCATGGTTGGCTTGAAAGGCTCAAATGGTCCAAACAAAAGTTTTCCTTAATCATTTTTAACATTCCATGCTTCCTAGGATTTCGTCTCAAGAAATTACTAAGTCAATTCTAGAGACTTAAACTTTCATGGATGCCTAGCTTTCCTAAGGAACTAAAATTTGATGCTATGATTTAGCTACTTTATTAAGAGTACATTTATGTCATAATTCAACTAACATAACAATTATTGAGAGCATAGAACTTTATTCATACTAAAGTTTAGCATACTTAACAAAATTTCAAATTTTTGAACAAAATATAACCTAACCATAATTAAAAGAAAATTTTATTCTGAGAAGAAATAATTTCAATTTTTCAGTCCCCCCTACAATGTCCTCATTATTAGAGGTGAATAGATACTATACACCAGGTAGGATTCTATAAAAGAGGAGGTTTAGATTGAATCCTAGACATGTACATATCTATTGCCACACTTCTTATTTTGTAACTTGTTCATTTTTATTTATGATTTCCACCTCTTATTTTATTATACGAGAAATAAAAATCCTAATAGAATCTAATCCTAAAAACATTAAATATCCTAGGAAAGAACATAATATACAGTAAAGATCTCACATTCTTATTTATTTCTAGATCCCTAAGAATTTGACTCATCTTTTGCTCCATCGTCTTTGTTTTTGCATGAATCGCTTCGTTCCCTCTTCGATATTGGGCTTCATGGTTTAAATATAAAATCTAGAAACTTGGGTACAAAAATAAATGGGTCATGAAATATTTTAGTAAAAGTGTTTCTCATTGAGTCATCCCGTATTTTTGAATATCTCCAATAAGCTTGTTACTGCCACTACATATGTTGCATTATGTCCATAAACTTTTATAGCTCATCACAAGGATCTGGGCGAGGCGATTGAGCTTTGAATGTTGGGGTCGCCATGCCAGGTTCGGTTATTGGTTTAATTGGTTCTACCTTATCAGAGATTTCATTTGATTGCATTGGTTCGATCTCTGTGGGATCTTCTTCTTCTGGATCCTCGCTCAATTCAACTCGTTGTTGCAGAATAGAATCTCCACCTATTCAGTAGAGGTTCCAATCTGTGATTGTGCCTTGGCTATAACTTGTCTTCTTTATGTTTTTAAGAATTTTAGCTTTCAAGCACAAAATTGTTATCGTAAAGGGAAAGTATGTTGGGCTAGAACGTCTAGTGGCACAATTTCAAATTTCTCTCATAATGATCTTTCCCACATCAATGGTCTTTGCCGTTAAAATCGAGTATAACAATACCATTTGCTCTAGTGAAATTGTGGTCTCATGTGAAATAGGCATAAGGCTGAATTGAATGAAATAGAACCATACCTTTGCTAATGGTGTCAAATATTCTCTACAAAAAATGTGAGATCCATGCTTTGACACAATCCACTTTGAACCCGAAACTGTAAGTTCCTTGAGAGCAATAGGTATTCTTGATTTCCTTTAAAAGGTTATCATGTCTACCATCACGAGTTCTACTATGCAGATAATGAGGAATGGGGTGCCAACGCAAAAGTTTTGTCCTACAAAAGGGGTTAGACAGGGATGTCCTCTATTTTCGTACCTATTTATCCTGTGTATGGAATGTCTTGGGCATTGTATTAAGTCCAATATTAACTTTGGGCAATTGCATCCTATACGTTTGTCACAATCGAATTCGACACTATCACGTATGTTCTTTGTAGATGATTTGGTCATTTTTGGTTAAGCCGACATGTAATAAATAAGTTTGATTAAGAAAATTTTAGATATTTTTTGTACTTTTTCAGGGCATCAAATTAATGCTTCCAAGATTAATGTGGTATTCTCTAATGATGTTGAGGGAGAACATGGAAGGAAACTATGTGATATTCTTGGATTTCATACGATGCAGAACCTTGGAAGATATCTCGGAGTCCCTCTATTTCATGAAAGGTAAAAAACAATTCCCTTAGGTTTATAGTGGACAACGTTTGAAGCAAGCTTCAGTGTTGGGATGTAAGGAAATTATCTATTGTGGGTAGAGTTACTCTAGCCCAACCAGTTCTTTTATCCATTTTGAGTTTTTTAATGCAGTCCATAATAATCCCTAAAGGGTTGTGTGAGGAGATCGAATGTTTGGTGTAGTAGTTTATTTGGGGGTCATTTGAGGGAAACAGGAAGACACCCTTGGTGAAATGGCATGAGATTTGTCAACCAAAAGCTTGTGGTGGACTGGGGTTTTGATAGCTGAGAGACCAAAATAATTCATTTATGCTGAAACTGGATTTCAATATAGTTTCTAACATAGATTCTTTATGGGTTCGGGTCCTCATATCTAAGTATGGTGTCAAAGGAGGTATCCCAAAAGACATATTTCGTAGCAAGTGCTCCTTCCACTAGATGTCTCTTTCTAGAATCTGGCATTTGCTTCAGGATAACTTATTTTGATCAGTTGGTAATAGGGAAATTATTAGATGCTAGAAGGATAAGTGGATATCGAAAATTAGTCCTCTGGTTAATCATATTCCTTATCATGCTAATATGGACTTAGACTGTCCCCTTACTGAGTTGGTGACTGAAGATAATTTGTGGAATATGGATATGTTTCAAATCTAGCTGTCAAATGATGTCATTAGGCATATTGTAAGCATTCCTCCTCCTGACCCTTTAGCCGATCTGAATATTATCATTTGGGTTAGGGTTGCATTAAATACTTTCCCTATTAAGAGTGCTTACCAAATGCTTAGATAGGAGACATGGAATTCAAATGATAATGCTTGGAAGGTGGTATGGAAATTCTCAGGACCACAAAGGGTTCGCATATTTCTTTGGCTTGCCTTTAAAGAGAGAGTACTCACACAGGTAGAGCAAAAAAGGCGAGGAATAGGGGATGATGAGCGTTGTACGGTATGCGGGAGTGCACGAAAGTTTTCGTTCATGCCATAAGAGATTGTTTTACTACGAAAAGAGTGTGGTCTAAGCTCATACCAGTGGAAAAACATGGTGTTTTCTTTTCAGGTAATCTTCAAGAGTGGTTGGTATCCTACTTGGGAAATCATTACAACTTATTCTTAAGGGGAGTGGAATGACAATGTTTCTTTGGA
Organism: Gossypium rotundifolium; assembly: GCA_025506655.1. Lineage (NCBI taxonomy): Eukaryota > Viridiplantae > Streptophyta > Magnoliopsida > Malvales > Malvaceae > Gossypium > Gossypium rotundifolium. The sequence goes on along the minus strand of CP106732.1, from coordinate 36,836,375 downwards.
CTATTAGTGTGGCGTAGTTGGGAGAACCATAATCTTTTCAATTTTCAAGGTGATCATTGGAGTGTTGATGAAATAATTAAAGGATCGTACAGCTGGGCCTTACAATGTTACTCTTCTCTCAAGGTATCTGTAACACCCCAAACTTGGCCCATACATCATGACCGGATCTGGTATGCTACGGGTTGAATGTTGAAAACTTTGCTTCAAGGGTTTTGAAGAATCTCAGTTTATTTTAACCGATTAATTATTAATTGTGATATTTTGAAGAAACTTTAACATTTGCGTTGGACACATTTGGAAAACCCATTTGGTTTCACTTTATAATTAAGACTTTGGAAATATAGGTTTGTAAGACGTATAGAATAAATAAAGGGAAAAAAAGAATGTAAAACTATAACCTAAGTTATGGGGGCCTTATTACAAAAATAATCCCAAATTTAAACTTAAAGAAAAAAAACTGAAATAGTCTATAAAGATAAAAAAAAAACTTGATGGCCTCTTGAGTCCACCTCGGCTCCCATGTCCACGATCTACTACTCATCTGGAAAGTTGGGAAAAAATTAAAAGGGTGAGTCACCAAGATTCAGTGTGCAAATCCCGAAAACACATAAAAACCTTGAGGCCCACAAACATATTATGGTCCTTGGCCCATACACAGTGGCAACAAATTATTTGTTACATGTAACATGGCCCATCCCAAACCTAAAAGTCCATCCTCTACACACCCCCGTACCAACCATCACACCGTGGGGATTTCTACAATCAACCCTCCATCCACTACACACCATATCGACAGCTGTCTGTCCTAAAGACCGATCACTATGTGACCTATGTAAAGGTTAAGCGAATAAAGCATGAATTGCAACCGACTGTTAAGCATAAGATAATTGATGAAATCTTACAGAGATTGAGAAGTTTGAAACCAAATGCCAGTATTAGTGACCAGCAATGTTGGGGTCTTAGTTCCCTTTTTAGTTTTTGATTGTTTTGTTTAATTGTTTTTGATTGTTTTGTGATTCAATTGATTGTAGGAGAATCCTCATATATATTTATAAAGGGCATTGTACATAAACTTGCCGACTTAATGACTCGCACTAGTGGGAACACATCTAACACAAACTATATAAGTCTTCACTCAACTAATTTTGCTTGTTCCCTTATTGTTTTACTAAATTTAAGTTATTGTTTCATCAAGTTCTTTGTTTCTCTACTAAAATTTACTCTTGCATGCTCTTGTTGATATTGTACTTGAATGAAGAGTGGCTAAGTTTTAGTAAAATGAAGGGATTGCTAATTCAAAAATACAGATGATAAGTGTAAAAATTGAGTAATTGGTTTGGAACAATGAAGGCTTTGTTGTTTTTCTTGCCTTTACTTATGTTATGGCTAACTTGTTCTGTTTAGTTGGCATGATTGGCATTATAAGATGGTCAAGTAAGATGAAGCCTACATATTCCTCTCTTTCTGCACGATTAATTTTAATACCAATTTTTAATGCATTTAGTTTGAAAAGTATGCTATGTTTGCATCCAAATAATTTATCCGATTCGTCCTGTAGACAGTCTGGCTTATCTTTTAATGATCAATGGAGACTGATTGCCTCAAACTGGTGACTCTTTTATCTACGTTTTTTAGTTACTTTTTTCTTAATTTTTGTGTGCTACTTGTGTCAATTCTAGATGGAAGGGTGTCATACATGCAACCTGTAACATCCTGAAATTGGGCTTAGAAGAATTGGGCCCATTAGGCCTTGGGCACGAGAGCGTTTAAAATTTTTAAGAATAAGATAACGGCATTAGTACAAGTTAGATCTATTAGGTGAGTGATTTTGGAAGGTTAGGGGGCTTCTATGAAGTCCCGTGGTTTAAACTTTGGCTTTAGGAAAATTTTGGTTTCAGGTGAATAAAACCCTGAGAGTTAGTAGTAGGCTTTAAGAATAAAATATGGAGAAAATGACACAAGAAGAGCTTGTGGTGTAGTGGCAAAGTGACGCCACATAAGAGGCAAGGGGGTGACGCCAAAAAGGAGGGAAAGAGGTCCAAGGTTCAAGTCTTGGCTCTTGCATTTTGGATTTCTTTTTAAATGGACTCTAGAATTTTGCCATAGGGTCATATTTAGTTGCGCATGATTTTAGACACAAGAAAGTGAGTGGTTTAGTGGCAAGGCGTCATTAAGGGTGCAATGAAGCCTAGGTTCGAATCTCATGACAAGCAAGGGAGTATTTATTTTGCGGATTGGACGAGAAGAGTTCGAGTTGGATTTAAACTCTGCTAACGGAGGGATCCCACATCGGTAAGATACAAAGAAGGAAGGTGAAAAGCTAGCTATATATAGAGCATTCTATGAGGAGAGTTAATATACCTTGGTGGGCGTTTGGGTGCAGATCTAAAGGATAATCGCCAATAGTAGCAAAGGAAGGGCTACTAGAACGTAAGGCACACGGTAAGGTTACGGTGAGGTTTTGGTTTCCGATAAGTGTATATTAAGTTTTTGTTAATCACTAGTAATGTCGATTGTAGGTTCGTGACTAAGGGGTTTACAGCGCGCGTGATTACCAGGTGTGTACAAACACTACACACATGATGTCGGCAATGCCGAAAAGCAGAAAGTGGCTAAATGGGTCCGGTGGGTCCTGAGGCTAAGATTGATGAAACAGTTTGGTTGGTTATACGATTGAATTAGTCATGCATGATACATGAATTGGATTTGTTTTGGGCCTAGTAGGCCATATGATGAGATTTGGGCCTAATGGGCTGTAAGGGTGTGATATGGGCTTGATGGGCTTATGGGGACGTAGACATGTATGTTAGGGTTTATAGACCTTAGGTCTAGTTTGAACAACTCTTAAATTTCATAAGACTTAATCTAATTAAACATGCCTGTGAACAAGTCACTGGGTTAGGGTGTGGCAACGGGCATACGCATGTTTAGGATTGGATCTAGGGAGAGCTTGGTTCTTTAGCGGCCCTAGTGGCCCACCTCCTCTTTTCTGGAAACCTACCTGGTGCGTAGTGTCTGTTCACTTTAGCCGCGAGGACTTGTTGATGGGCCAAAGTTCATAGCTAAAACCCGAAAGGGACCAAAATACCCCCGGTTTGCTAATTATCGAAATACCCCTAATTTGTAAAATTATCGAAATACCCTTGATTTGTGAAATTATCAAAATACCCCCGATTTGTAAAATTATCGAAATACCCCCGATTTGTTAAATTACTGAAATACCCCTAATTTGTGAAATTACCGAAATACCACTGGTTTGCGAAATTATCAAAATACCCCTGATTTGTGATATTACCAAAATACCCTCAGTTTGTGAAATTACCAAAATACCCCCGGTTTGCAAAATTATTAAAATACCCCCGACTTGTGAATTTACAAAAATACCATCGATTTACGAAATTACCAAAATACCCCCAGTTTGTAAAATTACCAAAGAACCCTCGATTTGTAAAATTACCGAAATACCCCTGATTTGTGAAATTACCAAAATGCCCCCAATTTGTGAAATTACTAAAATACCCCTAATTTTTGAAATTACCAAAATACCCCTATAGGGTAGAATTACGAAAATACCCCTGGATAGTGAAATGACGAAAATACCCCTATGTGACGAATATGAGTTTGTAGATGTTACTTTTGTGTTTGATGCATTCATATGATATTATGCTTAGGATGCATATGGGTGGGAATTATGGTACGGAGGAAGATTTGAGGATCGCATGGCCGTATGGTATGGATACAGGATCGCATGGCCGTATGGTATGGATCCACCGCAGGCTTTTAGCCACCGAGCAGCCATACTGCACCGATAATGTTACCGAGGGCTGTGTGCCACTAATATGGGCTTCGTATCGTAATTATGGGCCTTGTGTCAATACCGAAGGCTTTGTGCTGTTATTATGGCTTTGTGCCAATCATATTTACCGTGGCTATGTGCCTAACATATACATATTGATGACTCTGTGTCAATATTTGAGGATCGCATGGCCGTGTGGCATGGATCCAGGATCGCATGGTCGTATGGTATGGATCCACTGGAGGCTTTAAGCCCAATATTTGATTAGCAGCTTTGCTGCAACGTTCGTTAGTACCGCAATCGGGCTACCTTTGGTGTGTAGCGGAGGGGTGGGTCGAGCTAGAATTCCCCACAGGAGTCATAAGGTTGGAAGGGAAATAGTGTGTGTAGTGGATGGATTTTTGGGGTGGGTTTTGCATTATTTGTTTATGAATGATACGATATGATATGATATGTGGTCTTTGTGGGATAAGGCTCAAGACCACCGATTTTGATAGGGCTTAGGGCCAATGTGGATATTTGTAAGTGATTTGTTTTCCAAGGGTTGTGCACACTAAGTTTCAAACTCACACCCTTTAATTTAATGTTTGAGTTATCCGAATAGACGACTCGGACGTGGGAGAGGATGGAGATGGCCACACTACAAGAGGCTTGAATTTCCATTTATTTGTTTCAAAATACATGTTTTATTTACTTAATTTTCAATAGACGTAATAAGACCTTGTACTCCGTTTTGACTTCAGATTTAATTTGGGTTTTGAGATTAAATGTTTATTTAATTATTAAACCTAAGTAAGCTCTTATGTTCAAACTTGGTTTACTAAATGCTTAAAATAATAAAATGGGTTTTTTTATCTTTAATTAATAAGTTTATTAGATTTTTGGGCTTTTGGGCCATAATTTCTTAATTAGCAAAACTGTTTTGAATTATGTCTTTAATGTGACATTCTGGATTCGGGCCTAACATCTAGGCCGAGTTTGGGGTGTTACATTTAGTGGTATTAGAGCCTAGGTTGTAAAGCTCGGGCTGTGAATGGGCCTTAGATTTTGGGTTTTTTTTTAAAAAAGTTTTGGCAGGATTCTTGAAGTGTGGTTCATCGAGCCCTCGACGTCGAGCCAAGTAAGTTTTTTTGTTATTGTTTGAATTATTGAACTGTATAGATAATGGGCTACTTAAAAATAGGCTTTTAGAGACTAAAACTTGTAGGTAACTTAAGCCTGTAGTGGATTCTCGACCGCGGAATAACTCTAAGAAATTGTTGTTACTTACATAAGACATGTGCCCTAAACAAGTGGAACTAAGTACTAATTTCATAAAATTCTTAATTCAGAAATATGCAACGATGAGCGCTAGACAAGGTGGAAAAGGCCGCGGTAGAGGCCGTGGAAGTGTTAGGATTAGAGTGCGCAGCAAAAGCATAGTGGTGTGACTTGAACGGTGCGTTTAGTAGTTAGTTGGAAATTTCGAGGATGAAATTTCTTTAAGGAGGGTAAATTTGTGACATCCCGAAATTGGGCCTAAAAGAATTGGGCCCATAGGGCCTTGGGCACGGGAGCGTTTAAAATTTTTAAGAATAAGAGAACGGCATTAGTGCAAGTTGGATCTATTAGGTGAGTGATTTTGGAAGGTTAGGGGGCTTCTATGAAGTCCCGGGGTTCAAACTTTGGCTTTAGGAAAATTTTGGTTTCAGGTGAATAAAACCCTGAGAGTTAGTAGTAGGCTTTAAGATAAAATGTGGAGAAAAATGACACAAGAAGAGCTTGTGGTGTAGTGGCAAAGTGACGCTACATAAGAGGCAAGGGGGTGAAGCCAAAAAGGAGGGAAGGAGGTCCAAGGTTCAAGTCTTGGCTCTTGCATTTTGGATTTCTTTTTAAATGGACTCTAGAATTTTGCCATAGGGTTATATTTAGTTGCGCATGATTTTAGACACAAGAAAGTGAGTGGTCTAGTGACAAGGCGTCATTAAGGGTGCTAGGGAGCCTAGGTTCGAATCTCATGACAAGCAAGGGAGTATTTATTTTGCGGATTGGACGAGAGGAGTTTGAGGTCGATTTAAACTCTGCTAACGGAGGGATCCCACATCGGTAAGATACAAAGAAGGAAGGTGAGAAGCTAGCTATAAATAGAGCATTCTATGAGGAGAGTTAATATACCTTGGTGGGCATTTGGGTGCAAATCTAAAGGATAATCGCCAATAGTAGCAAAGGAAGGGCTACTAGAACATAAGGCACACGGTAAGGTTACGATGAGGTTTTGGTTTCCGATAAGTGTATATTAAGTTTTTGTTAATCGCTAATAACGTCGATTGTAGGTTCGTGACTAAGGGGTTTATAGCGCGCGTGGTTACCAGGTGTGTACAAACACTACACACACGATGTCGATAATGCCAAAAAGCCGGAAAGCCAAAAGTGGCTAAATGGGCCCGGTGGGCCCTAAGGCTAAGATTGATGAAATGGTTTGGTTGGTTATACGAATTGAATTAGTCATGCATGATACATGAATTGGATTTGTTTTGGGCCTAGTAGGCCATGTGATGAGATTTGAGCCTAATGGGCCGTAAGGGTGTGATATAGGCTTGATGGGCTTATGGGAACGTAGACATGTATGTTAGGGTTTATGGACCTTAGGTCTAGTTTGAACAACTCTTAAATTTCATAAGACTTAATCTAATTAAAATACCCCCGATTTGTGAAATTATCGAAATACCCTCGATTTGTAAAATTACCGAAATACCCCCGATTCGTGAAATTATCAAAATACCCCTGATTTACGAAATTATCGAAATACCCTAATTTGTGATATTACCCAAATACCATCGATTTGCAAAATTACCAAAGTACCCCCGATTTGTAAAATTACCGAAATAGCCTCGACTTGTGAAATTACCAAAATACCCTCGATTTACAAAATTACCAAAATATCCCCAATTTGTAAAATTACCAAAGTACCCCTGATTTATGAAATTATCGAAATACTTCTAATTTGTGAAATTACCAAAATACCCTTGATTTGTGAAATTATTGAAATACCCTTAATTTGTTGAATTACCAAAATACCCCTGTAAGGTAGAATTAGAAAAATACCCCTGGGTAGTGAAATGACGAAAATACCCCTATATGACGAATATGAGTTTGTGGGTGTTACTTTTGTGTTTGATGCATTCATATGATATTCTGCTTAGTATGCATATGGGTGGGAATTATGGTGCGGAGGAAGATTTGAGGATCGCATGGCCATATGGTATGGATCCAAGATCCAATATACGTATGGTATGGATCCACCGTATGCTTTTAGCCACCGAGCAGCCATGCTGCACCGATAATGTTACCGAGGGTTGTGTGTCATTAATATGGGCTTCGTACCGTAATTATGGGCTTTGTGCCAATACCGAAGGCTTTGTGCTGTTATTATGGCTTTATGTCAATCATATTTACCGTGGCTATGTGCCTAACATATATATATTGATGACTCTGTGTCAATATTTGAGGATCGCATGGCCGTATGGTATGGATCCATGATCGCATGGCCGTATGGTATGGATCTACTGGAGGCTTTAAGCCCAATATTTGATTAGCAGCTTTGCTGCAACGTTCGGTAGTTCCGCAATTGAGCTACCCTTGGTGTGTAGCGAAGGGGTGGGTCGAGCTAGAATTTCTCACAGGAGTCATAAGGTTGGAAGGGAAATGGTGTGTGTAGCGGATGGATTTTTGGGGTGGGTTTTGCATTATTTGTTTATGAATCATACGATATGATATGATATGAGGTCTTTGTGGGATAAGGCCCAAGACCACCGATTTTGATAGGGCTTAGGCCCAATGTGGATATTTGTAAGTGATTTGTTTTCCAAGGGTTGTGCACACTGAGTTTCGAAACTCACACCCCTTTAATTTAATGTTTCAGGTTATCCCGAATAGACGACTCGACGTGGGAGAGGACTCGGAGATGGCCACACTACAAGAGGCTTGAATTTCCATTTATTTGTTTCAAAATACATGTTTTATTTACTTAATTTTCAATGGACGTAATAAGACCTTGTACTCCGTTTTGACTGTAGATTTAATTTGGGTTTTGAGATTAAATGTTTATTTAATTATTATACCTAAGTAAGCTCTTATGTTCAAACATGATTTACTAAATGCTTAAAATAATAAAATGGGTTTTTTATCTTTAATTAATAAGTCTATTAGATTTTGGGCTTTTGGGCCTTAATTTCTTAATTAGCAAAATCGTTTTGAATTGTGCCTTTAATGTGACATTTCAGATTCGGGCCTAACATCTAGCCGGGTTTGGAGTGTTACATTTAGTGGTATCAGAGCCTAGGTTGCAAAGCTTGGGCTGTGAATGGGCCTTAGATTTTGGGTTTTTTTAAAAAAATGTTTTGGCAGGATTCTTGAAGTGTGGTTCATCGAGCCCTCAACGTTGAGCCAAGTAAGTTTGTCTGTTATTGTTTGAATTATTGAACTGTATAGATAATGGGCTACTTAAAAATAGGCTTTTAAAGACTAAAGCCCGTAGGAAACTTAAGCCTGTAGTGGATTCTCGACCCCGGAATAACTCTAAGAAATTGTTGTTACTTACATAAGACATGTGCCCTAAACAAGTGGAACTAAGTACTAATCTCATAAAATTCTTAATTCAGAAATACGCAACGATGAGTGCTAGACGAGGTGGAAGAGGCCACGGTAGAGGCCGTGGAAGTGTTAGGATCAGATTGCGCAGCAAAAGCATAGTGGTGTGACTTGAACGGTGCGTTTAGTAGTTAGTTGGAAATTTTGAGGACAAAATTTCTTTAAGGAGGGAAGATTTGTAACATCTCGAAATTGGGCCTAGAAGAATTGGGCCCATGGGGCCTTGGGCACGGGAGCGTTTAAAATTTTTAGGAATAAGAGAACGGTATTAGTGCAAGTTGGATCTAATAGGTGAGTGATTTTGGAAGGTTAGGGGGCTTCTATGAAGTCCCGGGGTTCAAACTTTGGCTTTAGGAAAATTCTAGTTTTAGGTGAATAAAACCCTGAAAGTTAGTAGTAGGCTTTAAGAATAAAATGTGGAGAAAAATGACACAAGAACAGCTTGTGGTGTAGTGGCAAAGTGACGCCACATAAGAGGCAAGGGGGTGACACCAAAAAAGGAGGGGATGGGGTCCAAGGTTCAAGTCTTGGCTCTTGCATTTTGGATTTCGTTTTAAATGGACTCTAGAATTTTGCCATAGGGTTATATTTAGTTGCGCATGATTTTAGACAGAAGAAAGTGAGTGGTCTAGTGGCAAGGCGTCATTAAGTGTGCAAAGGAGCCTAGGTTCGAATCTCATGAAAAGCAAGGGAGTATTTATTTTGCGGATTGGATGAGAAGAGTTTGAGTTGGATTTAAACTCTGCTAATGGAGGGATCCCACATCAGTAAGATACAAAGAAGGAAGGTGAGAAGCTAGCTATATATAGAGCATTCTATGAGGAGAGTTAATATACCTTGGTAGGCGTTTGGGTGTAGGTCTAAAGGATAATCACCAATAGTAGCAAAGGAAGGGCTACTAGAACGTAAGGCACACGGTAAGGTTACGGTGAGGTTTCGATTTCCGGTAAGTATATATTAAGTTTTTGTTAATCGCTAGTAATGTCGATTGTAGGTTCGTGACTAAGGGGTTTACAGCGCGCGTGGTTACCAGGTGTGTACAAACACTACACACACGATGTCAGCAATGCCGAAAAGCCGAAAAGCCGAAAGTGGCTAAATGGGCCCGGTGGGCCCTAAGGCTAAGATTGATGAAATAGTTTGGTTGGTTATACGAATTGAATTAGTCATGCATGATACATGAATTGGATTTGTTTTGGGCCTAGTAGGCCATATGATGAGATTTGGGCCTAATAGGCCGTAAGGGTGTGATATGGGCTTGATGGGCTTATGAGGACGTAGACATGTATGTTAGGGTTTATGGACCTTAGGTCTAGTTTGAACAACTTTTAAATTTCATAAGACTTAATCTAATTAAACATGCCTATGAACAAGTCACTGGGTTAGGGTGTGGCAACGGGCATACGCATGTCTAGGATTGGATCTAGGGAGAGCTTGGTACTTAAGCGGCCCTAGTGGCCCACCTCCTCTTTTCTAGAAACCTACTTGTTGCGTAGTGTATGTTCACTTTAGCCGCGAGGACTTGTTGATGGGCCAAAGTTCATAGCTAAAACCCGAAAGGGACCGAAATACCCCCAATTTGCGAATTATTGAAATACCTCGATTTGTAAAATTACCAAAATACCCCCGACTTGTGAAATTACCGAAATATCCCCAATTTGTAAAATTATCGAAATACCCCCGATTTGTGAAACTACTGAAATACCCCTGGTTTGCAAAATTATCGAAATACCCCGGATTTGTGATATTACCAAAATACCCTCGGTTTGGGAAATTATCAAAATACCCTCAGTTTACAAAATTATCGAAATACCCCCGACTTGTGAAATTACCAAAATACCCTCGATTTATAAAATTAACAAAATACCCCCAATTTACAAAATTACCAAAGTACCCTCGATTTACGAAATTATCGAATACCCCTAATTTGTGAAATTACCAAAATACCCCCAGTTTGTGAAATTACTGAAATGCCCCAAATTTGTGAAATTACCAAAATACCCTTGTAGGGTAGAATTACGAAAATATCCCTGAGTAGTGAAATGACGAAAATACCCCTATGTGACGAATATGAGTTTGTGGATGTTACTTTTGTGTTTGATGCATTCATATGATATTCTGGTTAGGATGCATATGGGTGGGAATTATGGTGCGGAGGAAGATTTGAGGATCGCATGGTCGTATGGTATGGATCCACCGCAGGCTTTTAGCTACCGAGCAGCCATACTGCACCGGTAATGTTACCGAGGGCTGTGTGCCATTAATATGGGCTTCGTGCTGTAATTATGGGCTTTGTGCCAATATTGAAGGCTTTGTGATGTTATTATGGCTTTGTGCCAATCATATTTACCGTGGCTATGTGCCTAACATATATATATTGATGACTCTGTGTCAATATTTGAGGATCGCATGGCCGTATGGTATGGATCCAGGATCGCATGGCCGTATGGTATGGATCCACTGGAGGCTTTAAGCCCAATATTAGTAGCTTTACTGCAACGTTCGGTAGTACCGCAATCGGGCTACCCTTGGTGTGTAGTGGAGGGGTGGGTCGAGCTAGAATTCCCCACAGGAGTCATAATATTGGAAGGGAAATGGTGTATGTAGCGGATGGATTTTTGGGGTGGGTTTGCATTATTTGTTTATGAATGATACGATATGATATGATATGAAGTCTTTCTGGGATAAGGCCCAAGACCACCGATTTTGATAGGGCTTAGGGCCAATGTGGATATTTGTAAGTGATTTGTTTTCCAAGGGTTGTGCACACTGAGTTTCGAAACTCACACCCCTTTAATTTAATGTTTCAGGTTATCCAGAATAGACGACTCGATGTGGGAGAGGACTCTGAGATGGCCACACTACAAGAGGCTTGAATTTCCATTTATTTGTTTCAAAATACATGTTTTATTTACTTAATTTTCAATGGACGTAATAAGACCTTGTACTCCGTTTTGACTTCAGACTTAATTTGGGTTTTGAGATTAAATGTTTATTTAATTATTAAACCTAAGTAAGCTCTTATGTTCAAACTTGGTTTACTAAATGCTTAAAATAATAAAATGGGCTTTTTTATCTTTAATTAATAAGTCTATTAGATTTTTGGGCTTTTGGGCCTTAATTTCTTAATTAGCAAAACCGTTTTGAATTGTGCCTTTAATGTGACATTCCAGATTCGGGCCTAACATCTAGGCCGGGTTTGGGGTGTTACACAACCATAAAATATCCACCTGATGATGCACTAACAAATATGTTCTTGTGTTATTATATACTTTTTAAAACTCAGTAGACGAGAGGAATGCAAAAACATATATAGCCCATATTTTAAATTATTAGGGTTGTATGTGCTATATTTGAGTAGCATTCTCTAGAGTGGACTTCTATTATTTGTTGAATCATAAATGTATCAAATATGAGAAAGTTCGCTTTCCGACTGGCAAGTTTACCCATTTAGATGGGAAGTACTGCAATGTTCTTCTGAGTTTATTGTTACTATATTTAATTCAAACGTGCTTGAAGCCCAAATAGTGGGGTTTAGATTTTCTCCTGAATTGTGATATCTTTGTATCTTTTTCACTACTTGTATAGGGGATTGAGATGGGCTCTTTTTCTTGCATATTTTTAGCATTTAGTTCGGAAATAACAATGACTTGTATATGGCTTTTGAATGTGAAACCATTTTGACTCTTTGAATTTAAAAGTCAACGGCATATTTATTAGTTTTATTCTCTCTAAATTCATAAAATTTTGTTCAATCACTGAAATTAATAGTTGTAATTCCTATGTAGGGCTCTAAACGGCCACGAATTGGGATGACAGAGTCATATGGTCAAGCAGGTACTGTTACAAATGCTCCAACTGAAGATGTGTATAAGTCTAATATTAGGTCCATGGAAGTTAACAGGTCAGTGATTACAGGTGTCGGAAATGACCAAATTGGATCTAATTGGGATTGGGATGACGACGACAGGGGAATTTTCATGGATATACAATCTCTTCTCTCTGATTTTGGAGACTTTGGGGACTTCTTCGAAAATGATGTACTACCATTTGGGGAGGTAATTTCTTATCCTTCCATATATTCTATAATAAAGGCTTTTTATCTGATATTTGTACCATTTGGCTTAAATCACTTGGAGTGTGTTTGGATGAGGGATTTAGAGGAAGAATTTCAAGATGGAATTTCGCTCTTATGATGATTATGGCATACCTTTCTTATATTTTGGTTGAAGTAAGACTCTTCTTAGTGAAACATGACAATTCCTTGCAGCTCTTCCTTTCCATATGAGCTTCTAAATTTGATGACTAATGTGGTTTTTAAGTAACTTTAATGTTGCCTCCCCTGCAGCTGTTCTATTTGAGCGGCATTCTCACAGTATTCTTTTGTGGGATTGTGATGTCACATTATACATGGTATAATGTTACTGAGAGTTCAAGAGTAACTACAAAGTATGCTTTCTCCATCTATGTCATTTTACTCTTCCTTTTTAGTATTCGGGTCTGATGCATATCTAGTTATTTGTTTGCGGAAATGACTCTCCAAAAATCCTCCAAATATATGAAAATTTTAAAAAAACATTTAATTTATCAACTTCAGACACGTACGCAAATTGGCACTGATATCCAAATCTGTTAACATAGTCTCAGTTATGTTATCTTAGGGCAATAAAGGTCATAATATCTAGAAGAAAAAAAATGCCTCAAACAAATGTTTACGCTCTGTGCATATGCCACAATTGATTCAGTTCTTTTTGTTTAAACACAGGCATACTTTTGCTACCTTGTCATTTGTTGCTGAGACTTTTATCTTTCTTTATGTCGGCATGGATGCCTTGGACATTTCAACTTGGAGAGTAAATGATCGGTGTGTTCTATTCGACTCTAGGAAGTACAACGTCTTTTGTATTTCCTTTTTCTAACGTGCATTGTATGAAATCTAAGCTACATGAACTCTTCTTTTTCTTGAACTATTGATGTCTGACACTCTTTCCAGTACATATTCGGACCTAAGTATATGACCCTCCAAGGAGCTTTAAAATATTAAAAAATAATAAGAACTTCAAAAAACTGAACATATTCGTATTGGATACTCACATCATCTTTTTTGCAGGCTTAGAACGTCACTTATGGTTAGTTCTATACTACTTGCTCTGGTTATGGCCGAAAGAGTAGCTTTCGTGTTTCCCCTATCATATTTAGCAAACTTATCAAATAAATCATCTAGTGAAAATATAAGCTTTAGGGAACAAGTATGTGTTCTTGGCATTAAACTTTTTATTTATTTATTATTCCAAATCAATTAATATTGTTATCTGACATTACTATTTCTTCGCATTTCTTTGTTTAGATAATAATATGGTGGGCTAGTCTCATGAAAGGTGCCGTATCTATGGCTCTTGCATATAGACAGGTAATAGAGTCTTGATACTCTTTATGTGTTGAAGGAAAATATCAGCCTAAAGCTTCGGATTACAACTACATTAAAAATCTACTTGTTGTAAAGTATATTTTGATACAAAAAAGAGATCAATATGGTGGCATCACAGTTAGCTGTTGTATTTTCTAAGTTGCAAACACTATTTACTTTAGATCATGCCTCTGTAGAGTCTCTTTGAACCTATTCGTCGCTCTTCTTTGCGCTTGTATGGTGATCGATCATCTTTTGGAGGAGAATCGATGGATGAATGAATCAATTACTGCCCTTATGATTGTGAGTTTCTCTCTTGACATTTATTGGCATAGATTTATTTGTTTGTGAATAATTCAGCTAAGTTTTGTTTGCTTGGATTATATGCTTCAATCTATTTTCATGTTCAACATTTGTTTTCAAAACATATTCAAACATTGATGTGGGATATGATCCTACAACGATTCTCCGAAGATAAGAAAGAAAGAAAGAAAGAAAGAATTGAACATTATCATGTCAAATGCATAGTCCCATCCAACTCTGATTAGACTGTGTTTTACTTGTTTAGTACATTTGATTTAATTGATGTTATGTGCAGGGCCTTTGTACTGGAGTTATTATTTTGTGGAGAAGGAGGGAAAAGCTCATGTCTTTTAGTCTTCAGTGAAGATCTCTTCTTTATTTGTCTTACGCTTCAACTATATTCAATCTGTGGGTGAGTTCATTCTTTCATTTCCATTTCTCTAGACAAAGAATATGGAAATTGTTTAGCTTGTAGAAACTAAAATAGATGTACATGCAAAGACTAGTTAAATGTATTAACTTTATTTTGTTTGATTTATAAAGCCTCATGTCAATAGTGGGTCAATTTGTTAACATACAACCGAGCCATTTTTATTAACATGATCGTATCGATCTTTTCTTTGTAGCATGTGCTATGTAATCTATCGCTTTATATTTGGTACCAATAATTAAGAATTGTTTCAAGCATGCTTGTCATTGCTTATTCTATATTCTAGCTTGAACTTGAATATAAATTCCTTGTGTTTTCAATATTATAAATAGAGGAATAAAGGTTTCCTATGATCTTGGGGGTTTATCTAATTAAGAATATGAAGTAAAGACTTCATTTCGTTCATTATTTATTGTCTAAAGCCCTTCTAATCTTTGCTTTATCTACCAGGTTCAAGGTGAAAAAGAAGCAATTTTTTCGTAACTTCATCACCATCATGATGTTTAGGGCTATCGGTACATTAATATCCTGTACAATTATATCTTTAGGTATTTTCAATAACTTTACAGATGCAGTTTACAGTAGTGCAGATACAATCTTTTTTTCCTTTTCTCTCATGTTTTCGTGTGTAGAGCCTATGTTATTCAGACTTGGGTGTGAGTGCGGATACGGATTTGTATACAAGACAAGAAAGTTTAACCTTTTCAAGTTCTGTATTTGGTGGGTCTTTAGTGGGTCATATCCCCATCATGATGTTTAAATATATGTCAAACATAAGTTTCAGACACAAATACTTCAAAAATAATGAAGGAACATAGTTGGTAATATTACGGTGTTGCTTAATTTGTTAATTAAAATCCGAGTATTGGTTGGCTTAATTTTTTTTTGTCTAAATGTTATGGGCTGAAAAATGTTTAATTTTACTGTTTTTCCCTTAAATTTTTTATAATATTTTAATCTTATTCCTTTTTTATATAATATTTTATTTTTTTTAATTTTTCACGACTTTTAGCGGCGTTTTTATAAAAAGGGCCGCTAAAGATCAAGCTTTTAGTGGCGTTTGTAGAGAAAGCGCCGCTAAAGGTCATGACCTTTAGCAGCGTTTTTTCTAATAAACGCTGCTAAATTTTGCGGCATTTGTTTTAGCGACGTTTTTTGCAGGAATAATATAGGGATAGCCTGGATATATTATCGATGAGTATTCTTTCTGCAGATGTTATGATCGTATTCTCTACCATGTTGAATTCTTGACCAAAGCCTTTATAATATGCAATTCTTGACTAGAGGATTAACTAGATACATAATCTATTATGTAACTAGTTAGATTATGTCATCTATTAAGAGAAGATCTTTTCTTTTCTATTATCATTTTGTTATAGTATTTTACTATTGTAATACAATCAGTTCTTACGGTAAATTCTTCTTTTCCTAGTATAAAGAGTTCGAATGATTCTAGTGCATATCTTACGGCTAATAATTCGGCATCTATGCTAGCTATGTTCTCCTTCTCTTGATAAGACCCTGATGATTATCTACATATATATATTTTTTCCTCCCCTTGATTAGATAGCTTATGTGGCTTTTTAAGTAATATTTCTCCCCATCCGGAGGCAGAACCATCAGTTTCTATTATTAAATATTCTGAATAAAAGGGTAATTCTAATTTAGGTAAGTTTTTAACTAAGTCTTTTATCTTTTTTACTATCGTCATTATCGAATTGTCTTTTTTCCATTTTTTTTTAGTCTTTTGGTATATATATAGGTCCTAGATATTTACTTAAGTCTTTTATAAATGGCCTTGCATAATTTAATAACCCTGTGTGAATTGTTGTATTTGCTTTAATTCTGTCATTTGTTCAGGGAATTCTATTATTTTTGTAGCTATGTGGGGTTGTAAGTCTATTTGACCCTTTCCCATTATTACTCCTAAAAATTTTATACTTTCTTTTCCTAACTCAATTTTCTTTTTGCTTATTATTATTACCTTTTTATTCTAGTATTTTAAAATTTTCTTTTAGATGCCTTTCGTGTTCTTGTTTTGTCTTACTAAAAACTAATATATCGTCTATATATACTAAAGTATATTCCTGGCATCTTTCAAATATTTTATCCATTCGTTTCTGAAAAGGGCATTACTATCCATTCCCAGTAACCTATTGGGTTTGGGCATATGAATGCAGTCCAATTTATAGATTCTTTATGCATTTTTATTTGGTGGTATCCGGACTTACAATCAAATTTTGAAAACCATTTAGCTCCTTGTATTTTATTTAGTAATTGATCTTTACTAGGAATATTGTAGCCATTATCATAGGTGTTATCATTCAATGGTTTGTAGTTTATCACCATTCTAGGTTTTTGTCTTACTTGTTCTGAATGATTGTCGTAACCATTTTTTGGATAAAAACAGTAAACGATGCGGTCGACTCGGGTTTTGAAAATGAAAAAGAAGGGAGTCGCCACCAACCTTTTTTGATGAGGTGTGATCGGGCCACCTCGTAAAATAGTTGTTTTAAATAAACAGTTTGATTTATCAAAACAACAATTTTGGTCTACAAAATCCAAAAAACGAGTTCGAGAGTCGGTTACGCACGAGGAAGGGTTAGCACCCTCGATACGCCCAAAATTGGTACCAAATTGATTGATCGATGTCCTAATGTTGAAAACTTTGAAATGATTCGAAAATAGATACTTTTGATTTTCAAAACTTGAAGGGATTGAAAGGGATGTTTAAGACTCTCTTATTTTCGAAGAGATAAAGCATCATGTCCAGTAAGTTAGGGCGCGATACTTTAGATTCCCGAAACTAAGCTCGCCTTTTAAAACTTGGCTTTATATTTGAAAAGGATCTCCCGTCATTTGTCAAACGAGAAGTCAGAACCCAGTAAGTTAGGGCTTGTTTTCTCGAAAAGCCAAATTAGGGACGTTGCCTTTATTTTAGGAAAAAGAAACTTATCTCGAAGTATCTAGATGTCGAGTCCAGTGAGTTAGGGCGCGACATTTCGAAATTTCCTTGAACAAGTATTTTATTTAAAACTTGTATTGCGATTTTAAGAAAAGATATTTCGTTATTAAGATTGAACAAGAAAAATCGGAACCCAGTAAGTTAGGGCACGATTTTCTCAAACCCTTAATACGAAATATCAATTATTTGAAAACTTGATGCATTGGGTAAACTGTTACGACAAATCGATGTTATGCGAGAAAAGAAATAACAGTAATATTGATGAATTAATAAATAGACATAATAAAATAGATAATAGTAGTATTAGCACACAAGTAATAACAACAACAACAACAACAACAACAACAACAACAACAACAACAACAACAACAACAACAACAACAACAATAATAATAATAATAATAATAATAATAATAATAATAGTAAGTATATACATGTAATAATACAATAATAAGAGTAGTAGAAATAATAATAAAATAGTAATAATAGTAACAATGATGGTAAAAAGGTAAATAATAATAATAATAATAATAGTAGTAGTAATATAATAATAATAATAATAATAATAATAATAATAATAATAATAATATGATAATAGTAACAATCGATAAACAAAACGATAAAGAAAATGTATATATACGCGTTAATAATAATAATAATAAGGTAGTAAAATAATAATAATGTGAAAATGATTATAATGGTATAATAATAATAATAATAATAAATAATAATAATAATAATAATAGTAAATATAATAATAATGATAAAATAAAATATTAAATAATAGTAATAATAATAAAAATTGCAAAATGATTGAAAAAGGGGCTAAATTGCATTAAAAATAGAAGTTTTGGGTCAAATTGTAAATAAAGAAAAGGTTCAAGGGCTAAAAACACACGCACGTGAAAGTGGCAGACCAAAGAGGCAATTTTCCCATAAATTAAAACGCTGCGTTTGAGGGAGGGACCGAATCGCAAACCGTGTGAAATCTCTAGGTCAATATTGCAATAATGGAAAACTTGATTTTAGAAACTAAAAATGCGGAAGGGCTGATTGCACAATTTCCCCCTCTGGTTAAAAACATGCGGATCCTACCTGGAGCGGGTCGGGTTCGGGTCGGCCCAGGTGAAACGACGTCGTTTTGGGGTGAAAGGCCAGCCCCAAAATGACGTCGTTTTAAGGGGCTATATAAGGCCCAAAATCCTGAAAAAAATCATTTGAGCAGGGTGCTTAAGAAAAAAAAAACTTCGTTCTCTCTTGTTTCTCTCTGCGAGTCAGAGAGAAGGGGGCCACCGGGGCGCTTCCGGTCTAGGATTCCGGCCCGGCCCGGGACACACCGCCGCGCCGGCCACCGTGCACGGTGGCCGAAAAAGGTAAAATTTAATTTTTTTTGCTTTTTTTTCTAGAAATATATGTATGTGTGTCATAACATGTGCTAAAATGGAAGAGAGACAAGTTTTTAAAAAAATAAAATCACATTCCCCTCTCTTTGTTTTCGCTTTCTGTGTTCTCTGTTTTATCACTGTTATTGCGCTTTGGGATGTTTCATTTCTTTATTTGTTTCTGCTATTGTTGATCGAGAAGAGACAACAAGATTTTGAGAGTCCTGGGACCTTCGAAAGTTTCTATTTTTTGTTGATTAAGGGGAGAAAAAATAAAAAAAAGTCCTTGTACACGAAATACAACTGGGCTTTTGTAGCCATCCTTTTCTACTTTCTGTCTATTCGTTTTTATGGCCTGTAGGTACTGGGACGGTAAAGATGCGGTGGACAAGACAGTGGCAAGTGGAGCGAAGCTCAGAGGTCAGAGCAAGTGGGTGTCAAGGGGTTCGGTCAGAAGCAGAAGATGAATGGTCCCAGGCCATTTAATGCTGCGGCGCAGGACTCCTTAGGGTTCCAAGAACCCTAAGTTCAAACCTTTGGGCAATTGGGCCAATGGGTCAAGGGCTTTGGGCTGGGTAGGTTTTTATTGGGCTTGGTATTTGGGTCTTGGGCTAGGGTAATTTCGATCTTGGGTTTAGGTTTTGGATCTGGGGTTTAGGTTTTGGGTTTTGTTTGTTGTAAAATGGGCCGGGCAAAATGGGTTTGTACAGCTGCCCCTCTTTTCTCATTATCGTGTAATGGCAATAGAGCAAAAACATAAGAAAGACCAATTTTGCCCGGTCTCGCTGGGCTTTAACTTCTTTGGTGCTCTTTTCTTCAGGTAGCCTCATTCTGTCCACCGCATCTTGTTGCTTTGATCCACTTTACTGTAATCGTGAAAGATGAAATTTGTAGTTGTAATTGATTTAGTCTTACCTACTACAACTTCAGAGGTATAGGATTCGTTGTTTTAATTCGCTTCCCTACAACTTCAGGGAGATAGGATTAACTGTCTTCAGTCTACTCCCCTGCAACCTCAGGGAGATAAGACTTGTTTTGATCTGCTCTACTGCAGCTTTAGATAGATAAAATCTATCTATTTATAGCTTTCATCTGTTCTACTACAACTTTAGGGAAATAAGATTCGCATATTTTTAGTTTGCTCAGCTATGGCTTCAGGGGGATAAGACTTGCAACTTCAACCCGCTCCACTGCACCTTCAGGGAGATAAGGTTTGCTTTGAATCTGCTCTTGCAACTCTAAGGAGACAAGATCTGCCCTCTTCAATCTGCTTCCTGCAACATCAGGAACGCCAAATCTGTTATTTTCAATCTGCTCCCTGCAACATCAGGAACGCCAGACTTTCTATCTTCGATCTACTCCATTGCAAATCTCTGATCTGCTCCCTGCAACATTAGGAATGTCAAATTTGCTACTTTCAATCTGATCCCTGCAAACTCAAGGACCACCAGACTGGTATCTTCGATCTGCTTCCTAAATCTGCTATCTTCAATCTGATCCCTGCAAACTCAAGGACCACCAGACTGATATCTTCGATCTACTTCCTACAACTTTAGGAAGGTCAAATCTGCTATCTTCAATCTGATCCCTGCAAGCTCAAGGATCACCAGACTGATATCTTCGATTTACTTCCTGCAACTTCAGGATGGTCAAATCTGCTATCTTCAATCTGATCCCTGCAAACTCAAGGACCACCAGACTGATATCTTTGATTTGCTTCCTGCAACTTCAGGAAGGTCAAATCTGCTATCTTCAATCTGATCCCTGCAAACTCAAAGACCACTAGACTGATATCTTCGATTTGCTTCCTGCAACTTCAGGAAGGTCAAATCTGCTATCTTCAATCTGATCCCTGCAAACTCAAGGACCACCAGACTGATATCTTTGATCTGTTTCCCGCAACTTCAGGAATATCAAAGCTGATATCTTCAATCTAATCCCTACAAACTCAGGGATCACCAGACTGATGTCTTCAGTCTACTTCCTACAACTTCAGGAATGTCAAATCTGCTATCTTCAATCTGATCCCTGCAACCTGGGGGATCTCCAGACTGAATCTTCGATCTGCTTCCTGCAACTTTAGGAAGGTCAAATCTGCCATTCCATCATCTGTCCCTATAGTGTCCTTTTAAGGACATAACCTGCAGAATGAGTACATGCTCATGCCTAATGATTAGGATGTCATGATTGGAATGAGTTAAAACATTATGAGTATGATTCCTATTCAAGGTGTTATCACTCATTTATCTGTCAAGGTTTTATCTTCGTTTCCCTTGCAGTGACCGCTTTCGCATGAATGACTTGCCCCTGTGGAAATTTCAAAGCCCATTTTAGGCCTCGGAACACGGGCCTGCCTTGACTTCTAGCTGTCTTTCCGGTGAGTCACAACTCCTACTTGAAGAATACCCGACTTGGTTCGTTTTGGATTCGTTCCTCAACAATTTAGGGTTTTTAAATTTTTCCTTATCGAAAATTGGCCTATCATACTTTTTCTAAGTGACCAAGTAACATTATTCACACTGCCACAATTACTGAATCAGGCGAGGAACTTTGAAGAAATAGTCTCTATTAAGACCCCATTTCTCCAATGTCTTTATCCTGTGTTCGTGGAAATTCTAAACAATTGTCCTATTTTGGTTTCCTGTTTTATCTAGAGATTTCCAAAGTAATACGTGGAACTTTCCTTTGTGAAATCGTTAGTTCATCAATTATTGTTTCAATGCAGCATGTTAATGATGGGTAACAGTAGGTCGATTTCAAATAGAGTTAAAATGAATTATCTATGAAACGAAAGAAAATTGACTGGGCACATATCCCTTTTTTTTACGGAGAAAAAGAACTCAAAAATAGTAAAATAAACAACATGGATCAGATGCCCTAGACATCGCAAATTGGGCTTCTATATACAAACTTCGATAAGACTGCTTTGAGCCTGTCATGTGTTTAGAAGACTCAAAGTATTTTGTCGATGCCCCGATATGCAACGTGCTTCCTCTTCTGTTGATTCTAGCGCTGCAAGATCGTGACATATGCATTCAAAATTTGAGCCGCCCTTTTCGGGTTTTCAACTCAAAGAAACCCTTTGGTCTCAAGATGCCCTTTTGCGGGTTTTCACCTTGGCCTCTCTATTTTTTTTTTTTTGAAGTCTCAAAGTGCCCTTTGTGGGTTTTCACCTTGGCCTCTTCCATTTCAAGCAAAGTACTTTTTAACTAAATCTGAGTTCACGGGATTGGGCAAGCTTTTCCCGTCCATCTCAGTCAGAATTAGTGTACCTCCCAAGAAAGCTTTCTTTACCACATATGGTCCTTCCCAGTTTGGCATCCATTTTCCTCTGTAATCCTTTTGTATGGAAAGGATCTTTTTTAGCACGAGGTCCCCCACGTGGAATTCTCTTGGGCGAACCTTTTTGTCGTAAGCTCGCATCATTCGCTTTTGGTACATCTGACCGTGACGGATAGCCCTTAATCTCTTTTCTTCAAATAAGTTCAACTAATCATATCGAGCCTGGATCCATTCAGCTTCATCCAGCTTCACTTCTGACAATACTCGAAGAGAAGGTATTTCCACTTCAATAGGCAGAACTGCCTCCATCCCATAGACCAATGAGAAAGGCGTTGCCCTAGTAGAGGTTCAGACAGACGTTCAATAAGCATAGAGCACAAACGGTAATTTTTTATGCCAATCCTTGTAAGTCTCGGTCATCTTCTCCACTATCTTTTTGATGTTTTTGTTGGCCGCTTCCACTGCCCCATTCATTTTTGGACGATACGGAGACGAATTGTGGTGTTTAATGTTGAATTGGCTGCAAACTCCCGCTATCGTACTATTGTTTAGGTTCAATGTGTTGTCTGATATGATCCTCTCAGGCATTCCATATCGATAAATGATTTCCTTCTTCAAGAACCGACTGACCGCTGACTTAGTGACGTTAGCATATGAGGCGGCCTCTACCCACTTAGTGAAGTAGTCGATGACCACGAAGATGAACCGATGCCCATTTGAAGCTTTCAGTGAGATTGGTCCAATGACATCTATGCCCCACATGGAAAATGGCCATGGGGAAGTCATAACGTGTAAAGGTGATGGAGGCACATGAATCTTGCCTCCATAAATCTGGCATTTGTGACATTTTTTGGCATAGTTGATGCAGTCTCCTTCCATAGTGGACCAATAATATCCAAACCTCATTATTTGTCTGGCCATTGTGAAACCATTGGCGTGAGTTCCGCAGACACCTTCATGGACTTCTTCCAGGATTAACTTAGCTTCGGCGGCATCCACACATCTCAGCAACACTTGATTTTTCCTTTTCTTGTATAAGACCTCTCCATCTAGGACGTATTCACAAGCTAATCATCTCAATGTCCTTTTATCGTTCTCAGTTGCTTGGTCCAGGTACCCACAATTTTTCACGTACCGCCGTATATCGTGGTACCATGGTAGGCCAGTTTTCTCTTCTTCCTCAATATTGTAGCAATGGGCTGGATCCTGATGAATGCTCATTCGTATAGGCTTCATATCCTCATTCTTGTTTATTTGGACCATGGAGGCTAAGGTGGCCAGAGCATCAGCCATCTGGTTTTCGTCTCTGGGTAAATAACGGAAGGTGACGTCGTCAAACTCTCTGATCAAATCTTGGGCCAATCTTTTGTAGACAGCCAGCTTTGGATCCCTGGTTTCCCATTCCCCTTTAAGTTGATAGATTACGAGGCCATACACTTCCAATATTTTGATTTTGCGTTCGATAGCGGCGCAGAGACCCATGATGCAAGCTTCATATTCAGCCATGTTATTAGTGCAATCGAAATCCAATTTGCAAGCAAATGGATAATGGTTTCCATTTGGGGATATCAGGACTGCCCCAATTCCATTGCCCACGGCATTTGATGCTCTGTCAAAATTCAGCTTCCAAGGATGCTCCTCTGAGGCACCCTCTCCAGTGTTTGCCACATACATAAAATCTTCGTTAGGGAAATCGAAGTCTAAAGGCTCGTAATCTTCAAGGGCTCTACTGGCTAAAAAGTCTGCTATTGTACTCCCTTTTACTGCCTTTTGATTCACATAGACTATGTCAAATTCGGAAAGCAGAATCTGCCATCTGGCCATCCTTCCATTCAAAGCGGTAGACTCCATCATGTATTTTAGAGGATCAAGCTTCGAGATGAGCCATGTCGTATGATACAACATATACTGCCTCAATCTTCGAGTTGTCCAAATCCAGGCACAACATAGTTTCTCGATTGGCGAGTACCTTGTTTCACACTCAGTGAATTTTTTACTAAGGTAGTATATTGCCTTCTCTCTTTTTCCCGAATCGTCATGCTGACCAAGCACACATCCCATTGAATTATCGAGCACTATCAAATAAAGGATTAACGGCCTATCTGGATGAGGCGGTGTCAATACTGGGGCATTGGACAAGTATTACTTTACTTTGCCGAAGGTCTTCTGACATTCTTCATCCCATGTGTCCGGATTGCGTTTCTTAAGCAGACAAAATATGGGGTCACATTTCTCAGTCAGTTGTGAAATGAACCGAGCGATGTAATTTAGCCTTCCTAAGAAACCTCTAACTTCTCTTTGGGTACGTGGTGGAGGCAACTCCTGTATGGCCTTGACTTTGTCTGGGTCAACCTTAATCCCCTTTTTACTGACCACAAATCCGAGCAACTTCCCAAACCGAGCTCCAAAGGTACACTTTGCTGGATTAAGTTTTAGCCGAAATTTCCTCAACCTCAAGAATAGTTTCCTTAAGACCTGCACATGTTCCTTTTCAGTTCGGGACTTGGCGATCATATCGTCGACATAAACCTCAATTTCTCTGTGCATCATGTCGTGAAATAGGGTTACCATGGCCCTCTGATATGTTGCTCCCACGTTTTTTAGCCCAAACGGCATCACCTTGTAGCAAAACGTCCCCCACATGGTCACAAATGTTGTCTTATCCATATCTTCAGGATGCATTTTTATTTGGTTGTATCCTGAGAAACCATCCATGAAGGAGAATAACGAATAGCCCACCGTATTGTCTACTAAGGTGTCGATGTGAGGCAACGGGAAATTGCCTTTCGGGCTAGCTTTGTTTAGATCCCTGTAGTCTACGTACATTCGCACTTTCCCATCTTTCTTAGGGACAGGGACAATATTAGCCACCCAATCCGAATACTTAACCACATGCAAGAATCCGACGTTAAATTGTTTCTCGACTTCTTCTTTTACCTTTAACAAAACATCCGGTCTCATTCTTCGAAGCTTCTATTGGACGGGCTTGTATTCTTCTTTTATAGGCAGCCGGTGTACTGCGATATTAGTGCTTAATCCGGGCATATCTTGATACGACCACTCGAATACATCCTTGAATTCTTGGAGTAACTCGATGAGGTCTCGCTTGGTCTCTGCCATGATACAAGCTCCGATCTTCACTTCTTGTCCTTCTCCCAGGTTCACCACTTCCACTGACTCTTTATGCGGTAGGATATGTTTTTCTTCTTGCTCTACCATTCTCAACAAATCTGGAGGCAAGTCACATTCTCTGTCACTTTCAAAATCCTAAGATTCCTCTAAACACATGTCTTGCTCAAAACGGACCTTTTAATCTGTAGTATCGTTGCTCATATCATTGATGGCTAGGGACATGTGATGGGTATCAAAGGATGTACAAAGAATAAATGAATTGAAGGATAACTATTCACATGATATGAATGGGAACAAGAAAATGAGAAAATGTTTGTTGGAATTAAAGATGCATTTCATTGGAATAAAATATTCGAACATGAGCCTGTTTCACAAAAGAAATCTCATTGTTTCTAGGCTTAAAACAATGAGTGCGTTCTAAATATTACTCTGTATAATCTCTAAAAACTACAGGAAATTCCTCTACAGTCCAATTGTTCAGAATGCTTCCAGGTTCATACGGGCGAATTCCCAACAGGTTTCTTTGATCAGTTTCCTCGTCGTGTATGGTGTCGTAACCATTTTTTTGAAAACAAAACGGGGTTCGACTTTGGTTTCTCCTTTTTTTTTTTTAGGTATTTTACTTGCTCACAAATGTGCAGCAAGGGAGCTTATGGCTTCAGCTCATTTTGCTCATTCATTCAACTAGAAAAGCAATACATTTATAGCCAAATACTTTACCAAATACTACCTACTACCACTAAGTAGCCTAGTAACTTGTAAAACATTGCTTGTACACATGAATAAGTGACTTATCACTCAATCATCACCTAAACCCATCAAAACATCAACAACTAAGTTCATTTTCAACTAAACTAAATTACATTGCAATTAAATAAAAACCTTGTCAGAATAAAGAAGCATTAGTCTTCTTGACAATAATATGCAAGTCGCATGCACTTAACCAAAATGTAACAAGCAGACATGGTTGGCCATTTTCAACACTCCTCCTTAGACTCCATGTGCAAACACCAATCATTCATCAAGTTTTTGAACTTGGCGTCCTTAGATGCTATGTTTCAAGTCGGCCTCGCACAAGCACTTCATTTTCAACCTTGGCAAATGGAGTCTTCTCCTCCTTTATAGCCTTGGTTGGCAACTTGCCTTGTTCCTAGTTCATTTCATCCTATTTCTTCTTGCATATATAGCTTGCAGTATAGTTTGCTTGCCTCCAATCTACCATTTTGGCTTGCACTTTGCTGCTCGTGACTAGGTGGAGCTTGCACCTTTGATGAGCTCACATTTTTGCTTCTTGTCTCCAACAGTGTCTTCAACTTTGCTCGACTAGGTCGAGCTTGCACCTTTGATGTGCTCACATTTTTGCTTCTTGTCTTCAACAGTGTCTTTATCGGGCTCATAACTATCTGAGGCTTGCACCTTTTGATGAGCTCATAGCTTGCACTTCTAGCTAAGCTTGCAGCTTTGACATCTTGCTGAACTTGTAGCTTGCATATTGGAAAGCTCACATACTTTCCTTGAAACTCCTCCTTTAGCTTATTCAAGCTTGTTTGGGAGTCTCTTAAGGTTGAGCTGATGTTGTCTTCTCTTCAAGCAGTCCTTGATGACATGCTTTGACAACTTCCTTCTTTTAACAAGCAGCAGAACCAAGATCAATGGCCCTTAAGACTTAGGCTCATGATACCAATTGTTGGAACATTGGCAGCAACAAAAGAAGAAAACAAAGAACATAGAACAAGGCAGTATGATATTTTACTTGCTCACAAATGTGCAGCAAGGGAGCTTATGGATTCAGCTCATTTTGCTCCTCTTCTTCCACGTTGTAGCAATGGGCTGGGGCCTCATAAATGCTCATTTGTATAGGCCTCATATCCTCCTTGTTGTTTGCTCGTACCATAGAAGCCAATGTGGCTAGAGCATCAGCCATCTGATTTTCGTCCCTTGGTAGATAACTGAAAGTGATGTCCTCGAACTCTTTTATCAGTTCTTGGACCAATCTTTTGTATTCAACCAATTTGGGATCCCTCATCTCCCATTTTCCTTTAAGTTGATAAATTACCAATGCAAAGTCTCCATATACTTCTAGCACCTTAATTTTGCGTTCAATAGCAGTTCGGATACCCATGATGCAAGCTTTATACTCTGCCATATTATTTGTGCAATCAAAATCCACTTACAAGTAAATGGGTAATGATCTCCGCTTGGGGACACCGAATCGCCCCAATTCCATTGCCCATAGCATTTGATGCCCCGTCAAGTTCGGTTTCAAGGACGACTTTACGGGTACCTCTTGATGGTTGCTACATACATTAGGTCTTCATTAGGAAATCAAAGTCCGAGGCTCATAATCTGGCAGAGCTCTACTAGCCAGAAAATTCGCTATTGCACTTCCTTTTATCGCTTTCTGGTTTACATAAACTATGTCAAACTCGAAAAGTAAGATTTGCCATCGGGCCATCCGTCTATTCAAAGTATTCGACTCCATTAGGTATTTCAATGGGTCTAGCTTGAGATGAGCCAGTCGTATGATACAACATGTCTCGCCTCGGTCTCCGAAGTTGTCCGCACCAAGGCACAACACATTTTCTCAATCGGTGAGTACCTTGTTTCACACTCAGTGAACTTTTTGCTAAGGTAGTATATTGCTTTTTCTTTCTTTCCCGACTCATCATGCTGGCCGAGCACACATCCCATTGAATTATCAAGTACCGTTAAATAGAGGATCAAAGGCTTCTCTGGATTAGGCGGTGTCAATACCGGAGGATTGGACAAGTATTGCTTTACTTTGTCGAAGGTCTTCTGACATTCCTCGTTCCACACACCTGGATTGTGTTTTTTAAGAAGACAAAATATAGGGTCACATTTCTTAGTCAGTTGTGAAATGAACCGAGCAATGTAATTAAATCTTCCTAAGAAACCTCGAACTTCTTTTTGTGTGCGAGGCGGAGGTAATTCTTGTATAGCCTTGACTTTGTCTGGGTCAACCTCAATCCCCTTTTCATTGACTATAAATCCTAGCAGTTTCCCTGACCTGGCTCCAAAGGGACATTTTGCCGGGTTAAGCTTCAGTTGGACTTTCCTCAACCTCAAAAATAACTTCCTTAAGACTTGGATATACTCCTTTTCGGTTCGAGACTTGGCGATCATATCGTCGACGTAAACCTCAATTTCCTTGTGCATCATGTCATGGAATAGGGTCACCATAGCCCTTTGATATGTTGCTCCCGCATTCTTCAACCCAAATGGCATTACCTTATAGCAAAAGGTTCCCCACATGGTTATGAATGTGGTTTTATTCATGTCCTCAGGAAGTATTTTTATCTGGTTGTATCCAGAAAAGCCATCCATGAATGAGAACAACGAATAACCTGCCGTATTATCCACCAAGGTGTCGATATGAGGTAACGAAAAGTTATCTTTCGGGCTAGCCTTGTTTAGATCTCTGTAGTCCACACACATTCGTACTTTCCCATCTTTCTTAGGGACGGGGATGATATTGGCTACCCATTCTGAGTACTTAACCACTTGCAAGAACCCTGCGTCAAACTGCTTCTTGACCTCTTCTTTTATTTTTAGTAAAACGTTTGGCCTCATCCTCTGAAGTTTCTGTTGGACTGGCTTGTATTCTTCTTTTATGGGCAAACGGTGTACCACGATATCAGTGCTTAGCCCGGGCATGTCTTGATATGACCATGCGAAGACATCCTTGAATTCTTGGAGTAACTCAATGAGGTCTTGCTTTGTCTTTGCGGTGATACTGGCTCCAATCTTCACTTCTTTCTTTTCTTGCTCATCTCCTAGGTTCACTATTTCCACTGATTCTTTATGAGGTACGATTTGTTTCTCCTTTTGTTCTACCATCCTTATGATTCAGAGCTAAATCACGCCTTGGTCATCTCCAAAATCCCGAAAATCTTCCGCACCCATATCTTGCTCAAAAGGACATTCGAGTCATCGTAGTGTTACTCAAATCATTGATATCCGGGGACTGTTACGGAAATGAATAAAGGCTCATAGAATCATAGAATCTAGGCATGTTTATTGGTATGATAAATGAAGAATAGAAATGTTTAGAAGAATATCTAGAGAAAGAATAATGAATGAATGAAATGAACATAAAAGAAAATTTACTCAAAAGATGGCGGAGATGTATTTTATTGAAAATAACGATGTCTTATACAAAATGATGTTTCACAAGAGGGACTCTTATTGCTTCTAGACTTAAAGCAATAAGTGTGTTTCGAGTATTACTCTGAATGAGTTTTAAAAGCTACAAGAATCTCCTCCGCAGTCCAGTTGTTTAGAACGCTGCCTGGCTCATAGGGGCGGATGCCATTCCGATTTTCTTCCTCAGTTTTCCCCTCCGATATTGCATTGACATGCACGATTTCTTCATTTGGCGTTCCTCGTCTCGGATGGATAACCCTCCTGATATAAAGGTCTCACGAATATGAGGAACTATCATCGGTTGCCATTTCATCTCATCTCCCCTCAGACGTGCCTTCCTTCTTTCTTGTTTCTTTTCTGACTCTTCTCTTTTTTGCTTTGAGTTTGGCTTGAATCCTAGACCGAAGAAGTCTCGCTTTTCTTTTAGTCTTGGGACCTCGATTTCTCCTTGGAGGTACCTCTCAAGTCCTTTCCCTGGCACAGCTCCATTCCCGACCATCAGTTGTAAACCCATTTTCGTGGTTTTGGATAATTGAGGTACTGGGACCTTATTCCCCTCGGCGATGAATGTTGCGTTGATAAATTCCAAAGAACGGAAGGAACACTCAACTGCTTCGTCATTTGCTTCTAAATATGGCGCATCGTTGGTTACTGTTGCGATGATATCCTCTTTAGCATTTATGGTCACCAGACGGCCCTCTAAGATTAATTTTAACTTTTGGTGCAATGATGAGGGCACTGCTCCTGCTGAGTGTATCCAAGGCCTCCCCAGTAAGCAGTTATAAGACGGCCGGATATCCATCACGATAAAGCCCACCTCATATATGCTTGGTCCGATTAAAAGAGGTACTTCGATTCTTCCCATGACTTTCCTCTCAGTTTCATCAAATGCCCTTACTACATTGTGGCAGGCCTTCATGTGAGAACTATCAACGGGTAATCGATTCAGTGTCGATAGTGGTAGAACATTGAGCGCTGATCCATTATCGACCAGTACCCCTGGTAATGTGTATCTTTTGCACCGCGTGGTAATGTGGAGAGCCTTGATGGAACCCGTACCTCCCGGAGGGATCTCATCATCGTTAAAGAAAATGAAGTTATCCGCACTTATGTTGCTAATCAGGCGATCCAGCTTGTTAACTGTTATATCATTTGCAACATAGGTTTCATTCAATACCTTCATCAGCGCGTTACGATGTGCTTCAGAGCTTAATAGTAAATCTAGCACTGATATGCAAGCCGGCTATTTATGTAGCTACCCTACGACACTGTATTCACTATGCTTCAAAAACTTTAAGAATTCCCTAGCTTCTTCCTCCTTCACTGGTCCGTTTATATGTGTCTCTTGCTTGGTCCCTTTTTCTTTCTTTTGCTCGTCCATCAAGTTTTTCCCTTTTGAGTGCTCCGTTCTTGTGTTTGACAAGTCGTAGCGCTTTCCACTGTGCGTGTAGGAGCCTTCCTCTTGGTTTTCTTTTGTAGTGTTGGACAAATCTCCCCTCTCAGGAATCGTCACATTGCAGTTATAGTTCCAGGGGACCTTCTTGTCATCCTTGTATGAAAAGGCTTCAGGTTTTCAGATCACGATCTTAGGATACTCCTGGCTCCCTTTTGTGGACGGACCCCCCTTTTCAGGAATCGTCATGTTGCAGTGATAACCCCTAAGAGTCTTTTGGTTGTCTTCAGATGAAAAAATAGTAAGCTTTCGAATCACGATTTTTGGATTTATTTTTACTCCGTCGCCCTTTGATCGTAAGATGGTGACTAGAGGATAGCTCGCCTCCGAGGCTTTTGCTGCTAACTCATCCTCCAATGTGCAGATGTTTCCCTCTTTCTAGCCTTCATCACTTTCAAAGAATTCTAACTCTTTATTGTCCATCAGCGCCTGTACCAGCATTTTGAACTCAGTGTAACTTTGGATTTCGTGTCCTTCCAAGTTATGAAATTCGCAGCCCTTTCGTGTTTCTTCATGTTTTCCCCTTGGACATGTCACAACCAATCCCCTTTTTATCATTTCCTTTCAGACCTGTTTCATTGGGGTTTTCACATCGGAAATATCCCTCTTAACTCTTCTTCTCGCATCGTCGCCTATCATGTTGACCCCGTGATTAGGTAGCGGGTGTCCCTTGCTAGAGTTGTCATCGACTTCTATAACGCCCATCTGGATGAGTCTTTCCACTAGTTTCCTAAAAGCGAGACAGTGCTCTATAGAATGCCCCACGATTCTCGCATGGTATTCAGACTGCGGCGCTTGCATCATACCACTTAAGTGCGGGGTTGCAAGGGTTTTAAGTAATGGGGGGAGACAACGTGTGCGTCAAATAATTTCTAGTACATTTCCTTGTATGGGATTGGGATAGGCGTGAATTGGATTTTCTCCGTATTTTACCTTGTGTTGGATCCCTGTCTAAGGGGGCTCTGATGATCGGGGGTCACAGTCCTTGGCTGGTTCACAGTAATAGGCTTTGAATAACTTTTACCTATGTTGTTTATATCATTCTCCCTCTTTTTCGGGATCGTCTTTCTAGTACTTTCTCCAGCCTCTATTTTACCGCTTCTGATTGCATTTTTGATCATTTCCCCTGACAGCACAATATCAGAAAAACTTTTAGTGGCACTTCCGAGGATGTGATTAATGAAGGGAGCTTTCAACGTATTGACAAACAGCATGGTTGTCTCCTTTTCTAGGAGCGGTGGCTGAACTTGTGTGGCTACTTCCCTCCACCGCTGGGCATATTGCCTGAAACTTTCGTTTGGCTTTTTCTCCATATTTTGGAGCGTGATTCGATCAGGAGCTATATCGGCTATGTGCCCATATTGTTTCAGGAAGGCCTATGCTAGGTCTTTCCACGACTTGATCTGGGTACCGCTGAGCTGATTGTACCATTTGGCCGTGGCCCCGGCCAAACTATCCTGAAAACAATGAATAAGCAGTTGATCGTTGTTAACATATCCCGCCATCCGTCGTGTAACATTGTGATGTGCGCTTGGGCAATGGTCCCATTGTATTTTTAAAAATCTCGGGTCTTGAACTTTGGCTAAGTACGAGGTCCAGGACTAGGCTCAAGTCTTTAGCGCCCACCCGTAGCGATGGTCGCAGCCTCTATTTCCTTAAACTTTTCTTCTAACCATTTGCAACGATCCTCGAGTTGTTTGGGAAGGTTCACTTTTCCTTATCCATTTCACCATTTCATCAAAATCGGGACTATAGGGTTAGTCGGACCTTCTCGGGATTAGTGCTCGAACCGATCGGAAAGTCTGGCGGCATTCATGGTCTCAACTCGCACTATGGCTCGATAACAAAAGGCGTCCTTTGGGGACATATTTCTGGTGGTGCTTGGGTATTTGGCGGGGTAAATCCAGGAGGATAAGCAGGGTCGTCATTATTCCTCGAGCTAGCGGCGGCGCTCTTTCCTCGCTCATTGGCCAATAGTTGCGCCACCGGCTTATCATGTTGTTTTGGGACTCTTGCATCCGTTCTATCATATCTTGTTGCATCTTGGTTAATCGTTCTTGCATCTCGTTCTTGTATTTCCCTTTGCATTTGCTCTAGTCTTTCTATCCTTTGATCCATGATTTTAGTTTTGCCTCGTGTATTGTAGCGATGTTCCAGGGTAACTGTCATAATTTAAGGTTCCTTTATGAGATTTGATGCACATGATGCAATGTAATGCTGATGCATGAAATGTATGCAAAAAAGGCATTAATTCTGATTCAATTTCCATTAGAATAACTTTTCTAGAAAACAAGTTTCTTTACATAGAATGGATTACATATAAGGCCTTGCCCTAATACTTACGGCCTTGACTTCCTCCAGAAGCCTAGCTAACTCTTGTCCTTGTTCTGACTTTGATTCATAAAATAAACTTAGTACATCAGCCCGGACTCCTAAGGTTTGCAAGTGATCCGCGACCTCTCGCACTTGAGCCAC
Source organism: Gossypium rotundifolium (assembly GCA_025506655.1). NCBI lineage: Eukaryota > Viridiplantae > Streptophyta > Magnoliopsida > Malvales > Malvaceae > Gossypium > Gossypium rotundifolium. The sequence continues at coordinate 36,802,957 of CP106732.1, read as the reverse complement.
GGCTTCCCCCATGATGTAATCCCGGTCTCTGACTTGATTCTAAGAGTGATGAAGTTGTTGCTTCCAACGCTCCTCATTGACTTCAAGAAGCTCCACCCGTAGCTCACAACCATGCAAAGCAGACTCTAGCTCTTTGATTCTTGCTTTCATTTCTTCAATTTTACTTAGACTAGCCTTTAATTCAACTGCAGAGTTGCGGCTACGATACTGATACAAGGATATTTCCAATTCTGCCACCCGAGCCTTTAATTCTTCTTTCTCGCTTTGGGTTTTTACCAGACTTCTTTTCAGAGTATCTTCTCGAACTTGAGTATCTCAGAGTTCTCTTTCCCATTGACTAGCTCTATTTTTTTCCTCTCTGAGTTCTTGATTCCATTGCTCTGACATTTTTTCCTAATCCAGCAAGTTTTATTGACCTTCTCAGCTTCTTATAGTCTGTTTTCAAACTGTCCAAATCTTCCTCAATTTATTTTTCCCTTTTCTCAACTTTTGACCTCCGACTTTCGAATGTCAACGTCCAATCCTAGCTGCATTTTCTCTTTTTCTAATCGTTCTACCTTTTTCCCAAATCCCGCATTCCTTTTCTCAAAATCTTGTTTGATGATTTCGAGCTCTGATGGGATTACCTGTAGGTGCTCCTCCATTGATCGAGCGTCTTCCTAGCCTGGTGTGGGAATGTTGTCGTTGATTCTCTGGCTCCTCCATCGGTCGTATTCGGAGTTTTCATCGGGTTTGTGGCAAACCTTTTTATTCTATGAGTCCGACTCCAAGCGCTTGCTATTTCACGAACTCTTTTCTTACAATTGTCTCCTTTGTATTCGAATTCGCACTGAATTAGACCTTGTGTTGCGGGTATAAACTGTCTTGATCTGTACTATCTCAACACGAGGAGAGGAGCATATCCGACGGCTCCCTATACTCCCAATAGAGGAACCCAGTCAAAATCTCCACATCGATATAGGATCTCATCAGGGATCATCAAAGGAGCTTTCCATTCCACGTCTTCCTCTTGCAGGTTTTGCAGAATCGTCATCCATTTTTCTTCCGTAAGATTGTCTCGCCTTGGTGTAGCTACTAATTCCTTTAGCGGGGAATAGTCCTCGGAGAAGATTCGACCTGGTGCCTTTTCCGCTTCCAAAATGATGTTGAACCATACTAGCAAGAGTCTGCACAACGGTGAATCTTCCTTCGCCCGCTTCTTCAACACGCGCTTAGAGACACGAAAGTTTCAAATTTAATTGCGAGTGAACGGTGTGACTCTTCTATCCAATCTGTCGAATAAATCGAGATCGCCTCGTCTACATGCCCTAGAGCTTTAGGAAAATAATCAATCCATAAATGCTCAAGGCAAAATGTCAACCCTTTTCTTCACATCCGGTGTGCTATGATCAAATCCTTAAATTTCTCCGGGATATACTTACAATCTCCTTTTGTTTTATCCGTCGCAACCCATCGCTCGCTCATTCTCGTAATATTCATCGACTTTTTAAGAAGGTGGGGACGTTAATGTGTCTTGTATAAACTTTGTCGGTTTGAATTTTTGGGCAACGGAGTAAAGCTGTGTATTCTTCTATAGTAGGCACCAGGTCCACTTTCCCGAAAGTAAAACAGCTATAAGCGGGATTCCAAAATTGGCCTATAGCTCGAAATAGGTGCTAGTCTACCTTAATGTCGAGCAGATATGGCAGATCCCCGTAATGACAGTAAAATAATTGCTTGATCTCATCGTCCCATTGACTCCATATCTCTTTCATTTCTTGAAGATTATTTTGGGTGACACTGATACGCGTGAAGTCCCATAATTCTGATACGTGCCCTTCTGCAAGGCTATCACCTTTTTCTTCTTTGCACGTCTCGGCCCATATCCGGAGTGCGATTGTCCTCCACTCTATCAAGAAACCCCTTTCCATGACAAGCTATCTATTTGGCAATTGAACGTGAATCAACACCTTTTGATGAATATGCCATGCAAAATAAAAATAAAAATAAAGCAAATCAGTATTCCATACACAATAAGCAAAGAATAAAAATACCTAATCTGTTAACCACTAGGGTTTGGCATGGCTCTATCTAGGGTGGGTTCTTTAGGGCTTACTATATGAGGTTTGGTTCTAAGGAGGGGTACCTGAACAAGCAGATTCCTCAATCTTCACCTATTATAGGCTCATATAGATCGAGTTTAGTTCAGGGGGATACATTTCCCTATGGCTGCACGGAGATGAAAATCTCACGAAGACATAGGTACGGATGTATCCCGAAAGGGATCCACTATCCTACACGGAGGTGAAAACCTCACGAAGGAGTAGTTTCTCACTCTCACCTAAAGGTGTGACCACAACGATCATGCAATGCAATGCCGCAATTTAAAACACATGCAATACAAATATAGTAATTTTCAAATCGAACTTTTAAACTTCCGACAAAAGACAGAAAATAATCAATTTATGGCTTGACTCTCTAAATATGTCCCCAATGGAGTTGCCAAGCTGTCGTAACCATTTTTTTGAAAACAAAACGGGGTTCGACTTTGGTTTTGAAAATAGGAATAAAACGGGAGTCGCCACCGACCATTATTTGGTGTGATCGGATCACCTTTATTTTAATAAAACATTTTGCTTTACTAAAACAGTGTTTTTGGTCCGCGAAGTTTTAAAAATCGGGTTCGGGAGTCGATTCACATACGAGGAAGGGTTAGCACCTCGATACGCCCAAATTTGGTACCAAAATGATTAATTAGAGTCTTAGTGTCGGAGGTTTGAAAGAGTTTTAAAATACGGGTCTTTTAAAAGTATTGGTACTTTTGAGATATCTTTGTTTCGAGAGAGCACGAACATCACATCCAGCACGTTAGGACATGATATTCTAAACCTTCGTAATCAAAACTATCTCATGATTTTACGAAGTTTACCAAAAGGATGTTTAGTTATTTAGTCAAACGGAAAATCGTAACTCAAAGACGTTAGGGCACTATTCTCCGAGTTCCTAAATACAAAACATTGCCTTTATCTCAAAATCTTTAAGTGGAGTATAGTAATTTTACAAAACGCATCGTATAGGACTGAAATTAAGAAAAGGCTTGAGTCAAAATTTGAAATTTCTTTGTCCCGAAAAGATACAAACATCACATCCAGCACGTTAGGACACGATGTTTTAATCCCTCGTAATCAAAGTCATCTCGTGATTCGCAAAACTTCGTAAAAAGGATGTTAAGTTATTTAGTCAAACGAAAAATCGCAACCCAGCACGTTAGGGCACTATTTCTCGAGTTTCTAAATACCAAAACATTGCCTCATTTTGAAATCTTTTAGATGAAATACGATAATATCACGAATGATGTTTTGTTCGATAATATAATACAAAATGAAGATAACAAATGTAGATGTGAATGTGGTAAATAAAGAAATTCAAATAATAATATTAATAGTAATAATAATAATAATAACATGATAATGACAAAGCAAGAATGGATTAAAATAAAAAATAAAAATAAATAGCGAATAAATAAGACAAGAAATGATAATAACAAAGTAATACCGATAGTATGTGAAAATGAAATAATGATGATGATACGTAAAAATGATTATTGCCGTTAATACATGAAATAATATATAGAATAAAATATATATGTCAAAAAAATAATATAATGATAACAATAATATGGACGAAATATTAGTAAAATAGATAGCCATGATAATGAAAATAACAAATGATAATAAATAAAACAATCATCTCACTCATAATGATAGTAAATAAATAAAATAATGACACATGCAATTGTTATAATAAATAGTAGTAATATAAACAAATAATAATGAAAATAAAATCAAAATAAATAATAATAATAATAAAGTTAGTGAAATGCATTAATAATAAGAATATGAAAATATAATAATGATAATATTAATAATATAATAACAAATAGACTAAAAATATTGCAAAATAATTAAAATAGGGTTAAATTGCATTAAAAATAGAAGTATTGGGGTTAATTTGAAATAAAACAAAAGAAAAGGGGACTATTTGAAACACGCGTGAAAGGAGGAGGGACCAAAATGGCAATTAACCCCTTTTTTCCAAAACGCACAGCAGCATAGGGGACTTAATTGCGAATCCGAGTAAATTTTGGGGCGATTTTGGGAATAATAAAAATTGGATTGGAAAGGTAAAAAATGCGGAAGGACTGTGCGCGTAAATAACCCATTTTTCTGGCAAAACACGCGGATCCTAGGCGAGTTGGATCGGGTCGGGTCGGTCTAGGGTGAAACGGTGTCGTTTTGGGGCTTATGGGCGCCGACCAAAACGACGTCGTTTTGATCCGGCTATATAATCAAAATTTTTTACAAAAATTTCATTTTTCATCTCTCTAAAAAAAAACTGATTTGGCCTCCTTTTTTTCTCTGCAGGTGGGGAGAAATCCGTGAGGGGGGGTGGCCGTGACCGTCGCCAATGCAGAGTTCTACCACCACCCACAGTGGTTTAAAAGGTAAAAACTTCATTTTTTTGTTTTTTTATTTTTAACTATGTATATTTTAATAACAAATTTATGTGTAAATTTACAAAAAAAACAATCTTTCGAAGAAAAAAAAGTCACCTTTTGTTTCTTTTTTTCTGCTTTTAACGAATCTTTGCGTTTTTTCTTCTCACGTTTGGATCTACTTTTTTTTGTGCCTTGAAGTTTCTCTTTTTTTTTTTGTATATTTCGAAAAGAAAAATAAAAAAACCCTTTTGCTTGGATCTTTCTGTTTTTTTCTATTGATTTCAAGAGAAGAAAAAAATTCCCTTTACACTGGTTTCAGACTTGGCTTTTATAGCCATTACAAATGTATTTTTTGTATTTTATCCGCCTATTTCTGCTCTGTTGCCGTGTCTTCTCATTTTTGCGGGGCATGGGGAGCGGGTGTGATGGGATGGTGGCGGTGGCCTCGGCAGTGGTCGCAGAGGTGTCGGGTCAAGAGTTGGGGTAGGTGGGGGTTGGTGGCTGGTTCGGCGCTAGGGTTCTCAGAAACCCTAGCTTGCTGAAAAGAAGAAAATGGGCCTGTTGGGCCCCGTCGGTTTGGGTTCAAATTGGGCTTGGTTTGTTTAATTTATTTTGGGTTTGGGTATTAATTGGGTTTTAATTTTGGGCTCTGTGTTTGTAATTTTATTTTTGTAATTGGGCCGGGCAAAATGGTTATTACATATGGCATTGATGTGAGGAAGATTTTTCGGGTAGATTATTCCTCCTAACACGAAGGTACGGGATATGTGGAGGAATGTCATTGATTCCCACTTGACGTCCTCTCCTTTCTTGTTTCCTCTCTATTTCCCTCCTCATTTGTTCTGCATCTAGTTTGAAACCCAAGCCAAAACGGTCTCTCTTCTCTTTCAACATCGAGATCTGAACTTTCCCTTGGAGATGTTTGCCCAATCCTTTTCCTGATAGAGCCCTTTTTCCTATCATCATTCGTAGGCCCATCCTCGTGGTCTTGGACAGCTTAGGCACCGGGACTTCATTCCCCTCTGAGATGAAAGTAGCATTTATAAGGATCGAAAGGAACATTCAACGGCCTCCTCACTTGTTTCTAGATATGGCGCTTCGTTGGTAACAGTTTCTATGATGTATTCTTCAGCGTTTATAGTTACCAGTTGATTTTCTGTTACCAACCTCAGTTTCTGGTATAGTGACGAGGGCACAGCACCTGCCGAATGAATCCAGGGCCTTCCCAACAAGCAGTTGTAAGAGGGCTTGATGTCCATGACTAGAAAATCTACTTCAAATGTGTTAGGACTGATCAATAATGGCACGCCCATTCTTTCCATCACTCTTCTTTCGGTGCCATCAAATGCTCTCACTATATTCTGGCATACTTTTATGTGAGAGCTGTCTATAGGCAACCTCCTCAGTGTAGCCAAAGGTAAGACATTTAAAGCTGATCCATTATCTATTAACACACTTGGAGAATGTATCCCTTGCAACGAGTAGTTATGTGCAGGGCCTTTGTTGATCCCATGCCCCCTGGTGGGATTTCATCATCACTGAAGTAAACAAAATTATCAGCACTTATATTACTAACCAGACGGTCCAATTTATTAACGGATATATCCTTAGTAACATAAGTTTCATTCAGTATTTTCATCAGTGCTTCACGGTGCACTTCTGAGCTTAATAGCAGGGCTAGCACGAATATGCGAGCTGGTTGTTTGCGCAAATTGTTCTACCATCAACAGACTCACTGTGTTTCAAGAATTTCAAGAATTCCTTGGCCTCCTCCTCTTTTACGGGTTCGTTGATGTGGGCTTGGGTTCCTTTTTCTACCAACAAGACAATTTTTGGTTTCACTGGTTCTGCTCCTTTGTTCTTAGGGTCGTACCGCTTCCCACTGCGCGTATAGGACCCTTCATTCTTGACTTCCTCAGAAATACTAGTGGAGCTTTCCGCCCTTGGTATCATCACATTATAATTGTAGTCCCAAAGTACCTTTTTACTGTCTTTGTAGGAAAAACAAGCAGGTCTCTGAATTATAATCTTCGGCCTTCCCTGTACCCCGCCTTCCGTATTTCGTGAGATGATGATTCTTGGGTAATTGACTTCAGGCTTCATCAATTCTTTCTCAGTTGCACATACATTCCTTTCCTCTACTTCTTCTTCATAAAACTTCAGTTCCTTGTTGTCCATAAGGTTTTGCACCAACATTCTAAACTGGGCACATTCTTGAATCTCGTGCCTTTTTTGTTTTATGGAGTTCACAGTAGTTCTTTGTATACCTCTAATTTTTCGCAGGATCTGAATCTGTCAATCCTCTCTTTGCCATTTCCTCCCAAACTACTCTCAATGGGGTTTTCACCTCCGTGACGTCCTTCTTGATCTTTTTCACCACCTCCTCGCCAATCGTGTTTACCCCTCTACCCTCGTGATTGGGTAGTGGGTTCCCTTTTTTTATCAAATCGTCGAGTGTTATGACCTCTATCTTTATTAGCCTCTCGACTACATTTTTAAAGGCGAGGCAATTCTCTATCGAATGCCCCGCTGCCCCTGTATGGTAATCGCATTGAGCTTTAGGGTCGTACCACTTAGGGTATAGCGGTTGCAATGGCTGCAAATAGAACGGGGACACGATATTCTCGTTGAACAAGGTCTGATATAGCTCCTTGTACGTTATTGGAATTGGCGTGAATTAAATTTTTTCGATGTTCGGTCTAGTTCCCGATTCCTATCTTGCCGGTCCTTGTTGTCCAGAGGTGCTGCCTTTGGCCAATTAATCGTGATCGCCTTGTGTGTGCTCACGTTATTTACTTCACCGTCCTTCTTCTTAGGAGCGGCCCTTCTAGCGCTTTCTCCTGCCTCAATCTTGCCGCCCCTTATGGCATGTTCGATCATCTCTCCTGCTATTACTATGTCAGTGAAGCTTTTAGTCGTACTCCCTATCATATGAGTTATGAAAGGAGCCTTTAGGGTGTTAATGAAAAGTATGGTAGTCTCTTTTTCTAAGAGGGGTGGTTGAACCTGTATGGCGACCTCTCTCCATCTTTGCGCGTATTGTCTGAAACTTTCATTTTGTTTTTTTTTTCATGCTTTGCAAAGTAATTCTATCCGGTGCCATGTCCGTAGCGTGGCTGTAATGCTTTAGAAATGCTTGAGCCAAATTTCTCCAGGAACTAATGTTGGCCCGACTAAGCTGGTTATACCATCTAGCAGCAGCACCCACTAAACTTTCTTGGAAACAGTGGATTAAGAGTTGATCATTGTTCATGTAGCCAGCCATTCGCCTGCAGAACATGGTGATGTGAGCCTCCGGGCAGCTAGTCCCGCTGTATTTTTCAAATTCAGGCATTTTAAACTTATGAGGCAGCACCAAATCCGGAACCAAACTTAAATATTTTACGTCAATCCCATGATGATGATCGATATTTTCTAGTGCCTTGAATTTTTCTTCCAGCCATTTGCAACGATCCTCTAACTGCCTTGAAGATTCTTCTCTCGACTCTATTTTCTCTGCCATATCTAAATCGGGTACAATAGGATTGGCTGGGTTATCTCCTGGTTGGGATCCGGAGCCTGCGTGAAAGCTCATGGGAGGTCTAGCGTCGTCCTGCCCTTGTTGAGGCCTGATCGCAATTGGTGGCCTTAGGACATACTCCTCAGGCTTTGTTCTTGCATGTGGCGGGGTAAAACCCGGGAGGATACCTTCACTACTTTCCTCGACCGGAGGCATAGGGCCTTTCCCCTTATCCATTGCCCCGTTCATTATTTGGGCCATTTGGGCCACCATATTCCTCTAGGCCTCCAACATTTGGTCCCTCATTTCCTGCTGGAGTTTTAACATTTGCTCTTGCATTTGTTCTTTCATTTCTTTCTGGAATTGTTCAAACCTTTGATCCATTTTCCTGGTTTTAGCATGCATTCCGTAGTGATGTTTCGCTTCTAGATTTTCCCCTTTCACTTCCTTTTTCTCTCTCTTTTTAGGCCCATTTTTATAAATTTAAATGCATGTAATATGATGCAATGCAAATGCATGAATGCAAGAAGAAGACATCGATTCTGATCAACTTCATTTTAGAAAACTTTATTAGAAGGCAAAACCCTTTACATAAAGCAGATTACAAATATGCTTTCGCCCTAAGGCCTAAAGTTTTAATTTTCCCAAGCAAAGAGATTAGCTCTTGATCGTGACCTGGCGGTAGCTCATATCTCGCGCTCAATATGTCAGCTTCTGTAGCCAAAGTCTGCAGGTGATCAGCTACCTCTCTAATCTGGATTATCGCTTTACCCATGAGGTAGTTTCGGCTTCTAACTTGCTCGCAAGAATGGCGAAGCTCCTCCTCCCAACGCCTTTCTCTCGTTTGAAGAAGCTCAATCTGGAGCTCGCTATTGTGTAATGCCGATTCTAGCTCTTCAACCTTACCCTTCATTTCCTCGACTCTGTTCAGGCTTGACTTCAGTTGGTTTTTAGAGTCTTGACTTCGATAGTGGTGTAGAGACCGCCCAAGCACAGCTATTCTAGCTTTTAGTCCCTTTTTCTCCTTTTGGATTTCTGTCATGCCCTTCTCTAAGTCTTCTTTTTGCGTTCGTATTTCTTGAAACTTTCTCTCCAATTGCTAACTCTTGCTAACTCTGGTTTTTTCCTCTCGGATCTCTTGTCGCCACTGCTTCGAAGTTTTCCCTAATCTTGCATTTTTTATTGTCAGGCGCATCTTCTTGTATTTCATCTTCAAATTATCTCGGTCTTCCTCTACCTTCTATTTTTCTTTTCTGAGTTTCTCAGCCTCCGATTTTTGACCGTCCACCTCTAATTGGAGGAGCATCTTTTCTTCTTCTAGCTTTTTTATCCTTTTTCTAAGTTTCGTACTCATCCGTTCAAAATCTTGTTTCACAATCTCTAATTCTGACGGGACGACTCGCAAGCATTCTTCTCTCGATCGGGCACCTTCTGGATTTGGATCGGGAATATTATCATTGATTCTCCTAGCCCTCCATTCATTTGATTCTGGTCGTCCCTGCCTGCGGATAATCTTCTCATTTCGTGAATCGATTCCGTGCACTAGAGATCTCTTTAACCTTTTTCTTATAGCTTCCCCCTTCGTATGAGAACTCGCATTGAGCTAGCCCGTATGTCGTTGGTACAAACTGTCTTGAACTATACTATCTTAGGACCAGCAAAGGGGCATATGCAGTGGCACCCCAAATTCCCAATAGAGGAACCCAATCGAAGTTTCCACAGCGATAAAGGACCTTGTCAGGAATCATTCAAGGAGCCTTCCACTCGATGTCGTCTTCTTGAAGGTTTTGGAGGAGCGCTATTCAGTTTTCTTCGGATACATCTTCTCTCCTAGGCGTAGCTACTATCTCTTTCAACGGGGAATAATTCTCCGAAAAAATCGATAAGACACTTTATCCACCTTCCAGAAATGACTATGGAACCAGGCCAATAACAGCTGCGCACATCCAATAAACCTGCCTTCACCCATTCTCCGACATGCACTCAAGGATCTGAATGTTTCAGCCAAGATAGCGGGAACAGGCGTGACCCCTTTGTCTAATCGGCCAAATAGATCAATGACTGCTTCATCAATGTGTCTTAGAGCTTTTGGGAAGATTACCATACCGTAAATACACAAGGCCAAGACGTCAATCTTCTTCTTTGCATCAGGATGTGCTAGGACCAGGTCCCTCAAATATATCCAAGTATGCATTTACCCCCGCCTTTCTTTTGTATTTTAGCTGAAACCCATTGTTCACTCATTCCCGTGATATTCATCAATTTCCTCGCAAAAGTCAGGCTATTAACTACTTTGGAATAAGCTTTATCAATTTAAATTCTCGAACAACGTGGTAAGGTTATGTATTCCTCCACCGTGGGAACCAAATCTACTTTCCCGAATGAGAAACAGCTATAAGCAGCATTCTAGAACTGAGTCACTGCTCAGAATAGGTGCTTATCTATTTTGACATCAAGTAGGTATGGTAGATCGTCGTAGGTACTATGGAACAACTACTTTGCCTCGTCATCCCACTAGGTCCATATTTCTTTCAACTTCTGGAGCTCGTTCTGCGTGACACTGATATTGGTGAAATCCCGTAATTTTGACACATATCCCTCAACTATGCTGTCCCCCTTTCTAATTGGCTTTGCTCTGACCAGGTACAGACGGCCGCATTGTCCTCCACTTTATCAAGGAATTCACTTTCTATAACCAGTTTCTTAACTCAGAAACGAACCGTGAATCGATGCCTTTTAAAAATGGAATGATATGCACAAAAAGAATGAAACACAACAAGTTAGTACCATGGAATATTAAGCAAGTAAAATAAACAAACACCTATTTAGGTGACCACTAAGGTTTGACATAGCTCTACCTAAGGTGGGCTCCTAGGGTTTACTATATGCGGTTTAGTTCTAAAGTTTGAGGTACCCGAACCAGCAGATTCCTCGATCCTCACCCATTATAGGCTCATACGGACCGAGTTCGGTTCAGGGGAATACATTTCCCTATGGCCATGCGAAAGTGAAAACTTCACGAAGACATATGTACGGATGTATCGCGAAAGCAGTCCACTAGCCCATGCGGAGGTGAAAACCTCACGAAGGCATAGTTTCTCGCTCCCACTTAAAGGTGTGACCGCAACGGTCATACAATGCAATGTCAAAGTATTTACGAGACCCAATATTGAAAGTGCATTAAAAGAAGCATGATTTTTTGAAACCATTTTCCAATTTTAATCAAAAGGGCAGAAATCAATCAATCTATGGCCTGACCCTCGAGTCCCCAGTGGAGTCGCCAAGCTGTCATAACCATTTTTTGGATAAAAACAGTAAACGATGCGGTCGACTCGGGTTTTGAAAATGAAAAAGAAGGGAGTTGCCACCAACCTTTTTTGATGAGGTGTGATCGGGCCACCTCGTAAAATAGTTGTTTTAAATAAACAGTTTGATTTATCAAAATAATAATTTTGGTCTACGAAATCCAAAAAACGAGTTCGGGAGTCGGTTACGCACGAGGAAGGGTTAGCACCCTCGATACACCCAAAATTGGTACCAAATTGATTGATCGATGTCCTAATGTTGAAAATTTTGAAATGATTCGAAAATAGATACTTTTGATTTTCAAAACTTGAAGGGATTGAAAGGGATGTTTAAGACTCTCTTATTTTCGAAGAGATAAAGCATCATGTCCAGTAAGTTAGGGCGCGATACTTTAGATTCCCGAAACTAAGCTCGCCTTCTAAAACTTGGCTTTATATTTGAAAAGGATCTCCCGTCATTTATCAAACGAGAAGTCAGAACCCAGTAAGTTAGGGCTTGTTTTCTCGAAAAGCCAAATTAGGGACGTTGCCTTTATTTTAGGAAAAAGAAACTTATCTCGAAGTATCTAGATGTTGAGTCCAGTGAGTTAGGCCGCGACATTTCAAAATTTCCGGGAACAAGTATTTTGTTTAAAACTTGTATTGCGATTTTAAGAAAAGGTATTTCGTTATTAAGATTGAACAAGAAAAATCGGAACCCAGTAAGTTAGGGCACGATTTTCTCAAACCCTTAATACGAAATATCAATTATTTGAAAACTTGATGCATTGGGTAAACTGTTACGACAAATCGATGTTATGCGAGAAAAGAAATAACAGTAATATTGATGAATTAATAAATAGACATAATAAAATAGATAATAGTAGTATTAGCACACAAGTAATAACAACAACAATAATAATAATAATAATAATAATAATAATAATAATAATAATAATAATAATAATAAGTATATACATGTAATAATACAATAATAAGAGTAGTAGAAATAATAATAAAATAGTAATAATAGTAACAATGATGGTAAAAAGGTAAATAATAATAATAATAATAATAGTAGCAGTAGTAATATAATAATAATGATAATAATAATAATAATAATAATAATAATAATAATAATAATAATATGATAATAGTAACAATCGATAAACAAAACAATAAAGAAAAGGTATATATATGTACGAATAATAAGAATAATAATAAGGTAGTAAAATAATAATAATGTGAAAATGATTATAATGGTATAATAATAGAATTAATAATAAATAATAATAATAGTAAATATAATAATAATGATAAAATAAAATATTAAATAATAATAATAATAATTGCAAAATGATTGAAAAATGGGCTAAATTGCATTAAAAATGGAAGTTTTGGGTCAAATTGTAAATAAAGAAAAGGTTCAAGGGCTAAAAACACACGCGCGTGAAAGTGGGGGACCAAAGAGGCAATTTTCCCATAAATTAAAACGCAGTGTTTGAGGGAGGGACCGAATCGCAAACCGTGTGAAATCTCTGGGTCAATATTGCAATAATGGAAAACTTGATTTTAGAAACTAAAAATGCGGAAGGGCTGATTGCACAATTTCCCCCTCCGGTTAAAAACACGCGGATCCTACCTAGAGCGGGTCGGGTTCGGGACGGCCCAGGTGAAACGACGTCGTTTTGGGGTGAAAGGCCAGCCCCAAAATGACGTCGTTTTAAGGGGCTATATTAGGCCCAAAACCCTGAAAAAAATCATTTGAGCAGGGTGCTTAAGAAAAAAAAACTTCGTTCTCTCTTGTTTCTCTCTGCGAGTCGGAGAGAAGGGGGCCACCGGGGAGCTTTCGGTCCAGGATTCTGGCCCGGCGTTTCGGCGACGCGCCGGCCAACGTGCATGGTGGCCGGAAAAGGTAAAAATTTTAATTTTAATTTTTTTTTTAGAAATATATGTATGTGTGTCATAACATGTGTTAAAATGGAAGAGAGACAAGTTTTAAAAAAAATAAAATCACCTTCCCCTCTCTTTGTTTTCGCTTTCTGTGTTCTCTGTTTTATCACTGTTATTGCGTTTTGGGACGTTTCGTTTCTTTATTTGTTTCTGCTATTGTTGATCGAGAAGAGACAACAAGATTTTGAGAGTCCTGAGACCTTCGAAAGTTTCTGTTTTTTGTTGATTAAGGGGAGAAAAAATAAAAAAAAAAGTCCTTGTACTCGAAATACAACTGGGCTTTTATAGCCATCCTTTTCTACTTTTCATCTATTCGCTTTTATGGCTGCAGTCTCGGGACGGTGAAGATGCGGTGGACAAGACGGTGGCAAGTGGAGCGGTACTCAGAGGTCAGAGCAAGCGGGTGTCAGGGGGTTCGGTCAGAAGCAGAAGACGAATGGTCCCAGGCCATTTAATGCTGCGACGCAGGACTCCTTAGGGTTCCAAGAACCCTAAGTTCAAACTTTTGAGCAATTGGGCCAATGGGTCAAGGGCTTTGGGTTGGGTAGGTTTTTATTGGGCTTGGTATTTGGGTCTTGGGTTTAGGTTTTGGATCTGGAGTTTAGGTTTTGGGTTTTGTTTGTTGTAAAATGGGCCGGGCAAAATGAGTTTGTACAATGATTATTAACAAAAAATTAATGATGCACACCTATGTTTTGATTCGCTTCTTCATAGTAGTTTCATCTTTTCTAGTTCAATTATTTGTTGTTTATACCATTTTAATTCTTGATTTGATGCATGTATAGCGTTAGCTCTTATTTCTTTATCTTTGTTTATAATTTCTAGTTTGTATTCTGTTTTTGTTTTACTCCTATTATTCCTAATTTTTCTAGTCTACTCTGCATCTGTTCTAATTCCACATCTTTTTTTTTTTTATATCTTTTCTATTTCTACATAGCAGAGATCTTCTTCTGTATATTCTTCCCTTTCATTATTTCTCTAGCATTTACAATTTTCTTCAGGGGTTTCATCATGCCTTTTAATGTTTTGATTTGGTTTGGTATAGAAAGTAGTTTCATTTTGACTAAAAGTTACGTAGTCCTTAGTTAGAATCATCATATTATTCTTATATAGTATAAAGTTGAGGCCTAATATTATTATATATTTATGGATAGTTAGGTCGCAATATCTGACAGTTTAAATGTATTGGTTTTGTTACACTGATCAATTATTTTTATTCATATTTTATCCATTTGATGGAATGTATATGTTATAAAACCATCCATTTGTCGTCTTATTCTTGGTTCTTTTAATTTATTTTATATATCTTCGGCACTTGTTTTTCATTTATTTTAGTCATTGTACATCTTGTATCTATTACGGTCATTCCTTCTATTTTTATTTTTACTGGTATTAAATATTCATGTATTTATGATTCGTTTCTGCATATTGGGATATTATAACATAAATATAAAAAGGCCGGTTATTTGCGGGTTTTCTTGTCTCATTAATTCTTTTCCTTTACTAGGATTACTTGTCCCTACTGGTGGGATTTCTTCAGGTAGAGGTTGTCTAGCAGCTAATCTAAGATTATGACAATTTTTTATAGTTTCTTCTTCTTCTATATAGAAGTGGTTATCCATTCGTTGTTCCATAAGCGACATTCTTTCTTCTAATGTTTTTATCCTCTTATTTAATATAATAATTCCTTGAGTTTTTTATATTTTCTTCTTTTGATTCTTCCCATTTATAATTAAAATGGAGTTCTAGGCACCATCGGCAGATTTCAATACTATTTACATGTAGCTCTTAAATATATTGCTAGCCATAATTTGCATTTTATGCATGGTTCATCATCGATCTGATACTTTATTCTTTTCCCAACTATGCATATAGGTTAGAGGTTCTATTATTTCTACACCTGAATCATTAATTCTATTTCTACAAATTCAAACCCTTCAAACCCCTTTATCATTTGTATAAAGTTTGCTTCTTCTTGCTCACTATCGCCGCCATCTGTGTCTTCTATTTCTTCTGAGATCATTGAGTATATAGTCTCAGTATCAATTAGGTTTTCTGTTACACTTTTAGGCCTAAATTAATATTTTCTATTAGTTGGGCTTGCTTATTGTGTGTATTGTGATGTTTCGGACATTGAGTAGCAATATTTCCCACTTGTCTGCATATAAAGTATGTTATTTTGGTCACTGTATGTTCAATTGGGATTGAATTTTCGAACATGTTTTTCTCGTTGTAGGTATGGTTTTCTAGCTCCTGCTTTTCTTATAAAATATTTTTTCTTAGGCATAGCTTTTCTTGTTCTATTATAATTTAGTCTAGCCGACCTATTTCATTTACAACTATAGGTATTCGAGCTATTGTTTCCTTATTGTTGGGCTGTATATATATTTTTACAAAAAGTGTATCCTCCCTTTATCTGTCTATGGATTATCAACATATGTTCCTTCATTGGCTTGTTTTATGATTCTATAAGACTCTTGTATTTCTCTTCCTAAGGGTCCAGGTAATTTATTTATTAACTTGTTTTGAAATTCTTCATTATATATGTTCTAAGATGTAGCAGTATAATGTATGTAGTCATTTAGGAAGTATATTACATCTGACCAATCATCTAATGATAATTCCTCTAATTTTCTTACAGCTTCTGATTGCTGGTATCGGGATCCCATTGATGGGTCTGATGCAGGGGCGAATCTAGGGGGCTGGCATGGGCTCCGGCCCCCTAAAATGTAAAATTATTATTTGACCCCTTATAATTTTTTAAAAATTTTAAATTAGTAAATGTAAAATTACACTTTGGCCCCCCCTAAAATTATAAAAATTCGATTTAATCATTTATAAATTATAAAGATAAAAACTATAAAAAATTAAAATTTCATCCGGCCACCCCTAAAAAATTTTTTTGGCTTCGCCCCTGGTCTGATGCAATTATTATGTTACTTACCGCATTTACAAAATTATTAGGATTTGCTCCTAGCTGTATAAGTTTACTGTATTCATTTTCATGACTACTTTTAAAATTATCCCAAATTCTTTTGGTCATATTTCTTAAAAGTAGTTTCCAAGTATTTATACATCTCTTCTGAGGTATGCTTAAAAATATGTTCTAAGTTTTTTTTTTTTTATTGACATATTTTCCATTGTTGTATTACTTCAGGCCATAGCTATGGGCTATATTTTCCAAGGTTTAGTAGTGGATCTTCTTCAAAAACATCCAAGGGTTGTCTTAGGCCTTTTTTTTTGTATGGGTATTTAGGCTCTCAATAGTCTGAATAAGGTCTTGGTGGTATACTACCGTAATTATATGTAGTTGTAGAGGGCTCATTCTTTGGGGGTTTAATGGGGGGTATTATTACTAGTATTTGGTATGTCCGTTTCCATGGGCATTGTTGTCGGGTCCATTAATTTTTTTGGGTTTCTTTCTAGAAACTCTACTATATCATTTTCTACAAAATTGTTAGATTCTCTAGCTTCTGTAATAATATTTTTTTCGTGTCTTACTCTGAATATTTCTATGACTTTATCCGATCTTTTTCTTGATACTGCTATTTTTATATATTGTGTCCTTTCTTTTTCGTTGAGTAATATGAAATATTCTAATCTTTTTTCATACTCTCTATAAGATTTAAAGAACTCTTTATGATTATAGAATTCTATATATCTTCTTATATTTTCTTCATCTTGTTCATCATTTATTAGATCTACTTTTACTAGCTTATTATCTATTTCGAAGTCTGAATTTATACTTTTAGCAAAAGCGGGGCATTCTGTCGACATCAAATATCTATGGTTATATTCTGCGAATCGTATACTTATGTTTCCTATTAATCCTTGTAATACTTCTCCTTCTTGGGGGTTAGTTTTGGTCTTTGTTCTTCAAATAATTTATTTAAGTTCCAATTTTTTTTCTTCCTAGAAGCTCGGTTGAAAATTTTGGGGGGTTTTATGAACCTTACTCCTTTTGAGGCTATAGCTTCTATGACGTCTTTTATTTCACATTTATAATTAATATTGGTATTTTTAGTGGCTTTTCCAATAAATCCAAGAGTTATCACTAGGTTTTCTCTATTAATTAACCTATATCCTGAAGATATTATCCCTAACTTTATGTTATGAATATCTTTTGTTCTGAGGAAGGATTCTGGGGCGCAATAAAAGAGTCCCATATTGTTATTCATGTCTACATCCATAAAGCTTATAATTTTTTTTCTGTTTATCTTCTATTAAGTCATCAAATATGGTCATTATTACATGGGCTCCTAAGTCTACTCGTGCCATTTACTACAAAACCTAACACCAAATCACCATTTCAAATTACAATTTAAGAAATTTTTTTATTGACATAATATGGGAAAAAGAAGTAATTTAACTCACTTAAGTTTTTTAATGAAAAATTTCTATCAAGCTATTGGATAACCTCAAAGATGGAGCTGCCTATAACAAGAATATCATCTACGTACATCATCAAGTAAGTCAAAGAGCTCTTAGTTTTCTTGAAAAACAATGACGAATCAGCCTTTGAATCCCGAAAATCGAGTTGTATCAAAAGCTCTCTTAGAATAACCAATTTCACAATACTTGTTTGTTGTATGAAATCCACCTTTTCCAACTCTCCTTTTAATAGAGATGAAAATGCATATGCTGGCAAGTAATTAGAATGAATTGTTATGAGTTGTACATTTTTATTGGTGGCTGGTGTGGCTCCGTTCTATCATTTTTTCAGAGTTAGAAATGGTGAGTATTTGGTGTAACACCCCAAACCCAGCCTAGACGTTATGGTCGAATCTGGCAATGCCACATGGTAGGGATTTTGCAAACGTCTAACTTGACAAAAATCTCAAAAACTCATAAACCCTTTATTACTTTCGTTACATTCAAAACCTATTATCAATTAGTCCACTTGCCTTAAAATATATCATTTTAGCGGAAGCTTATTTTGAATAAAATCATTCGTGATTAAAAAACAATACAGTATTTGTAAAACCTTTGTTTTAGGTAAAATCCAAGTTATAACACATTTAGCAAACTTTAAAATCATAGAATCTCAATCTATCCTGAATTAAACCAAAGCAGTCCATTCCAAATTACATAAAACAAACCTAGAGTAAACTAGAACATATAAATTAGTTAAAACTTAAACCAGCTA
This sequence comes from Gossypium rotundifolium, assembly GCA_025506655.1. Lineage (NCBI taxonomy): Eukaryota > Viridiplantae > Streptophyta > Magnoliopsida > Malvales > Malvaceae > Gossypium > Gossypium rotundifolium. Next base: position 36,784,598 of record CP106732.1, on the reverse strand, counting down.
GAATATGCGGTCACCGAGGGACTCCGCAGCTCCGATCCGCCTAAGACTGTGGGTTACCTGTACAGACAAACAAAAAAGGGGTGAGTTTACGTAAACTCAGTGTGTAACTCAGCAAAATTAAGTATGCACACATATAGAATAACAGATATCAGTCACATATAGTCTTGGGCCTAAACCCATTACAGATTCAGATGCAGATTTAGGCCTTAGCCCATCTCAAATACAGATATTTATATATATATGCAGTCAGAAACAAAAATCAAGATCCTATCCCCAGCCTCTACACACCATCTCCGATCATCCCTACACACCATATGGGGTTTAAAACACCCACCAGCCCTACACACCATGCTATATCGAATGCGGCACATATCAAATATATTGTAGCTGAGCTGCCAGATAATAGGCATAATCTGCCTTTCAGAACACTTACTCCAAAATACATATACCCTTCCACCCCAATCACAGTAACAGTACATGCATCTAGAATTAACAATAAATCATGCTTACAAGCTTATAAAAACAGATAGCAAATACACATGATACAGACATGCTCAGAACAATACAACAGTCTAGCAGAACATATAGTTTTAGGGTTAGTGAGCCTTTACTGACCCTACGATAGGTCCACAGTCGATTAAGACGACCCGTGCAGTCCCTAAGAAAAATTCCAATATAGTGGGCCCACACACCCATATGGGCCCATACGCCTGTGTGGTCCACACGCCCAGATTGGCCTTGCTCTTGTAGGTCAAATGGCCTGGCCCAGATAATACACGCCCGTGTAGGCCCACATGCCCAATTTGGTGTAGCCCGTGTGGCCCACATGACCACACCCTGGCCATCACACGACAGTGTCTTGGTCATGGCCTGGCCTTCGTCGATCACACGGCCGTGTCGTCGCACACGACCTACCACATGACCCTGTGGTTTCAACAGAGGGGTTTTTAAGCTTTCGCCAAACCCGTTTTTCTGCGTTTCGGGTACACACCTAGTACTATTTCACAGCGAAAATACTCCTAAGTCTCTTGGAACCTTTGACCGAACTATAGCGATTCCATGCACAACAAAACCGTTTGGGAAGAACTTCAACCCCTTAATCCTTTCCTAACACAAATCAACCCCCTTCATTAACACATTAGCCACAAAACTTAAGAAATCGAATGACAACAAAATGCAACCGAACTCACTTATCGGTTATATCGAAATCAAAGGTTCGAAGCGCACAAAAGCAAAGATTAAGGACAAGGATCAAGAACAGAAGAAAAGGGTTCAACAATTTTGTCAAAGAGAAAAGAAAATAAAGAAGAGCAAAAATTGGGGATTTTTTATTTTGGAAGAGAAGAGAGAAATATCAGAAGCAAAGGGAATTTTGGGAAAAGATAAAATTAAAATTAAAAATTAACAAAATAGATTTCCCTCAACTTCCCACTAACCCTTTAATCCTAACCACTCCAGAATTTAACTTATACCAATACTCACTTAAACAACCGAACAAAAATAAATACCCATGTTAAAGCAAGGACTCGAACACAGAACCTCCATACATCACACTGACTCCCTTACCACTTAAACTAGAAGGCTCATTTTGATATGGTTCTACAATTAATTCAATATAAGCCCACTGAGTAAATAGAAGGCTTAAGTCAAAAAATTTCCAAAATTTTCCAAAGATAGGGCTTGAACTTGGTACCTCACACACACACTTAGAACACATAACCACTGAGACAGATACACAGTTGTGTCACATTTTCAAAAAAATAGAAATAAGAATTTTGGGGCGTTACATTTGGTATAGTGATAGTGTATTTTTTTAGGGTAAATTACACCAACAGTCACTCAACTTTGATGCAGTTAACAAAATAGTCACTCGGGTTTCAATTCAGTCACTCAAATTTTGAAAAATAAAAAACAGTCTTTGTAACCATTTTCCGTTATAGGCGTAACAAAAAAGTGACATGGCAATTGGTAGGTTCCTTGTTGTCATTAATCGGCTAGTTGGACGTTAAGCACCAATTTAAACAGCCCCTTTTAGCACTAGTTTAGGGTTTAGGCAATAGAAAAAGAAGAGAAAAAAATGAAAAGTTGCACCAGTTTGGGGACTTGAGTAATACTAGTAATCCATTAGAATTTTTGGATTTGGCATTATGATGACTGAAGCTCCTCGTTGCAAAGTTCATTTGCCTTCCTTGACTAGGAAAGTCCCTTTCCAGCAACTGCCTTATTTCAAGCTTGGATTTTTCTTCACTTATATCAATAGATGCAAACTTGAGCAGAATGGAGTTAAAATTTTGGGTTTGTAGGGGTTGGATTAAGACCCTGGGTGACTCCAACTCAACTGAACACTACAGCAAAACAGGGATTTAACGGCGTTTTTAGTGGCGTTTGGATAAAAAACGCCACAAATATTATACATTAGCGACGTTTGCATATAAACGCCGCGAAAAATTGAGCAATAGCGTCGTCTTTGTACAAACGCCGCTAATAATCTAAGCACTAGCGGCGTAATGCCGCTAATATTCTGAGCAATAGTGGCATTTTTATACAAACACCGCTAATAATCTGAGCAATAGCGGCGTTTTTATACAAACACTGCTAAAAGTTGAGTAGCCATTTTTGTGTAGGGACTCGTTTCGATTTGATCCGATTTAATTTTCATATTTTTTTTTTCCTATTCTTGCTTTGAATTATATTTTATTTTGATATATTCACTTATAAGCAATGAGAAAGTTTCATTTAGTTACTTAATTATGAAAATTACAAATTTCTAACTAAACAATTTAGAAGTTTTCATTTAAGTTACAAATTAAGCTATTAAAATTAATTTAGGGTTTAATGTTTAGTATGTTAATTTTATGGTTTAGGGTTTATTATTTTGAGATATGGGTTTAGTATTTTAAAGTTTGTTATTTGGGGTTTATTGTTTAGTGTTTAACAATATTAATGTTAATTTAAGTGGTAGTGGTTAAGGGTTAAGGTTAAGGGTTCAGGGGTTAAAAGGGTTAAGGGTTAAGGGCTTGTGGGTTAGGGGTTAGGGGCTAAGATTTAGAGTTTAGGGTTTAGAGTTTAGGGTATATTACCCAAAATCCCAAAACCAAAATCCCTTAAATCAGTTTCCCTAATTCAAATCCCCAAAATCCCTAGAATCCTATAACCCCGAAGCTATTGGATCCAACCATCGTTTACCGATCCTTCCTTTTATTGTGAAACTGTCTTCCCATAACCCCGAATGGTATATGTATCCATTACCCCAATGTTTATTTCTTTAAAATAGGTTCAAATTTTTATCCTTAATTTATATATTAAATAATTTATTATATAATTATAAAATAGATAATATGATTTTTTAATATTAAAATTATCATTATATAGTTTGGGGTTTGGAGTTATGTGTTAGGGATTAGGGTTTGAAGTTTGGAGTTGGGGTTATGTACTAGGGCTTGGGGTTAAGTTTTTTAATTTATATATTAAATAATTTATTATATAATCGTAAAAGAGATATTATGAAATTTTTATATAAAATTATCATTATAATTTTTAAACCTTTTTATTTCATATTTTGAAATTTTCTATTTTGTTTTCTTACATAAAAAATTTATAAAAATTATGTCATGTATCTAATTCTTTTAAATATTACTCAAAGTTTCAAAAATTATTTATTTAAAATTGATATGAATTATGTAATAATTAAATATAAAATTGTAATAAAAGTCAAGTACTCTTTCATCCTCTTCTTATAATTATTTAACTTTGTATTAACTAAAATGTAATTTTTAATTTAATATTTAAATTATTTAGAAAAATTAATAACGCATAGAAAAATTTGAAACAAATTATAACATAGAAAATATATGTTAAAAATGAAAAAATTAAAATACTATTATTTAAAATAATTTTAAAGATTTATGGGTATATGAGTGATATATTTTAAATTTATATATATTTAAAATAATTTTAAAGTTTTAAGTTTTAATGTTTAAGGTTGATGGTTTAGATTAATTAGTGTTAATAATATTAAGTAATTGGATTAATTAATAATAGTATAAAAATATATAGATTAAATGATATTAAAAATTAACGGCGTTTAATACAAAAACGCCACAAAATCCATCAATAGATTTTAAGATGGCGTCGTTTGAAACTTTGTTGTTTCAAAAACACCACAAAAATATATCAATACAATGCAAGACGTCGTCGTTTAAAGCTTTTTGTTAGTGGCGCTTCCGATAAAATGCCACAAAAATCTGTCAAGTATTAGTGGCGCTAGTTCAGAAACGCCGCTAAAAGTTTATCTTTAGTGGCGTTTTGCTGAAAACGCCGCAAATATATATGGACATTAAGCTTCACGACGTCGTTTTATCAACAATATAATGTGCAGTAAGGTGGACGACGTCGTTTTATCAACAATTAGTGACACTTTTATAGAAATGCCACAAAACATAAATTGAGTTTGAGCAAAACGTCGTCGTTTTGCTGTGCTCGATTTTATCCCCCTCCATCCCCGAAATCCCTAAGTGTTTTCTCCTAAAACTTTTCCGTAAATCCCCAAGAGCTTTTGTTTTCTGCTAAAAATTTTCCCTAAATCCCTAAGAGCTTCCTAAGTCCCCAACATTTCACTAATTAAAAATTTCCCAATATCCCAACATTCAACAAACAACGAGGGTATGGAATTTATAAACAGAAACTTTATTGATTTATGGATTTTTGTTTATTTATATACTTTTGTTTTTTATTTTGTTTAACTTCTTTATTTTTGTTCAATGTAAAGGTTTGACGGCTAGAAAGACCGAGGCTAGTCGTTCTCCAGTAGCTTCTTTCTGGGGTTTTTTTCCCCTTCCCTCTCTTTTTGGTAATATTCTTCTTCTGTTGCATGCTACTTCATTTTCAGAGACTAAGAGAGTTGGGTCTTTCTTTCTTTTTCTTTTTGCAATAATATTGGGCTTATTTGATGTTTCTTAACATTGTTGTGTTCATCTATTTTTTGGGTATTTTCACTTTCAAATGCTTCCCATTCCTTTTTTTTTCTATTAACAAATTGTTTATCTTTTCCCAATTCGGCCGTTGTTTTTGCTACGTTCTGCTGCATTTAAGGATATCTTAAATGGGTTATTTTGTCTACTTCTTGTCTTCAAATACTAGTACTAGTAATTGCACAAAAGATAGGATCTTTCTTAATTATCGTTTCATAAATGCTATATAGATAATTATCTGTTCAAGGAAGTGTTTTTATTTGGCAAATTGTTAGGGTTTAACACATCGTTGTTTTCTCTCTATGTCTGTAGTTAAAGATAGGTTATAGCGTCAGGCATTAATTAATTTATACATCATCTCTGGTATTCTGATTTCTGATTAACTTTGTTTATCTTTTCCTCACTAATGTGCTTGTTAAATAGTGTGTGATTCTTTTAATGCTATTCCAATGTCATGTTATTTGCATGTGCTTGCCGATACTAGGAAACCAATGAAAGTATCAAGTGAATTTGTTGTTGAATCTTTAGAATCTTAAAAATCATGCAAGCCTTCTGCTGTTTAATTCACAGAACTATTCTCGTGCTGCAGATATTTGCTGATCTGAAAGCTCAAATTTTTGCTTCACAGGTAAGTTTTTGGTATACGATATATTTTTTCTACCTCTATAGTTCTGTAAAAAATTATTAGTAGTAAGAATTGGCAAGATAGGTATATTTGCTTAGCATTGGATGAGCAATATGATTTCTTAATGCTGATTCGGGATAGTTTCTGTTTATCCTAAGTTGCAACTTGCTTTATTTGCTTACCATATATCCTGTAACATTTTCGTAACTCTGATTCTAAACCTACTACATTGAAGAACATGTTAGACATTATTTTTCTGCTGATTGTTTGCTTTTGCTTCCTCACAACTTCGCATTAAGTATCTCATCATAATTGTTTGGTTACCTAGAAGATACTCTATTTTCCTGTATCTGGTCTATCTTTCTCGTGGTTGCAGGCTTCCATTGCTATAATTCTGCTGTAAACTGCTTCTTTTTACAGCAAAGAATATTTAGAAAAAAAAGTTACTCCAAATTTACAGTAACCCTGTAAGAGGAGACAGTGACAGACAGAACGTGGATAATATAATTGTTGTTTTGGTACTTGGAATTTTCTAGAGGTATATATTATTGTCTTTGCTTATAATTCAAGCTGACTTTGTTTTGGATCCTTTTATCTTAATTTTTTGACTTTGTTTTATTCTACTAAAGTGTGCCCCCCATTTGTAGGTTCCATGCTTCTAGTCTTGAGGTTCAAAAAACTCTTACTTGATATTTGTAGCTAAAATTCCAGTAGATATCAGCACTTATACTTCCATTGGTAAAACGTTATCTTAAATTAATGTTGTTTGATATTATTTTTATTTTCTATTTTTTTTAATTTAAAGTATTAGTGAGTTAACGTTGTTTGTATTTCTGACTGCAGCCTCTGTTTCTTGGTGAGAGTGGAGTAGACCAGCTTCTTGAAATTATTAAGGTACGTTTTAGTTCAAAATTCGATCGAGAATGATTATATCATGATGAATTTGTCCAAATTGCTGTTTATTATCCTGCTTGGTTGGTATATATGTTGTTTATTATATTACTGTCCAAAAAAAAAAAGATTCAAAGTATATAGGCTGGAAACCTATCGGGTTGCCTTATATCTCATTGTCAGATATAATGGATCCTCCTCAGGTGTAACAATGCCACGTATGAGGAATCTTAAAAAATTACTGTTCAAATTGCTGTTTATTATCCTGCTTGGTTGGTATATATGATGTTTATTGTATTACTGTCCAAAAAAAAAAAGATTCAAAGTATATAGGCTGGAAACCTAATGGGTTGCCTTATTTCTCATTGTCAGATATAATGGATCCTCCCCAGGTGTAACAATGCCACGAATGATGAATTTTAAAAATTTGCTGTCCAAATTGTTGTTTATTATCCTGCTTGGTTGGTATATATGCTGTTTATTATATTGCTATCCAAAAAAAAAAGATTCAAAGTATATAGGCTGGAAACCTAACGGGTTGCCTTATATCTTATTGTCAAATATAATGGATCCTCCCCAAGTGTAACAATGCCACGTATGGTATATATGTTGTTTATTATATTGCTATCCAAAAAAAAAAGATTCAAAGTATATATGCTGGAAACCTAACGGGTTGCCTTATATCTCATTGTCAGATATAATGGATCCTCCCCAGGTGTAACAATGCCACGTATGATGAATCTTAAAAAACTGCTGTCCAAATTGCTGTTTATTATCCTGCTTGGTTGGTATATATGCTGTTTATTATATTGCTATCCAAAAAAAAAAAAAAGATTCAAAGTATGTAGGCTGGAAACCTAACGGGTTGCCTTATATCTCATTGTCAGATATAATGGATCCTCCCCAAGTGTAACAATGCCACGTATAATGAATCTTAAAAATTGCTGTCCAAATTGCTGTTTATTATCCTGCTTGGTTGGTATATATGTTGTTTATTATATTGCTATCCCCAAAAAAAAAAAAGATTCAAAGTATACAGGCTGGAAACCTAACGGGTTGTCTTATATCTCATTGTAAAATATAACGGATCCTCCATAGGTGTAATAATGCCACGTATGATGAAACTTAAAAAAATACTGTCCAAATTGCTGTCCAAATTGTTGTTTATTATATTGTTTGAACTGCTATATATTCTGTTTAATATGTTGCTGTTTATTATATTGTTACGACTGGTATAAAAATGAAATATTTAATCGTTAGCTTAATGGATTTCCGGTAGTTTGCGCTTTCTGTTGCCTGTTTTACTTGTAAGTGCAATATAACTTGTATTCTTTTCTATTTTTTAAACTGTGCTTTCATCACATTTTTGTTTACCATCAAATCATTTTTTGTTTATCATCTAATTTGTACTGTATTGGGTTTTATTTTTGCGAAATTGTTCTGCTGAAGGAACGCTAAAATTTCGGATTAACTCTGCTGTATAAATGTTGTCTGATTTGATTTTTTTTTAAAACTTTAAACTTGTTGGAATGAATGATAAATTGGAACGTACAAATTGGAGTATAAATGCTTGTTGAATTGGAGTATAAATGGTGTCCAAAGCAGGGTAGGTTACTTAGGTTTTGTCGTACATAATTGTAAATAAAATAATATAATATTATGAAATTTAAATAAATTAAAAGTCTGTTTTATTTTGATATGAAAATCAAATTCTTTTTAAAAAAGTATTTAAAAGATTTTAAAAGGAAAATTTATATTTTTTCTCATTAATTTGTTTTGGTTTGGGTGTTAATTACCTTATCTTCATTATTTAAATATAATTTAATATAAAAATAAAATTACTAATTTTTATATTAATAATGTTTGATTTTAATATTTAATATTTTGAATGTTTTCCAAACATATAAATATTTTGTGAAATATATATTAATAATATTGATCATTATTTAAATATGTTTTAATATAAAATAAATTATTTTTTAAAAGAAGTAATTTAAAAACTTTTAAAATGGAAATTTATTTTTGTTACTCATTAATTACTTTGTTAAGTTATTTCTTTTTTATGTTTTTTAATTATTTAAATATATTTTAATATAAAAATCAAATTATTAATTTTTATATTAATAATTTTTATTTTAATATTTAATATTTTAAATATTTTTAAAATTATAATTTTCTTTATCAATATAATAATAACGATCATTATTTAAGTAGCTTACATAATTCACATAACTCACATAATATACATAACTTGCATAACTCGGATAACATACATAACTTACATAACTTACATAACTCGGATAACTTACATAATACATAATACAAAGTTAAAGATCAAATTATATAACTTACATAATTTTAAGATCAAACTTCATAACTTACATAATTTACATAACTTACATAATACTTGTATAGATAAACAACTTACCCGTGTAATTTACTGTCAACTTTAGACTTAAACAATTACGAAATGGATAAAACTTGGATGAATTTGTCAAGGGTAAGCAACGACTATCGATATGGAGTAGAAATTTTCTAAATTTTGCATTTCAAAATGCAAGCCAAGAGAATATGATTCTTTGCCCGTGTAAGAAGTGTTGCAATATCAATTGGCATTATCGTGAAGTTGTCTACGAACATCTAGTTGTTGATGGCTTTGTTCGGGGGTATAAAAAATGGATTTTCCATGGAGAGTGTACATCTAGTGGAGCCTCTTCATCGATGAATCTAGGTTATCCTCATAGTGCTTACAATCAGAATGTTAGAGAAGATGACATGGAAGGCATGTTGCGGGATGCATTTAATATGCGAGGTGATGGTTTGCAATCATTTCCACCGGACTTGGGTGCAACCGATGATTATAATTTTGGTGGAAATACTTTCACCGAAAGGGGAAGAAGTGTACCTGATGAACAGCCAAATGAAGAAGAGGTGAAGTTCTACACGTTACTTGGTGAAATGAACGAAGAAGCTGTATGAGGGATCTAAATTTTCAAAACTATCTTTCTGTTTTCGTCTTTTTCACTTAAAATGTTTGGGAGGGTGGACCGGAAACTCTTTACAATGTTGTTAGAGTTTTTGAGAGAAATTCTCTCGTTTCCAAAAATCCCTCAATCTTCCAAAGACATGAAGAAACTGATCAAAGATTTGGCCATGGCTACAACAAAATTCATAGTTGCCCAAATGATTGCATGTTGTATTGGGGCGACCGGAGAAACCAACAGTGCTGTCATGTATGCGGTCAATCCTGTTGGATGAATAGAAATACAGAATATGGTAATGAGGATGAAAAGGATGCACAGTCAATGAAGACGCCAGTTAAGATTTTGCTGTATTTTTCGCTAATACCAAGGTTTCAAAGGCTTTTCATGTCGTCGAAAACAGCCGAGTCAATGACGTGGCACCATGATAGACGAACCGATGATGGATTGTTAAGGTATCCTGCAGATTCTTTAGCTTGGAAATCATTTGACTCTAAATTTCAAGCTTTACAAGCGATCCTCGGAGTGTGAGGCTTGGGCTAGCATCTGATGGATTTAACTCGTACAAAATCATAAGCACAACGTATAGTACTTGGCCTGTGGTGCTTGTTCCTTACAATTTGCCTCCATGGGTTTGCATGAAACAATCATCCTTTATCTTATCTATGATTATCCCTGGAGAGAAAGGGTCCGGGAATAATATTGACATATATTTGCAACCACTTATTGAAGAGTTGAAACAATTATGGGCTGGTGTTGAGACATACGATGTAATGAGAAAGAAGAACTTTAATTTATGTGCAACTTTGATGTGGACTATTAATGACTTCCCGGCTTATGCCAATTTATCTGGTTGGAGTACCAAGGGATGTTATGCTTGTCCTTGTTGTGCTGCGCAAACATGTTCACAATGGTTATATAATGGGAAGAAGTTCTCTTACATAGGGCATCGTCGGTGGTTACCGAAAAATTATAGATTTAGATTTCAGAGTATTCAGTTTGACGGTACTGAAAAGTTTAGAGAAGCTCCTTCGCAGACCTGTGGATCTGAAATATTGTTCATGTTGAAAGATATGAATTTTATTTATGGGAAGATGAATCAACCGCCCAACACGCAAAGAAATAGAAGATCAAGAGATGAATCTGATGAAGAGGATGATCCTAATGAGGCTGACTTGTGGAAAAAAAGAAGTATTTTTTTGAATTGCCTTATTGGGATCAGATTTTACGACATAATCTTGATGTCATGCACATTGAGAAAAATGTCTGCGAGAACATCATTGGGACTATTTTGAATGTCGATGGAAAATCGAAAGACAATCTTCAGAGTCAACTTGATTTTGTCTACATGGGAATTCAGCGTGAGCTTCATCCCCAAGCACTTTCGAATATGAAATATCGGTTGCCGCCTGCTATTTTTTCAATGTCGAAGACGGAGAAAGAAGTGTTGTGTATGGTGTTGAAGGATATAAAGGTCTCGGATGCGTATGCATCAAATATATCTCGATGTGTGAGTCTTACAAATCGAAGACTATATGCCTTAAAATCACATGACTATCACATCTTGATGCAAGACTTACTGCCAGTTGCTATGCGGTGTTGTATGTCGAAAAAGGTGACGTCTTGTGTAATTGAACTATCCAATATAATAAAAGGAATTTGTGGCAAAGTTTCGAATGTTCAAGAACTTGAGACATTACAAGATTGAGCCGCATTGACTTTATGCAATCTGGAGAAGATCTTCCCGGCTTCCTTCTTTACTATTATGGTTTACTTGTTAATTTATCTTCCTCGTGAAGCAATACTTGGTGGACCCGTTTTCTATCTATGGATGTATCCCATAGAAAGGTCTTTACATATTTGTAAATTATTCCTTCATTCTCCTCAATGCCTTTAGTTGCAATTTTTGATAATGTTGTAGATCGTGTTTAGGTTCCTATCCAAATTGAAGTCTTATTGCCACAATAAGCGTTATCCGGAGGGATCAATTGCTGAAGGCTACTTGACAGAGGAATGTATGACTTCAAAGTATTTGGAAAATATTGAAACAAGAATGAATAGACCATGTAGAAATGCTGGGCTCATAGATCATGACTTGGCCGAAACTTATTTATTTCAAAGTTTCAGAGAACTAATCGGTAAAGTTGAAATTACAGAATTAGATGATAGATCGTGGGTCCAAGCACATCTATACGTTCTTTTTCATCACGATTCATTGGAATCATTATGCAAATAAGTTCTAGAATTTGATAAATATTCATCAATTATAATTTGTTTGTCTTCTAACAAAGTAAACCTTTTTTTTAACATAGTCAGTACAAACAAATATTGAGAGCTCGTTCATGGTCCCGAAGATTACATCTACGAGAAATTAATAAGTTGTTCACAGAATCATTTCATGAATGGTTAAGCCAAACAGTATGCAACTGAAGTTTTCATTGACAAGTAATAATGTTTTCTCATAACATTTATAATTACTCAATTTACTTTCGATTCAATAGGTTTAGAGTTGGAATGAAGTAAATGATGAAGTTAAATGGCTTTCACAAGGTCCAAATAGAATAGTGAAAAGATATAGTGCCTTCTTCATCAATGGATACAGATTTCATACAAAGTATCGCGAGAGATTGAGGAAAACCCAAAATTGTGAAATTGTTGTTAATTTTTCAATTACAAGTTATGCTAGTGCTAGGGATAGTAATCCTATCGAGGGGAATCTGGAGTATTATGGACTTCTGACTGACATAATTGAGTTGGATTATTACGGCAAATGGAAAGTTGTCTTATTTCGAGGTGATTGGGCTGATGTGAATACGGCTCGCGGAATTAAAAATGATCAATATGGTTTTACAATGGTAAATTTCTGTCGATGGACTCACACTGGAGAACAACTGATAGACGAGCCGTATGTATTTTCTTCTCAAGTGAAACAAGTTTTTTACTCGAAAGATCCAACTGATGAGGGTTGGTACGTTGTACTTCGAAACACCCCTAGAGACTTGTTTGACATGGGCAATGGAAGTAAAGATGACATCGGCGAAAGATTAGAAACTTTGCCGTTTCCAGAACAAAACTTAAATGAAAATATCCGTAGTACTAGTACACAATTTCAATGGGTTCGTCAGGATGTGGACGAAGATATTTACTAATTATAATGTAGTAAGATTTTATGATTTTTTATTTATATGTAATATTAAAAATTTAATCTTGGTCATTTTATATAATTTAACTATTTTATATGTACCATTATTGTTGTTATTTGTTACTAAAATTTCAACTATTTTATGTGTATTGCAGGAAAAATGAGTAGAAGAAGATTACGAGATTTAAATATTGTACAGAATACTGTAAATTCGGAAGAGGGCAATAGTGAACAGCAAACAGTTGTTGGATCCTCGAATATGCTTGACATAGATGATGAGCCTGCAGAATTACAAAGTAATGTTAAGTTTATTTTACATTCATGTTGACTTTTATTATTGATTCATTTTTCAATTTTAATATAATAATAATATATCATTGTTCAGCTGAGAGTGGTCAAACGCGCAGAGGTCGTAGACGTCCGCCGCTTAGAGATTTATACGAATTAAATCCTGTCGAGCGTGTGAAAGTAAGGAGAAACAGTCATGGCCACTTTTAACAGGCTATTTGGGCATTATTGCACGAAATGCAAATATATTGTCCATCAATTACGAATCATGGCATCACATGCTTGATGGAAACAAAAATCAAGCTCTCGATAATATTAAGGTAACAAAACGTGAATGTAATTTATAATACTTTGGTTGAAGTTTCATTTATATTTACTTTCCAAACTTATGTTTTTTTAGGAGAGATTTTCTTTGGAGGTCTTCGATGACTATATCAAGAAGACATTGGGAAAAAAATGGAGAGACCATAAAAGCACATTGAAAAAAGAATATTTTAAGAAAGACATAAGCCTTGAGAAAAAATTGAGAAATGTCCCGCCGAGAATGTTGAGGTATCAATAGGAAGATGCGGTTAGATTTTGGAATTTAAAGAAAGGAGAGGTATTACGTAGTTTTAAACTCTTATAAATTTTTTGGTTTATAGTATTTATTATATACGTAATAATAATTTCATTATGTAGGACCGTGAGCGTGTTGGAACAAGCAAAGAGTGTAAAAACAAAACTCACGATACAAGAGGGTCGAGAAGTTTTGCTTCTGTAGCTGAGGCCGGGGTATTATAATTTATTAATTCTATCAAATATTAATGACTTTATACTATTAAATTATATTTTTACTACTACACTGTAGGAAGTCTCCACTGGTCAAAAAGTTGGACGCTTTCAACTTTTTGACATTACGCATAGGAAGAAGGATGGGTCTCCGATGACATCCGAAGCTGCAGAGATTATGGTATATTTACTTAATAAAATTTGATTTATTATAAATATTTATAATGTTTAATTATAATAGTTTAATTATAATAGTTTAATTCTTCGCTAGTAGTTTTAAATTAATAATGTTAAGTTATGTTGTATTCCTTCTTATTGTATATTTCGTTTCTAACTCTTTGATTGATTTATTAGGAGAAACTAAAGGAGAAGAAGGCAGAGTATGAAGCGGCTGCTTCGACTGATAGTTCTGTTAATCTTGAGGATATCGATAACAGAATTATTACTGATGTTTTGGGTCTTGAAAGGTATGGTCGGGTTTGATTTCAAGGATCTGGTGTTACCCTGACCCAATATTTTGGATCCGGCTCCCACCAATATATGCCTTCTGGGAGTCAAGCTCAAGTTGAAGTTCAGAGGTTAAAAGACCAAATAGCTCAGATGCAAGCGAGCATGGTTGAGAAAATTACTGAGGTTCAAAGAAAATATGAAGAACTTCACCAATAGCTTAGAGCAGATGCAGCAGCGAGGAGGCAGAGGCAACAGCGATGGAGGCAGCGGCAGCAGCGAAGGAGGTAGAGGCAACAACGATGGCAGCAGAGTAGAGTAGAAAGTACAATGAGCTCCACTCTGACTTGACATATGATATGATGAGATGTTTCAAAGAAATGTAAAAGCCGCCATCTTAGACTTTTATTTTCTCGTTGTAATATTATTTTTAACATTGTTACATTTAACATTTGTAAGAATAATTTCAATTATACTTCATTTATAAATTTACATCATATATCTATTATTGAATTTGAGGTTTCATTTAGATTTAATGCTTTTGGCTGTGATTTATATGCTACATTTTGTTGTATTGGGTTGAAATTATATGCAATAGTTGCTGTTTTGGTTGGTTTTAATGCAGGAAGGGTAGGATATTGGAGAATTTGTCTATTGAAAATCTGTGCAAATTAGCAGCGTTTGCGAAAAAAACGCCGCTAAAAGACGCGAACTTTAGCGGCGCTTGTGGGTAAAATGCTGCTAAAAGTCACGACTTTTAGCGGCGTTCGCTAAAGTTTGCGGCATTTTCTTTAGCGGCGTTTTTTGCGACGCTTTTAAAAATGCCGCAAATACTATTAGTGGCACTTATAAACGCCAATAAAAGTCTATTTTGGTGTAGTGGAAACAGTAAAGACACCACAGCGGGGAACAACAATCCGATAGCTTAAGGTTGCAGTCGATGCAACAAGCATTAGAATGCTTATCAAGGGTTTGATTGACCTTTTAATGAGAGCAACCACATTGTAAGGACGATAAATGGGTTTGCTAGGTATGGCCAAAATAAGAAAAAAGTACAGATCTTAAATAAATATGTATTGGGTTCAAACCCATCTTTAAGTTTAGTAGATTTTTGCATCCCAAATAGAGAAGAGGGGTTTAAGCACAAAAAAGATTCCATCTCAATATTGGGTTTTACAAGAAATGAAGAAAGTACCTGATCTTCTTCATTAAAGGGCAAATAATTTCTTATTTTTGAATAAAACCCAGAAACAAAAAGAGGAAAATATGAAATCTTGAAGTGGGAAATCTCACAACAAAGTGAAATCCAAATTGTAGATGAAAAATACCAATCGATTTCTAACCTTTACCTCTGTTAATTGATTTGTGAATCAATTTTTTAACCCTTGACCAACCTTGAACCCTAAAATTGATTTCTAACCCAAACCTGATTACTTATGTATTGTTATTGACAAGAATTAGGCAGAAAAAGCTTCTTTTTTTGGTGATTTAGTATTTCAGAAAGAAGTTTCTCTATGGGAAAAAAGTTTAGCCTTGGAAAAATTAGTGAAGTATATATTTGGCTGTGCAAGTGTTGAGGGATGAAGTGTTGGGGGAGGTTGAAATTTATCCACAATAGCAGCAACTAAACGAAGAAGAAGAAAAATATGGGGAAAAAAGCCTTAACGATTTTATAGTCTCTTCTCTTCTTCTTTTTCTTCTTCTTCTTCTTCTTCTTCTTCTTCTTCTTCTTCTTCTTTTCTTCTTCTTCTATTATTAGAGGTTTTTTTTTTCAATTTATTCTTAAATTGGGTTAGTTTCCACCGTGGACATATCCAACATGGCTAGTTAATTGGCCACGTCAGCTAGTTAACTGGCCATGTCACCTGCCCGTTAGGTCTGTAACGGGAAATGTTAGTGGGTGACCGATTTGTCACTATTCGATAACGTTAGTGATTGATTTGTCATTTTTCGAAAGTTGAGTGACTAAATTGAAACCTGAGTAACTATTTTTTCAGCTGCATCAAAGTTAAGTGACTGTTGGTGTAATTTACCATTTTTTTATTCCATATATAATCTTAAAAAATTGTCATTTTTCTCTTTATCGCTTTTAAATATTTAATATTTTATTATATTATTGTAGGATACTTGTCAACTCCCTAAATCTCTTTGTGAAACCTAAAAGCTCTACTGATAATGTATCAAATATTTTCACATTAATAAAACACTTCTTACCTTTAAAAAGAAGAAAAAGAAAAATGCTAGGTGGTTCTAAGTGTTCATCATAGCTTCAACGCTTGCATGGTTTTTTTTTTTTTTTTTAGACTTTAATTAAATTTTTTTCTTTTTACGTTTTCAAGTTTTGTTTTGTTGGTAGATTGCATGAGATTTACTTTCAAAGCAACTTGAGGAATCCATTGTTCTTTTCAAGCAATTAAATGTTCATAGAAATCTTCTATTTATTTTTATTTGGTGTCTTAAGATATGCATTTACAATACTCACACAAATCTATTATTATTATTATTATTATTATTATTATTATATACTTTTATAACTTTTTATTTTTATTTAAAAAATCTTTTGCATTGCTAATATTTTAAGAAAAAATATTTTTTTGAATTTTCTTTTAAAGAGCTTTTTCCTAGCTTTTGGAATTATATTTTTCTTAATTTTAATTTTTAAATTATTTATTGACATACCATATAAAACAAAATAATTGCATGTTAGCAACAAAAGTTAAGGCCAATATCTTTCAGATGCCAAATTAAATAAATGTGTAAACATTAATAGCTAAATTTATTATTATGTCTTATATACGAAAGTAAAAATAAGCGGTTAACATCTCGATTTTAATGGAATGATTATTTTATTACTTCATCTAACTTATATAGATTAATTTAGTCAATTTTTTAATAAAAATAAAATATAATCTGAAATATAATAAAAATACTATAATTCTTTCACCTTATTGAAAAATATATCGTATAACTTTATGATCTAGTAGTAGCAAGTTGGATCTTTCACTTCACTATCCTTACCCCTATCAAGATAAATAAATAAAGATATATTCCGCTATCAAGCTATCGTCAAATTCAATGCCCCACAAATGATAAAATTAAGCATTATCTTATCTCTACTAAAGAAAAATGACAGAAACGACTTTTGGATTGCTCAATTATCTTATCTCTTACCAAATGAAAGCCACATTAAATATCCAAGTAGAACGCAATATGCTTTGCATCTATATAATCCCCGAAATCCCAGAAGTCGCATGCTCCATGCTTCACGCTACTAAACCCCACTAAGGCACCAAATTAGCCTTCTATTCTTTAGGTGGTCTGCTTCATGCTGATTTTCCATAGCATAAATTACGTTTTTTCTTCCTCCTTGTAATGGAATAATCATTCTGCCATTACTCTACACTTTAACAGTGTTTCATTAGTTTGTTTAACTTAATATTTATTTGTTGGAATCACCAATTCCATTCTGTTAAGGGAATTTCTGAATTCTTCCAGAAAAGTTTTTGAAGATCTATATTGAATAAAGTCGGGAGAGAAAACTCTCATTGATGTTAAATAACGATCTTTATTGAAAATTCAGTCATCTATCAGACCATATTTTGAAAACTTTTCGATCGAGAGAGCTAGAAATTCCCTCAAAACACTTTTCTATTCCTTAAACGGCTGTGATAGTCATTACTTTTCTATTCCTTAAACGGCTCTGATAGTCATTTCCATTCCACCAACAACAGTAACACACCAAAAACATGACCATGTCTACGTCTTTCGACCAACCTCTTGAGGTCATCCGCCTCTGCAAATAAAACGGTGAATAGTTTGCCGGTGACAAAAATCAACAAAAATAAGAATTCGTAAAACACAACAGTAGACAGAAGAATCCCAAAATTCCCCTCTGGTTTTTGGTTAGAGGGAAGAACTAAAGATGGGGAACAATAAACTAAAGATATCATTATTCAAAAAGAGAAAAAGAGGATGAGCGTCAGAAGGATGGAAGAAGAGAGAAAGTGAGGTGAGAAACTTTTTTGTTTGGATTAGGTTAAAGTTAATAATACTATTTAATAAATTATTAAACATAAAATAAAATATTTTAAAATCAATCTTGCTAAAATATTTTATTTTATTTTATTTACTTTAATATGTTAAAATATTTTTATAAAGAGCAATAGTGTGTTTGATAAATCATTAAAAATTTTGTTTTTATTGTGAATGAATTTTCAATCTTTAATATTTTAGATGTGTTTAATAATTATTTTAATTTTTATTTAATATAAAATTTTCAAAAAATATTAAAATAAATATTAAGTTTATTTTATTTTATTCAAAATTGAAATAAATTATCTTCTTTTTGTTGAAAATGAGACATTTAAATTATTGTATTTATTTTTCATCAAAAACTATTTAAAATAATATAAAATATTATATTAATAAGATTAAAGTTAAAAATAAATAATTTTTAAAAATCAATATTTACTTTTATTAAAGAATATAATTCTATTCAATTCTTTTATAAATTTAACACTTTTAAAATTAGCAGTAAAAATTCAGTAAAATTTAGTAGTAAAAATTTAAGATTATCAAACACACCCTAATTTTTTTATTTTTTATACTTTTAAATGGACTAAAATTTGAATTGTCATTATTTCAGTATATAATATTTTAAAATATTAAATTTAATATATTTAATACTTTTATTTATTTTCTTGTAAATATTAATATCTAAAATCTTGTATTATTTATATTCATTTAATACAATATTTATTAATATTTTAGTATAGTATAAAATATTATAAATATTAAAATATAATATATTTCATACTAAGTTCTTAAGAATTACTAATCAATATCTTATATTAGGAAAAAATAAGTTAAATTCTATAAAAATAAAAATATCATTTAATAGTTTTTATTATTTATTTTCCAACTAACAATAAAATACTACCACGTGTTTATTTCATTCGTCCAATCAATTGTATGGCAGTTTGACCTTTTGGAATATCAACACATTATAAAGGATTTCTTTTAATATTAAAATTTGAAAAATTCATGTGTATATGACTGTGTTTGCACTGTATTAGAATTAATATTGTAATATATCAAATAGTTTTTAATAATTTAAACAATTAAACTGCATAGTCTAAAAACCATTATAAAATAACATTATCACCTTTCAACTTGAAGAGTTTTAACATAAATAATTAAAATATACAAAATCCATAAAATAAAAAGTCATCGATTGGCCAAAGAAAATTAAAAAAGAAAGACAAATATCGAAATTAAATTATTGCCACCAAACCTCATTTTGGAAGTAATAAATGAAATTAAGAGTTTTAAGTTGTCTCTGTTAATGTTGTAAGCTTTTGGAGATTATGAATTTATATGGATTCTAAAATGAATTTAGATAATAATAATAATAATAATATAAAAGAATTTTTGTTGATTTCACATGGTAATCAATTGAATTTAGCACGAAATTGATTAACTTTAAATCTTGTAGTATATAATCTAAAATAAAATATTTGATTTAGAATGCTACATCCAACCTTTTAAATATGCGTTGCTCATAAAAATATTATATGTTGCCAGAAAGAAAAGAGATATGTACCTTGAGATGTGCGCAAAGTACCCACCTATAAACATTGTTGAAGATTTGCTTCACTTTAGTTTGTATATATATAAAATTAATTGCAAAATATGTGTAAATATAAACAATCGTAACAAATAATAAAGTGATAAGTAAACGGGTATCGTCTCTTTAAGGACTGAAATTTAAGATAAAATTTATGAAAATAAATTTAACAATTTTATAAGAAAAATAATTAATCAAGGGTTTTATGCAATTAATCTAATCTAAATGATTATATTCTAAATGTGTGCAATTTCTTTTCTCAAAAGAATAATAAATACTTCAACAAATGAGTAAGAAACACCAAAGTGATTAATCCACTTTAGCCTATGTTCAATTTAATCTAGATAAGAATTATTACGAAATAATTCATGGCATAATTGGTGAGTCACTAACCATAATTTTAACTTACCCTCCCCAGCATCGTTACTACAAAATGAAAGAGGCAACAATATAAATCTAATATGGAACAATTTAATCACTAGCAGACTTCTCCCGCAGTCACTACGTTTAGCATTCTAGACCCATCGCATATCCCTATGTCAAATGCAACTCTGAAGACTATGTGAAGTAATAAAAGTAATTCTATATTGAAATGATTTAATCATGCATTCATGAGGTTATGTAAAGCAAAAGGTATATCTCGGCATAGTTGCTAAATTTAATCAATTAATTATTTAATCAATTAAACAGACAGAATCAAGTATTTTGTCAATTAGCAACCATCTTTCAAGATAAATTAACTAACTCAATTACTTATTAATCTCACATAGAATTAATAAGAAAACATGATTTTACCTGACTAAGTGAGCACAACCAAATGCACAAAATAAATTTTTGGACTTTATTGAACATAAACAAAAGTTTCATAATAATTCCAGCATAACAAGATTAAAACATGGTAATTGATAAGAAAATACAAGAACACAAAGTAATCATATTTTCAATCAATAAGAACACAACAAGAATTTTAAAGAGTAAAAGGAAACAGAGTTGTTTCACGATAGATGCCGCAGTTGTGCGCACAACTTTTCCTCATTCTCCTCCTTGGGACGCCACAACCTATCTTGAAGAAAACTTATTGCTTAAATTACCTACAGTCAAAAAGCTTACTTCTCTTGAAAAAGAAAAGGAAACAAAATCTCATAAAGAGAGAATGAGAGTGAATTGGTTGACCCAAATGAATGGGCGAAAGGGCCTATTTATACTAAAGGGGGTAGCTTTAAGCTGCAAAAAATAGCATTTAAAATCCCCCTTTTACTCCCTCATATGGCCGGCCACTTGAAAGGTGGAAGAGGTTTTTTTATTTTGTTATTTTCAGCTAGGTGCTAAAAATAACAAATTTAAATACTAGAAGGATGTGAGCGGGATTTTTGGGAAGTTAAGGGTTGTTTGCAATTATTAAAATCAGTATTAAAAAACTTATTTGAGCTACAGGAAAATGGGCTAATCTGGGTACAATTTTGGACCTTCATTGGCGTGTGAAGCTCCTCCCCTCAAGTGAATATTTCGGTCATTTCTTCTTGCGTTTAGTGTCCTAGTTGTCAGTGATAAGTTGTGCATTGCATCTTCATGTTTTTTTAGAGCCAAAATTTATTATTTTAGGCATTCATTGATGTTTGTCTAGTAGCTTACGTTCTGGAATTCAACACGCCACAGCATCAGGGCCTCAACAGACAAGATCTAAGACTGTCTTTTTTCACCGATGTCTTTTTAACTATAAATTTGAGTTGAATTTATTTGGCCTTGTTGGACAACTTTTCCTTGCTTTTTTGGAATTGAAATATGCTCATCTTACATGCATGGATTAATTAAAATTCAGCTCCCCTTGGTCGGTCATGTTTATCACCTTTTTGGCCAAATTGATTCTGAAGTCATCCTTAACCTGCATAATTTTCGATCACTAAGCTCACTAAATATTTAATAAATACTTATTTTGTGAAATTTAACATAATAATATAATTTAACTTCTAAGAGCCTAAATAAAAAAATTAATATTTTTAATAAAAATTAGAAATTAATAATAAATCACTCAGAATTATTAAGAATTATAGTTATAAAGGTTTAAGATAACTCTATACTTTTTAGAGTTATCACACCCCAAACTTAATCCATTGCTCGTCTTGAGAGATAATTTATGCTAAACACACAAAAAACAGAGTTAGTCCACATGGTTATGCATAAGTAAAATCATGTCGTTCAATAAATTTCCGCAAGTGAACAACTTGTGCTCAAGTATTATTTGAATTCTTCTCAAATACCTAATGTTAAATAAATCATGAAGCAAATTCTCTTTTAGGAACTATGTATGCAATTTCTCCCATTAATTCTTCTAGATAAAACTAAGCAACAATCCTCAAATTTATGAATGAGCTTTCATATGTTGAAATTAATAAACCCTCTCCACTAATGTAGTTGGCATATTAATATAAATCAATAGGTCTTTACATGGTTGTAAAGTGGCTAGGTTCAATGTAGGAAAAGACGGATATTTTGGGGCTATACTTACTTGAACTCAGCTTTACTTTAAACCTTTTGAAATATATTCATCACTATGGAATCCAATTCTCCCTTCTCTCAACTAAAGAGTGTTTTTTTTTTTTTTTTTTTTGCACAAAATACTGAGAATCTTGGAATAAGCACTTCACTTTTCTCCTTCTAACTCCCCCAACTGAACAAAAAGCATATCATGAATAGCTAAGTGCAAAACTTGGTGGAGAAATAAAAGAGTAATAATTTAAAGAGAATAGCTTACATTTCAGGGGTATTAAGAAAAATTGGATTATATAACTCAAATTTGGGTTTTAATGGATAAACTTTTTAGCAAGGTGGACTTGAAATGCTCAAACGGACCAAACAAATTACCTAAATCATTTTTAATATAATTATGCAGCTAGGATTTCACCTCAAGAATTTACTAAATTCAATTCGAAAAATATAAACTTTCATGAATACTTTAGTTTTACTAAAAAGAAACTATCTGGAATAAATTTTATTCATATTCATTAAAAATTAACATTCAGCTTATAATTTCAACTAACATCATAGATATTTAAAGAAAAACAAAGAATTATATCTAAACTCAAACTGACCTACTATGTGAAACATACTGACTCTGAGCCCTTTTCCACTTACATGTATCTCGCGCTCATGTGGACTTTGATTGAAAAAATTTCAAACAGTTTCAAACGACTCAAACTCAGACACATGTCGTAGCCCGCAAACTTAAAACGAGCAATGTCCTCATTACGAAAAAGAAATGAATGTGAACTATGCATCAGGTAGGATCCTAAGAAAGAGAGGTGGGTCATTTAGACTTGTTTAAATACTAAGTCTTTCCTAGATAGATCCATTCCTAGACATGCACATTCCCATTACCACATTTCTTTATTTTAAAATTTCTCAAAAGAAGGAACAAAATAAGGACACCAACATTAGGGGTAAGTTCAAGAAATCCAACTTAATATGAAACATAAATAAAAAAACCCTAAATAAAATAACCAAAAACAATAATGTTTTATACTAGATATAAAGAAAAACTCTCTTAATTTGACTCGAAATTATCTAAAATTGTCTCCATTTCCACGTGATCATCATCGTATCCCGGCATGTTGTGATCTTCCTATCTTTTCTTTATTGACGAGCCACGATCCTCTTTCTTGATTCTCAGCTTCAACGGTTCAAGAACAAAATATGGAAATGGAGGTAGTTCATTAAAATTTTGAATAAGAATTTTATGCGTACTAATCCTATTTCTGTAATCTCGAATCTTAGCATATTTCTAATAAGCCTGTTGTTGCTTATACATGTGTTGCAACAAATCCCATATCATTGATTGTTCTGGTTGAATTGTAGAATAGGAAGGAACTTGCATGGACTCTTCGCTTAGCCTAGTTAAAATTTCTGGCGGTTTGGTTGCTGGTGAATTTTTCTTAAGATTTCACCTCTGTATTCTCTATTGGTTTGGATGAGTCATCGTCAATCTCTATTATCAGCTTCTTTTCGGTATGATCACTAAAATACCCTTGCAATTTCATTAGCAGAAATAATTCCCTTACTATAAAAATCTACAAAGACATTTTTCATTTGTACCCATGCTTGACAACATAAATAAGTAAAGATTGATGGGAAATATGCACTACTAGATCTCCTGCTTGCACATCCTTGAATTTCCTTGAGGGTTATTTTCCCCATGTTAATTGTTCTTTCAGTCATAATGCAATACAACAAGATCATGTGTTCCATAGATATAATGTAACAATTTGTGATAGGCATGAGACTTGATCAGATGAAGTAAAACCATAGCTTTGCTCCTCAATTAAGAAATTCACGATGACATTTATAATTACCTTGCCTTGAGATGTTCCATTTAGTGCCAAGGATGGTCAATTCTCTAAGCACATCTTGAAGAGTTTCACCATCAATATCCTTGCACAAGACCAAGTAGTCATCATCATCCACATCAGGTAGATCAAACAATTTATTGATCACTGAAGAGTTAAAAGTAACTCTTTTCCTTCGCACACGATGTTACAACTCATTTTTAGTGGTGTCAAAAATAGTGATTTTGGGACCACTATTCATACAAGGGAGTAAATATTTTAATAATTATTTAAAGCTTACGAGTGTTTATTAAGGTAGTTAAATTTTTGTTAAGAAATTTTGAAGTTTAAATGGTTATTTAGGTAAAAAGGACTAAATTGAAAAAAAGCGTAAAAGTTGAGTTCTATTAGTTAAGTGCATTAAATAGCTTTAACAAGGTGAGTTAATGGACTTATTTAGTAATTATACCATATATGTTGATAGGGGACAAATATGGACATGTTTATGCCAGTATTTAAGTTAAATTATAACGACAAAAGAGTAATTAATCAAATAATCACGAAATAAATAAAACAAAAGTTGACATATTATTTATCTTTTTATTGTTTAATCAAAAGCACCTTTTAATGGGGGAGAAAAGCTTTGGTTTTTTTAATTCACTTGCATGGTATGTATTCAAGTCTCGTTTTTAGTAATTTTTGTGTTTTTGAGCTCATTTTAGCTTAAACTACTTAGCCTAGGGATTAATTTGCAAAACTTAAGAATGGTAAGTTATATTTGAATTTATATGAGCTTACTAAGCACTAGTTGCTTACGTAAATATTTTCCTTTGTTTTGTAGATTATTAGAAGCTCGATCGGCTAGAAGTTTGTCAGAGTTCTATCACATTATCCAACAATCACTTTGGTAGTTCTTTAGTTATTTTGGCCAATGTTATAAATGGTATATTAGTTAGGAGAAATATGTTGATTGTATTGGTAGGCTTATATGTGTTTAAAGTGTGTTTTAGTCTATTGAAGGTATGCACTAATGAAGTATATTTTTGGGCAAGTTTTAGACTTTAAATGGCTTGTTTTTAGAGACCAATTATAGAGCACACGACCTGGGAACACGTGCTGTCACACAGCCGTTTGTCACTTATTATTTTAGGTGTGAGTATCACACGGCCTAAGACATAGCCATGTTTATCAAGTCAGTGAGTTACACGGGTCTAGCACACTGCTTGCGACATGGTCGTGTGACACAAGTTAGAGAGTTACACGGTCTACAACTCGGCTGTGTGATCCAAGTTAGTAAGTTGCACGATTTAAGACACAGGCTAGGACATGGCCGTGTGTCCCATTGTTCGAATACCACACGATCTGGGCTATGTCACACGACCTGGCCACATAGCCGTGTGACCCCTGTTTTCAAATATTTTAACTTTTTCCCATATTTTCTAAATTGTTTTAAATTAGTCCCGATTTGATTCTAAACTATTTTTAGGGCCTCGAAGGCTCGATTTTAGGCCCAAATGTATATGTTTGCTAGGTTTGTAATGAGTTTTAGGTTATTAATATTAAATGATATTATTGATCTATGTTGAAGTTAATAGTTTTGATTTGTACGATAATACTCCGTAACACTAATCTAATGACGGAGATGGGTTAGGGGTGTTAAATTTAGTGGTAACAGAGCTGCGGTTTAGTTGATTCTCAGACTGATTGTATGTAACACCCTAAACCCGGCCTAGAAGTTAGGCCCGAATCTAGTGTGTCACATTGAAGGAAGTTGAAAAGCTAAGCAATTGTTTAGAAAAGTTTTATCAGATTTTTGAACTCCGAGTTCGTTGTTTGATTGAGAAAAACGTGATTTACTAAATGACAGTTTAAAAGTTGTTATTATTTTGAAAAACTATTTTGTTATGGAAGTTGAACTTGCGTCGTTGCGTAAACATGATATTTTAAAAAATGATTGCTAATGTTTTAAGAAAACCCTGTATTTATAAGTTTAACAATTATAAATGAAAACTTAGAAAACATAAACCAATGGCCTTATTACAAAATATTAACCCAAAATAAGTAATCTTAAAATAAGGTAAAAATCAAAATTATTAAAGTTCACGAGTAGTATCTCCGATGTATAGCCACCCCCGAGTCCTCCACGGCTCCCAATCCTCAATCGCTGGGAATCACCTGAAACATTTAATAAAAAGAGGGGGTGAGCTTATGAAAACTCAGTGTGCACAACCCTCATCGGTAAGAACATGCATCACAACAATCCGGGCTGAAGCCCATTACAGTAACGGTGGCAATTGGGCCTTAGCCCAAAATAGCCTCAGTTGGGCCTTAACCCATAAATGTCACAAATCATATTTATCTGGGCCTGAGCCCATCTCAAATAATACCACATATGCAATGCATTAATGCCCATACCAACCCTGCACTCCTGTGGAGATTTAATCGACCCACCCATCCCTACACTCCTTATGTAGCACCGGTTGCGGCACTAACTTATCGGTGCAGCATAGCTGCTCGGTGGCTAAAAGCCTTCGGTGGATCCACAGTCGTCAAGCGACCATGCGATCTTATCTGCACTTCCCCTTTCAAATAATCCCATCCCCATGCAACATAATAACACATGAATGAAACATACAATAATAATCATACGATAACAATCATAAATCACATACAAGAATAATCATATAACATGTAGGGGCGTTTTTATCATTTTTGCCCTCCAGGGGCATATCGGTCATTTTACCCATCGAGGGTATTTTCGTAATTTACCTACTAAGGGTGTTTTCATAATTTACCTACTAAGGGTATTTTCGTAATTTACCTACCAAGGGTATTTTCATAATTTAACCACCAAGGGTATTTTTGTAATTTACCTACCAATGGTATTTTCGTAATTTACCTACTAAGGGTAATTCGGTAATTTTACTCATAACTAATCCATGTATGCAGTGCATCTCGATCATAATCAATCATACAATTAACACAGACAACATTAGTACTACCACGAGGGTACAACGGTAATTTATCGTTTAGGGGTAAAACGGTAATTACACACTAAGGGTATTTTGGTAATTTTGTAATCCGGGGGTATTTCGGTAATTTTACAAACTAAGGGTATTTTGGTAATTTCACAAACTAGGGTATTTTGGTAATTTAACAAATCGAGGGTATTTTGGTAATTTTACAAATCAAGGGTATTTTGGTAATTTCGCAAATGGAGGGTATTTTGGTAATTTCACAAATCGGGGGTATTTCGATCCCTTTCGGGTTTTAGTTATGAACTTTGACCCATCAACAAGTCCTTGCGCCTAAAGTGAACAGACACTACGCACCAAGTAGATTCTAGAGAAGAGGAGGTGGGCCACTAGGGCCGCTTAAGTACACAGCTCTCCTTAGATCCAATCCTAGACATGCGTACGCCTGTTGCCACACTCCAACCCAGCGACTTGTTCACAGACATGTTTAATTAGAGAAATTAAGTCTTATGGAATTTAAGAGTTGTTCAAACTAGACCTAAAGTCCATAAACCCTAACATACATGTCTACGTCCCCATAAGCCCATCAAGCCCAAATCACTCCCTTATGGCCCATTAGGCCCAAATCTCATCATATGGCCTATTAGGCCCAAAACAAATCCAATTCATGTATCATGCATGACTAATTCAATTCGTATAACCAACCAAACCATTTCATCAAACTTAGCCTCAAGGCCCACCGGGCCCATTTAGCCACTTTCGGCTTTGCTGATTTCGTGTGTGTAGTGTTTGTACACACTTGGTAACCACGCGCGCTGTAAACCCCTTAGTCACGAACCTACAATCGACATCACCTAACGATTAATCATAACTTAATATACACTTATCAGAAATCGAAACCTCACCGTAACCTTACCGTGTACCTCACGTTATAGTAGCCCTTCCTTCGCTACTATTGGCGATTATCCTCTAGGTCTGCACCCAAACGCCCACTAAGGTATATTAACTCTCCTCATAGAATGTACTCTATATATAGCTAGCTTCTCACCTTCCTTCTTTGTATCTTACCGATGTGGGATCCCTCCGTTAGCAGAGTTTAAATCCAACTCAAACTCTTTTCGTCTAATCCACAAAATAAATACTCCCTTGCTTGTCATGAGATTCGAACCTAGGCTCCTTTGCACCCTTAAAGACGCCTTGCTACTAGACCACTCACTTTCTTGTGTCTAAAATCATGCGCAACTAAATATAACCCCATGGCAAAATTCTAGAGTCCCTTTAAAAAGAAAACCAAAATGCAAGAGCCAAGACTTGAACCTTGGACCTCCTTCCTTCCTTGTGGCGTCACCCCCTTGCCTCTTATGTGGCGTCAGTTTGCCACTACACCACACACTCCACTTGTGTCTTTTTCCTCCACATTTTATTCTTAAAGCGTACTTACTAACTCCCAGGGTCTATTTTCACCTAAAACCAAAATTTCCCTAAAGCCAAAGTTTGAACCCGAGACTTCATATAAGCCCCCTAACGTTCTAAAATCACTCACCTACTAGATCCAACTTGCACTAATGTCATTCTCTTATTCCCAAAAATTTTAAACGCTCCTACGCCTAAGGCTCAATGGGCCTAATCCTACTAGGCCCAACTTTGGGATGTTACAAATCTACCCTCCTTAAAGAAATTTCGTCCTCGAAATTTTTAGCTATGGAAACAGTCACACATCCTAGCCTACCACACCACACTCACGCTGCGCACTCTGGTTCTAAAATAGTAATACACTTTCTAACTTAAGCTTGGAACCTTTTCACACAACCAAATATCTAATACAGAAGCAAACAGATATTTAACACTCATACTTAAAAATTTTCCATTCAAACATCACATCCAAAACATACACAGAATAAATACAGTCATTATAGCATATAATAATAAGTAAAGGGACTTACGGATTTGGTGCCGGAGACTCGGGTGCCATACTTTTAATTTTTTTAAAAAAACTAAATTTCAAATAACTTTGAAAAATATTTTTTGAGCCCATTCTACAGCCGAGTTTTACAACCTAGGCTCTGATACCAAAATTGTAACACTCTAAACCCGACCTAAAAGTTAGGCCCGAATCTGGCGTGTCACATTGAAGGAAGTTGAAAAGCTAAGCAATTGTTTAGAAAAGTTTTATCAGATTTTTGAACTCCAAATTCGTTGTTTGATTGAGAAAAATGTGATTTACTAAATGACAATTTAAAAGTTGTTATTATTTTGAAAAACTGTTTTGTTATGGAAGTTGAACTTGCGTCATTGCGTAAACATGATATTTTAGAAAACGATTGCTAATGTTTTAAGAAAACCCTGTATTTATAAGTTTAACAGTTATAAATGAAAACTTAGAAAACATAAACCAATGGCCTTATTACAAAATATTAACCCAAAATAAGTAATCTTAAAATAAGGTAAAAATCAAAATTACTAAAGTTCACGAGTAGCATCTCTGATGTATAGCCACCCCCGAGTCCTCCACGGCTCCCAATCCTCAATCGTTGGGAATCACCTGAAACATTTAATAAAAGAGGGGGTGAGTTTATGAAAACTCAGTGTGCATAACCCTCATCGGTAGGAACATACATCACAACAATCCGGGCCGAAGCCCATTACAATAACGGTGGCAATTGGGCCTTAGCCCAAAATAGCCTCAGTTGGGCCTTAACCCATAAATGTCACAAATCATATTTATCTAGGCCTGAGCCCATCTCAAATAATACCACATATGCAATGCATTAATGCCCATACCAACCCTGCACTCCGTCTCCTGTCCAACCCTGCACTCTTGTGGGGATTTAATCGACCCACCCATCCCTACACTCCTTATGTAGCACCGATTTAAGACTAACTTATCGGTGCGCAAGATATCGTCGGTGGCTAAAAGCCTTCAGTGGATCCACAGTCGTCAAGCGACCATGCAATCCTATCTGCACTTCCCCTTTCGAATAATCCCATCCCCATGCAACATAATAACACATGAATAAAACATGCAATAATAATCATACGATAACAATCATAAATCACATACAAGAATAATCATATAACATGTAGGGGCGTTTTCGTCATTTTTGCCCTTCAAGGGCATATCGGTCATTTTACCTATCGAGGGTATTTCCATAATTTACCTACCAAGGGTGTTTTCGTAATTTACCTACCAAGGGTATTTTTGTAATTTACCTACCAAGGGTATTTTCGTAATTTACCCACCAAGGGTATTTTCGTAATTTACCTACCAATGGTATTTTCGTAATTTACCTACGAAGGCTAATTCAGTAATTTTACTCATAACTAATCCATGTATGCAGTGCATCTCGATCATAATCAATCATACAATTAACATAGACAACATTAGTACTACCACGAGGGTACAACGGTAATTTATCTTTTAGGGGTAAAACGGTAATTACACATTAAGGGTATTTTGGTAATTTTATAATCTTAGGGTATTTTGATAATTTTACAAACCAAGGGTATTTTGGTAATTTCACAAATCAGGGGTATTTTGGTAATTTCACAAATCGGGGGTATTTTGGTAATTTTACAAATCAAGGGTATTTTCGTAATTTTGCAAACAGGGGGTATTTTGGTAATTTCACAAATCGGGGGTATTTCGGTCCCTTTCGGGTTTTAGTTATGAACTTTGGCCCATCAACAAGTCCTTGCGCCTAAAGTGAACAGACACTACGCACCAGGTAGGATTCTAGAGAAGAGGAGGTGGGCCACTAGGGCCGTTTAAGTACCCAGCTCTCCCTAGATCCAATCCTAGACATGCGTATCCTATTGCCGCACTCTAACCCAGCGATTTGTTCATAGACATGTTTAATTAGAGAAATTAAGTCTTATGAAATTTAAGAGTTGTTCAAACTAGACTTAAGGTCCATAAACCCTAACATACATGTCTACGTCCCCATAAGCCCATCAAGCCCAAATCACTCCCTTACGGCTCATTAGGCCCAAATGTCATCATATGGCCTATTAGGTCCAAAACAAATCCAATTCATGTATCATGCATGACTAATTCGATTCGTATAACCAACCAAACCATTTTATCAAACTTAGCCTCGGGGCCCACCGCCCATTTAGCCACTTTAAACTTTCTTGGAATTTCTTGTGTGTAGTGTTTGTACACACCTGGTAACCACGCGCACTGCAAACCCCTTAGTCACGAACCTACAATCGACATCACCTAACGATTAATCATAACTTAATATACACTTATCGGAAACCGAAACCTCACCGTAACCTTACCGTGTACCTCACGTTATAGTAGCCCTTCCTTCGCTACTATTGGCGATTATCCTCTAGGTCTGCACCCAAACACCCACCAAGGTATATTAACTCTCCTCATAGAATGTACTCTATATATAGCTAGCTTCTTACCTTCCTTCTTTGTATCTTACCGATGCGGGATCCCTCCATTAGCAGAGTTTAAATCCAACTCAAACTCTTCTCGTCCAATCCACAAAATAAATACTCCCTTGCTTGTCATGAGATTCGAACCTAGGCTCCTTTGCACCCTTAAAGATGCCTTGCCACTAGACCACTCACTTTCTTGTGTCTAAAATCACGCGCAACTAAATATAACCCTATGGTAAAATTCTAGAGTCCCTTTAAAAAGAAAACCAAAATGCAAGAGCCAAGACTTGAACCTTGGACCTCATTCCTTCCTTGTGGCGTCACCCCCTTGCCTCTTATGTGGCGTCAGTTTGCCACTACACCATACACTCCACTTGTGTCTTTTTCCTCCACATTTTATTCTTAAAGCCTACCTACTAACTCCCGGGGTCTTTTTTCACCTAAAACCAAAATTTCCCTAAAGCCAAAGTTTGAACCCAGGACTTCATATAAGCCCCCGAACCTTCCAAAATCACTCATCTAATAGATCCAACTTGCACTAATATCGTTCTCTTATTCCCAAAAATTTTAAACGCTCCTACGCCTAAGGCCCAATGGGCCTAATCCTACTAGGCCCAACTTTGGGATATTACAATGTAGCTAGTAAGGAGTATAGAATACATGTCATTTATTAACCTATGATAGTGTGATATCTCTTGACTTAAAAATTGAATTATTTTTGTATATAGATAAAAGATGTCATGCAATCGAGTTGATCTGATGAGGTTGAAAGTAATACGTAAGCCTCCGTTGACAGAGCAGCTAGAAGTGGGCCCGTAATTGAGGGCCGGGGAAATGAGGCAAAAGAAGCTTTCTTTTCGATGATGAGCGAGTGGTTTTTTGAATTTGTTGGAATGAACCTAATGGCTCAACGATCTCCACCCCCTCCTATATCCTAACCTATCCCTTCAATTCCTCAATGTTTAGAATAGGTACGAGTGAATAGACCTCCGGTTGATAAAATTTGTAAGTATGGGGTAGAAGAGTTTTGTGGTACTGCATATGGTGATCTACAAAAGGCTGAGTTTTGGTTAGAGAATATTATTAGAGTTTTCGATGAATTATCCTGCTCTTCTGTTGATAGTTTGAAATGTCCGATATCGTTGCTAAAAGACTCAACATATTAGTGGTGTAATACTTTAATAGTAGTGATACCAAAGGATTGTGTGAACTGGGATTTCTTTCAAACTGAATTTAAAAATAAATACATCAGTCAAAGATATCTTGACAAGAAAGGGAAAGAGTTCTAAGAGCTGAAGTAAGGTCGTAGATCTATAGCGGAATATGAAAGAGAATTCATGCAACTTAGGAAGTATGCTAGGGAATGTATACCAACAAAAGCTGTTATGTGCACTCGATTTGAAAATGGTTTAAACAAAGACATCAAATTGTTAGTGGGGATTCTGTAATTGAAAGAATTCGTGGTATTAGTGAATCAAGCATACAAGGTTGAAGAACTTAGTAAAGCTAAAAGAAAGGCAGGTTTTGGTGCTCGTGACACAGGTAAACGATTGATGGGAAAATCATTTTCATCTCCATCGAAGAAATTGAAAGAATTTCACAGTCGTAAGTCAACTTCAACCGAACTTTCGGAAAGAGAGAAAGGGAAACAACATTTAAATTTGAGACCCCAGACTACTTTTGTAGAGAGTGTGGGGAGTGTTCGTAATAATGAACCAAAATGTCAACAATGCAATAAACAAAAATTCAGAGAGTGTAGATTGAGAGATGGATCGTGCTTCAAATGCAGTTTATATGATCATTTTCTTCGAGACTATCCTAAAAGGTCTGATAGAGAGAAAGCTCAGAACACAGAGTCGAGTAACACGGTTGCTAGAGGGACGCCATCCAGAAACAATGGTAATGCGAGAAATAGTTGAAGTGGAATGAAAGATTCTACAGTTAGATCTGAAGCTCGGGCACTAGCTAGGGTCTATGCAATTCGAGCTTGTGAAGAAGCTTCGGCACCTAACATGATTACCGATACATTTTTTATCTTTGATACTAACATTAATGCTTTAATTGACTCGGGGTCAACGCACTCATATTTATGAAAAACCTTATGTCAAATAAGAAAATACCTTTTGAGTCAACTGAATTTGCGATCAAAGTAACTAAATCTATTTGGTTAGTATGTGTTATTTGATAAAGTTTGTAGAATATGTCCTCTGATGATTCGAGATTGCAACTTTTTGACTAACTTGATGTTATTACCACTTAATGAGTTTGATGTGATTCTTGGCATGGATTGGTTGACTTTATATTATGCTATTGTAAATTGTAGATAAAAGTAAATTTTATTGAAATGTCAGAATGGTGAAATAGCTCGGGTTGAACTAGATAGAGTTGATAGTACATCTAATATCATTTCAACTATGTCAACTCAAAAATATGTTAGGAAATGTTGTGAGGCATATCTAGCTTATATAATTGATCCCAGGGCTTCAGAATTGAAATTAGAGGCAGTTCTGACTGTTTGTGAGTTCTCAAATGTGTTTTCAGAAGAGTTACCAGGGTTACTGTCAGTCAGAGAGGTTTGATTTTCTATTGAGTTAGTACTGGGAAGGAACTTTTTCGATATCGATAGCTCCGTATAGAATGACACCTACAAAATTGAAAGAGTTGAAAGCATAGTTGTAGGATTTGACAGACAGAGGATTTGTTCGACCCATTTTTTCTCCCTGGGGCACTTCCATACTATTTGGTAAGAAAAAGGATGGGTCAATACGGCTATGTATTGATTATCGATAGTTTAATAGTCATGATAAAAAAAATATTCATTGCCACGTATTAGTGATTTGTTTGATCAATTGAAAAGTATAACAATGTTTTCAAAGATTGATCTCTGTTCAGGATATTATCAACTACGGGTTAAAGATTTTGATGTGCCAAAGACTGCTTTTAGGACTAGGTATGGACAATATGAATTTTTAGTTATGTCATTTGGTTTAACAAATGCACCTGCTATGCTTATGGATTTGATGAATAGAATATTCATGCCATATTTAAATAGATTTGTGGTTGTATTCATTGATGATATTTTGATCTATTCTCGAGATGAAATTGAGCATGCATAGCATTTGAGGGTAATATTGCAAACTTTGTGCAATTAACAGTTATTTGCTAAATTTAGCTAAAGCGAGTTCTGGCTGCGAAAAGTTAGATTTTTGGGACATATTGTATCGGCGGATGGTATTAGAGTGGATCCGAGTAAAATATCAGCTATTGTAGATTGAAAGCCTCTGAGAAATGTTTCAGAGATCAGAAGTTTCTTGTGTTTAGCCAAATATTATCAGAGATTTATTAAAGGGTTTTCAATAATTTCTACACCGTTGATGAAGTTACTCCAAAAAGATGTTAAGTTTGAATGGTTTGAAAAATGCCAGCAAAGTTTTGATCAGTTGAAAGTGTTGTTGACCAAAGCCTCTATGTTGATTCAGCCAGAGTCCGACAAGGAATTTGTGATCTATAGTGATACTTCACTTAATGGTTTAGGTTGCATCTTGATGCAGGAAGGCAATGTGGTAGCTTATGCTTCCCGTTAATTGAAACCGCAAGAGAGAAATTGTCCAACTCATGATTTAGAACTTGCAACTATTGTGTTTGCATTAAATATCTGGTGACACTATTTGTACAAAGAAATATGTTACATCTTCATGGATTACAAAAGACTGAAGTATTTGATGTCACAAAAAGAATTAAATTTGAGACAACGTAAATGGCTGGAATTGCTAAAGGATTGTGATTTGATCATCGATTATCATCCAGGACAAGCTAATGTTGTTGTTGATGCTTTAAGTGGAAAATATTTATTTATTTTTTGAGCTTTGAATACTCGTTTGATGTTGATTGATGATGGTTCTATTGTAGCTAAATTAAAAGCTAGACCAACATTTCTGTAGTAGATTTGTGAAGCTCAAAAAAGTGATTCTGAGTTGATTGCTAAACGAGAACAGATTGAAAAGACATCTAATTCAGAATTTCATGTTAGGTCTGATGGTAGTTTATATTTCAAAAATAGAATTTGTGTTTCGAGAAATTCTGATATTATACAGAAGATTTTATAGGAAGCTCACAACAGTAATTATTCGACACGCCCCGATAGTAACAAAATGTATGGTGATTTAAAACAAATGTATTGGTGGCCAAGTATGAAACGTAAAATTTCAAAGTTTATATCAAAATGTTTGATTTTTCAACAAGTCAAAGCCGAGCATCAAGTACCTATTGGACTGTTACAGCCTGTTATGATTCCAGAATGAAAATGGGAATGGGTTACAATGGATTTTGTATCAAGGTTACCCTTGTCTCCATGGAAGAAGGATGTTATTTGGGTTGTTGTTGATTGTTTGACTAAATCTGCACATTATATTCCAGTATGTACGGATTATTAACTTGAGTAGATGGCAAAACTATATGTTTCTGAGATTGCTAAACTGTATGGTGTGCTAGTGTCTGTTATTTTTTATAGAGATCCACCGTTTACTTCTAGATTTTAGAGTAAATTGCACCAAACTTTCGGTACTGGACTACATTTTAGTACAACATTCCATCCACAGACCGATAGTGTAATAGCCCGATTTAGGGGCTAGTTGGAATAGTGATCTCGGGATCACTATTTCGAGATCAGAGAAATTATTTTCATGATATATTATGAGTTAGAGCATGATAGCATATGAGCATTAAAATTTTGGTATTTTAATTTTAACGTTTTCGTGTTTAATTTGCGAAAAAGGACTAAATTGTATAAAGTGCGAAAGTTCCATTCTATATGCTAGGAGTACCAAATGGTTATGGATTGTTAAATGGGGGTATTTAGAAGGCAATTTAGCCTTTTAAAGAGGCTTGGCCGGACATAAGAGAGCATGGGAGACAAAATTTTCAATTAGTGTCAAAGTTAGTAGTAGTAGGTGGACTAATTTGACTTTTAATAATATAATAAGGAGAGAAAAGTTATCATCTTTTTCTCCTATCATCCTCCACCAAAAATTTGCAGCAAATAAGGGATAGAAACCTTCAAAAATTTTAGCAAACTCTCATCTATTCAAGTAAGTGTTCTAGTGAACTTTTCTTGAAAATAATTGTACTTTTGAGATCCCTAAAGCTTAAGCTTTCAAATGAGGGGACTATTGCGCAATGTTGTGAAAGGTTTAGAATTTTACCATGAGAGCTACTTAGTTGTTTGCTACATTTTAAGGAAGAACTTGAGTCTTAGTTGTTAGATGAACAACTTTTAAAAAGGGTGTTAGCATGAGGATACTAAATATGACCTTACTGAAAAGGTTATGAACTTGGTAGTAAGTATATGAAATATTGATTGTTGATGATAGCTTTAAGAGCATTAAATGTTTGCCTAGGCTTGTTGAAGATAAAAATGTGATTAGAATTAATTTTCGAGCCTAGGGGAAAAACGGTCATTTTGCCAAAATCTAGGGGTAAAATGGTAATTTTGCCTAAGTAGGACATTGAGATGCTTATATTAATAAAATGATTAAAATGAGCTAATTTTCTATTATAGAGTAAGAGGAGACGAGAATTCACCTCAATCGCAAAAAGGATAAAGTCGTGGACTAAACCGAAGAACTAACTCATTTTGAAAACGAGGTAAGTTTGTATGATTTCTAAGCTTTATGATCACTATCATTGAATTGCTTAGTATAATATACATTGCTATTTTGTAATGCCTATCATTTTTGTGAACAAATAAATTAAACATGAACAAGCCCCGATTGGATATGAATTCCCCAAGATACCCGATATACCACACAAGATTTCATGTAAGTCCAAGGCAAGCTTGACATTGATTAAGATATCATGTAAGTCCAAGGCAAGCTTCGCATTGATCAAGATATCATGTAAGTCCAAGGCAAGCTTGGCATTGATTAAGATATCATGTAAGTCCAAGGCAAGCTTGGCATTGATCAAGATATCATATAAGTCCAAGGCAAGCTTGGCATTGAATAAGTTATCAAGGGCAAGACTTCATGTAAGTCCATGTCAAGACATGGTGATAAACCATAAAAGTAACTTATTTTAATCCCACATTTAGTATGCTTTTGAATGATTTATCCCTGATTTATGTAAAAAAGGTGCTCTTAATCCTTTCTTTTCATGTCTTATACTCAGGAAAGCACCTAAGGACAAAAAGAATGAGAAACGGGCTTAAAATGAACCAATTTCGGCCAAAGAGGAAATCGATACGGCCTGGACTTCAAGCCACATGGCCGTGCCTCGTCAAATTACTTCACAAGTCCATGCCATGATTTACATGGCCATGCCCCAATCGACAGAATCGAGACACGGCCTGAAGACGATTTACACGGGCGTGTGCCATGGCCGTGCCCCTGTTACGGGAAAGAGCAATTTCACTCAGATTTGGATGATTGAAGCCAATGAATCATACTCCTAAGTCTACTTAAACATCTTAGGAGGAATTCTACTTGAATTAGGATACTTAGGAGCTAAGTAAAGCATCTCAAAGCCTATATAAACACCCAAGGTAGCAACTAAAAAAGGGGAGTTTAGCAGAAGTCGAAACAGAGACAATTTTTAGCAGAGGTTTTTGCCGAAGCTTTCATCTTTTAGGGAATCACTTGAAGATAGCCAGTTGATCCATCTCAAGAAGCCGGAGCTCTATTCAAGACGGAGGATCTCTCCTTCAATTCCTTCATGGAGTTTTAGGGATTTCTTATGTTTTATTTTATCTTTTCTCTTGAGATGTTTTCTTATTTAGTTATGAACTAAACCCTTCAGATACCTGAAGGGGATGAAACCTATGATGGATTTTGTTATTGTTTTCTGAATTTATATGATAAATACTTAGTTTGTTCTTAATTATGTTGCTTAATTTAATCTGATGTGCTTAGGTGGTGGAGGAATAAACCCTGCCTAAGAGTAGATCTAGCATAATTAAGCGGAGTTGATCGGGCGCCTAAAGATAGGGTTACGAGATTTTACCGAATTAGGGTGAAACCTAATATGGGAATCCATTGATCGATTTACTACTTCCTTAGGGGGTTATTATAAGAGAATGAGAGTTCCACTAATTAACCTAAGGTTAGACGTTATTCGCTTTGAGAGAAGGTTTAATATAGGTTAGGGAGTCTCACGGATCAAGCTAAGTAAAGAAATTATATGGTTTAGGGATAAATAATAAGTGAAGTCATAGGTGGATTCTTCCTGAGCGTATCATCTTTATCAACTGATTTTTCCAAAATCTTTTCCCAATTTATTCGTTTATCTTTGCATTTTAGTTTAAAGTATTTCATCAGTTTTAGATAAATCGACCAATCACTCCATATTTTAGGCTAAATAATAGAAAGAAAGTGAGTAGTAGTACTTTTAGGTCCCTTGGGTTCGATAAGATATTCTTGCCTTAACTATACTACTGTTCGATAGGTGCACTTGACTTTATCGTTGTCATAGTTAGTCTACAGGTTCAATCATTCTTTATAAATTTTAAAACTAGATTGTTTTACAGCGATCAAGTTTTTGGTGCCGTTGCCGGGGAACACTAAAATATTAAGAAAACTCTATTTCTATTACTTTAGCCAAAAAAATTTTTATTTGCAATTTGTTATTATTGTATTATTCTTTATTATTATTTCTTTTTACTTTGCTAATTTTTTCCTCTATTTTGGTTTTGGCAGAAAATTTTAGTCTATGAAAAAGATGGCACTGAATAATTATCAGTGGCAAGGCATGGGGGCAATTCCTACTAAAGCAACCAGTGTTTTCAACCTCGACGTGGTCACCAGGTTATCTAATCAGTTAGAGATGATGAATAAAAAGATTGATGATTGGTATAGTCCCTTGCAAGTACATCTAGAAATACAATATGATTTAAATCTAGGAGGCGTGGCGAATCCTGAGTACCTACTCTACGGATATGGCATGGAAAACGAGCAAGCTCACTATATAGGTAACTATTCTAGATATCAAAACAATTTTTATAGTGACACTTATAATGCAGGTTGGAAGTACCATCCCAATTTCTTGTGGGATGATCAAAATAACCAAAGATCGAAATTTCCTCCAGATTTTTAACAACCACCTCACCAACAAGAAGAAGAGCCGAATCTTGAAGAGATGCTGAAAAAATTCAAGGCAAACACAGAAAACCATCTCCAAGAAACTAAGAAAACAAGTAAAAGCAACGAGAACCGATTCGGGGAACTTACTAAGTCAGTCAAGGCAGCCACTAATGCGGTCGAACAACTCGCAAAGTTGATGTTAGAACGACCGCAAGGACATCTAACTAGTAACACTGAGATCAATCCAAAGGAGCAAAATCAAGCTATCACAGCTCATGCCAGTAAGGGATTAGATGAACCCAATCCAATACAAAAAGCCAAGGTAGATGAAGGTAAGGTAAAGGTAACATAAGAAAAGTCGAAACCGGTAATCAAGGAGTACCAACCTAGCATACCTTATCCCAAAGCAATGAAAAGAGACGATTCAGAGGAACAGTTTGGTAAGTTTCTTAAACTCTTAAAAAATTACATATTAACTTACCTCTTCTTGAAGCTCTTTTTTAGATGCCAGACTCGAGGAAATCTTTAAGACAGCTCTTGACAAACAAACGCAAATTAGACAAGGAGCAGCAGGTGGAATTAAACGCATCATGCTCAGCAATGTTACAGAACAGACTCCATAGAAGCAAAAAGACACAAGGAGTTTTACAACTCCATGTTTAATTGGTAGTTTATCTATTGATAATGCGTTACCTGATTTAGGGTGAAGCATCAATGTTATGCCTTATAAAGTGTTTAAACAACTAGGTCTAGAGAAACCCAGACAAACTAGGATGAGCATTCAGTTAATTGATGAAACCATCAGAATTTATAGGGGTATAATAGAAAATGTTCTAATCAAAATTGATAAATTCGTATTCCTAGTAGACTTTGTTGTTTTAGACATGGATGAGGACAACACGATTCCTTTAATTTTAGGAAAACCCTTTTTAGCAACTGCCAGGACTAAAATTGATGTTGGTACAGGAGAACTCATTCTTCGTGTAGGTGACGAATCAATCAGTCTACAAGCTTTTGACTCGGCCAGGACATCAAGTGATGAATGTGAAAAAGTACAGTAAGTTGATAATCAAATTGTTCAACTTTCACCACAAGAAACACCACAAGGCTACAAACTTGAGCCGAATCATGGGCCCCAAGCCGTACAAGCTCATAACAGTGAATTGTTAGTGGAACCAAACCCAAGGGAAGAACCTATGGTAAGAAAAGGCAAGGTTGAGGTGTGCTATGATTTACCAAAATCGGCAATTATAGAGTACCAACCTCGTGGGCCATACCCTGATGCAATAAAGAAAGACCAAACGGAGGAAGAATTTGGTGAACTCACACTTCGTTTAGACGACGAAACAATCATTCTTCAAGCTCTTAACTCAGCTAGGACATCGAGTAATAAAGGTACAAACGTTAATTCTATTGATAATCATTTGGTTCAACCTTCTTTACAGGAAGCATCACGAAATCACTTAGCTGAGCTAGATCTTAGACCTCGTGCCAACAAAGAAGAAATACATAAGGAACAAAGCCTTAGGGTTGACAAACTAAAAGAGCAGGAAACACAAATCAAAGAGGAACATGAACCGCATGAAGTGAAACCGAAGGAGCCCCCAGACGAGCTGATAGGAACAACGAATTACTTCAAATTAGGAAATCGGTATTGTTGAATAAGGAAGACCCTCGAATCACCAATTCAGACCTCAAGACAAATGAAGAAATCACTTTTGAGGTACTAAATGTCTTCCTATACGGCACAGTCGAGGTCAGTATCCTAAATTCGACACTATTGAGGTAAACATTACTCGACTTAAACTATATATCCATAACCGAAGTGATCGCATGAGAAAGGATTTTCACCTCCTCAAACCACCATGACCATACCAATGAGAGGTAAAGTCTAGCTAAGACTATAACGAGCGCTTCTCGGGAGGCAACCCGAGCACTAACCCCATTTTTACATTTTTTTACTTTTATTTTTCATTTTTTTCATTTTTTTTCTTTTTAGCACCTAACCTTAAACTAACCAAAGAGCAGATTTTTAGGCCACACGGCCCTACACACGGGCGTGCCCGTGGCTGTGTGGAAGCCAGGGGATGAACAATGGGCGTGCCAGTAGTCCTGCACGACATAGAAATTTTTTTCCCTAACACGGGTAGCGATAATAGTCCACGCCCGTGCCGACGCCTCGTGCGAGGTTACTGACTTGTCAAGCACGGGCTAAACACGGCCGTGCCTTTCAACCGTGCCAACATTCTGGCTTATCAAACACGGAAGGAGCACGCCCGTATTGAATGACTGTGTGAAGAAAGACACGGGCATGCCACGACACCCACGGCCATGCCCGAACACCCTGAATGCGTTCAAAATTCAAAATCCCAGAACACGAGCTACATCTCTATTTAAACCTCATTCCCCATCTTTCTAGTTGTCTTTCATTTTCCATTATTTATTTTTGTTTTTATTTCATTTCATCATTATTTTTTACTTTACTTTACTTTATTTTCTTCTTCTCATTCTTTATGATATTTAGATTTAGCTTAGGATACAATAAAACCAAGCCGGCTACTTCGAGGATTCAATTTCAAACGGTTCGAGACGCGTCCCCATGTTCACCTCCAATCTTATCCGGTTTCTTTTCATAGACTTCATCCAAAAATTTAGGAAGTGTTACTTCTCCCCTTCTCTTTTGATTTTAGTATTATAGAATTGTTTATCTATCTTTGTACATTGAGGGCAATGTACAACTTAAGTGTGGGGGGTAAAAGTACCTAATTTTTTGCAATATTCTCAAATCCTGAATTTTAGTCTTGTCCATAAGTAATCTTCTCATATTACTAATTAGGATGAAATTTCTGTTGTTTTATGATTTTTATTGATATGTTTTAGAGTAAGTCATAGTTAATTGTGCAATGATGATTAAATTTGAAGGATACTAGAGAATCGAGCATGATAAGCCTACTTTCTAAAATTAAAAAAAAATTGATGGGTCGTTGAATTGAATTTGATTATCACCTTGAAGTTCAAAATTTATAAGGATTGATGTCAAAACACCCATAATTTTTGTGAGATTTTGAGCCTTGTAGAGCATATATATTCTTTTTCGTGCTCACTTTATTGATTATGAGTGTGTCAACTTTGAACTGTTATTCTAGAACTTGCCTCATTTATACATGTCGAGACCACATTAATGATTTGATATACTGAGATGATAAAGGCACCTAGGTTTTAACCTGATTCACTCCGCTAAAAAGCCTACCCATACAAATTAACCCCTAGTGAACCCTGTTGAATCCTAACAACCTTTTTATTAACTCGCCCACTAATATTAACCCAAAATCCCTTTGTATTTGTTATCAACATTCCTTTGACTACCCTGTATCGAGAATTGATTTGATCAATTGTCGAATTAGGTTATTTCAATTATCAAAGTTCCTTCATTATGTTTGTTTTAGTTTGTTCTTAAAAAAAATCCAAGTTTATTCAATATTAGTAGTATACAAAAGAGCTTAGAGCATTTAAACTCCAATTGTTGAAAAAGCTCGTATTAAAGTATTATCAAAATACTCCTTATTATAGAGTAATTATCAATAGTGATATTATTAGTTTTCATTCGAAGTCAATATTCATATTTAGTTCAGTGTTTCTAGTTAGACAATTTGTCAAGTCAATCTTGATTCTAACCTTCTAATTCAGCCTTTATCCACACCTTTTAACCCAAGCCCCATTCCAACCCTGAGTAAAGATCTTTTGATTTGTGTATCATCTCATATACAGTGGTGTAGATTTGATTTTTAGGCAAGCCTATGGGATTAACTTTTTAGGTTTGACTTAGAGTGCTTATTCTTGAACCTTAAACACTTCGAGTGATTTGAGTGAACCTTTAGTGAGGATGTCAATCCTTGTCGGTTTTAAATTAAAAGTAATTACTTAGATAAGGGGAGACACCTATGTTTTCGTACTACAAAGGTATGACTTAGCGTAATTGAATCTTTAGGACTCTTTGAGTTGAATTATCCATGTATAAATTATCTATGAATTATGATGAGACATTGTCAATAGGAATTATGAATTATGGAAAGTT
Source organism: Gossypium rotundifolium (assembly GCA_025506655.1). NCBI lineage: Eukaryota > Viridiplantae > Streptophyta > Magnoliopsida > Malvales > Malvaceae > Gossypium > Gossypium rotundifolium. Next base: position 36,741,027 of record CP106732.1, on the reverse strand, counting down.
CGTTTTAATTGTAAGTTGAGAATTTTTCTTGAGGACAAGCAAAAGTTTAAGTGTGGGGGTATTTGATAAACCGTAAAAGTAACATATTTTAATCCCACATTTAGTATGCTTTTGAATGATTTATCCCCAATTTATGTAAAAAAGGTGCTCTTAATCCTTTCTTTTCATGTCTTATACTCAGGAAAGCACCTAAGGAAGAAAAGAACGAGAAACGGGCTTAAAACGGGCCAATTTGGGCCAAAGAGGAAATCGACATGGCCTGGACTTCAAGCCACACGGCCGTGCCTCGTCAAATTACTTTACACAACCATGCCACAATTTACACGGCCGTGCCCCAATCGACAGAATCGAGACACGGCCTGAAGACGATTTACACGGGCGTGTGCCATGGCCGTGCCCCTGTTATGGGAAAGAGTAATTTCACTCAAATTTGGATGATTGAAGCCAATGAATCATACTCCTAAGTCTACTTAAACATCTTAGGAGGAATTCTACTTGAATTAGGATACTTAGGAGCTAAGAAAAGTATCTCAGAGCCTATATAAACACCCAAGGTAGCAACTGAAAAAGGGGAGTTTGGCAGAAGCTGAAACAGAGACGGTTTTTAGCATAGGCTTTTGCCGAAGCTTTCATCTTTTAGGGAATCACTTGAAGATAGCCAGTTGATCCATCTCAAGAAGCCGGAGCTCCATTCAAGACGAAGAATCTCTTCTTCAATTCCTTCAGGAGTTTTAGGGATTTCTTATGTTTTGTTTTATCTTTTCTCTTGAGTTGTTTTCTTATTTAGTTATGAACTAAACCCTTCAAATACCTGAAGGGGATCAAACCTATGATGGATTTTGTTATTGTTTTCTGAATTTATATGATAAATACTTAGTTTGTTCTTAATTATGTTACTTAATTTAATCTGATGTGCTTAGGTGGAGGAGGAATAGACCCTGCCTAAGAGTAGATCTAGCATAATTAAGCGGAGTTGATCAGGTACCTAGAGATAGGGTTACGAGATTTTGCTGAATTAGGGTGAAACCTAATATGGGAATCCATTGATCGATTTACTGCTTCCTTAGGGGGTTGTTATAAGAGAACGAGAGTTCCACTAATTAACCTAAGGTTAGGCATTATTCGCTTCGATAGAAGGTTTAATATAGGTTAGGGAGTCTTACAGATCAAGCTAAGTAAAGAAATCATATGGTTTAGGGATAAATAATAAGTGAAGTCATAGGTGGATTCTTCCTGAGGGTGTCATCTTTATCAACTGAGTTTTCCAAAATCTTTTCCCAATTTATTCGTTTATCTTTGCATTTTAGTTTAAAGTATTTCATTAGTTTTAGATAAATCAACCAATCACTCCATATTTTAGGCTAAATAATAGAAAGAAAGTGAGTAGTAGTACTTTTAGGTTCCTTGGGTTCGATAAGATATTCTTTCCTTAACTATACTACTGTTCGAAAGGTGCACTTGCCTCTAACGTTGTCATAGTTAGTCTACAGGTTCGATCATTCTTTATAAATTTTAAAAATAGACTGTTTTGTAGCGATCACATGGTCTTGAAACCAAGATGGGAAATTCCATGTAAGACCATGCCTAATATATGACTTTGGTGGCATGTTATGTGGGAAGAGATCTAGTATCGTCGGGTATTCGTAGAAGTTCATCGAGCAAACAAGTAAGGTTATTAATGAGGTAACAAGATGGCTAAAAAAGCAAAGCTAGCATCAAAATGAATTAAATATTACTCATGTTATGAATGAAGAATTAGAGGTCATAATGATTATTGTTTAAGTACGTTGATCAATGTGATCAAGTGACACAGGTATCATGTTTACTTTACAAAAATGAGCATAGTAAGCATCATGAGACATGTAAGAGCCAAGTATGAGTAAGTAAGCTTTAGAGCTACAATTACGACACTATTGTTATGCTAAATGGTTTTTATTAAACAAGCTTAATGACATGTGTTTTACATGCAAACTTACTAAGCTAAATGCTTACGTATTTGATTGTTTCTTTCTATGTAGTCCCGCCAAGCTAATTTGTGGATCATCAGAGTCGAAGCTCGTAGCACACTATCAACTCTTATTTTGGTATAGCCAAGTTACTTTGCTAAGTATGGCATGTATAGGAAACATTTATTTTGTGGACATGTTTTTAGAAGGGCCTTTGTAAAAGCTATAAAGTTTATTATTCTTTTGTATATGGCTAAGTGATTGGTCAAATTTGACTAAGTATTTATGTTTATTGAGATCAGTGAAGCATGTGGTATTATTCATAAAATTGGGTTGTTATTGCATCGTTGAATTCTGTAGGGATATGATCTTCATTTCAGGGTGGTTAATGGCTTGGTAAATAGCCTATAAATGCCCACACGGTTGGACACACAGGCGTGTGTCAAGGCCGTGTTAACCCTGCACCTTAGTATTATGAATCAGAATAGGCCACGGGTAAATTTCACGGCCGTGTGTATAGGCTATGCTATACACACGGGTTGGACATAGGTGTGTGCCCAGACCGTGTTGATTTAGTCAGTATATCAAGGATTAGCACACGGTCTAAGCCCATGGGCTTGTCATGGCCGTGTGAAATTAGTAAGTAGCCTCCCACGGTTGGAAGACACGGGTGTGTCTAAGCCGTGCAAAAATAGTAAGTAGCTTCCCGTGGTTTGAGGGTATGGGCGTGCTTAAGGGTACACAGGCGTGTGAACCCTTCTTCAAAAATGAATTATTTGATTTAGTTTCGAAAGTTTTTAGACACGAGTTTAAGGCCCCGTAGGCCTTTGTAATATATGTGTTAACTAAGAAAGTGAAATTTTTAAGTTGGAACGAAATTTTATAGCTCGTAAGTACATGTTCAAGGATAGTAATGTCTCATATCCAGATCCAGTATCGGTCTTGGGTGTGGGGTGTTACAGATAGCCAATCTGAGTGAGTGATACAAATACTCGAGGACATACTCCGTTTTTGCATTTTAGAGTTTGAGGGTAGCTGGGAAAAATTTCTTCCATTAGTTGAGTTTACTTATAATAATACTTATCATAATGGCTTTATATGAAGCTTTGTATGGTTGAAAATGTAGAACTCCATTATACTAGACTGAATTGAGTGAGAAAAAACTTGTCGGTGTCGATTTAGTCTGAGAGACTGAAGATAAATTCAAAGTAATTCGTGATTGTTTGAATGTTGCTTCTAATCATCAGAAATCATATACAGATTTGAAAAGCAAAGATATTGAATTTCAAATTGGTGATAGAGTGTTCTTAAAAGTATCGTCGTGGAGAAAAGTTATCCATTTTGGCCGAAAAGGGAAGCTTAGTCCACGATTCATAAGGCCATATGATATCATCGAGAGAATTCGGCTAGTAGCTTACTATTTAGATTTACTGTCTGAATTAGATAAAATTCACAATGTGTTTCATGTATCAATGTGACGGAGATATCGATTTGACCCTTCACACATAATTTCGCCTGTTGATGTAGAAATTTAGCTAGATATGTCCTACAATGAAGAACCAATTAGAATTGTAGCTCGAGAAGTCAAAGAATTAAGGAAGAAACGGATAGCTATGGTCAAAGTTTTCTAGCATAATCATGGGGTCGAGGAAACTACTTGGGAACCAGAAGAAGCTATGAAAGTGCAATACCCGAACCTATTTTCTGGTAAGATTTTCAGGGACGAAAATTCCTTTAGGGGGAGAGTTGTAATGGCCCATTTATAGTGGTGTCAAAAATAGTGGTTTCGGCACCACGATTCTGACGAGGAAGTAAATATTTTAATAATTATTTAAAGATTACAAGTGTTTATTAAGGTATTATTAAATTTTTGTTAAGAAATTTTAAAGTTTAAAAGGTTAATTAGGTAAAAAGAGCTAAATTGAAAAAGGTGCAAAAGCCAAGTTCTATTAGTTAAGTGGATTAAATAGCTTTAACAAGGTGAGTTAATGGACTTAGTTAGTAATTATACCATATATGTTTATAGTGGACAAATATGGACATGTTTATGCTAGTATTTAAGTTATATTATCAGGGCAAAAGAGTAATTAAATTAATCAAATAATAATGAAATAAATAAAACAAAAGTTATCATCTTCTTTCTTTTTCTTGTTTGACTGAAAACGCCATTGAAGGGGGGAGAAAAGTTTTATTTTTGTTAATTCACTTGCATGGTATGTATTCAAGTCATGTTTTTAGTAATTTTTATGTTTTTGAGCTCGTTTTAGCTTAAACTACTTAGCCCGGGGATTAATTTACAAAACTGTTAAAGGTTAAAGGATATGTTAGGAATGAAAATCGATGAATTTGTGATGTTAATTGATAGGTTATTACATTTGGTTGTTAAATAAATTTGTTTTCTTAACTATTTTTTAATTTAGGATTAAGGATTAATTTGCTAAAAGTGTAAAATTTCTTGAAATTTATGTGAAATTTTGGTCAAATATGGGCTGATTAGGTCCTTTAGAATAATCAGTTAGCACATGTTGTCTAAGAAAAATAGTGAAATTTCAAGTTATGGTTATAAGGACTAAGTTGTAAAAAATTAAAATAGGAGAGGTAATTTTGTAATTTTATGATGATATGAATTATAGATTGAATTGAATATTTGAGGTTATTTGAAGTACTTAATTGAATGAAATTATCTATTTAGATCAAGATAAACAGCAATCGAATTTAAATAGAGAAAAGGCAAAAGCTTTGGATTAGACCCCAACTCTACTTTTGCGACTATAATTACCGAGGTAAGTTTGTATGAATTATAATTTTATTAATGGTAGTTTGATTGATTATTTGTTATATTATATTAGTTATAAACTGACTTGAATATATAAATATATTGATGTTTTGAATAATTGACGAATAAATAATCCCATTTGAACCTTAAGAATTTTTAGGATACGAATGACATGTCATTAAGGATTTCATGTTTTGGGGTATTGGTCTTGAATGTACTACTGACGGCTGAGGTCCTACATTTGTTGCAAACTCTCCCCAACTTGTGTGACCAATATCGTGTAGCTAACATTCTGACCCACAGCTCGTGTGAACAGGCCCATTTCACAGCTCGTGAGAGTACTATTAAAAAGGAAATGTTACAGTTATACGGAAAGACACACTATGTGTGAGCACCCTCAAGTATCCAATGAAATTCTAGATGGTTCACGGGTAAGTAAATGTTAATGGCAACACATGTATTCAAATGGATAATTATTCATAATCTTATGCAAGGTAAATTTAATGAATGGTATGTACATGGAAATTTACTTATAATATGGTTGAATTTATATGTATTATGTATGAACTTGCTAACTTGTGATTTTGGTGGTGTATATAGGAGTTTATTTAGCTTATGAGCATGGTAATGATGTTATGCATATTTTATAAACTGATCTTAAGAAGGGTAAGTTATGTTTGAATTTATACAAGCTTACTAAGCACTAGTTGCTCACATAATTATTTTCCTTTGTTTCATAGATTATTGGAAATTCGACCAATTGGAAGCTTGTCGAAGTTCTATCACACTATCTAACAATCACTTTGGTAGTTCTTGAGTTATTTTGGCCAAGGTTATAAATGGCATATTGGTTAGGAGAAATATGTTGATTGAATTGGTATGTTTATATGTGTTTGAAGTGTGTTTAGTTCCATTGAAGGTTTGTACTAATGAAGTAGATTGTTGGGCAAGTTTTGGACTCTAAATGTAACACCCCAAACCTAGCCTGGACGTTATGGTCAAATCTAGTGATATCATATAGAAGTGTGTTTGAAAACCGTATCATTGCTAAAACCATTTTCCGTTTAAAACCTATCATTATCTTTCATTAATTCGCAAATCGTGATTCATTTCCAAAACGCTATACTTTGCAGAAGCTTTTAAAATAGTTTGCGTGTACATGGTATTTTGATAAAACATTCATCTCTTTTGAAAACTCGAGTTTTACCTAATTCTAGTAGATATAAACAGAAAATAGTAAAAATCCAAATTTTAGGTAAAAATCCATAGAGGCCATTATTATAGAAAAATACCCCAAAATAAAACTTAGAACCGTAAATAGTATCAAATAGTAAAAATGAGTCGTGTGGCCACCGCACTGATCCACCTATGTCTGGGGATTACCTGTGCAGATTAAACAGAAGGGGTGAGTTTACGTAAAGTCAGTGTGTAATCCCCATGCAAACAAACAGACAATAATAGATGATTTTAGTTTGGGTCGAAGCCCTTTTTAATATCAGTATCAGTATTAGTTTGGGCCTTAGCCCATTTCAGTAACAACAAGCATTAGGGCCTTAGCCCATCACGGTACAGTAACGGTGATAGTTATTCAGTTATAAAATCCTACCCAACCAGCCTCTACACTCCATCTCCGTCCAACCCTACACTCTATGTGGGGATATAATCAACCCACCCACCCCTACACTTTAAACAGTACTGAATAAGGCACTAGACAGTAGTTGTAGTTGAGCTGCCAGTAAGTTAGGCTTGGAGCCTTTCAGTACACTTCCTCCAATCAATATCAATCCCCAACCCAATGCAATGCATCGTACAGACATGTCATAGTATCATGTATAATCAGTACAGTGTGAATAGCATTCTCAACATACAGACATACATATCTATCTCATATAGGCATATAACAGTCTTTCAGTCATTTCAGTCAATTAGGGGTCTAGGTAAACTTACTGACCCTACAGTAGGTTCATAGTCGACTTGGGCGATCCGTACAACCTTGGCAAGCAAATCAGTGATATTGGGCTTACACACCCGTGTTGGTCTGCCTGCGTGGGTCCATACGCCAGTGTGGCCCACAAGGCCCAAATTGGCCTTGGTCGTGTGGATCACATGGCTTGGCCCAAAATCCCACACGCCCGTGTATCATCACACGGCTTACCACACGGGCTACCACACGCCTGTGCGGCATCGACAGAGAGCTTTTTTGACTTTTTGTTGAGACGTATTTTGAGTGTTTCGGGTACACACCTAGTTCGTTAAAAAAACGCTTAATCACTCTAGAGCACTCCAGAACCTATATTCGACAATTAGAACTCAACCTCAGTCACTTAATCTGAATTACTTACAACAGTCAATTCCCAAAAACTATCAAAAACCTTACCTCACTTGAACAACCCTGGTTTTTTCCACAATCACAACGTCAATTGGGATCTACCAGCCCCTTGATTATCTCTTTAGCACCAAACGAAACCCAATAAACAATGATTCATAAATCTAAAACAATAATTCACCATTATACTTACCAAAAATGCGAAAAGGGAACCTAAGCTGTGGATTGCAGAGACCAAGCGACAAAAAGAAAATGATTGTAAACAGTAAAAAGAGGGGAAATTCGGCAGCAAGGTGGAGAGGAAAAGGAAGGGGAACAGTCGAATTTTGAAAAAAAAAAAGCAGAGTAATCAGAATTAGATTTTCTAGTAAACCCTAACTCAAATTCCCTTAATTCTTTCCACCAACTCCCCGCTAATCAGATTTTCAATAAAACTTAAACTCTAGCCGAATTTTGTAGCAAAAATACTATCCCTTGCCGTCCCAGGGACTCGAACACAAGACCTCCAACACACCAACACTCCACTTAACCACCAGACCAGCAAGTCCATTCTGATATATCTTACCAACATTTAAACTTAGGCCTACTAATTAGAGATAGGGCTTAGGCATCAAAAGGACCAAAATTATCCCAAGTCATGACTTGAACTTGGGACCTCTAAAACACTTCCAGAACACTTAACCAGTAAAGCTGACAAATATTTGTGTCACAAACATACAGAAATAAATATAAGATATTTTTGGGGCGTTACATTAAATGACTTGTTTTTGGGGGTTTAGGTGCCGATTTTGGAGGAAGAATTAAGAGGAAAAAAAAATTAAAATTTGGGAGAAGAATGGAAGGGGTAGGGGTGGCACAAGAAGAAGATTGAGTAGAGGGAATGATTGTTGATGAAATAAGGGTGGAAAAGGGGTGCATTTATAGGGATGGTGGGGGTTTAAGAGATAGCAACAAAAATTTAAAAGAGTTTTTCAAAATTAATTACTAAGAGAATCAAAATTAAAAATATTAAAATAATTGATATTTATCAATTAAATAAATAAAATTAATTCGACTCAATAATTATCTCTAGCAAGAAAATCTAATTAAAAAGATATAATTAATTGATAATTAAATTAAATCATTTGAATAGAAATTTCTCTTTGGTCCAAAATTGACCATTTATTTTGCAAACTCCCAAATGAATGGGTTACTTGGAAAATATTTCTCAAAAATTATAATGAAATTAATTCCAAGGAAATATTTGAGGGGTCACAATTTGGTCCTTCTTAAAATCCAACCTCCGTAATAGAATTTTTTTTCCATTATATATTTCTTCAAAATATTGTCTAAGTAGTCTATTTTTAAAGAGAAATTCAACACTTATGGATCGGTTAAAGTTAACGAGATTTTATTCTACTCAACTTTATTGTTTCCATAGTGTTTAAGGCGCTGGCAATTTACCTTGAATAATCCCCTTTCCATTGTGCAACTCTACAACTCTGTATGGATAGACTTGGTGAATCAGATAGAGCCCAGACCATCGAGACTTAAGTTTTCAAGGGAACAACTTCATCCTACAATTAAACAACAAGGCTCTCTGGCCTGCTTTGAATTCTCAATACTAAATGTGCTTGTCATGACATCATTTTATTTTTTCTTTCCAAATCTTGGCATTCTCATACGAAAACATTTTTGATTTTTCCAATTCAGCTAATTAAAGTTTCCGTTTGTCTCCAGCAAGCTTCATGTCCATTGAGTTGCTTCAGAGCCTAGCAAACTCTGTGTTCAAGCTCCAAAGAAAGATGGTAGGTTTTTCCAAACACTAAATGGTTTGAAGACATGCCCAACAGAGTTTTAAAGGTCGTTCGATAAGCCCATAGTTCACCGTCGAGTTTCCTAGGCCAATTTTTCTGTTAGGTCTTACGACCTTTTCAAGAATGTTCTTTATTTCTCTATTTGCCAACTCAGCTTGCCCATTTGTCTGTGGATGGTAAGCTGTCGCAATCTTGTGCTTCACATCGTATTTGTCCAATAACCACTTAAGTCATTTATTCACAAAGTGGGGCCCTTAATAACTTATTATGGCTCTTGGGGTTTCAAACCTTGTGAATATATGCTTGTGTAGAAAGCGCATGACTGCCCCGGTATCGTTCATTGGACAAGCTCTTTGACACGTAATCAACTGTCACCAAAATGTACCTATTGTCCAAAGTTCCCTCCACTTAGAGAAGATTGGCAATGGCAAAGAATTTTAGTAACCTCTCATTCTGATACACATCTCCTGATCATATGATCTGTGTATTATTTAAATAGGTATGGCTCTTCCAAGAAATATGTAACATCCCGAATTTGGGCCTAGTAGATTTGGGCCTATTGGGTTGTAAAGCCCCAAAAATCTCGAAACTTTTAATTTCTATGCATTGGAGTTAATATGTATGTGTAGCACTTAGAATAATAATATTAAGGTATTATCGGGATTATTTGAAGCCTTAGAGTTAGGGGAGATCATAGGAAAAATTTATGTCCTTACTTAGTGGACCCTAGTCTCAGGCATGAGGCCTCATAAGCAGATTAAGAAAAGAGAGGACACAAAAATGGGCTCAGGTTTGGGTTAAGGCCCTAATTAAGTTTTCTGTTTGGGCACTATAGGGTTAAAAGGGTAGCATCTATGTTTAAAACACCAAAGTGGGCTGGTGGCCCAATATTAAGTAACGCTGCAAGGGAGCTAGAGGGTGGCGTCACTAGCAGTTGAAAGAGGCCCAAGTTTGGCCGCAAGGAGCCCATGTCTTTAGGCCAATTTCGGCACTTCAAAGAGCAAGGAGGAATGGAACATTAAGGCTTATTTTTAGGAGGGATTTAATGATAATATTGTGCTAATAAAAGAAGAAAGAGGTGGTGTTATCTAGGAGTCTTTTGAAGGTGTGAAGAGATTTATATAAAGGAGAAAAGTTAGGAGCTATCTGCTGAGAGCAGAGTTGGCCAAAATTCCATCACCTAGAGGAGTAAAGAAATTAGTTTTTAATTCCCATAGGGGGTGCCGAAATTTCTATAAATAAGGGGGATAGCTCATCAATTTCGACATTTGAACCCTACTCTTTTCTTCCTTTTTTTTGTGCCGAAAATCTAAAGGCCATCTTAGTTGTTTTTCTTTTCTCATCTTTTCTCTTTCAAAAGCCGAAAATCACCACCTCCCTCACCCTTTTCTTTTTCTTTGAAACCTCCTTCTAGCCGAATCTTTTGATCCCCATTGTTATTCTTCTCCCATTCACTAAAAGCTGAAACTACACTCTTGTTTGTTCTTATAGCCGAAATCTTCCTCTTGTTCATCTTTTTTTGGGATTTTCTTAAAAGCCAAAATTCTTAGATCTCTAATCTTCTACGCTTCGATCTTCTGCTGTGATTGCCAAATCTTCCTACAAGGAGTAGCTGAAACCATTTGTATAGGTAAGTGTCGATTCGTGAGATTTCAATCTTTTTCCAGCTTTTAGAGATCTTAGCCGAATGGCTATATTGATAACTAATCGGGTGTTTTCTCTCATTTGTGGCATTCCGGGATTTGAAGGGGGTCCAATCGCTTAGATTTCTAAGCCAGGGTTTAGTAACACTCAGATCGAATTACTTTCGGGATTTTAAGGTAAGGAGATCTGTTAATTTAAGTGTATAAATTGGGTAAAGCACTAACCTTGGCCGAATATAGGAGAGGCCTTATCCTTGCGTTCTTCTGGCTTTTGAGCAAGGTTTTAGACTAAGGGTTGTAGATCCAGATAGTAAGGATATTGACTAAAGGTGTAAAGCTACGCGATATTAGGTGTGTAACACTTCCATACCATTTAGATTGCCTATTATAATATGGTTATAAATCTGTTAAATTCTGTTAAATGCTTAAATCTCGGCATAACGGTTAAAACCCGAAGAGGGTAAAGGTGAATCACCAGGTTAGTGATCTCTGTCATTCTAAAGTGAATGGTTCTATTGATTTGATGTGATAAACATGTATGCCAGTTTCTGTGATTGCACGGGGTTGGGTGATTAATGAAAGGGGAAGTGTTCTGCTGTAGTGGCTTATGCAATGATCTGTTGTAGTGGCTTATGCCATGATCTGTTGTAGTGGCTTTTTGCCATGATCTAATGATGTGTAGCGGTGTGGGTTGATTGTAGAAATCCCCAGTGGTGTGAATGGCTGGTAAGGGTGGCGTGTAGCGGATGGAAACCTAGGATTTGGGTTGGGCTTGCATAATTATTGTTATACATATTAATCAATTATTCTGTTCTGTGGGGCTAAGGCCCAAATCTAATGGTGCATGAGGGTTGCACACTGAGTCTCGCAGCTCAACCTATTATTTAATATTTTCAGGTAGCACCTAGTGTATCGAACTGGGCTGGAAAGGAGCGCAAGGTGGCCATGCAAGAGAGTATCTGATCCAGCAGAATTTTATTTTTAATATTTTTTATTAAGGATTTTAAGTCTCAATGTAATAAGGCCATGGGCCATTAGACTTATATTTATTTTGGGGTTTTATGTTGGGTTTTTTTTATTCTTAGGCATTTAAATTTTATGTTTAAATTAAGTTGAGACATGTGGTAAATTTCGGTTTTACTTTAAAAAATACCAAGGCATTTTTTAACTTCATATCTTATATAACTTAATAAATTATTAAGTTTTCGGTATAAATGTTTAAACCTGATGATTGGTTTCTAAAGTGCCACAAGCTTTATAAAATCTCCTTAGTGACATACCAGATCCGGTCGTGGTGTTTGGGCCGGGTTTAGGGTGTTACAAAATAATATCTCACATCATGTAGGAATTTCTTCCTTTGTTGATATGTTAAATCTGGAGGGATTATTTCACTGGCCAAGTAGTTAGTGATATTAGCAAACCAAGGACATTTATGTACAGAACGTACCTAAAAAATTATTCATCTGGGAATATTCATTTATAGGAACTAGAAAACATATTTCCCTAGATTGCTCTAACTTTGACAAATGATTTGCCACTTGGTTTTCAACTCATTTCCTGTCCTGAATTTCTAGATCAAATTCTTGAAGTATGAGCACCACCAAATTACTCTTGGTTTAGCATCCTTCTTCACAAGTAGATACTTGATTGCTGAGTGGTCAGTATAAACTGTAGTGTAACACCCCTTACCCGTATTCAAAGCCGGAACTAGATACGAGGCATTGCCTAACTCAACTTGGTTAAACATGATGTTTCTGGATATAAAATTTCATTTTGTCTTAAAAAATTTCCTTACAAACCCAAAACACACTCACCCTAGGGCTACGAGGCCTTAAACATATTTCTGGAAAGTTTTAGGAATTAATCGGAAACTTTTACGCACTTAGAAAAATTTTACCTAAACAGGGGCCACACGCCCGTGTTACTCAAGGGACACGGCCATGTGCCCTTGAGACATGCCCGTGTTTTTCACTTGTGGTCGACACTGACTTATTTCACACGGCTAGACACACGCCCGTGCCCTTAGCCCGTGTCCCTCACATGGCCTCGACACACTCGTGACTTAGCCCATGTGCCAAAACCTTGGCATTCTGTTTATGACGTAATCACCTCACTAAGGTCACACGGCCAAGGCACACGCTCGTGTCCTTAGACCGTGTGTCGAATTAAATTCCACATTTAAAGTGAAGACTTCACACAGCTTGGGCACATGCCTATGTCCAAGGCCGTGCTTCCTACACGGCTAAGACACACGGTCGTGTCTCTGCCCGTGTGTTTACTACTGAGCATTCTAACTTTGTAAACCTAGCATGCAGGGGACGCATGGTCGATCGGCACGACCATGGGGCTGACCGCATGTCCCACACGGTCTAGACACACGCCCGTGTGTCTACCTGTGTGGACATAAAAACGCTATATTCCAATCCAAATGCCACCCTACATAGTAGACATACTAACTCCAAGTCATATAAACATCATTCATGACCCAAAAGCGCATCCAAGAACTAAAATCAAAGCATTCACACAAACATAAACTTCATAATTTCATTATCATTAAATATATATAAACTTAACAAGTGATGGTCCATTTCCGGTGACCATTTACAAAATGACTTTGGTAACATACATAGCCAACACTTTGGCTAACAATTACGACCTAACACAGTACCAAGTCCAATACATGCCATACTCAAAATAAGTCTAAATTGTTATACCAAAGTGATGTTTATAGTGTGATTTCCAAACTCCTGCGTCCCACGATCCTCGAATTATCTTGGCAACACTACAAGGAAAAGGGAAATGAGAGGGGTAAGCACAAAGCTTAGTAAGTTTGCATGAAAATAAATAGCAACAATAAGCTCATAATGACATCAATCCATAGCATTAGATAACCATACAAAGTCATAAGTACTTTTCCATACTTACTCATATTTGTTCTTATCTAGTACATACCATGCCATATATCATAAACATTCCTCGTGAATTTTCTCAGGGGTACCTATGTTCACTCATTCCCATGACTTTAATACAATTCTCATTTCTATTTCCATGCAAGTCTACTTATCCCAATAAATCACTAAGGATACTCATAGATGCATATTCATTATCATTAGCATAAACACGAAACCAGTGCCACATCCCGGATGTGGTCTTACATAGATCATCTCTGAATACCAATGCCATATCTTGGATATGGTCTTATACAGAACCTCACATCAATATCGATGCCATATCCCATATATGGTCTTATACGGGATCTCAATTCGATGCCGAGGCCATGTCCCCGACATGGTCTTACACGGGACCTCATCCACTCAACTTTCTCATTCAATACCAAATGCTGAATTTTATAGAGCATCATGTATCATTATAACATCAAACATTCTCAAACATGCTAGAATAAATGTTGAATTTATCACATACAAACTTACCTCGACTTCAAAAGGAGTTGGATCTTCAATCTAGTTCGAAACTTTATTCTTGCCCCGATCTAGGTTGATTCTTGGTTCTTGTTGCTCTATAATAGAAAATTAGCTCGTTTCAATCATCACATTAATAAAAGCATTTTAATAATCATGCTTTGGCAAAATTACTATTTTGCCCTTCCATTTTGGCAAAATGACCATTTTATCGCTAGGCTCGGAAATCAATTCTAATCAAATTTATACCTTTAATGAGCCTGGGTGAACATTTATTGCTCTTATGGATATCATCAAAACCTAACATTTCACACATTTTACTACCAATTTTACAACATTTACAAAAAGGTTCATTTAAGTGTTTTCATGGCAATTTTCACAAAAGTTGTTCATCTAACAACTAAGACTCATTTTTTTCCATAAAAATGCAGCAAATAACATTGAAAGATCTCATGGAAAAACTCTAATCTTTTCACCATATTGCAAGATAGTCCCCTCATTTGAAAACTTAAGCTCTAGGGGTTCTAAAAGTACAACTATCCTCAAGAAAAACCATTAAAATCACTTACTTGTTAGGAAGAAAGCTTGCTAAAATTTTTGAGTTTTCAAACCCCTCTTTGCTGCTAATTTTCAGTGGTGATGGAAAGAAGAAAAGATGATATCTTTTCTTTCTTTATTTTATTAATACAAGTCAATTTAGTTACCAACTTTTACCAACTTTGACCAATTTGTCAATTTTTGTCTCCTATGGCCGGCCACGCTATTCTTAGGGGTCTAATTGCACCTTAAAGACCCCAAATTAATATTCTATGGCTATTCGGAACCTTTAGCTTATAAAATAGAACTTTCGTACTTTATGCGATTTAGTCTTTTTTCACGATTAAGCTAGAAATCGCTAAAATTAAAGCACTGAAATTTTCATGCACTTATATAATCATGCTCTAATTCATAAAATAACATTAAAATAAATTTTCTCTGGCCCCAGATTAGTGATCTCGAGATCACTGTTCTGACTAGCCCCTAAATCGGGCTATTACAATTCTTCACCCTTAAGGATTTTTGTCCCCGAAAATCTTATCGGTGAAAAGGTTGGGATATTGGTTTCTCATGGACTCCTCGGGCTCCCATGTAGCCTCTTCTATTCCATATCTTTTCCATAGCACTTTCACAAGAGCTATGCTTTTGTTTCTCAATTGTTTGACCTCCCGTGCCAAATTTTTAATCGGCTCTTCGCCGTAAGTCATGTCTGGTTGAATCTCTACCTCTGATGGCACAATCACACGTGAAGGGTTCAAACGGTATATTCGTAACATGGATACGTGGAAAACATCATGAATCTTTACTAGCTCAGGTGGCAAGGTCAAACGATAAGCTACCGGTCCTATCCTCTCGGTAACTTCATAAGGTCCGATAAAATGCAGACTCAATTGCCTTTCCGACCAAATCTGAGGACTTTTATCCACGGTGATACTTTCAGAAACATTTCATTGCCTACTTGGAACTCAATCTCTTTCCTTTTTAAATATGAATAGGACTTTTGTCTATCTGAGGCCGCTTTCAAACATTCACGTATCACCTTTACTTTCTCTTCAATTTCCCTGACTAAATCGACCCCATGTACATGATTCTCCTTAAGTTCTATCCAATATAAAGGCATTCGGCACTTACGCCCGTACAATGCCTCATAAGGCACCATTTTAATACTTGACTGAAAATTGTTGTTGTAAGCGAATTCCACCAACGGTAAATATTTTTCCCAATTACCTTGGAATTCCAAAACACGACATCAAAACATGTCTTCGAGTATCTGTATTACTCTTTCTGACTACCCGTCGGTTTGTGGATGGAAAGCTGTATTGAAGCTCAATTTTGTGCCTAAAGCCTCTTGCAACTTTTTCCAAAACCGTGACGTGAATCCTGGATCTCTATTTGAAATGATCGATAATGGTACTCCATGAAGTCTTATAATCTCTATCACGTATAGATCCACCAATTTATCAAGTGAGTAGTCAACTCGCATTGGTATAAAATGGGTGACTTCGTGAGTCTATCAACCACTACCCATACTGTATCTTTATTTTTCGGTGTCAATAGTAAACCCGTCACGAAGTAAATGGTAATACAGTCCCACTTCCACTCAGGAACCATAATGGGCTGAAGTAGACCCCAAGGTAGTTGGTGTTCAGCCTTCACTTGTTGACAAATTAGGCATCTCAACACAAACTTAGAAACATCTTTTGATCACTGCAAAACAGTCTAGTTTTAATATTTATAAAAGAGTGATCGAACCTGTAGACTGACTGCGACAACGGTAGAGGCAAGTGCACCTATCGAACAGTAGTATAGCTTAGGCAAGAATATCTTATCGAACCCAACCTAAAAATACTATTACTCACTTTCTTTCTATTATTTAGCCTAAATATGGAGTGATTAGTTTATTAAACTAAAACAAATGAAATACTTAAACTTTAAATGCAAAGGCAAAATAATAAAGTTTGGGAAAAGACTTTGAAAAAAACTCAATTGATAAAGACGATACCTTCAGGAAGAATCCACTTATGACTTCACTTATTATCTAACTTCCAATTCATATGATTTCTTTTACTTAGCTTGATCCGTGAGACTCCATAACCTATATTAAACCTTCTCTCGAAGCGAATAACGTCTAACCTTAGGTTAATTAGTGGAACTCTCGTTCTCTTATAATAACCCCCTAAGGAAGCAATAAATCGACAATGGACTCCCATATTAGGTTTCACCCTAATCTGGTAAAATCTCGTAACCCTATCTCTAGGCGCCCGATCAACTTTGCTTAATTATGCTAGATCTACTCTTAAGCAGGGTCTATTCCTCCTCCACCTAAGCACATCGGATAAATTTAAGCAACATAATTAAGAACAAACTAAGTATTATCATATAAACCAAAGAATTAAATAACAAAATCCATCATAGGTTTCATCCCTTGGTGTATCGAGGGTTTAGTTCATAATTAAACAAGAAATCATCTCAAGAGAAAAGATAAAACAAAACATAGGAAATCCTTAAA
The DNA here is from genome assembly GCA_025506655.1 of Gossypium rotundifolium. Lineage (NCBI taxonomy): Eukaryota > Viridiplantae > Streptophyta > Magnoliopsida > Malvales > Malvaceae > Gossypium > Gossypium rotundifolium. The sequence continues at coordinate 36,724,075 of CP106732.1, read as the reverse complement.
AACCCCTAAAGGAATTGAAGAGGAGATCCTCTGTCTTGAGTAGAATTTCAACTCTTCGAGATGGATCAATTGGCTATCTTCGAGTAATTTCCTAAACGAGTAAAGCTCTGGTAGAAAACTCTACAAAAACCTCACTGTTTCGGCCTCTGTCGAACTCCCCTTCCAAGTTGCCTCCTAAGGTGTTTATATAGACTTTGTGATGCCTTACTTGGCCCCAAGTATCCTAATTTAAGTCTAATTCCTAATGGGGTGTTTGAATAGGCTTTAGAATGTGTTTCTTTGCCTCCAAGTATCCTTTCCCGAATGAAATTACTCTTTCCTGTAGTAGGGGCACGGTCAAGGCACGCCCGTGTAAGTCATGGTCCAACCCGTGTCTTGATTCTTTTGATTGAGGCACGGCCGTGGCACGCCCGTGCTAGTTGAGGTTCAGGCCGTGCTTCGGGTCTGTTGATTGGGGCACAGCCATGCAAATCAGGAACAGGCCGTGTTGGGCTTTTTATCGACAAGGCACGGTCGTGTAAATCAGGGTGTGACCGTGTGCAATCTAAATATTGGGGCACGGTCGTGTGAAAGGAAGCCCAGGCCGTGTCGACTTCTTGGGTTGGCCCAATTTGGTCCGTTTTAAGCTCGTTTTACATTCTTTTTATCCTTAGGTACTTTCCTGAGTATAAGATATGAAAAGAAAGGATTAAGAGCACCTTTTTACATAAATTAAGGATAAATTCATCCAAAAGCATACTAAATGTGGGATTAAAATGTGTTACTTTTACGGTTTATCATCTTTCTTCATACTTGGCCACCAATACCACTTTCTCAAGTCATTGTACATCTTCGTGTTACCAGGGTGCACAGTTAAACATCCGCTATGTGCTGTATGCAAAATCTTTCGAATAAGCTCTTCATTTCTGGGTACACAGACCCTACCTCGGAATATCAAACATCCATCAGGACTTATCTAAAAGTTTGACTAAATATTTGACTCACATAAAACTCTTTTGGCTTGTAAATCGCTGTCACCTTTCTGAGCTTCACAAATCTCTTAGAGAAACAATGGTCTAGCCTTCAGCTCTGTAACATCCTGAAAAGGGCCTATGCATTTTCGGTTTAATTGTACATAATGACATGTCTTATGGGTTATGAATAAATTTTGAATATTTTTGGAAACCTGAGAATGTATGGGAATGTTACGTTAAAAAGAGGAAAGTTGATATTTTAGAAACCTAAGTAAAATAGGAAAGTAAACATTTTGGAAACCTAAGCAAAATAGGAAGGTGAACATTTTGGAAACCTAAGTGAAATAGCAAAGTGAACATTTTGGAAACCTAAGCAAATAGGAAAGTGAACATTTCTGGAAACTTGGAAATGTAAGGAAATGTCATGTTTAAAGAGCCGAACGAAAATTTTTGAAAACTTAGAAATGACTTAGAAATGTCGAGTTTTAAAGTTAAAAGAGGAAATTAAGGAAAGGTGGCCTTAAGAGAAAAAGTATGTGAAATTTGACACACAAACAGGCTTGGAATGGTGGCCTGAAGATGCCACTTAGGGCCTCTGGAAATGGCGCCACATGCAAGGGTGTTGGGCCTAAGTTCGAGTCACATGGGAAGCAAATAAAAGAAGTTTAATTTTTGCTTCCAGAAGCACAGAGGTGGACGGCAACAAGGCTCTTAAAAAGGGAGTTTTATTCTCTTTAAAATTCGGCTAAATAGGGATAAATGATGATTTATCTTAAGTATTTTTAAAAAGATAAATAAGGGATTTATTTATCATTATTCCCATGAGATAAAGGTTGGATTAAACTCTTTTATTTTATGATAATTAAAGGATAAAGCTATCAAATAGAAGAGTGGTGGCCAAGTAAGGGATTCCTTAGATGATAATTTCGTCTATAAAAGGAAGGAAGGAGGGCTACTCATTAATTTTCTTCCTTCTCTTCTCTCTCTGTCGAAATTCTTAGGGTTCTTCTCTTCTCTTCTCTTCTCTTTTCTTTTGTCTAGTCGAATTTCCTAGCCTCCTCTCTCTTTTATTCAAAACCAAAAACACAATCCAACCTAGTCGAATTCTTCATAGCACCAAAAGCCGAAATTTTGCCAAAGCCGAATCTTTGTTGTGACAGAAGGGTGTTGCCGATTTCATCCAAAAAGGTAAGATCAACTATTATTTGATCTTCAATCTCTCTTTAGCCGAAATATAGGAATCTAACTCCTTTAGAATTCCATGGCCAAAATTTGGAAGGTTTTCTTCGGGATCTAGTAGTTGTCGACTACAAGGAGAAGTACAACGAAGTTTCAGGATTTCTAAGACTCAAGGTAAGTCATATGAATATTCGGCCATAGGCCATTTAAAGATGATTAAGTGTTAGAAATCAATCTAACATGTGCTTATAGGATTTTCGATAGCAGTAAGGAAGCAAGGATCTATTTCGGGATTTGAATAATCATCAAATCGGCATCAAAGGTAAGTTTTTTTTTAGAATACAAATCCTACTAGGATTTGGTATTATAGCCGAATAGGATTTGTGCTAAGTAATAAGTGGTAAATCAAATGTAGGGATTAAGGATCTAAACATTAGATCAAGCTTTTCGGAATCTCAAGGAATTGCTAAGCGAATCAGGTGTGTGCCCACACTAGCTTTTAATATGTTATATGGCAAATATTTAATAAATGAATGTATAAGAATGTGAATGTGGCTAAAGTACCCTAATGTGGTACAAAGTACTTAGGTACGTTTCCTACTCCTGCTAGGATTACGAAATATGTTATATTTTAACATGTGAAAAGTGACATGAATGTGAATTTAAGTACGATATGCATGATATGAAATATATGGGGCATTCGGGTTATATGAGAAAGGGGAAGTGAATGTGACGACTTGGTCTTACTATCGAATGTGGTGACTTGGTCACATTATCCGAATGTGGTAACCCGGTTACATTATCTGAACGTGGTGTCTCATGACACAATTATTTAATCTGGTGGCTATACCACGAATTTTATATGGGCGATGAGCACGTCGACTGCAGCGACTGCCTTCGATGGAGTGTAGCGGAAGGAGGGTTGACTTATTAGTCCCCACGGTGTGCAAGGTTGGTACAGGGATGTGTAGCGGATGGCATCTAGGTTTGGGTTTGGGTTGCATCATTATTTATCTGTATATGAATGTGCATGTGATATGTTATGGTATGCCGATCTATTAAATTTTAGTGTTATGCGCACATTGAGTGCATTGACTCACCCGTTAGGGAACATTTTTCGTAATGAGCGGTGATGGACGGGACGGCGAGAACTTGTGGTGACCATGCTCAGATTGAAGTCTTATTCAATATGGACTCTTTATTTTATTTAAGTATTTAAGAATTTTATTTTGGGATTTTACTTGATGTAATAAGGCCATAGTTTTATTTCTTTATTTTCATTTTCAATTATTATGTTCACAAATTATTATCAATTAAAGTTTGAGTAAATTTATTTTTTGTAAAATAAACCCTAATTGTTTTGTCACCTTAATTAATTGGATTTCAATATAAGATAAAACTGATTTTTTTTCCACACAAGCCCAACCCAAAACAACATTTTCTTAATAATCGCACAAGTTTTTTTCCAAGGAACAAAAGAATTTGAAACCAGTTTACTTAAGGAACATACCAGATCCGGACCGGGCTCGTGGGCCGGGTGTGGGGTGTTTCAATTTGGTATCAGAGCCCAATTTTAAACTCTCAGCCTTGGGTTTAAGGCCCAAAATGTTTTCCAAAGTAAGCCCAAAAGGAATTTTCTAAAAAATTTTCAGGTTTTTCTGGCATGGCCCACTAAGTCTCCGACCCGCAGTCCACCAGGTAAGTACCCTTAACCATCTGTGTGATTATGTGATTTATAGAAGGGTAGAAAAGGAATGGAACGTAGAATAGAATGATAGGTACTTGAACCCTAGGACTAGTCTACCCCAACTACCACATAAGACTTAAAGGCCTAATCAAACAAACCTGTGGTTAAATCACCGAGTTAGGGTGTGGCAACCATGGTACGCATGTCTAGGATTGGTTTCAGTGGGAGCTTGGTATTTAAGCAGTCCGTGTGGCTCACCTCCTCTCCACTCGAATCCTACCTGGTGCGTAGCCTCGGTTCACTCTAACCAAGAGGACTTAATTACGGCTAAACCCCTAACTAAAACCTGAAAGGGACTAGCCGTATTTTCATGGAAACCCTAGTTTTAAATTTCTAAAATTACCCTCTTGATTTGAAAAGACTATTTTTATAAATTTTTCTGAAATATTTCTGATTTACAAATTTACTAAAATACCCCTAGTGGTAAAATTGTAAAAATGCCCTTGAGTTATGAAATTTTCAAAATACCCACAGTTCCTATCAAAATTTCATTACTTTATAAAATGTTCAAAAACCCTAATTTGCAAAATGACAAAATACCCTAATTTTAGAAAAAATTACGAAATTACCCCTAACCTGCAAAATTACCAGAATGACCCCCAATCTTCAAAAAAAATTTTGCAACAACACTGATTAGGAAAACAAATTCTCAAAAACAACCCCCAAGTTTTGTAAAATTCCAAAGTACCCTCGATTTACTAAGATTTAGAAATTTACCTAGATTAATTACCAAAATACCCTCAGATTTCAAAATTTTCCAAAATACCCCCGGGAATGAAAAATTACCAGAATGCCCTTATTGACAAAATCACCAAGGAACCTTATTTGTCAAATTACGAAAATACCCCTGTAGGACAAATTATGAAAATACCCCTGGGTAGTGGAAAAACAACAACAATGAAAACTACAACATTTCTCTGAATGAACGAAAGTTCATAATTGATTGATGATGTATGAATGTAAAGACTGTGTGCATGTATGGATACGAAAGAACCACTTCTAAAATTCTTTACATAAAACTGTTCGTGGTTAATCAAGTAGAGCATCGGGCTGTGTTGGATTGTGCAGCCAAACGAATGGAGTTAAGGACCCCAAAGGATGGAGTGATAGTTATGATAGGAGAAAGACGAAACTACTTGTCTAACGTAGTTTCGGCTTTAAAGGCTGATAAGATGGTTTAGAAGGGGTGTAAGGCATTCTTGGCTTTCATTAGTACTTTGGATACGAAAGAAGGGGGAGTTAGTGGAGTTAGAACTGTAAGGGAATTTAAGGATATTTTTTCGGAGGAATTACCCGGAATACCCCCGGATAGGGAGGTGGAATTTAGAATAGATTTGCTACAGGGAATAGCACCTGTGTCAATCGATCCATACCGAATGGTGCCAAAGGAGTTGGTTGAGCTCAAGGCTTAAATCCAGGAATTACTTGACCGTGGGTTTATCCGGCCCAGTGTGTCTCCGTGGGGAGCACCGGTCCTATTTGTGAAGAAGAAGGACGAAACTATGCGTATGTGCATAGATTACCGTCAGTTAAATAAGCTGACCATCAAGAACAAGTATCCTTTGCCTAGGATTGATGACTTGTTCGATCGACAAAGGGGCGGCAATGTTTTCAAAGGTCGACTTAAGGTCGGGATATCATCAGCTGAAGGTGAAGGAGGCGGATATCCATAAGACAGCCTTTAGGACAAGATACGGCCACTATGAGTTTGTGGTAATGCCGTTCAGGTTGACAAACGCCCCAGTTACATTCATGGATATGATGAACCGGGTGTTTCAACCTTACTTGGATAGGTTCGTCGTAGTGTTCATCGATGACATCCTTGTATACTCTAAGATTGAAGAGGAGCATGATGAGCATCTCCGAGTTGTGCTGCAAGTGTTGAGGGAGAAGAAGCTCTATGCCAAATTCAGCAAGTGTGAATTTTGGCTTAGGGAAGTTGCGTTCTTAGGGCATGTGGTATCCGCAGAGGGAATAAGAGTGGATCCTAGGAAGATCGAAGCGGTGTTGGATTGGAAACCACCTAGGTCCGTGGCTGAGATCTGAAGTTTCTTAGGTTTGGTAGGCTATTACAGAAGGTTTGTGGAAGGGTTCTCATCTATAGCCGCACCTTTGACAAAGTTGTTGAGGAAGGAAGTACCCTTTGTGTGGTCAGATAAGCAGTAGGAGAGCTTTGAGAAGTGAAGAAGGTTTTAACTAAGCTCGGTATTGATTTAGCGAGGCGGGAAAGGAGTTCTGATGTATTGTGGCGCTTCCCATACAGGTTTGGGTTGCGTGTTGATGCAAGACAGAAAGGCAGTAGCTTACGCATCCCGATAGTTAAGGCCACATGAGGTTAACTACCCAACCTATTACTTGGAATTGGCAACGGTGGTTTTCACCCTTAAGGTGTGGAGGCACTATCTCTATGGAAAAAGGTCAGTAATCTACACAGACCACAAGAGCCTTAAGTATCTGTTGACTCGAAAGGAGTTGAACTTGAGGCAGCGAAGGTGGGTGGAGTTATTAAAAGATTATGATTGCTCGATAGAGTACCACCCGGGCAAGGTGAATGTGGTAGCTGATGCCCTAAGTCGAAAGGTGGTGTCGGATCTTAGGGCAATGTTCACCCATTTAAGTTTGTATAAGGATGGAAGCCTGTTGGCTGAGTTGCAAGTCAAACCCACATGGCTGAATGAGGTAAAAAGGGACAGTTGACGGATAAGGACCTAAGTGCTAAGTTGCAGCAAGTATAGAACGGAGAGTTAGAGGGTTATGGCGTTAATGATGAAGGAATATTGTGCTGTAAAGGAAAAGTCTGTATGTCAAAAGACGAGGAATTAAGACAGAGGATTCTTCGGGAAGCGCATAATAGCCCTTATGCTATGCATCCCGGAGGTACTAAGTTGTACAGAGATCTAAGAGAACAATTTTGATGGCCTGATCTTAAGCGGGAAGTTACTAAATTCGTGGGAAAATGTTTGACGTGTCAGCAAGTTAAGGCTGAACACCAAGTTCCATCGGGATTGCTTCAGCCAATTGAGATTCCGCAGTGGAAGTGGGAAAGAATTACCATGGGCTTTGTTAGTGGGCTTCCCCTTACGCCTACTAAGAAGGACTTGGTATGGGTAATAGTGGACCGTTTGACTAAGTCCGCACACTTCATCCCGGTAAGAGTGGATTATTCCCTTCAGAAGTTAGCCAATCTATATATGGCGGAAATCGTGAGACTACACGGAGTGCCGGTGTCAATTATTTTGGATAGAGACCCAAGGTTCACATCTCAATTTTGGAGGGCACTTCATCAAGCTTTAGGCACCAAGTTGGACTTCACTATGGCTTTTCATCCACAATCGGACGGGCTATCGGAATGGGTTATACAAGTGTTGGAGGATATGTTGAGAGGCTGTGTGATGGATTTTTGAGGAAGTTGGGAAGATTACTTGCCTTTAGCTGAGTTCGCCTACAACAATAGCTATCAGGCTAGCATTCGGATGGTACCATATGAAGCATTGTATGGTCGAAAGTGTCGAACTCCTACTTGTTGGACTGAGTTAGGAGAACGTCAAGTTTTGGGTCCAGAGTTAGTGGCAGAAACTGAAGAAAAGGTTGAGATAATCAGGGCACAGTTAAAGGAAGCCTCCAATAGGCAGAAGTCATACGCAGATCTTAAGAGGAAAGAAATAGAGTTTGAAGTAGGAGACCAAGTGTTTCTAAAGGTTTCGCCCTGAAAGAAGGTGATGAGGTTTGGCCGCAAAGGGAAGTTAAGCCCAAGGTTTATAGGGCCCTATCGAGTGTTGAAACGAGTTGGACCAGTGGCCTATCAGTTAGAGTTGCCACCAGAGTTGCAGCAGATGCACGACGTATTTCATGTATCCATGCTACGTCGTTACCGTTTGGATCCGTCTCATGTGGTACCAGTTGAAGAAGTGGAGCTAAGGCCAGACTTATCCTACGAGGAAGAGTCGATTTAGATATTGGAGCGTGATGTGAAAGTGCTACGGAGGAAGTCAGTTCCTCTAGTCAATGTGTTATGGTGCAATCATGGATCGGAGGAAGCTTCGTGGGAACCAGAGGAGGCAATGCGACAGTAATACCCTCAATTATTTTTGCTAGGAAATTTTGAGGATGAAATTATTTTAAGGGGGTAGAATTGTAACATCCTAAAAAGGGCCTATGCATTTTCGGTTTAATTGTACATAATGACATGTCTTATGCGTTATGAATAAATTTTGAATATTTTGGAAACACGAGAATGTATGGGAATGTTACGTTAAAAGAGGAAAGTTGATATTTTGGAAATCTAAGTAAAATAGGAAAGTAAACATTTTGGAAACCTAAGCAAAATAGGAAAGTGAACATTTTGGAAACCTAAGTGAAATAGGAAAGTGAACATTTTGGAAACCTAAGCAAATAGGAAAGTGAACATTTCTGGAAACTTGGAAATGTAAGGAAATGTCATGTTTAAAGAGCCGAACAAAAATTTTTGGAAACTTAGAAATGACTTAGAAATGTCGAGTTTTAAAATTAAAAGAGGAAATTAAGGCAAGGTGGCCTTAAGAGAAAAAGTATGTGAAATTTGACACACAAACAGGCTTGGAAAAGTGGCCTGAAGATGCCACTTAGGGCCTCTGGAAATGGCACCACATGCAAGGGTGTTGGGCCTGAGTTCGAGTCACATGGGAAGCAAATAAAAGAAGTTTTATTTTTGCTTCCAGAAGCATAGAGGTGGACGGAAACAAGGCTCTTAAAAAGGGAGTTTTATTCTCTTTAAAATTCGGCTAAATATGGATAAATGATGATTTATCTTAAGTATTTTTAAAGAGATAAATAAGGGATTTATTTATCATTATTCCCATGAGATAAAGGTTGGATTAAACTCTTTTATTTTATGATAATTAAAGGATAAAGCTATCAAATAGAAGAGTGGTGGCCAAGTAAGGGATTCCTTAGATGATAATTTCATCTATAAAAGGAAGGAAGGAGGGCTACTCATTAATTTTCTTCCTTCTCTTCTCTCTCTGCTAAAATTCTTAGGGTTCTTTTCTCTTCTCTTCTCTTTTCTTTTGTGTAGCCGAATTCCCTAGCCTCCTCTCTCTTTTATTCAAAACCAAAAACACAATCCAACCTAGCTGAATTCTTCATAGCACCAAAAGCTGAAATTCTGCCAAAGCTGAATCTTTGTTGTGACAGAAGGGTGTTGCCGATTTCATCCAAAAAGGTAAGATCAACTATTATTTGATCTTCAATCTCTCTTTAGCCGAAATATAGGAATCTAACTCGTTTAGAATTCCATGGCCAAAATTTGGAAGGTTTTCTTCGGGATCTAGTAGTTGTCGACTACAAGGAGAAGTACAACAAAGTTTCGGGATTTCTAAGACTCAAGGTAAGTCATATGAATATTCGGCCATAGGCCATTTAAAGATGATTAAGTGTTAGAAATCAATCTAACATGTGCTTATAGGATTTTCAACAGCAGTAAGGAAGCAAGGATCTATTTCAAGATTTGAATAATTATCAAATCGGCATCAAAGGTAAGTTTTTTTTAGAATACAAATCCTACTAGGATTTGGTATTATAGCCGAATAGGATTTATGCTAAGTAATAAGTGGTAAATCAAATGTAGGGATTAAGGATCTAAACATTAGATCAAGCTTTTCGGAATCTCAAGGAATTGCTAAGCGAATCAGGTGTGTACCTACACTAACTTCTAATATGTTATATGGAAAATATTTAATATATGAATGTATAAGAATCTGAATGTGGCTAAAGTACCCTAATGTGGTACAAAGTACTCAAGTACGTTTCCTACTCCTGCTAGGATTACGAAATATGTTATATTTTAACATGTGAAAAGTGGCATGAATGTGAATTTAAGTACGATATGCATGATATGAAATATATGGGGCATTCGGGTTATATGAGAAAGGGGAGGTGAATGTGACGACTTCGATCTAACTATCTGAATGTGGTGACTTCGGTCACATTATTTGAATGTGGTAACTTTGGTTACATTATCTGAACGTGGTGTCTCATGACACAATTATTTAATCTGGTGGCTATGCCACAAATTTTATATGGGCGATGAGCACGTCGACTGCAGCGACTGCCTTCGATGGAGTGTAGCGAGAGGAGGGTTGACTTATTAGTCCCCACGGTGTGCAGGTTGGTACGGGGATGTGTAGCGGATGGCATCTAGGTTTGGGTTTGGGTTGCATCATTATTTTATCTGTATATGAATGTGCATGTGATATGTTATGGTATGCCTGATCTATTAAATTTTAGTGTTGTCTGCACATTGAGTCTGTTGACTCACCCCGTTGTGGGAACATTTTTCAGGTAATGAGCAGTGATGGACCGGGACAGCAGAACTTGTGGTGGCCATGCTCAGATTGAAGTCTTATTCAATATGGACTCTTTATTTTATTTAAGTATTTAAGAATTTTATTTTGGGATTTTACTTGATGTAATAAGGCCATAGTTTTATTTCTTTATTTTCATTTTCAATTATTATGTTCACGAATTGTTATCAATTAAAGTTTGAGTAAATTTATTATTTTTTTTTCCACACAAGCCCAACCCAAAACAACATTTTCTTAATAATCGCACAAGTTTTTTTTTCCAATGAACAAAAGAATTTGAAACCGGTTTAGTTAAGGAACATACCAGATCCGGACTAGGCTCGTGGGCCGGGGTGGGGTGTTTCAAGCTCGGCTAGAATAGAACCATCATCTAACAAAGCCATCCGAGTATTCATAGCTCTCAGTGCAACCAATAATTTTCTGCTCAAAGCATCAGCGACTACGTTCGCCTTTCCCGGATGGTAGTCAATCACTAAATTATAATCCTTGATCAACTCCAACTACCTTCGTTGCCTCAATTTTAATTCCTTTTGAGTCATCAAATATTTTAGGCTTTTATGGTTGGTAAAATCTGACACCTCTCACCATATAAATGGTGCCTCCAAATATTTAATGCAAATACAATGGCAGCCAACTCTAAGTAATGGGTCGGGTAATTCTTCTCGTACGGCTTTAACTGTCTAGAAGTATATGCTATCACCTTGCCCTTTAGCATAAGTAAACAACCCAACCCATTCAAGGATGCAACACTATAGACCACGAATTCTCTTCCCGGTTCAAGTTATACCAAAATAGGAGCCTAAGTCAACAACGCCTTTAGTTTCTCAAAACTCTGTTGACACCTCTCTGTCCATTCAAACTTCACATCTTTTTGCAATAATCTCATCATCGGGGTAGCTATCATGGAAAACCCCTTGACAAAACGCCTATAATAGCCGACTAGGCCTAGAAAACTCCTTACTTCAATTACGCTCCTCGGCGGTTTCCAATCCACAATTGCTGAAATCTTACTCGGGTTGACTCTAATTCCATCTCCCGAGACAATGTGCCCCAAAAATCCAACTTCCTTCAGCCAAAATTCACTTTTACTAAACTTGGCATACAATTTTTTATCCCTCAAAATTTGCAAAACTGTTCTCAAATGCTCGGCATACTTGTTCTCATCCTGAGAGTATATCGATATATCATCGATGAAAACCATGACAAATTTATCCAAGTATGGGCGAAAATGCGATTCATCAGGTCTATAAAAATGGCAGGGGCATTCGTTAGACCAAAAGGCATGACCAAAAATTCATAGTGGCCATACCTAGTCCTAAATGCAGTTTTCTGTACGTCTGAGTCCTTGACTCTCAACTGATAGTACTCGGACCTCAAATCTATCTTGGAAAATATTGTAGCTCTCTTCAATTGATCAAATAAATCATTGATTCTTGGAAACGGGTACTTGTTCTTCACAGTTAACTTCTTAAGTTGCCGATAATCTATGCATAATCTCATAGAACCATTTTTCTTCTTCACGAATAAAATGGTAGCACCCCACGGAGAAAAAATTGGTCTTGCGAAACCTTTATCTGTTAGTTCTTGCAACTGTGCTTTCAACTCTTTTAACTCAGTTGGGGCCATTCTATATGGAGTAATAGAGATGGGGGCAGTACCCGGAGTTAACTCAATCCTGAATTTGATCTCTCTAGCCGGAGGTAACCTTGGCAATTCTTCCGAGAAAACATCTGAATACTCGCATACTATGGGTACCGACTCAATTTTCAACTCAGTCTCTTTAGTATTTATCACAAAGGCAAGGTAAGATTCGTACCCCTTTCTTAAATACTTCTGAGTAAACAAGGATGGCACCACTACTGGAGATCTATCTTGCTCGTCTGATTCAACATGAATAAAATCCCCATTTTCATACTTCAACTCAATAAACTTCTTTCCACAATTCACGATTACATCATGGGTAACTAACCAATCCATCGTAAGGATGACATCAAACTCATCAAAAGTTAATAACATAAGATCATCTGGAAAGCAATGACCCCTAATTGTCAAAGGGAAACCTTTGCATACTCTATTAACCAACACATACTTGCCCAGGGGATTAGACACTCTTATTACAAATCCAGTAGACTCTATAGGCATGCTCATGCTAGGGACTAATTTTATGCATATACAAGAGTAGGTAGGTCCCAGATCAATTAAAGCTATAACATGAGTATCATAAAGAGAAAATGTTCCCGTGATTATGTCAGGGGAAGATGCCTCTTCACGAGCATGAATGGCATATGTTCTCGCCGGTGCTCTACCCTCGACTCTCGCAATCTGCTCTCTAGATGTATTCTTGTTACTCATTTCATTTCACGGGTTTCTCTGCAGTCTTCCTCTAGCGGCATTTCTTGGTTTTGCATTCTAAGACTTCTCTTTCTCACCCACCTCAAGGAAATCTCTGATAAAATGGTCTAAGGACCCACATCTGAAACAAGCCTTCTCATTGCCCGGCACTCACCAAAATGATGCCTGCCACATTGCGGGCATTCCTGTCTACTCGATCGAACGTTGCCCACACTAGCAACTGATGTGGTCTGCGCTTTAGACCTCAAAAACTGTTTGCCCTTACTTTGGTTTGAAAACCCGATTGAAGTAGCTGGTCGAGTAGCAAAATCCCTCGATTTCTTAGATGAAGATTGGAGTGACTTATTCAGCTGTCTTTTCCTCGAGTCACGAGACTCAATCTCAGCTCTTCTTTTCTCCTTAGCCAACTCTTCAGCCTTACAGGCTCTATCTACCAACACTACAAATTCTTTTAATTCGAGAACTGTGACGTATAAATGGATATCCTCATTTAGCCCGTCCTCGAATCTCTTGCACATGATAGCCTCGGTAGACACGCACTCTTGAGCATGCTTGCTAAGCCTTACGAGCTCCCGTTCGTAATCGGTCATCGTCATTCGGCCTTGCTTAGTTCCAAGAACTCTTTCCACTTATGGTCGATGAATCTCTGGCTGATATACTTCTTCCAAAATTCCTTTTGGAAGAATTCCCAACTAACTCTCTCCCTTGGTACCACCGACACAAGGGTGTTCCACCACCGATAAGCCGAATCTCTCAAGAGAGATACCGCACATTTTAGGCACTCCTTAGGCATACATGATAATTCATCGAATATCCTGATGGTATTTTTGAGCCAGAATTTCGCTATTTCTGGATCATCATCCTTACTAGCCCAGAATTCCTCGGCTCCTTGTTTTTGGATATTATCAACCAAAGGCCTTTCTCTTCTCACTACCTCAACCACTTGAGGAGCTACCAGAGCGGGTTGAGCAATAGGTGAGGGTGGAAGGGGTTGAGCATTAGGATTTTCTCGAACGTACTCAGAGTACCATTTGCTCATCATATGGAGAAAAGCTTCTCGGGCATGTTCTCCCTGACCCAAGGTCTCGGGTCTACTTTCTACTAGAGCGGTCCCTTGCGTGGGAGCCGTCGCATTACTCGCATCATCATCAGCTGCAGTCTGATCAGGATCCATGGCTATATATAAAAACACAATTTAAAACGTCAGGAGCTGTCACACTATCATTACACAAATTCTTTTACGTATGGCATGTATATCTAGACTCACGCTTATGCTACATTAGTCTTAGAATTAACTAAACTGTAGCTCTGATACCACTAAATGTAACACCTCTTATCCGTGTTCAAAGCTGAAATTGGATACGAGGCATTACCTAACTCAACTTGCTTAAACATGACGTTTTGGGCTATAAAATTTTATTTCGTCTTAAAAACATTCCTTACAAACCAAAAACATTCTCACCCTAGGCCTATGAGGCCTTAACATACTTTTGGAGAGTTTCAGGAATTAATCGGAAACTTTTACACACTTAAAAATTTTTTGCCTAAATAGGGGCCACATGCTCGTGTGCCCTTGAGACATGCCCGTGTTTTTCACCAGTGGTCAACACTAACCTATTTCACATGGCCAGAGACACGCCCGTGCCCTTAGCCCGTGTTCCTCACACGGCCTCGACACGTCCGTGTCCCTCACACGGCCTCGACACGCCCGTGTCCTAGCCCGTGTGCCAAAACCTTGGCATTCTGTTTATGATGTCATCACATCAATAAGGTCACACGGCCAAGGCACACGCCCGTGTCCTTAGATCGTGTGTCAAATTAAATTCCACATTTAAAGTACAGACTTCACACGGCCTGGGCACACGCCTATGTCCAAGGCCATGCCTCCCACACGGCTGAGACACATGGCCACGTCTCTGCCCGTGTGTTTACTACTGAGCATCCTGACTTTGTAAACCTAGCATGCAGGGGACGCACGGTCGATTGACATGCCCATGGGGCTGACCGTATGTCCTACACGACCTAGAGACACGCCCGTGTGTCTACCTGTGTGGACATAAAAAGGCTATATTCTAAGCCAAATACCACTATGCATAGTAGACATACTAACTCCAACTCATATAAACATCATTGATGGCCCAAAAGAACATCCAAGAACTCAAATCAAAGCATTCACACAAACATAAACTTCATAATTTCATTATCATTAAATATATATAAACTTAACAAGTGATGGTCCATTTTTGATGACCATTTACAAAATGACTTTGGTAACATACATAGCCAACACTTTGGCTAACAATTACGACCTAACAAAATACCAAGTCCTATACATTCCATACTCAAAATAAGTCTAAATTGTTATACCAAAGTGATGTTGATAGTGTGATTTCTGAACTCCTGCGTCCCACGATCTCTGAGTTATCTTGGCAATACTACAAGGAAAAGGGAAATAAGAGGGGTAAGCACAAAGCTTAGTAAGTTTGCATGAAAATAAATAGCAACAGTAAGCTCATAATGACATCAATCCATAGCATTAGATAACCATACAAAGTCATAAGCACTTTTTCATACTTACTCATACTTGTTCTTATCTAATACATACCATGCCACATATTGTAAACACTCATCGTGAATTTTCTCACTGGTACCTGTATTCACTCATTCCCATGACTTTAATACAATTCTCAGTTCTATTTCCAAGAAAATCTATTTATCCCAATAAATCACTAAGGATACTCACAGATGCATATTCATTATCATTAGCATAAACATGAAACCAATGCCACATCCCGGATGTGGTCTTAAATGGATCATCTCTAAATACCGATACCATATCCTGGATAAGGTCTTATATGGAAGCTCACATCAATATCGATGTCATATCCTAGATATGGTCTTATATAATTTTTTTCATATTCAATTCTGAAGCCATATCCCATATATGGTTTTATACGGGATCTCAATTCGATGCCGAGGCCATGTCCCCAGCATGGTCTTACATGGGACCTCATCCATCTCAACTTTCTCATTCAATAACAAATACTTAATTTCATAGAGCATCATGTATCATTATAACATCAAACATTCTCAAACATGCTAGCATAAATGTTGAATTTATCACATACAAACTTACCTCGACTTCAAAAGGAGCTGGATCTTCAATCTAACCCGAGACTTTATTCTTGCCCCGATCTAAGTTGATTATTGGTTCTTCTCGCTCTATAATAGCAAATTAGCTCGTTTCAATCATCATATTAATAAAATCATTTTAATAATCATGCTTTGGCAAAATTCCTATTTTGCCCTTACACTTTGGCAAAATGACCATTTTACCCCTAGGCTCGAAAATCAATTCTAATCAAATTTATACCTTTAATGAGCCTAGGTGACATTTATTTCTCTTATGGCTATCATCAAAACCAAACATTTCACACATTTTACTACCAATTTTTCTACCTTTACAAAAAGGTTCATATAAGTGTTTTCATGGCAACACTTTTCACAAAAGTAGTTCATCTAACAACTAAGACTCATTTTCTTTCATAAAAATGAAACAATTAACATTGAAAGCTCTCATGGAAAAACTCTAATCTTTTCACCATATTGCAAGATAGTCCCCTCGTTAGAAAACTTAAGCTCTAGGGGTTCTAAAAGTACAACTATCTTCAAGAAAAACCATTAAAATCACTTATTTGTTAGGAAGAAAGCTTGATGAAATTTTTGAGTTTTCAAAACCCTCTTTGCTACTAATTTTAGGTGGTGATTGAAAGAAGAAAAGATGATTCCTTTTCTTTCTTTATTTTATTAATACAAGTCAATTTAGTCACCAACTTTTACCAACTTTGACCAATTTTGTCAATTTTTGTCTTCTATGGCCGGCCACTCTATTCTTAGGGGTCTAATTGCACATTAAAGACCCCAAATTAATATTCTATGGCTATTAGGCACCTTTAGCTTAATAAATAGAACTTTCGCACTTTATGGGATTTAATCCTTTTTCGCGATTAAGCTTGAAATCGCTAAAATTAAAGCACCAAAATTTTTATGCACTTATATAATCATGCTCTAATTCATAAAATAACATTAAAATAATTTTTTTCTGACCCTAGATTAGTGATCCCAAGATCATTATTCCGACTAGCCCCTAAATCGGGCTGTTACATGTAGCCTTGGCGTTTTGAGTTCCAACATAGGTTGTTCCTCAATTGATGTTCTGGGTTTTGTGTATTCTCTAGATTCTAGCTCTAGAGAGTAGAACCAAGACGGTTGAACATATTTGGCTTTCAACAAAGCCATGTGTTCCTTTGCTTCTTCATCTTCTGGTGGATTAGATCCTAAAATATTTTCTAATGGGTCTTTTATAGAATTCAGCTCCCATTTTATAGATATTAAGGATTGTAATTCCACCATTGTAGAACAACCTTCAACTGGGTTAGGAAATTTCATCGCTTTTACCACATTAAAAGTTACTTGGTTACCCTGAACTCCCATAATAGGTTTGCCTTTTTGTACACCAATTAATGTTCTACTTGTTACAAGGAAGGGTCTCCCTTAAATGATTGGTACTTCCTTATCTACTTTAAAATCTAAAATGAGAAAGTGACCAGGGAAGATAAACTTATCAACACTTACTAAAACACCTTCAATCTTTCCTTCTAGAAGTGCTACTAACTGATCCGCTAGTTAAAGTGTTACAGTTGTTGATCTTACTTGACTATACCCACTTTCTTGAATACAGACATCGACATCAAGTTAATGCCTGCTCCTAAATCACATAGAGCTTTCCCATGATAAAATTTTCCAATGTTGCATGGTATAGTGAAGCTACCTGGGTCCTTCAACTTTGGGGGTAATTTGTTTTGTAAAAATGCACTACACTCCTTTGGAATCGCTATAGTTTCAAACTCCCTAAGTCTCCTCTTTTTGGATATAATTTTCTTAATGAACTTAGCACATTTCGACATCTTTTCTAAAGCTTCTACCAATGAAATAATGATATGAAGTTGCTTAAGGACATCTAAAAACTTCTTGAACTGCACTTCATGCTTTTGTTGTTTCAATCTTTGTAGATATGAAGATGGTGGAACATTGGCTTGGACCGGACAACTCTTCTAAGGCTTGGGTTTTGCATCAACATAGGTGTTAGATTATCAAATTTAATTGGGTTAGAATTTACCTCATCAGAGTTTTTAAACTCTGGCTTCTATAGCGTGAGAATTTCAACTTCCAGTTGAATTTTCTCTTTATCTATAGACTCATCTTTAACCTCAACTACCTTGGGTTCCAAATTCTTTAACCTGGGCTACATGTAATTGTTACCAGGTCCAGCTCTTTGTTTATTCTAGGAGAGTTCGAATGGTTTCGCCATGAAAAGTTATAGAAGTTGGACTATGGTCCCTACCCACTTCTATTATGATTTTGATTTCCTACATAGTAGACAGACTCTAGATTTGATGGACAGATGTCAAAAGAGTGTCCATCCCCACAATATATGAGGATATGTTGTCAAACTAACTTGGTGGTTGGGTTGCAACATTATTAATACTATTAGTAGTAAAAGTTTTTAACATTGAAGAGATCGAAGATACTTGAGCTACAAGTGAAGTGAAAGTGTCCACTTTATGTACTCTTGCTACTCGTCTTCCTCCTACTCTATTGGTTAGCCATTGGTAATTGTTACTGGAAATTCTCTCAATGATGTCATAACCCTTGTTATAAGACTTAGAGAGTAGAGCACCATTAGCTGAAGCGTCCACTATTATCCTCGTATGTGCTTTGAGACCATTATAGAAGGTCTCCAATTGGATGCAGTGTGCAATCCTGTGATGAGGCCATTTGCATAATAGTTCTATAAATCTTTCCATGCCTCATATAGGGATTCATCGTCTGATTTCTTAAAGGTTGTGATTTCATTCCTTAACTTAGCATTCTTGCTAATTGGGACGTATTTGACTAGAAAACGTTCCGCTAATTCTTTCCAGGTAGAGATTGAATCATATGGCAATGAGTTTAGCCAAGCTCTAGCTCTGCCTCTTAAGAAGTATGGAAACAATTTTAATTTCAGTGTATCTTCTGTTACCCCAACAATCTTGAAGGAGTCACTCATCTCCATGAACAATCAGAGGTGAATGTGTGGATCTTTAGTGGGCATTTCGCTAAATTGACTCACTTTTTTAAGCATCTAGAACATAACAGGCTTTAGCTCAAATTATGGTGCCTCGATCTCAAGTTTTCTCATGCCTAGATTAAGCTCATTAAAAAGTGGCATTGCGTATTATCCTATGGCTCAATCCCTGTCATTAGCAACAACGATTGGGTTACGAGCTTGATTATCCCAAATTGCTTGACCTTGATTTTGAATTTCAGGGTTCATTTCTTTAACTTGTCTCTGGGCTTGTCTTTCTCGTCTCCGTTGTCTAAAAGTTCATTCTATTTCAGGGTCTACTAGGAGTAAGTCGATAATTTGACTAACGTTCATAAACACTTAGAAAGAATTAAATAATAATAAAATAAACAGAACTACAAAAATAAACTTCACAAATAATGATTCTAAAACAATACCCAGCAACAACACCAAAAACTTGTTGCAATGTGTAAACATATGAAATTAATCATGAAATATGTGCAAGTGTACACAATCGTAACAAGTAATAAAGTGATAAGTAAATAAGTATCGTCTCCTCAAGGACTGAAAATTGAGACAAAATTTGTGAAAAATAAATTTAACAATTTGATAAGACAAATAATTAATCAAGGGATTTATGCAATTAATCTAATCAAAATGATTCTTTTCTATATGTGTGCAATTTATCTCTCAAAAGAATAATAAATACTTCAACAAATGAGTTTTAATAGTAACATCAGAGTCATTAGTCCACTTTAGTTTATGTTTAATTTAATCTAGATAAAAATTATTACGAAATAAATTCTTTGCATAATTGGTGAGTCACTGACCATAATTTTGACTTACCCTCCCGGGCATCGTTACTACAAAATGAAAGATGCAACAATATAAATCTAATATGAAACAATTTAATCACTAGCATGCTTCTCCCGAAGTCACTGCGTTTAGTCTTGTAGACCCATCTCATATCCCTATGTCAAATGCAACTCTAAAAACTATGTGAAGTAACAAAATTAGGTATATACTTAAACGATTTAATCATGCATTCCTGAGGTTATGTAAGGCAATAGTTACCTTTCAGCATAGTTGCTAAATTTAATTAATTAATCCTTTAATCAATTAAGCATATACGAGTCAAGTATTTTTTTCAATTAGCAACCATCTTCCGAGATAAATTAACTAACTCAATTACTTATTAAACTCATGTATAATTAATAAGCAAACTTGATTTTACCTGATTAAGTGAGCACAACCAAATGCACAAAATAATTTTTTCAGACTTCATTGAACATGAACAAATGTTTTATAACAATTCTAGGATAACAAAATTAAAACATGGTAAATGATAAGAAAACAGAAGAACACAAATCAATCATATTTTCAGTCAACAAGAACACAACAAAAATTTAAAAGAGTAAAACAAAACAGAGTTGTTTCACGGTGGATGTCGCGGTGGTGTACATAGCTTCTCCTCCTTAGGATGCTACAAGCTATCTTGAAGGAAGCTTATTGCTTCAATTACCCACACTCAAGAAGCTTATTTCTCTTGAACAAGAAAAGGAAACAAAATCTCTTAAAAAGAGAATGAGAGAATGTGAGTGAATTGGCTGCCCCAAATGAATGGGTGAAAGGGCCTATTTATATTAAAGAGGGAAGCTTTAAGCTGCTAAAAATAGCATTTAAAATCCCCCTTTTACTCCCTCATATGGCCAGCCACTTGAAAGGAGGAAGAGAGGTTTGTTTGTTTTGTTATTTTTATCTAAGTGCTAAAAAATAACAAACTTAAATAGTGGAGGCGTTTGAACCGGATTTTTGGGAAGTTAAAGGTTGTTTTCAATTATTAAAATTAGTATTAAATAACTGATTTGGGCTGTAGGAAAATGGGCTGATCTGGGTACAAATTTTGACCTCCATTTGCATGTGAAGCTCCTCCCCTTGAGTGAATATTTTTACCCTTTCTTCCTACGCTCAGTGTTCTGGTTTTCACTGATAATTTGTGCATTTCATCTCCGTGTTTTTTAGAGCCTAATTTCATCATTTTAGACATTCCTTGATGTTCATCTAGTAGCTTACATATGCTGGAATTCAACTTGCCACACCATTAGTACCTCAACGAACAAGCTCCAAGACAGTATTTTTTTCACTGATGGCTTAGTAACTATAAATTTGGACTTGTTGGGAAACTTTTCCTTGCTGTTTTGGACATGAAATATGCTCATCTTGCATGCATGGATTAATTAAAATTCAGCTCCCCTTAGTCGGTCATGTTTATCACCTTTTTTGCCTAATTGATTCTGAAATCATCTTAAGCCTACATAATTTCAATCACTGAGCTCACTAAATATTTAATAAATATTTATTTTATGAAATTTAACATAATAATATAATTGAACTTTCAAGAGTTTATGTAACACCCCTATCCTGTATCCATCGTCGGACTGAGATTAAGAGGCGTTACCGGACACATCGATTCATAACACAACAATTTAAATAATCACAAGCATTTCATAGCGAAATATACACATAGAACCCCTTTAGAAGGTTTACGAGACCTTAAACATGCATTGGAAAGGGGTCGAGACTAAACCGAACACATACAATTTTCTTTCTGAAAATTAAACATTTTTCAAAGTTACAGAGGACACACGCCCGTGCGGGCAGGCCGTGTGCCTCACACGGCATTTGACACACCCGTGTGTCTAAGCCGTGGTGAAAAAGGGCATACATATTGACTTGTCCACACGGCCACAAGACACGCCCGTGTACCAAGCCGTGTGAAATTATCGAGGCTATTGACTTGCTCACATGGCCAGTCACACGCCCGTGTGTCCAGCCCATATGGTTTCCTAACTTGCTTCGAATTACAACCTTAAGAGACATGGTCGAGACACACGCCCATGTACTCAACCGTGTGGGCAAATATAGGCCATTTGCAAGGCCAATTTGCCACCCAAAATTGGGTAAAACCTACAAGCATCAAACAAGCCTCAAACCATGTCCTAAAAGCAACCAAAAACATACCAAATCATGCACAATTTGACCCTTAACAACATCATTCATTACCATATACACATCCAACTCAAACATATCAATTCAAAGCATAATCTTCATAGCAAAAACATATAAAGCATACATCATTTTAATCCATTTCAATTCATAGCATTTCTCATCATATCAATTAACCAAATCAACCATGAAACTTACCAATAATGACCATTTCATTTGGCTATTCATGAGCACATCAAAACATACCAATTTTCGCATCATAAGGCATAAACTAAACTCATCCATAAACACACCATTATCAAGCCATATCACGTGGCTATATTTACACATTTCAAAACATAATCAAAGTTTTCTAGCTTATACATGCCATACTTCAATATGTACATTTTCAAAACGTACTAAAATATAGTTCGATAGTGTGGTGATGATCCTTGACGATCCCCGAGCTTCCTATAGCTTTGATAATCTATAAAACAATGAACAAACACAAACACGAGTAAGCTTTCATACCTTAGTAAGTCATAAGCAAATAATGATCAAATAAGCATTTGCATTAAATCAACTAGACAAATCAAACAAACCTTAACCAAATGTACAATTATTATGCTAGCAAACTCAAACCTTATCACATATACAATAGCATTATAACATCAATGGCTGAATGCACATATACTCATAAGCACATATAAATATGTCTTTTACCATGTCTAATTCATATATTCATCTCAAGCATAAAATTACATTACTTTCATATTCATATAACATAGCACATACCTGAACCTTTTAGTTTGTTTTTCACATTCGATCCTATCTCAATAATGCCCTTTGAACCATTTAGAATCAATAAGGATACTTAGATAGTCAGAAATCTCGTACAATGCCAACGTCCCAGACGTGGTCTTACATGTAATCACATATCGATGCCACTGTCCCAAACAGGGTCTTACACAAATCAAATACGATGCCAATGTCCCAGACATGGTCTTATACATAAACACAAGTCGATGCCAACGTCCTAGACGTGGTCTTACATGAGAACACATATCAGAATCATATGTCATGACATATGTATCCTAACTATTCCTAAGGTTCATACGGGGTTTTCAGACATCGTAACTCGATCGGTCAAGCTCGTAGACAATTCTTCCACACTTTTACCAATTCGGCATTCACGTATATATACAAGTAATAATTCAATTCGGTACAAATAAAATATATACAATCGAATTTAACGACTTTTTTTTACTTATGAACTTACCTCGGACTGAGATGAACAAACCGAGATAACTATTAGACAACTTTAGATTTTCGCCGGTCCAATTCCGCTTTCCTCTTTTCTTGATCTAAATTAATACAAATTT
Source organism: Gossypium rotundifolium (assembly GCA_025506655.1). Lineage (NCBI taxonomy): Eukaryota > Viridiplantae > Streptophyta > Magnoliopsida > Malvales > Malvaceae > Gossypium > Gossypium rotundifolium. The sequence goes on along the minus strand of CP106732.1, from coordinate 36,701,009 downwards.
AACTTGTTTATTCATAAATTCATTTAAATTCATCCAAAAACACATAAATGGGCAAATTGCACTTTTCCCTTAACATTTCACAGTTTTCACAAATTAGTCCCTATTTCACAAAATACAAAATATTCAAAATTCGACCACACTATAGCTTGATTGAATGTTCAGTAAGCTCATATAAGTCCACATATTTCATTTATTTCACATTTAGTTCCTCAATTATTACTTTCACAATTTAGCCCTAATAACTCAAATTCATCAAAAATTCAAATACAAAACATATTAATCTAACAACATATATTTATTTTCTATCATCAAACACAAGATTCATCAAGCTTTCAACAATGACAAAACACAAAATCATCATCAAATTCAAAAATTGAGACATGGGCTTGATAGATTACGTAACAACGATATCAAAAACGTAAAAATTATCAAAAATCGAAACAAAAACATACCTTGATTAAGCTTAGTAATGGTAGAATGTTCAAAAGCTTCAAAACCCCTTTTTATTTCTTCTAAAATCGGTGGATGAACACAAAATTACAATTAATTTGTCTTTATTTTAATTAATTTATCTTTTATTTGACAAATTACTATATTAGCCTTTTTTATTTTCATTTAAAATCCACTATCCTAAGGCATTTTTGTCCATCCAATATTCAAATGGTGTAATAACAACATAAGGACCCCTCATTTAATAAGACATAGCATTTAAGCACTTTTAACAACTAAAACACAACTTTTGCATCTAATGCGATTTGATCCTTTTTGCAAATTAAGCACACAAACGATCAAATTTAAATCATTAAAATTTCAAAAAATTCAATTCACATACTATAAACATATAAAATAATATTAAAATATTTTTATAACTCGAATTTGTGGTCCCGAAACCACTATTCTGACTAGCGTCTAAACCGGACTGTTACAACTCTCCCCCCTTAGGGATTTTTGTCCTCGAAAATCTTACCAGCGAATAGGTTTGGGTAATGTTCTCTCATAGAATCTTCGGGCTCTCACGTAGCTTCTTCAATGTCTTGACGATGCCATAAAACTTTTACTAAAGAAATTTTTTTATTTCTCAATTCTTTAATTTCACGATCTAAAATTTGAATCGGGTCTTCCTCGTATGTCATATCGGAACGAATCTCAATCTCAGACGAGGAAATCACATGCGATAGGTCAGATCGACATCGTTGAAGCATCAAAACATGAAATACATTATGAATCTTTTCTAACTCAGGTGGCAACAACAATCTGTAAGCAACCGGCCCGATACGCTTTATAATGAATCTTGGACTCAATTTGCCTTTACGACCGAATCGAAATATTTTCTTCCAAGGTGAGACTTTCAAAAACACTTTGTCCCCGATCTGAAACTCAATATCTTTACGTTTCAAGTCTGCATATGACTTCTAACGATCTGACGCGGCTTTTAGACTATCGCGAATCACTTTCACTTTCTGTTCAGTCTCTTTGATCAAATCTACCCCGTGTATCTTATTCCCACTAAGTTCAGCCTAATATAAAGGTGTTCGACATTTGCCACCGTACAAAGCCTCATAAGGTGCCATTTTGATACTCGATTGAAAATTATTATTATACGCAAATTCAATCACTGGCAAATATCGTTCCCATGTACCTTCAAACTCAAGAATGCAACATCTCAGCATATCCTCGAGTATTTGAATAATTCGTTCGGACTGACCATCTGTCTGCGGATGGAAAGCAGTGCTGAAATGTAATTTTGTACCTAATACATCTTGTAGTTTCTTCCAAAACTGCTCTATCCGAAACAATAGAAATAGGTACTCCATTCAATCTCACAATCTAAGAAATGTACAACTCAGCAAGCTTATCAAGAGAATAATCTGTGCGAACTGGAATAAATGGAGCCGATTTAGTCAATCTATCCACAATAACTCAAATTGCATCTCTTTTACTGGGTGACAAAGGTAAACCTAATACAAAATCCATCGCGACTCTGTCCCATTTCCACTCGGGTATCATAATCGGTTGAAGTAATCCAAACGAAACCTAATGTTCAGCCTTGACTTGCTGAAAGATCAAACATCTCGAAACAAAGTCAGAGATGTCTCGTTTCATACCATGTCACCAATAAAGCTGTTTCAAATCATTATACATTTTTGTACTACCCGGGTGAACAATAACCGACTACTATGAGCTTCATTCAAAATCATCTGAATTAACTCTGAATTTCTCAGAACACACATTCGGTCTTTGAACTTCAAACAACCTTTAGTTTCAACTCAGAATTCTGAATCAGTATCCATATCACATTGAGCCCGTTTTGCTATCAATTCGTTGTCAACTTTTTGAGCCTCACAAATCTGCTGAATAAACGACGATTTCGCTTTCAACTCAGCTATTATCAAACCATCATCGGATAGGGCCAACTGAGTATTCATCGTACGTAGGGCAAACAACTATTTTCGACTCAAAGCATTTGCAACAACATTGGTTTTCCCCGGATGGTAGTCAATTAAAAGCTCATAATCTTTTAACAACTCTAACCATCTTCGCTGTCGTAAATTCAGATCTTTCTAAGTCATCAAATATTTTAAAATTTTATGATCACAATAGACGTGACATTTCTCATCGAACAGATAGTGGTGCCAGATTTTCAAAGTAAACACAATAGCTGCCAATTCCAGATCATGTGTCGAATAGTTCTTTTCGTGTGGCTTTAACTGTCTCGAGGCATAAGCTATAACTTTGCCTTCCTGCATCAAAACACAGTCCAAACCATTCAAAGATGCATCACTATAGATAAAGAATTCTTTACCCGATTCTGGTTGAACTAGCATTAGAGCTTCGGTCAACAAAGTTTTCAATTGATCATAACTTTTCTGGCACTTTTCTGACCACTCAAACTTAACATCTTTCTGATGTAGTCGTGTTATTGGGGTTGCAATCATAGAGAAACCTTTTACGAACCGTCTACAGTAACCAGCTAGTCCCTAAAAACTTCAGACTTCGGATACATTTCTAGAAGGCTTCCAATCTAGTATAGCCGAAACCTTGTTCGGATCAACCCGAATACTCAATATTGATACAACATGTCCTAGAAAACTAACTTCTCATAACCAAAACTCATATTTACTGAACTTTGCATACAACTGCTTGTCACATAAAGTCTGTAATACTAATCCCAGATGTTCAGCATGCTCAGTTTCATCACGAGAATAGATTAAAATGTCATCTATAAACACAACCAAAAATCAATCCAAATACTGTCTGAAGACCTGATTCATTAAATCCATAAAAGCAGCAGGGGCATTAGTAAGTCTGAAAGGCATAACCAGAAACTCATAGTGTCCATACCTAGTTTGGAAAGCAGTTTCAGGACATCGGAGTCTTTAACTTGAAGCTGATAGTTACCTGATCTCAAATCTATCTTAGAAAACACAGTAGCCCCTTCCAACTGATCGAATAAGTCGTCAATCCATGGAAAATGATATTTATTCTTTATAGTCACCTTATTAAGTTGTCGGTAATCGATGCACCCTAGGGAGAAAAACTCGGTCTTGCGAAGCCTTTATCAGCCAATTCTCGTAACTGAGTCTTCAACTCTTTTAATTCAGTCGGTGCCATTCTGTACGGAGCTATCGATATCAGAGTCGTCCCTGGTACTAGCTCAATACCAAACTCTACCTCTCAAATCGGTGGCAAACTCGATAATTCTTCTGGAAACACATCTGAATTCTCGCACACAATTGGTACTAATTCAATCTTCTTTTCGGTTACTTTAGAATCGAGCATATAAGCAAAGTAAGCTTCACAACCCTTTCTCACATATTTCTGAGCTAACATCGAATATATCACTACCAGTATACCATTTAGATCATTAGACTCAATCTGAATAATCTCATCATTCTGACATCGCAAATCAATAATCTTCCATTTGCAGTTCACAATAGCATCGTACAAGGTTAACCAATCCATACCCAAAATTATATCAAACTCGTTGAATGGCAATAACATTAAAGCAGCTAGAAAACATGAATCTCAAATCATCAACGGATAATTCTTGCACACTTTATCAACCAAAACACACTGGCCTAAGGGGTTCGATACTCTAATCACAAACTCAGTAGACTCTACAAGTAAAGTCTTACTAGATACTAAATTCTCACATACATAAGAATGAGTCGAACCAGGATCAATCAATGCAACAACACTAGTATCATAGAGAGTGAAAGTACCGGTAATAACATCTAGAGACGAAGCTTCTTCGCGAGCGTGAATAGCATAAGCTCTAGCAAGTGCACGAGCCTCCAATCTAACAACTGTGTCTTTAGTTCCTCTCTGACTGCCACTCACATTACTCATATTTCTAGGTGGTCTACCACGAGCTGTAGTGTTACTCGACCTCATATTCTGCTTCATGTCTTGCACAACCAACTCAGGGCATTCACGAATGAAGTGATCCTTTGATCCATATTTAAAGCAAGCCCGATAATTCAATCTACATCTGTCGGGATGTCATTTACCGTAATGTTTGCACTCAAGTTGGTTCGATCAAATGTTATCAACACTAGCTACTGAGGTAGCTCTCGAGCTCACAGTTAGTCTATCTCGATCCCGTCTAGAATAACCCGAAGTAGCTTTTGAACGGCTAAAGTCATCTCAAAATTTCTTTGATGCCGATTGGAATGACTTACTTAGAATCTCTTCTTTGAACCTCTAGCTTCAAAGTCAGCTTTTCTTTTCTCTTTCCCAAGCTCTTCAGCTTTGCACGCTCGTTCAACAAGTACGACGAACTCTTTTATTTCAAGAATCCCAACGAGCAATTTAATGTCTTCATTTAACCCGTCTTCAAATCTTTTACACATAATTGCTTCTATCGAAACACAGTCTATGGCATATCTACTAAGTTTCACAAATCCCGCTCATATTCTGTTACGATCATACTACCCTATTTCAACTTGAGGAATCCTTTGCGCTTTTGATCGATGAATCTCTGACTAATGTATTTCTTACAGAATTCAGTCTGAAAGAACTCCCAGGTAACCCATTCTCTCAGAACTATGGATATCAATGTATTCCACCAATGATACACAGAATCTCGAAGCAATGATACAGCACATTTTTATACACTCATCAGGTGTACAAGATAGCTCATCAAATAGATGGATAGTATTATCGAGCTAGAATTTAGCTTGCTTAGCATCATCATCAACAGTGGCTTTGAATTCTTCAGCCCCGTATTTTCTAATTTTATCCACAGGAGGCTTATTGATCTTATCGGATCAAGTATTTGAGGTATTATAGGTATCGGAGGAGGATTAGGCGGGAGTGGGGGTTGTTGAACAGCTGAATTTGTACGAATGTACTACGTGAACCAATCTTTCATCATCTGATACTAGGCTTGTTTAGCCTCACTCTCATGACTACTCGAAATCAGCCTAGAACTAGTTGAAGCTGCCCCTTAAGCAGGAGCGGGCGCATAACTTTCCTTGTCATCAGCTACGGCTAGATCGGGATCCATTTACTATACGAAAACACATTTTAATTATCAAGAATCATCACACTATTGCATTTTATAAATATGGCATGTATAGCTAGACTCACACACGCTACGTTAGTCCTAAAATCGACTAAACTCTAGCTTTGGTACCAATAAATTGTAACACCCCTATCCAGTATCCGTTGCTGGACTGAGGTTAAGAGGCGTTACCAGACATATCAAATCATAACACAACATTTCAAATAATCACAAGCATTTTATAGCAAAGTATACACATAGAATCCCTTTAGAAGGTTTACGAGACCTTAAACATGCATTGAAAGGGTCGGGACTAAACCTGCAACAGCTCAGTTTAGACCCTAGTCAAAATAGTGGTTTTGAAACCAAAAATTTGAGGTCAAAAAAATATTTAATATTATTTTTTGTATTTACAGTGTGTGATTGAGTATGTGTGAAAATTCTATGTGAAAATTTTATCGATTGTGTGCTTAATTAGCAAAAAGGACTTAATCGCATAAAACGCAAAAGCTGTGGGCTAATGTTAAAGTGCTAATTTGGCATGGCTTTCTAAATGAGAAGTCCTTATGTTTTTAGTAAACCATTAAAAGAATGGATGGACAAAAATGGGCTTTAGTTGGTGGAAATTTAAATGAAATATTAAAGGGCAAAATGGTAAAACATGAAATAAGGTATATTAAATAAAACAAGTATGAAAAATAAAGCCATTATCATCTTTTCTTAGCCAAATTTGAAGGAGAAAAAGAAAGAACTAGGTCTTGAAACATTCGGCCATTTTTATTCTTGATTGAGGTATGTTTTGAACTCGGTTTTTGATAATTTCTACGTTTTTGTGATCGTTGCTTAGTGTTCTAACTAGCCCAGGCTTTAATTTTAGAATTTAATGGTGATTTTGAGATATTCCATTGATGAATGCTTGAGCTTTATGATAGTTGATGATGAAATATGAAAGATAGGTGAAAGATTAACATATTTTATCTTTGAATTTTTAGTGAAATTGAGTAATTTGGGCTTAATTGTGAAAATAAGAAATTAGAGGACTAATATGTGAAATAAATGAAATGTGTGAGCTTGTATGGACATAAGGAAAATTTGGCTAGGCATGGGTGAAATGAAATGATGTGTATTTGATGATTTTATGAAATAGGGACTAAAGTGTTGAAATGTGAAAATGTGAGAGCTATTTTGTAAAATGCCCTAAATATGTGTGTTTGGATTAAATTGAATGATTTGGTGATTGAATGATTTAAATTTGAATATGTATAGAAAGGAAAGATTCGGATCGAGATCGAGGCAAAGACAAAGTGCTCGATTGATCGACTAATCTTGGTATTTCTACGTCCGAGGTAAGTTCGGATATAATACGTGTTGTTAAATTATGTTTAAGTACTATGGAATGAATAATTATGTGACTATTGTATTAGAAATTCTATGTGTGGAATTGAGTTAGATGGCACTAAGTGTGCGTAATTAGAAATGAGACAGAGATGATTAGTATTGTGTGTGCGAAATAATAAAAGCTTCGGCTTTTTGATTGGCACTGTGTGTGCGATACTGAGATAAATTCAGTTTAATGTGAAGGCACTAAGTGTACGATAACATTTAAGCTTTGGCTATGAATTTGGCACTAAGTGTGCGAATAAATCGAATGAATAACGAATGTTGGTCGAAACGAAGTATTGAGCATTGATAGCATGAGTGATTGATAACTAAGTGTTAGCTAAGGTACGTACGAAACCTATGTGGTTGATGAAATCGTAAATGGATTATGGATGGTTAAGTGAGCATATTAGCTATGGATGATATGGTATTTGTATTTGTGAGTTGATCTATGTGATGGATTATCATTGTATATTGTAATTGTATTAATGAACTAAATGTATTAAATTGCTAACTTACTAAGCTCTAAAGCTTACTATGTGAAGTGTTTCTCTATTTTATAGTGTCTTTAAAGCTAGCTCGAATTCAGGGATCGCCAACGACTCAATCATACTATCGGCTATCTATTTTGGTACTTTTGAAAGATGTATATATTTGGTATATGGCATGTATAAGTTAGAAGTTATGGTATGTTTTGAAATGTTTGGACCTTGCCATGTGATATGGCTTGGAAGTTGAATGATGTTGGTTCTTATATGTAGGTTATGAAAATGATGAATGTAGTATGAAATAGTGAGATTGGAAATGATATATTTCATGCTTGAATTGGTTGATGAGTATTGAGGTTTAAATATGAACATGTAGTAAGAATTACACGATGCTTGGCTTATATGATTTGGGCTGTGAAGTTTGGTATTGTGGATGAACTTATTTGAGATGAAATAAAGTATGAAAATAAATGGTATAGATGATAATTAATTGGTGATATATGATAAATCATAATATGTTCATATTTTAATCCCACATTTAGCATACTTTTGGATGATTTATTCCCTGAATTGTGGAATTTGGTGCTCCTAATCCTTTAATTTCATGTTTTATACTTAGGAGAGCACTAGCGGATGAAAAGAATGAGAAACAGGCTGAAAATGGAGAAAATGGGCCAAACTACTAATTGCACACGGCCTTGGCCCGAAACACAAGGCTGTGCCTCCTTAGCAGATCCGACCACTGCCTGGCCCCAATCACACGGGCGTGCCACACGGACGTCTCCCTGCAGTGGCAGAGAAGAGTTTTATTCGGATTAGGTTACTTAGAGGCAAAGAAAGACATTCCAAAAGTCTATATAAACATCCTAGAGGCCGACCTTAAGGGGGCGTTCAGGTAGGCCAAGGAGCCAAGCCAGAGGGGCAGAATTGTGGGATTCACTCGAAGAAAGCCAGTTGATTCATCTCAAGAAGCCGAAATCAT